>CAWUFW010007618.1:0-600000 GCA_963921515.1 Calotriton arnoldi
GTTGTGCGCATGTGTCGCGGCGTCATCGGCGCTTTGGGGCCGTGACGGGGTGGTTGGTTCCTAGTCCCAGGTGGTGTGTACACATGTGTTCCGCGATGTTACGATTTGGCCTGTGTGTCATATGTGGATGCAATGGTGGATGTGTTGTGTACACGCGCTGGTGGGGGTTGTCCGCTTTTTCCGCCCTTGCACTGTGTGCGCTGTTTGCGTGCACTTGTTGTGTGTGTGCCTACCTGCGTCTCCGCGGTACGTTGCGTCCTTGGTGGTGCATCAGCAGAAGCATGGGGAGGGCCTGCAGTGCTGGATTCATGCTCGGGGAGCCGCTTCTTCGTTGTCCGTGCTCGGCATCCGTGTTACCGCTTCGGTTTGTCGTACGGTATCTCTTGGCCGTGGGAGCCGTTTGTTTGCGGCATCGTAATTTATGCGCCGGGCGGGACGTGTTTCGTCGGACGGTGTGTGTCAGTTGGGATGCGCCGCTACGTGTACGGGCGCACTTTGATGGCGGACGGTGTTGCTGGCTTGCCGGCGGTGTTTGGCCTACTTTTCGCATCGTAATTGGACGGGCGTGTGGACTGCTGCGTGCCGGCGGTAACTGGTGCTTTTTGCATCCGCCAGCACGGCGGTGGTGCTTCCGCCCGCCATCGTAATGTGCCCCTTAGTCTGCTAAGAGTATAATAGGGTGAAGAGTGGAAGATGGCATTTCATACTCCCTTTGGGCATTATGAATACCAAGTGATGCCTTTCAGACTTTGCAATGCCCCTGCTTTCTTTAAAAACATATGTATGCCGTTTTCTCCAAACTACTGAATCATTATGTAATCTTCTACTTAGACAATATTTTGGTATTTTCGACTGACCATAAACAACATGATTTACATGTTAGAGAGGCATTACAATTTTAAGAACCCATCATGTAGCATATAAACCTCAGAAATGTATTTTTGAAGTTCCCAAAATGGAATGCTTAGGGTACATTCTTAATGCAGAAGGAATTTCTATGGATGCAAAGAAATTACCAGTAGTCATGCATTGGACAGACCCTGCTAATGTCAAGGAGATTGAATGTTTACTTGCCTTTGCAAACTTTTATAGGCAGTTTATGAAGACTTCTTCTCAACTCACGCAACGTCTCATATGACTTTTGAAGAAAGGTCAAACTTTATGTGGAATTAGGCTGTGAATAATGCCTTTAAACATTTAAAAGAGGCCTTTGTATCAGACCTCTAGTTCCATTAATTAGGGAAACTGATGCTTTGGATTGCATAATTCGCTCTGTGCTACTACACAGGCTGACTTTGAAGAACATCTTCTTGTTTTCGCGTTCCTTAGCTACTTGTAAATCTAACTATTCTGTTAGAAATTGAATTTGCGTTGAAGGAGGCTTGCACTCAATGTTGTCACTTATTGTTACTGCTAGATACGGTGTACAGTCAGAATATCGAGTAGGAAATGTTGACTTGCAGTAATATCGAGTTGGAAATATCAAGACACAGAAATATCGACAGCAAGAATATCGTGGTCAAGAATGTCGAGTTTAAGGTAAGAAATATCGTTTTTAAAAATATCGAAGTCATTAATATCGTTTGCAAAAATATAGTTGTTAAAAATATCGTTTTTTTAGTTAGTGTTATGTATTTTAGTATGTATTTTAAATGTATGTGCTCTATTTTTTTGTGTAAGTATTGCTTTTGTTTTTTAATATATGTGTTAAATTTTTAGTTGTTATTAATTTTATTTTAATTAAATTTTGCGTTTTAGTTCAGTAGCGGGTTGTGGGTTTATAGGGGAATAGGGTGGAAAGTAATTTAATTATAATAAATTAATTAATATTTTTTATTTATTAGAATTTATTTAATTTAGATTTTATAGTGTTAATTGTGGTAATTCATTTTTATTAATTAATTATTAATTGGTTGTTAATTTTTATTAATTAATTAATTGATAATTATGTTAATTGTGTCAATTTTGTAGGAGCGGCTTGTGGGTTTATAGGGGAATAGGGTGGGAAGCAAATTTAATTATAATAAATTAATTAATATTTTTTATTTATTAGAATTTATTTAATTTAGATTTTATAGTGTTAATTAATTTTGTATTAATTAATTATTAATTGGTTGTTAATTTTTATTAATTAATTAACTGATAATTATGTTAATTGTGTCAATTTTGTAGGAGCGGGTTGTGGGTTTATAAGGGGAATAGGGTGGGAAGTAATTTAATTATAATAAATTAATTAATATTTTGTATTTATTAGAATTTATTTAATTTAGATTTTATAGTGTTAATTGTGGTAATTAATTTTTTAATAATGAATTATTAATTGGTTGTTAATTTTTACTAATTATTTAATTGATAATTATGTTAATTGTGTTATTTTTTTAGGAGCGGGTTGTGGGTTTATAGGGGAATAGGGTGGGAAGTAATTTAATTATAATAAATTAATTAATCTTTATTTATTAGTATTTAAATAATTTTCATTTGATAGTGTTAATTGTGGTAATTAATTTATTTATTAATTTATTATTAATTGGTTGTTAATTTTTAATAATTAATTAATTGATAATTATGTTAATTGTGTCAATTTTGTAGGAGCGGGTTGTGGGTTTATAGGGGAATAGGGCGTGAAGTTATTTATTTAAAAATAATTAATAATTTATTGTTAATTAATGGTGATTAAATAATTAAAAATTAATTATGGAAATTGTGTAATTAATTTGAGATGTGAGTTGTGGGGTTTATAGTGGTAAAGGGTGGGAAGTAAATTATTTTCAATTAATTAATAGGTTGTTAATTGATAATTTAATAATGTAAAATTAGTTATGGAAATTGTGTAATTATTTTTATGTGTGTGCTGTGGTGTTTGTTGGGGTAGAAGGTGGAAAGTATTTTAAGTTTTATTAATTAATAATTATTTGCTCATTATTATTAATTTAGTAATTGATACATTTTTATGGTAATTGTTTATTTTTATTTTGTGTGTGAATTTTGGTTTTATAGGGGAAATGTTTGGTGAGTAAATTAATTTTTATATGTTTTAATTTGATTTTTAATTAATAATATTTGTTTATTTGATAATTAATTATATTAATTATGGAGGTACAGTTTTTTAGAAATGTAGATGTGTGTTGTGAAATGTGTGGTGTTATAGGGTAGGAAATAAAAAATATTGATTTTGTGTAATAATGCTTTTGATTATAATTAATTTATATTAAATATAGTTATTTGTTTGTAAATTTTTTAACATTTCTATAACAATGTTTGTAGGTAATTTTAGATTTTTTTATCATTATAATATGTTTCTATCTTTTGTAATTTTTTTTTTTGTCAAACTTATTTTTATTAATTTCTGACAAGATCAGTGACGTGTTACACGGCAATACATGCTGTTGCTCTGCTCGTACAATGCTAGTAGAAAGCTAGTTCCATGTACAGAGTAATACAATAAGTACGAGATGTGCCTTTTACAGGAAGTCATATATGGTTTGCCACCACTTTTCATGCAACAATTGTGTCCTTAAACTGAACCTTCCCGAACTCCCAACTTTCCCCTGTCTCAAGAGCCCACCCTTATAAATGAAGATGAGTTAACGTCAGTTCAACAATCACAATAACATTTGGTGAGTGCAATGTGGTTTTCACACAATTCACTGTTAACAAAGCCCGTAAGGGCTATCATCTATAACAAAGAAAGCACTCTATGCTTTTTCCCATTGAGGAATGCAGAATTCAGTAAGTTAAAACACCCTGAGGGATTCGAGAAAAAGAATGTATCGTCAGCCCATCTACCTTTTGTAACTGATTTGTAACTAGGCACTGTACAGCTGGTAAATACCTTGAGAGAGAGTTGGGAGGCTCTCAACAGTCAAGAAAAAGAAAAGAAAAAAGGGGAAAACCCACCCCGAACCCTCCCACAAATTGGTGGTGGCGGTTAATTATCAACAATGAAACACGAAAATAGGTTGTGCATAATGGGCATTAGAATTGAAAGAGGTGCATGCCCCTGATGGAGGGGGGGCAAACAGCCTGCGGTAGTCCCTGTGAAATATAGGCAACCAATGGGCCCCACCTGTACTCAAAGTTTTTGTAGTCATCTCGGAAAATGTCAGACATCCTCTCCAAACTTAATAATCTCCAAAGCCTAGAGTGCCAAAGTGAGACCGCAGGGGCCTCCTTCTTCTTCCAAGCGGCCGCTATTGCGATCTTCGCCGCTCCTATGCAGGTCCACATAATGGCCTTATCAGCTTTGGTTTGGTGTTCCAACGACTGGTCGCGGAGGCCCAGCAGAGTCTCTGCCATAGTAGTCGGGATGGGGTAGCCCAGGATATCTTTAATATGCGCAAGGATCTCTTCCCAAAATGGTCGGATAGACGGGCAGTCCCACCAGATATGTTGGAAGTCCCCCACCAGGCCACACCCCCTCCAACATAGATCTGAGGTGTTTGGAAAGATTCGTTTAAGTTTAGAGGGGTATAGGTACCAGTCTGTCACTACCTTAAAGTGTGCTTCCCGTAGTTCCACGGAGTGATTACATTTGTGAATGTCAGACCACAGACCTTCCCATTCCCTATCCGAGATAGCACGTTGGAGGATTTCTTCCCATGTATGTGTGTACCGAGGTCGTGGGGAGTGCGTGGAGTTGAGTAGGAATTTGTAAAGGAAGGAGATCACCCCCTTCATGGAACTGGCCTTTTGGACAAAGGTTTCAAATTTGGTGAGGGGTCGCGTGGCTGCGTCGTGTACGTGTGGAGAGGTGGCCCAGTGTTTTAACTGCAGATAGCGGAAGTGCTCCAATGAATCTAGACCATAATCACGTCTGCAGTGTTCAAAGGTGAGTATATCGGTGTTATGGAAGAGGTGGGTTAGAGCTCGGCATCCTCCCTCCCTCCAGGCGTCAAAGGGGCCTTCGTGGAGGGCCGGCGGGAAGTCGGGGTTGAAGTGAATAGGCGTGTAGGGTGATGGGAAGGCGGTCCAGAGGTCGTTATTAGAGATGGTATCCCAGACTTTCAGAGTGGTGCTGGTGGGAGTACTAACATAAACATTAGCTGGTCTGTGGTGTTTGGGTCGCCATATTAGGTCCCAGATAGTCCGGCCTGTAACAGATCGGTCCATGTGCAACCAATGCTTCTCCGATTCATGTTTGGACCATTCGGGTATCACACGTAGTTGGGCCGCTTTATAGTAAAGGTTAAAGTCTGGTAGACCCACTCCCCCTTCAGATCGCAAGCGGCGTAGCATTGTGTAGGAAAAACGAGCCCGGCCGTCCTGCCAAATGTATTTTACAATTGCGGATTTGATTGTCGGGAAGAATTCCCTATCGAGCTCTATGGGTAGGGCCTGAAACAAGTAAAGAAGCTTAGGAAGTACGGTCATTTTGACCGCATGGATGCGGCCAAGCCATGAAATGAAGAGAGGTTTCCATCTAGCCAGCTCGGCGCGGATGTTGGTAAGAGCGGATGGAAGAGTTGTTGCAGGTCTCCTACCTCATTTCCCGGGACCGTTAAGTTAAGTATATGTGATTTATCCGTATTAATCTTAAAACCCGCTACCGCCTCAAATCGCGTTAATTCTATCTGGAGTTGGGGAAGAGAGCAAGAAGGTTCCGTAAGGGACATAAGGACATCGTCCGCAAATAACGAGATTTTATGACTTTCTCCGCCAAATGGAATCCCCTTAATCTCCGGTGTATTCCGTATGGTCATGGCCAGTGGTTCAATGCTAAGGGCAAACAACAATGGGGATAACGGGCATCCCTGTCGTGTGCCTCTGGTGTGGGGGAAGGGGGAGGAAACTATCCCATTCACCTGCACCCTAGAGCATGGCTGTGTATAGTTAGCCCGAAGCATGGTGAGGAAAGCTTCTGTGAAACCGAAGTGGTTAAGTGTTTTAAAAAGAAAGGCCCAATCTACTCTATCAAAGGCCTTCTCGGCGTCTAGACCCACGAGTACTGCCGGTATTTTCCGTTTGGTGGCCTTCTCTATCAAGTGTGTTATGCGTCTGGTATTGTCATGGGTCTGGCGGCCTTTGATGAATCCGGATTGGTCTGGGTGTATTAGATTCGGCATGAGATCGTTTAAGCGAGACGCCAGAATAGCCGAGTAGATTTTTGCATCGAGGTTCAGCAGAGCTATGGGGCGGTATGAGGAGCATATCTGTGGGTTTTTCCCCGGCTTGGGAATTACCGAAATGAGCGCTTCGGTCATTGATGTGGGGGCTAGGCCTTCTGCGGCCATCTTGTTAAAAAGGCGCGTGAGATGGGGCAGGATATCAGGGGCGAATGTTTTATAGAAGTGTGCTGTAAGCCCGTCTGGTCCAGGAGCTTTGTGCAGTTTGAGAGACCTGATGGCGGTAGTTACTTCCTCAGGGGTGAAAGGCGCTGTAAGGTTATAATTCTGGTCTTGTGGAAATTGTAGTGTTTGGAGGTAGGCCTCCTGCAGCTCTGGATCTCGCAGTTCGCCCCGGTATAAAGCCTTATAGAAGGCCCCGAAGGTGTCTGCCTTCTCGGCATCTTTGTGGGTCAATACACCCCCCTCATTGAGTATACCCCCTATGTATTCTCGCTCGCGCTTCTCTTTCAACTGTCTGGCCAGGTGTCTACCTATTTTATTTCCTTGGGAGTAAGATGTTTGTCGGAGTTTCAAGAGAGTGAATTCGGCTCTGTTGTTATATATCGCGTTTAATTTTCCCCGTAGGGCCGTAAGAGCGCGAAGGGAGGGTCTATTAGGTGTGGCTTTGTGCCTAGTTTCGGCCAATTCTAGCTCGGACTCTAGAGCCATCCGTTCTTTGGCCCTCTGCTTATTCAAGGAAGAGTTAAGAGCGATGCATGCCCCCCGGAACACCGCCTTAAAGGCATCCCAATTATTAAAAACAGTGGTGTCCTCAGGTATATTTAAGGTGAAAAAGTCAGTGATGGCTGCTCGTAGGGCTGTACATGACTCTCTGTCGCGTGTGAGGGAGATCGGAAAGTACCATTTGGGTGTTGCGGGTGTGATGCGGGTCCAGGACAAACAGACCGAAACCAGACAGTGATCCGATATGGAGAGGGGAAAGATCTTAGCTTCCCTCAGGGCCCCCTGTAAGGTTTGGTGAAGAAAGATGTAATCGAGTCTCAAGTAGGTGCGGTGTACATGGGAATAAAAGGTGTAGTCTCGTGTCTGTGGATAAAGGGTGCGCCATGCATCTAAGAGGCCCATGTCATGTAGCTGTTGTTTGATGTCCGCCGTAAATGAGGCGGAGTCCGCCCTATGTGAGTGAGTGCTGTCTAAATCTGGTTGCCACGTCAAGTTGAAGTCGCCTAGCAGTATCGTTTTTCCTTCCGCAAAGTCCCGAATTTTCCCCAGTGTCGTAGTCAAAAAGGCCGTCTGTCCTGTGTTGGGGGCATACATTGCAATGAATGTACACAGTACTCCCTGCAGTGTACCCTTGACCATCAACAGTCGCCCATCTTTGTCAGTTTGAATGTCAGAGGGTTGGAATTTCGTGGCGTTATGGAAAAGGAGGGCAACTCCCCGGTGCTTAGTCAGCGCGGAGGATCGGTATATCAATGGATATTGTTTGTGGCGAAGTCGTGTGTCCTCTGCTCGGGCCAAATGAGTTTCCTGGAGGGCAACTACGTCAAGGTGGTGATCCGTAAGGTATTTCCAGACCTTCTGTCGTTTTTGAGGGGAATTAAGGCCCTTCACATTCCAGGAGCCTATGGTGAGTACCATCGGGCCTGGGTCCCCCTCCCTTCCCTCTCTCGAAACCGACGATGTAGGCGCTTCGGCCTTGCTGCTCCGAGCCAGCAATATATGTGTCCCTTATAGTGTAGTTTGGAGGGGAGCTGCCCATGCAAGACCAGTGTGATGGGGTCAGAAAGAACATGTCTCCTCCCCTCCCAAGGTCCACCCAGTCGCCCTCCACAAATTAAAAGGAGACCGAACATTACCAATAGGGACTGGTTGCGCAACGAAAAATGCCCAGAAGGAAGTAGGGAACCGAGAGTCCCCTTTGCACAAACATTAAAAAGCCACCACCATTCTCCCAACCCACCCCCTTCCCCAACCCCAAACAAACAAAAAACCAACAATACCAATAACCGCGGATGCGGTACTTTGAACATGTTCCTAAAGGAGGGGAGAAGATCCTCCATGGGAACGTTGGGGGGACGGTACGACCGAGGTCCCCGTCCGCGCCCATCCCGGACTTCACTCAAAGCCGCAACTACCATTAACATGTGACAAGACTTATAATCCAAGGTCGAGGACCAGTCCGAGGAAATGTATAGCTACTGCCTCCTTTGGTAAGTCCCTATTTCGGCGGTGCTCACTGATGCAGAAATGTCTGTGGAGATCTCGTGACCAGGGAACTCAGTCAGTATTTTCGTCACTGGGACATCTAGCCAAAAGGATCAAGGGGCAACAGGAGAAGAACTGTGGCCGGTTGGCCTCCTCAAGGGCCAGTGGAGGCAATGAGGCTTGTCCCGTCCTGATCCCCGAGGTCGCCCATATCCAAAGGGCAGAGCCCCGTTGCCTGGACTTCATGGCTGATGAGGGTCACCATTGTGGCCAGCGTTTTGGTTTCTTAGTCTAAGGAGAGAGACACTCATATGTATTTTATTTGCGATTTCTGCGTGCTCCTGTGGACCAGGGAGAGACCGAGGGGCCACCCCTCAGGGTCTCCCGTGTGCCTGAGTTGGTGAGGCCGGGTTCCTCCGAGGGGAGACCCAGGAGATCCAATCCCGCTTTCAGCTCGGAAATGTGTCTTTGTTTATTGTTGAACTCAAAAATCAGTCCGAACGGATAGGTCCATCTGTACCGGATTTTATCGTCCCGAAGCTTCGAGGTAATGGGCCGAAAGAGCTGCCTTCGAGCCAGAGTGGCCGGAGCTAGGTCCTGGTATATATTGCAGGAGTGTTCTTGAAAGGAGATTGGTCCCTTCTTCCTGGCAGCCAGGAGCACTGCCTCTTTGTCTTTATAAGAATGGAATTTAACCAGCACGTCCCGTGGGCGTTTCTGTTCTCCGGTCTTTAGCCCTCCCACACGATGGACTCGATCCAGTTTGATTTTAAGCGTTTGGGGACTGAGGATTTCCGCAAAGAGCCCCTCTATGAAGGCCTCAAGGTCAGGCCCCTCCGCGCCCTCCTCCAGGTCTCGTATTCGTAGATTTTCCCTTCGGGCCCTGTTTTCAAGATCCTCCGCCTTGAGTTGTGTCTGGTAAAGTTGATCTTGTAGGATGCATATATCCTCGCGCACTTCGGTGGTCTGTTTAGCTTGGTCCTGAGTTTGCGCCTCTAGGTCCAACACTCTGGTTCCTACCGAGTCCACATCCTGCTGCAGAGTGGTCAGCCTCTCCGTGAGGTCCGAACGCAGCTGCTCCATCGTAGCTTTCATGTCCTGTCCGAGGTCAGTCCGGAGCTCTGCTTTGAAGTCTCTAAACATATTCACGAGGTCCTCCTTTGAGATGGCCATGTTGCCTGGTCCCTCGTCGTGGCCCGAATGTGAGCGTTTCTCTGTTGGCGCAAAGAAGTCGGAGACCTTGTTCGTCTTCTTGGTCGTCGCCTTCTTAGGGGGCATAAGGGCGGGTCCAAGTGGACCCCTGGCGTCGCAGCAGGGGGCTTGAGTGGACGAGATGCGGAAGGCGACTTAGTAGTAATCCGCTTGGAGCGGAAGAATCAACTTCTTTTTATGTCCTCAGCTGAGCAGAGCGTGATCAGGGGATGTCGCCCCGCTGTGTGCAGGAATTTGGGCGGTAAAGCGATGTCAGGCTCATGGAGAGAGGCGTGGAGCAGCCCATACAGCCCAATCCGGGTATGGCCAAGTAGAAGGAGCCAAAGTCTGGCGATTCCTGCGCGAAGGTAGCAAGGCCACTGACTCTCCCGACCCGGCTTTAACGGGTATATTTGGGCTCAGGAGATCTTGTCGAGGGAGCCCCCACAGCCTAGGTAGGCTCCACCGCAGAGGTCCCACCCGGTCGACAACCCCTCCAGGCCCCCTCTGCAGCAGTTGCTGGAGATGTGCCCTGGCCGCGACTGATCATGGGTCGTGTTATCCGAGTTGGAGAGTGTGTGTCCTGAGCTGGCGCTGGTGTGGGAACAGGTGACGGGTCCCCAGTCGGGAAGAGTCGAGCGGCGGCGCCTGCAGTCACATCTTGGCCGCCATCTTAAGGTCAGGCAGGCCGCGTGGAGAAGCTCATCCGAACGTGGTGCGCTATTTATTTTCCACTGTTAGCCTCTCCGGGCAGCCCGCAGTATGTCTCTGGGCCCCAACCCGCCGTATGCGCACCTGTGAGGGGCTCAAGTGTCCTCGGGAGGCTGCAGGAGTTCCCAGGGCGGCCACACCGCTCCAGCGTCCGTTCCTCCCGGGGAGGGGGGCCGCAGCAGCGGGGTCGACCGCGTGTCCCTCCTCCGGCTCTGGGAAGCAGACGCGGGTAGCCTGCTATTGTTGTCCGCTCTCGTCACTGCCTCCAGGGTCGCTTCAGCGCTCTTCATACCGAGGGCGCCATTTTGATAGGCGCTGGTTCTCTCGTTGCGAGGCTTTATTTAGGGCGGTAGGATAGCGCTGGCGGCAATTCAGAACACACCGATCATGCCCCGTATCTTCCGCTCCATGCCAAGATGCTTCTCGCCTGTCTGAGTTCCGTGCAGCTGCAGTTATTCGTTCCGGGATACCACGCGGACCGGGAGCCGAGACGAACTACGTCCGATCGGCCATCTTGCCCGGCCACGCCCCCTCTCTTTTGTAATTTTTAATATTTTTATATAATTTTTATTTTTGTGTTAATAATTTTTGTATTGTAGTTGATATTTAGTTTCTTTTTTATTTTGAATTGACTTTGTTGGGAATATTAATTTTAACCCTCTGCTATTCAACACTTTCCCTACTGTTGCACTCATTGGAGTGGGAATAGTACTTTTCACCCCTCCGCTATCCAACACTTTCCCTACTGTTGCAGTAGTTGGAGTGGGAATAGTAATTTTTAGCGCTCAGCTATCCAACACTTTCCCTACTGTTGCACTCACTGGAGTGGGAATCGTAATTTTTACCCCTCCGCTATCCAACACTTTCCCTACTGTTGCACTCATTGGAGTGGGAATAGTAATTTTTACCCCTCCGCTAACCAACACTTTCCCTACTGTTGCACTTACTGGAGTGGGAATAGTAATTTTTACCCCTCCGCTATCCAACACTTTCCCTACTGTTGCAGTAGTTGGAGTGGGAATAGAAATTTTTTGCTCTCCGCTAGCCAACTCTTTCCCTACTGTTGCACTCACTGGAGTGGGAATAGTAATTTTTACATCTACGCTATCTAACAGTTTTACTACTGTTGCACTCAATGGAGTGCAAAATGTAAGTTTAAAAGTTATTAAATATTTAAATAATTTAATTTATAATATAATGGTTTTTTTATTAGATTTTATGGTATAGGTGTATGTATATATATATATTTATTTGTTAATTTTTATATATTTATATTTTAAAATAAATTAAAGTTATTAGTTTATTAATTGTTTTACAGTAAATATACATTTATATATTACATTTTATATATGTACGTTTAATTTTTTTAAATTAAATGTATTTATTATATTTGTTAAAATGTACATTACATCTAAATAATTGTTTAAAAGTTAATTTTATTATTTAATTTATTTAACATTATTTTTTATATATAAAAAATATCGATATTTTGTACATCGATATTTTTAACAACTATATATTTTTTTCGATATTTTTGTATTTTACATTTTAAAGATAGGATGTCGATATTTTGAATATTGATATTTTTGTATCGATATTTGTGTATGGGGATATTTATGTAGTCGATATTATGTCAGTGATCTGCTAGATACATACTGATAACAGAAATTTACATCTAGTGGTTGGTGGAAAACACAAAATGATTCTCCATAACAGGAAGTGTAATGGTATTCCATTTGTCTTGCAAATATAAGGAAGTAGTATTCCGTTTCCTGGATCATTCTAAGAGGTTTCCGCACTGGTTATCTATACAGGGGCTTAAAGTGTGATGCTCCATGCGTCTCACCGTTCAAGAATCTGTCTTTGTAGTGTTCTTCACTCACTGCACCGCATTTCTTGTTTCTGCTATCCGTATTCTAGTTAGAACTCTTGTGTTAGAATATTTGTTAGTGTTTTCTTCTAAGTTCTAGTTAGAATTCTTGAGATAGGATCATTTTGTTTGTTTATGTTTTTCTATTTTTTATTGTGTATTTTTGTTTTTTTCTGCAATTTTTTTGATTTTTCCCCTTTTAAATACCTTTATGTTTCCTTTGCTATCTTGCTCAACACTATCGGTGCCTTGCTTGGTGTCTCTTCACATTCCTCTCAGTGATTCTGGAGGACAGTGGTGAGACTTCTGAGGAAGGTTGCCCTTACCATACCTCTTTCAAGAAGAAGGAGAAGGTAAAGGAAGTGTGAACAGCTATTTACCCAAAATCATATTTATGCACAGACAGCTGTGGTTACAATATCATGGCTTGCCAGTCAGTGGCCCTGGCTAGAATTTACACCCATCCTGTGCTGAGGATATGTGGAGTGTTCTGTCTTCTGTTGTGTTTTTATAAGAGGCATTTCTTGCTACCAGTTAATGTTAGGAGTGATATGTGCAATATCTGTGCAGAGTTGGGTGTTTGTGAAATTTTGCTGTCTAATGTTTTCTTTTAGATATGGAAACAATGCAAACTTTTATCAGGTTAATTGGTTGAGTGACATAAGTGATTACTCATAATCCAGTCAAATCAAGAGGCATGCTATCGTGTTGTCCCACGAAGGAAAGGAAAAGCTGTGAAAGGTCAAAATGATTTATTCACCAGTACAGCAGCACACAACATCTCCCAGTGCTCATCCCAGCCTCCGTCGCCAACTGACTCCGGAATCTGGAACTCCCACCAGGCGATGCCAGAGGCAGAGTTCTATTTAGAGCACATGCTTACAGAACACACACGAAGCAATTCCATGTTAACACGTGTTAACCAGTACATTCTATGCTTTTACATTCTACAAAATGCAGAGTGTTTAAAATTAGACCAATCTTGCAATATCCAGGAGGGTTCTAGGTAGAAGATGCATTTGAGAGATGGGCTATAAATATGCAGGAGAATAGTAAAGCTTGATCTTTGGACATTTAAAAGGAGCATAGCACCCGATTTGTTTATCAATGTCACAGTTTAGGAAGTGACAGCCTAATGTGCTAATGGAGATGGGCAGAGAAGAAGTGGGTTATTACATCACTTCATTAAGTTGTAGTGTTTTCTAAAGAAGTGTGTCTTCAGCTCTTTCATAAATTAAATTAGGGTTGGGGTGATGCGGATGGATACTGGGATGTTGTTTCAGATCCTTGTGCGTGATTGGAGAAGGCCTGTTGCCTTGTGTTTTTTTTTTTTTGCATTTCTTTGTCTCCGGTCTGATGATTTCCTCGCTGTTGGTATGCCAAGAGTCACTGCAGGCGGAGCGCTTATCAACCAGACAAGTGGGATGCTGGTAGTGATGGCTTTGTAGATGATGCAACTGGTTTTGGAGGCTTGTGGTCTAGCAAGTGGAGCTCCATCAAGGTGGGGGTGATACAGTCATATTTCTTCAGGTCCTTAATGAGGCTTACTGCATACTGGAGCCAATGTGGAACCTGGGAACCCTTGGAGAAAGATGGAGTGGCCACCATCCTGGTGTGAGAGTACTAGGGCTTAAACAGCAATTCTTAGGTCTCTTTCTGGCAGGAATAGTTTCACCTTCTTATGTAGAGAGAGTTGTTACCAGGCTGTCTTGCATGTTGCTGGTGATTTGTTTCTCCAAGTTGAATCTGAGTAACTTGGTACTGCATGAAAGTTGGAATTTGAATACATTGAAATTCATATAGTTGAGCACATGTGGACAAATTGTAGCTTGTTCTTGGCGAACAGTAGTAATTCTGTTGTGATGAGGTTGAGCTTCAAGTAGGTGATGGATATATAAGTCTAGGTGAGGTACACACAGTGTTTGAGGCGTTGAATACTTGGAGCAGCAGAAACTAGAGTTGTTTGTCGTTAATGCATAAGACTGTTATTTGTGAGCAGAGTCGCAAGAAGCTCCAATTAGAGGAGGAAGATGACTGGAGACAAGACGGAACCCTGGGGGAGCTTGGATAAGTTGGAAGAAAAGCAGTCAGAAATGTGATGATGTGTGTTCAGCGTGTACTGGGACACCATTTGGCTAAATATTAGGCCCCCGTAGCTGAGAGTGCCACCAGCCTATAGAGGTGGGGTCATTGAGGCCCCCCTCGTATGTAAACTAATTGTGGCGCTACCTTTCCAGCTTGAAGGAATCAAGCCTGTTGACAAGCACTCCTTGAATGGCCAGACTGTATGGTTGACCACTATTGTTTGGGTACTCTTTGGGCCTTGTCTACGCTGTTCCATGGTAAAAAGTGCTACCTTAAGGACCTGTGCCTCCCTTCATATGCATTCTCCAACTCACTCACCCAGTGCATATCTGCCAGTCTAAGGAAAGAGTTGATTCTACCATTGGAAGTGGTGTATATTCAGCCAAACCTTTTTTTACTCCCTTTCTTGCCTGCGGGGAGCAGGGCTGTTGCCTTTAGCATTTACAGCAACATTCAGCGGTGCTGGAACAATTTTCAGAGTGGGGGAGCTGCCAGCAATGTTAGATAATTGAAGTCACAGGGATTGTGAAATATGCAAGCTTCACACAAAGAACAAGTGTAGCAAATGATCCACACCCATTCAGCAGGTTAGGGTAGTATGTGTCCGGTGGGGCATTTTGGAGCACACTGTTGCAAATATATTACTAAATCATGGTGTGGTAGTGCAGTGTAATTTATAGCCAGTACATTTTCCATTAAAATAGCCAAAAAAGTTGCTCTGACATGCAGTTTTACTGATAATACTGTATAGCGCACAAATGATAATGTGTGGAAACCAGGTTTCAGCGAATATTTATCAGTGGCACATCACCAAGTCGTGCTATAATTCATTTTGATCGTTAAAATCTTTGATTCCATTACATTTCAGAATTTAAAATGTGTCTCATTTGTACTGTCCTTGCTGCTAATATATTTTGAAATATTTGTACAGTTTCGGATATACTTAAATGTAGTGTGTTAGGAAAAAATACATCCTACAGCCATTATTTAGTGACTTCATTTACCCCAGCAATATTGCCACATTGTTCACTTTACAAAGCCCTCTAACTTTGCAGTCAGATAAACAACAGTAAACACTGATATTCCTTTTAAAAGGGTAAGTGGCAATTTGTCAGAAGACATAGCATGACATTTGACCTCTGTTCTTGAAATGATTGCAAATGTGACAAGATAAAAAGGAAATTAAGAGGCATTTTTATTGGTCATTCACTTTCTGAACTCCAGCATGGTTATTTTAGGGGTGCTTCACCCCTACTTCCAGCGTCCGCGGCACCATTAGTGATGAAGCATCACAAATGACATACATACATTGTCTGTCTGCAATGTTGCCTGGATATCCTCCCAATACTTACTTTTGAAATTGAGTTGTTTTTTTTATATTGTAGATGATAATCAAACTTTCTGGATTCATGTACATCACAGCAGTCCTTACTGTGTCTCTATCTAACGCACTACCATAACGCCTGTCTTAGCCTTGAGGCAGTCTTTGTGAAACTACATCCTTTATCTCTGCAGTAAAGAAGCTCTATGGGCCATAAGGAAGCAATGCCACTGAATATTAAAGTTAAAATTCCCGCTTTCATTGTTACTCAGACACAATATTAAATTCTGAGGTATAAATACCAGCATTTGTAAAGCGCACAGCTACCTTCGGAGAGGTGTCCCGGCGCTGGGGGCCGTCGGGAAGATTAAGTGAGCTATTGCCCAGAGTCACATGGTGCTGGGCTAACCTCCCGCCGGCACCGGGGATCGAACCGTGAACCCCGTGGTCCGGAGTCAGGCACCCTGGCCGCTGCGCCACACCTCTTCTATAGGATCCAAGCACAGTGAAAGAGCTTCGGGAGCCATCTCATAAAACCTCAGGTATCCGAATACAATAGGTTCACTCCCATGGAAGCCATCATGATCCTTATGTATTTGAGCCCTTTGGCCACCCTCCCCTGCACAATGTTTTGTGTGAGGTAACCATGTAGATATCCATTTATGATCATGGAGGTGATTTATCGCCTCCCATAAATTAAAACCTGCAGTGGCATAGGATTGAAACTCCATGTGCCTTGGGTGAGCCTGGATTATGAACCCCGCTCTTCTGTCCCGGCAGATTAACTCACTTTTACGGTATAGACTGGTCAGCTGAGCCCCACATTTGTTTATCACATTTTCTATCCATGTCTGGGATATTAACTAGGGGAATTGGCCCAAGTGGTTGTCTGAACTTCCACTTTCTTCATCCATTCTGGCATTTAAGTTGCCAGACAAAACTATTGGGAAGTTCAAATGATGGATATCTAGATGGCTTAATATTGCGGACGGCTTGTTAGTGGTAAACAGATTCATCAATATACATGCCTTCAAGCTGGGGCTACCCCCTTTCAAAAGTACAAGGAGGTCCGAGGAGAGTGCATTTCTTGAGGCACAGTGCACCACAGAATCTATAACAAAAATTGTAAAGCTCTCCTTTGGGCCACCTTTGCCTTCCATCGCACTAACATAAAAACCCTCATATCTAGCCCTCAAAGTGTACATAAAGCAACATATTTCAAGGAAACAAAAGATCTGATTTATATTGCACAACTAATCGAAATCCCATTAAGAGCATTTGTGAGCCATTTAGTTTTTTAGGACGCATATGAGGGTCATCTCTGCCCCTTGCAGTATCCTGAACAGAGCCATCTAATTCCAGAATTGCGGCGGGAAAGAGTTTTGTTGATTCAGCCCAAACTGCTTGGGACCAGTACTGTGTTGGTGATCAGAGGCAGCGCAACAGAGATAACACACGCAGCAGCTTCTTTGGTTAACATGGACACTGAAACCCATACCACTGCTATTTATTACAAAAGTAACCTCAGGGTGGGTTATGTTTGAACCTTGGAGCATCTCTCTCAGCATCAAGGGTACCACATTTAACCCCAACATGGGTTGCCGAAGAATTCCTTATGGAACTAACAATGCAAAACGGAATACCGATAGGCTTTTTGGCACAGTGCATGACTACATAACAAAAGCATGGTATTTCTGAGATGGTGGAGAATGGGGCCTCAGGGAATATCTAAACACTGAACCATGTGTCCCAAGATTGTCAGTGGATATTGATGGTTGAGGTCTGGGAGACACAATGGTTTCAGGGATTGATAAGCCATGGTACCGTAGTCCATTAGTGGTTAAGAGGAAAACAGCCGGCCCTCAGAGTCATATTCACCAAAAGAATCCTCCACCATCAATTCTCTGTGGATTACCGGCCTCCCATCAAACATCTTGAAATGAGACAAATGTCTCACGACTACCTAATCATCACAGTCCATGGATATCATCCCCCCTCCTGAAAACCAAAGTCCAGCGTTCGGGCTCTAAATTTGCTCCGTGGAAAGCAACCATGCAAAAGATCCTTATCCCCTCTATAATGTAATTTTCTCTTGATTGTTGCATGTTGCTCATCTGGGCCCTCCTTGACCTGAGATGTTCCTCTATGCTGTTAGAACCTGGTACAGCCAATTGCCACTTGGGTTGTGTGCAACGGTGTCTCCAGTCTGGTGGCCCATCAGCATCATGGCCTGGGTGTTCTGGGTGGATGCATGAGGAGTGTTGTGATATTTTTACAGGAATTAATAGGTGGCTTCTTCGGTATTGTTATGTTCCAATTCATCTATGTGTAAAATGCTGTTTATAGTCCCCATGTGCTTGCGGCCACCGTGGTATTCTCTTGTGGTGAGTGATGAGGAGAAAAGAGAGGTAAGAGGCGAACTTACCCCTTTGAGATGGTGGGCCATTGTATGTGCAGATTTCCTTTGGTACGTGATCCCCTTGGTGCTCAATAGGGAAATTGTTCATGTAGTTTGTCTATCCCCTAATTTATTTTTGCGAGAGGAGAACACAATCTGTTTAGGCGCCCCTTCCTCAAGCTGCAGAATAGGAACTGGCACCGAGATCTTTCAACCAAGAATCCACTCCTACGTAACGTATTTCAAGGGCATAGACAAGCTACATGAATCATTTCCAAATACAGCAACAAGCCAACTTCAGTTCTGACAAAGACCCTGGAACTAACTACCAAAGGGTCGAAATGAGTCGACAAACGTACAGAGGAAGCACTCACGAGGAATCCCACATTCCGTGAGATCACTATGGCACTACAGGAAAACCTATTGAACTTATAGATACTGTACTGACTTAACTGGTGTCTTTTCTTTGTACTACCTGTAAAAAAACCACAATTAAATTTTTAGCGCAAGGCTGACCAAAATATTACAGTTCAATTTTTGGCCTTATCTGTTATTTGAAATATCGGGTCCTTTGTTTGTTGAAATGAAAATGAAATGTGCTATTCCTTGATATAGACATTCATTTTTTTTATACTGTTTCTACACGTGTTCATAAATTGTTTTTGGTGAAGGAGAGTGTTTGCACCATCAGGTTTTGCCTTACTAACTGTGATATTATATAAACAAGATCGCGATTTTTTTGCTATATATAACAATGGAATCATTTTCTTTTACTACAAGAGGTTACGTTTAAGTGTTGTAACAAAAGAAGTAGTGTATAGAATTTTAATAGAATTAATATTGTCCTGAATAACTATTACGGACCACGACTAAGCTTTGTAACCTGGTCCATAAAATTTATGGGGCAGATTTACAAGAAGGTGCGGCAGCGTGGCACCGCAAGCCCTTTGGCTGCTCCACGCTGCGGCACTTTCAGAGCACAGGAATGCGACATATTTACAATGATATGTCGCATTCCTGTGCTCTCCCCTGTGCTGGTGCACAAACTGCAGCCATGCGCCGGCGCAGGGACCCTTGCACCATGGTGCAAGGATGCCTGCGTCATGGGGAGATTGTTTTTGTGCAGGAAGGGGCACCTTCCTGCACAAAAACAATCACTACAGGCATTTTCCTCTTTCAATGCGTGCTGTAGAATGCAGCACGAATTGAAAGTGGAAAAAACGAGCAGAAATGAAAAAATTTCTCCTTGTTGCGCCTCGCCACGCCACCCATAGGGTGGCGTAGCATACTGACGCATTTCCAGGTTTACAAATCCTCGTAAATCTGGAAATGTGTCTGGTTCCATGGGTGTTGCATGGGAACACCCACAGCAACACCCATGGAACGCCCCTTTCACGCAAAGTGCTGCGTGTAAAGGGGCCGTATTTACAAGGAGAGGAAAAGCCACGCAGGGTGGCTTTTCCTGTCCTTGTAAATATGGGGCAGAGAAATACCCTGCCAGTGCATCACAAAAAGTGACGTATGGGCAATGCAAAGGTCTTGTAAATCTGCCCCTAAATGTTTTATCTATGGTCAGTGAGGTATACTTGTTATGAATGGATTCTGTTTTTGAGCACATAACACACGGGTAATCCAGATGAACTCTCAAGGGAGACCAGGAGTGATACTCAGTCTTGTTGCTCGCACAGTAGACAGCTGAATACCAGGCAATCTACATACTGATCTGTGTCTACAGCGATGGCAGCGGGAGGCAGGCGGCAGGTGGGTGGTCAGGCAGTGAGCGCGGCGAAAATGGAACAGTGAGCCCTCCCTTGTCCTGATACATCTTCCGAGTGCTGGGCGCCGTGTGCTGCGAGCTGAGCCAAAAGCCACTTGTTGAGCCGCTTTGAGCGTGTCCAGGCTGGCACATTGCACCATTCAGCTAGCGGGCATTGGAAAGGGCTCTAGGCCTGCAGGCTCCTCTTGCGGCGCGGAGGCAGCCAGCGTTCGGCCGGTGGGGCTTGTGCCCCCTTCAGGAATCTGCCCCACGTGCGTACACCTGGGCCCGTATTACATATAGGGCGCACTTTCCATGTTTGCGACGCACCTTAAAGCTGGTGTGACGGGTGCAAACATGGAAAGTGTGCCCTATCAGGAAGAATGTGCTGCCCTCGGCGCAGTTGCGAACTCGCACTGCCCATTCAAGAGGAATACGGAGCAGCTGTTTTAAAGCTGCTCCGTGTTTCTCTGTGCGTTGCCGCCTGCACCTTTAAAAGGAATTAGAGATCTCCTTGCAGGTAGGTGCAGTGAGTGACTGCACCCGCCTGCAAGGGAATGTCTGGGAGGGCTGCATTTAGAAGGCGCACTGAAAGTGCGTCACCTTTTTGCGCCTTTTAAAGGCATGTTTTTCCCTACGCCCACGTCAGAAATACAGCGCAGGCGCAAAGGCAATGACGGCCCCCGGGGAAAGCAGGACGCAGTCTAGTCTTTCCCCGGGGGATTCGCGCCGGACAGGGAAGGCTGAAGGGGAGGGAGCAATAGGGGCTATAAGGGAGCAGGAAGGGGAAACGACTTCCTCTTCCTGTTTCCTAGCGCCAGCGGGAGGGTCGGAGAAAGTTGAGGTGAGGGGAGTTAGGTAGGGAACTCGGCCTAAAAGTATACTCTGGTGCCGGTCGGCGCCCGGGGGCAGTGGGGAGTAGGATGGCAGGAGCGGACACGGAGTTCAGTGCGGGAGGCCCTGCGAGTCCTCGGCAGGGCGGGGCGGGAGGACCTTCTACGCCCAGGAGTACTCGAGGAGGCGTGGGTTGGGATGACGCGGACCCCCCGGTCCGCGTCGGCCGGAGTGGCGGTGGCAGCATGCCGAGAGTCCCCAAAGCGGACCCCCCACGTGGCCGGAAAGGGGGGGGGTGGGGGGTCCGGGGGAAGCGCGGGGTGGGAGGAAGAGCCTGCCTGCTGTGCGTGCGGTCGAGGCTGCCGGGAGGGGGGGGCATGGGAGAGTTGGAAGGACGGCCCGGGGGACTGCAGCAGGCTTTAGCCAGAGGCACAGCAGGGCTCGGCGAGGCCCAGGTGGGCCAATTTGAGGCAGCAGGGAGGAAGGGGGGGGTTGGTTCAGGATTTCAGCAGGGGTATACGGGGGTGGGGGGGTGTGGGTTTCAGGACCTGTTTGGGTCGGGGGCTCGCACCACGAGGGGGGCTCCTGGGGGAGTCCCCTCTGGACCTTTCACAGTGGAGGGTTCGCAGGGATAGGGGGTGCCCCTCCGGGGGGACACTGAGGGCAGGGGGTGGGGGGATGGGCCTGGCTGCACAGGCGACGAAGGCAAAGGCAGGGGGTGAGGACGGGGGGCAGCCCTCGGCAGCCGGAGGGCGGAGGTGGGAGTGCATGACCCTGGAGGAAAAAATCCGGGACCAGAGACGCGTGATCCAAGACACGGAAGCGCAGTGGGCGGCGTTGTGCGCGGCCCGGGAGGCCAGGGGGGAGTTGGAAAGGGCGGAGGGGCCCCCCACTCCCACATCAGAGGAGGAGGCCTGGGCTGAAAAACTGGGGCAGGAGGCCCCGAAAGGGGGCAAGTGGGTGTGGGCGGAGGAAGATAGCTCCCCCCAGACGGGGGTAGGGGCGGCCGGGATGGCTTTGAGGCCCGCTGGCGCTGGGACCCTCTCAGGTTGGAGCAGCCTGGGGGGGGACCAGCTGGCAGCGGCCGGGGTGGGCCGGTGGGGCGCAAAACGGCCCCAAGACGCCGGGCAGAAGCAGCAGGGGGTCCGCGGCGGCCTTCCCTCCACCGAAGGAGCGGGCATCAGCGAAGGGGGCAGGGGAACGGGGAGTGGTGCATGCCAAGACTGGAAAAGGTGTAAAAGAGCGGTGCAAGAGTTGACTTGGATGCCTGAGGATACGGAAGCGGAGTTGATGTTGGATTACGGGGAGGACAGTGATGAGCTTGAGGAAGGCGAGTTGCGTGAGGAGGTCGAAAGGCCGGCCGGGATGCCTGTGGGGGGGCGGCAACGACGAAATGTGTTGATATTTTCCAGGCACCGGCGGCAGCCAGAACACAGGCCAAGACGGCCACTGCGAAGAAGAGCGGCAACAGCAGGTCGGAGGAAGGAGCACAGACCACCTTGTCAGGTGAGGGCAAGTGGTGGGAGGCTTGGGACGATGGGGCGGGACGGGGTAGGAAGAAGTCCTGCCGGTCAGTGGGCGTGGGGGAGGGGTCAGTGCGGGAACCAAAGGGTGCAGCACCTGGGATGGGGGGGCAGTCGGCAGAGTCGGGCAAAGGGGGGGGGGGGAAGAAGGCAGTGGCCAGTGTCCAGACGGACAAAGAAGAGGGGAAGGACGACAAAGGGGACAAACGACAGCACAAAAAATTGCCGTACATGGGGTTGGCTATGCCGTTGGGGTCGCATCTGTCGGAGAAAATAAGGGCCAGAATATGGCGACACGAATATGTGGACGTTTTTAAACTGCTCCATAGGGAGATACAGGCCAAGGAGGGTTCCAAGGAGGAGGAATGGGAGCTGACTCGTAGACCCCGGGTGCCATTGACCATGGAAAATTGGACGTCGGCCTTTCTGATTTATGCTAGCATATATTGCGAAAAGCATCAAGAAAGGGCTATAGCGATGTTAAAATATATGGACATCATTAGGAAGGCGCAGATGCATTTTGGGGGGTTTGCGTGGCTCAGCTATGACGAGGAGTTTCAGGCCAGAATTGGAGCGAATCCTGACAAACCCTGGGGGGAGGTGGACCAGGAACTGTGGATGCAATGGATGTCGTCCACGCAGTCGTCAGCAGCAACGCACACGGCGAGCGGGCTGCCAGTGACGTATCGGACATTTCCAACGCGTCCCGCTCAGTATGGGGCGGGTAGTGGACAGGCCAGTGCAGGGACTGCGGGGGGCGGACAACAGAAGCCAGGCGGGAGCAACACAGGAGCGTGTTGGAACTACAACAAAGGATACTGCTCCAGGTATCCGTGTAAGTTCAAACATGAGTGCTCCAAATGTGGTGGGAAACACGCACTCACCCAATGTTTTACATTGGCTACACCATCAGAACAGTGGCGGGCCACGAAGGGACAGGGTCAGCCTGGACCAAAGGGCGCCTACTCCGGTCCGAATTGAGGCCATGGGCCCGTGGCTCTCGGTATATGCAGACAGAGAGGCAGCTTTGAAGTTGCAGTGGGGATTTACGGAGGGCTTCCGGGTGGGGTATCAGGGTCCAAGGGAAAGGAGATGGGCGGACAATTTGAGATCGGCCAAGGAGTTGCCGGCGGTGGTGTCAGCAAAACTAAGAACGGAAGTTGAGGAAGGTAGGATAGCGGGCCCGTTTGTCGACTGGCCTTTAGCAGACTTGATTATTTCTCCGCTGGGAGTGGTGCCCAAGAAGGAGCCGGGCGAGTACAGGATGATACACCACCTGTCCTGGCCAGAAGGGAGGTCCGTGAACGACTTCATCGCGGAGGCGGACTTGAGGGTACTGTATGCTTCAGTGGACGACGCGATCCGCCTTGTACCGAGGTGTGGGCAGGGAGCGGAGCTGGCGAAATGTGACGTGAAGTCGGCGTTCCGTTTGCTGCCCATACACCCGGCGGATTTCGCGTTGCTGGGCATGCAGTTTGAGGGGGCCATCTTTGTGGACAAAGTTCTACCCATGGGCTGTGCGATTTCATGCGCTCTCTTTGAATTGTTCAGCACCTTCTTGCAATGGGCATTTCAAAGGAGCAGTGGGCATAAGGAGGTGTCCCATTACCTGGACGATTTCCTTTTCATCGGACAGCAAAGGTCGGGTGCCTGTGGGCGAGCGTTGGCACAGTTTCAGGAGATGGCCCGGCACTTTGGGGTCCCATTGGTGCCGGAGAAGACAGCTGGGCCCAGCTGTCAATTGACATTTTTGGGCATTGAGTTGGACTCAGTACAGTGGATAGCCCGGTTGCCGGCTGAAAAAGTGGGAGACATACAGGCCTGTTTGTTGGGGGTGATGGGAGAGAAAAAGATTGACCTGAAAACGGTCCAAAGACTTTAGGGCGGTTAAATTTTGCTTGCAGGGTGGTAAGAGCGGGGAGAACTTTTTGCAGGCGCCTGGGCATGTCCGGGGCGGTGCTACCGCATCACAGGGTGCGGATTTCCTTGGGAGTGCGAGCAGACCTGAGAATATGGCAGACTTTCCTGACAAACTTCAATGGGGTTTCGCTGGATTTCGTAGAGGACAGAACAGTGTGGCAAGTGCAGATTTTTTCAGATGCAGCGGGGGCGGCAGGTTTTGGGGTGTTCTGGGACGGGAGATGGTGCGCGGAACGCTGGCCGGCTCACTGGCTCAAGCAGGGGAGGAGCATTGCGTTTGAGTTCTTTCCATTGTTGGTGGCTCTAGCGGTGTGGGGCAGTGAATTCAAGAACCGTTCCGTGTTGTTCCATGTGGACAACATGACAGTGGTCGACCTGGTCAACGGGCAGAGAGCAAGGGACTTGAGGGTGTTGAGGTATTTTATGCTACAGTGTCTGCAGTTAAATGTGGTTTTTCGGGCAAAGCATGTGCCGGGAGCGAGTAATGACATCGCGGATGCTTTGTCTCGTTCGCAGTGGAGCAGGTTTCGCCGCATGGCACCTGGAGCGGAAGTCCTCAAAACGCAGTTGCCGGACGGCATCTGGGCCTGGGGGGAATGAGAGTCTGCAGCCTAGTGGAGAAGTCGATAGCAGAGACGACACGGCGCACTTACAGATTGGCTTGGACGGAGTTCGGGGTCTTTATGGGCTGGACCACTGACAGTGGGCACATGTCCATTCAAGTGATGGAACAGGGAGTGATCCGTTTTGTCTTGCACTGTATTGAGAGGGGGTTGTCCCATACGACGATTGCAGGGAAATTGGCGGGAATCTCCTTCTATTGTAAGGGTAAACAGACATAATAGCGAAACAAAAATATCGAATGGACACAATATCGAGTCTAAAATATAGAATGGACATAATATCGAATGGACATAATATAGTCGTTAAAAATATCGAAATTAAGGTAAGTAATATCGATTGTTAAAATATCGAAGTACATAATATAGGCATTAAAAAAATATCGAATTTTTAATAATATCGAATTTTTTCTAAGTGTATTGTATGTTAGTATATGTGTTAAAAGTGTATATTAGTTGTAATGTATGTTTAATTTTTTAAAAGCAATGAATTTTATGTTATTTAATTTTTGCGTAATTTAATTCCGTAGTGGGTAGTGGGTTTATAGGGGAATAGGGTGGGAAGTAATTTAATTAAAATTAAGTACATATTAATAAATATTAATTGGTATTGATAATTAATTTATTGTTAATTAATTATTAATTGGTAATTAAATTTTATTAATTGGTAATTTTTTAATTGATTAAATGGTAATTATGTTAATTCTATTAATTAAATAGTTGTAGCGGGATGTGGGTTTATAGGGGAATAGGGTGGGAAGTAATTTAATTAAAATTAAGTACATATTAATAAATATTAATTGGTATTGATAATTAATTTGTTAATTAATTGGTAATTAAATTTTATTAATTGGTAATTTTTTTAATTGATTACATGGTAATTATGTTCATTCTATTAATTAAATAGTTGTAGCGGGATGTGGGTTTATAGGGGAATAGGGTGGTAAGTAATTTAATTGAAATTAAGTACATATTAATAAATATTAATTGGTATTGATAATTACTTCATTGTTAATTAATTATTAATTGGTAATTACATTTGAATAATTGGTAAAAAAAATTTTTAATTCATTAATTGGTAATTAGTGTTAATAATATTTATTAGTATTGATAATTATTTTTTAGTAAAATATTAAAATATTATTTTCCCTACTGTTGACCTCTCTGGAGTGGGAATAGTAATTATTACCCCTACATTATCCAACGCTTTCCCTACTGTTGCACTCACTGGAGTGGGAATAGTAATTTTTACCCCTACGCTATCCAACTCTTTCCCTACTGTTGCACTCTCTGGAGTTGGAATAGTAATTATTACCCCTACGCTATCCAACGCTTTCCCTACTGTTGCACTCACTGGAGTGGGAATAGTAATTTTTACCCCTACGCTATCCAACTCTTTCCCTACTGTTGCACTCTCTGGAGTGGGAATAGTAATTATTACCCCTACGCTATCCAACGCTTTCCCTACTGTTGCACTCACTGGAGTGGGAATAGTAATTTTTACCCCTACGCTATCCAACTCTTTCCCTACTGTTGCACTCTCTGGAGTGGGAATAGTAATTATTACCCCTACGCTATCCAACGCTTTCCCTACTGTTGCACTCACTGGAGTGGGAATAGTAATTTTTACCCCTACGCTATCCAACTCTTTCCCTACTGTTGCACTCTCTGGAGTGGGAATAGTAATTATTACCCCTACGCTATCCAACGCTTTCCCTACTGTTGCACTCTCTGGAGTGGGAATAGTAATTTTTACCCTCCCGCTATCCAACGCTTTCCCTACTGTTGCACTGACTGAAGTGGTAATAGTAAATTTTACCGTCCCGCTATCCTACGCTAAAAATATTGAATATTTTTTATAAATATTACGTTAATATATTTATGTATTAAAAAATTAAAATGTATGTTTATTTTTTTAAGTTACATTAATTATTTATTAATTTTAAAGTTATTTAAGTATGTTTTAGTTAATTATATATATTATTTCATTAATTTTACATTACTTTTCATACATTTAAAAAATTCGATTTTTGACTGACTATTTTTTACAACTATATTTTGGAGTCGATATTTTTGTACTTACCTGTTTGTAGATAGGGAGTCGATATTTTTGCATTCGATATTGTTGTAGGTCGATATTCTTGTTATCGATATTCTGTCAGTGGTCCATTGTAAGTTGTTTTGGGGATTTGATCCGGCGAAAGATGAGATTATCAGCAGAATGCTGAGGGGGGTGGGGCAGGGAGAGACAGGAGGGGGCGACGGGGGGGCCCCGGGAATCCGTGACTTTTGAGGTGTTGCAAGGTTTATTGGGCATGTTGCCCATCTGTTGTTACGATATCACGGAGGTGGCTTTGTTTCGTTTGAGCATGGTGTGGATGTTTTTTGGAGCATTCCGGGTGTCAGAGTTGTTGGGGACGAAAGGTAGGGCAGGAAGAAAGTATGAGGATGTGAGATTGGATGGAGGTCGGCTGGGGATATGGTTGGGCCACTCTAAAACGGATCAGGCAGGGAGGGGGAAGTGGATATGGTTGAATGAGAGTGGGTGCCAGGGGGTGTGCCCGGTAAAGGAGTGGGAGGTTTTTTCGCAGGTTGGGGCCAGCAAAAACGGGGAGATATTCCTGCATGGCTCCGGCGATAGGCTGACGGCGGCGCAGTTGCTGGCAGTTATGCGTATGGCGTTGAAGCGGATGGGGCGGGACCCGAAGGGATTTGGGACGCACTCTTTTCGGATTGGGGCAGCCACGGCGGCGACACGTTTGGGGTGGTCCTGGGATCGGATTCGACAGATTGGGAGATGGAGGTCCCGTTGCTGCGAGCGCTACGTGCGGAAGTGACGAGGGGCGCTGCAAAAGAGGGGAGTAGAGGGGTTTTAGTGGGGCCAGGATGGTTTTTAACACCTTTTTCTTATCGTAGGTTGTGTGAGGGGCCTAGGGACCAAGACGGTCACCTGGATAGCCGGGCACTCTTTCGTGCATTGGGCGGCACAGTATGCAGATCGTCAGGTTTACGGCCGTAGCCTGGGACTGCGGAGCAGCCATCACGAGGTACAATGGTGGGGAAAACGAGGAATGCACTGCGGGGCATTCTTGCCCTGGTTAACGAAGATGGTGTCGCAAAAGGATGTCCTGACTTGCTGGTTTTACACTTGGGGGAAAATGACTTGGTGCGATTGTCAGGCCTGGCAATCATGCAACAGATGCAAAGGGACTTGGACGTGATGAAACAACGGATGGCGGGCACCTGCTTGGTGTGGACTGAGTTTGTGCCACGTAAAGTGTGGAGGGGAGCGGTAAAACCAGCGGCAGTGGAAAAAGCCAGGAGAAAGTTGAACAGGGCGATGAGGGTTTTTTGCGACAAGAGAGACATTAAAGTGATTGCACACAATGGGCTGCGGCTGGAGGAGCCGCTGCTATTCAGGGATGACGGGGTGCACCTTTCGAGGATGGGTAATGCCTATTACATGATGGAGATGAGGGACACGATCAGTAAGCTCTGGAATGAGTCCATTTGGTGTCGAAGGGTGTGAGGGCGAAAGGTGCATGGCTGCAGGGTGGGGAAGGTAACCGCCCAAAGGGGGTTCCCTGGTTGGCGGAACTTTGGAGGGGTGGGGGGAGTCCTGGACGGGCCCACCCACCTCTCGGGGGGAAGAGTGATTGATGGGGGTGCGGGATGCAGGAGTGCGATGGCAGGTGATGCAAAAGAGGATGTCAGGAGACAAATGAAGAAGGATTGAGAACGGAAATGGGTTGTTGTGGAACGTGAAGAGAGATGGGGTGCAAGGGGAAAGAATGGAGCAAGTGAGACGAAGAAGTGGGGGGGGAAGTTTGTTGGGGTTATTGTTAATATGTATTATGGTTAAAGTTATGTTTACAGCCTGTCCTAATAAATGGCCTTTTACGCTTCACCGACAGCGTGGACTGGTTATTTGGCGCGATGACGGCCCACGGGGAAAGCAGGACGCAGTCTAGTCTTTCCCCGGGGGATTCGCGCCGGACAGGGAAGGCTTGAGGGGAAGGGGAGGGAGCAATAGGGGCTATAAGGGAGCAGGAAGGGGAAACGACTTCCTCTTCCTGTTTCCTAGCGCCAGCGGGAGGGTCGGAGAAAGTTGACCACCCACCCACCCTACAGAAAATAGGGAAGGGTTAACTAGGGTGGATGGAGCATGCCAGTTTAGGGCAGGTTGTAGGGAGGTAGGCGGAACTTTGGAGGGGTGGGGGGGAGTCCTGGACGGGCCCACCCACCTCTCGGGGGGGGGGGAAGAGTGATTGATGGGGGTGCGGGATGCAGGAGTGCGATGGCAGGTGATGCAAAAGAGGATGTCAGGAGACAAATGAAGAAGGATTGAGAACGGAAATGGGTTGTTGTGGAACGTGAAGAGAGATGGGGTGCAAGGGTAAAGAATGGAGCAAGTGAGACGAAGAAGTGGGGGGGGGGAAGTTTGTTGGGGTTATTGTTAATATGTATTATGGTTAAAGTTATGTTTACAGCCTGTCCTAATAAATGGCCTTTTACGCTTCACCGACAGCGTGGACTGGTTATTTGGCGCGAAGAGATTCCCTCATTTGCATGGGGCCATGCAAATGAGGGAATGCCCTCTAAAGACAGCGCTGGCGCAATATGTGCGCCAGCACCATCTGTATTACAGAAGGGGCTGCAAAAGCATTTGCAGCACTTTTGCTAATATCAGAGTGTCACGGGGCACGCAAAGCGGGCGCATATGCACGTTGCACCCCTGGAGCACTTGTGTAATACGGTCCCAGTTTGCTGTTGACCCACTCATCGGCTGCTACATTGCCTAATCACCTATTGCAATTTGCCTGCCATCACTGCTGCCATACTGCCTAATTGTCCATCGCCTGCTGCACTGTTGCTTGGTCCTCTGTTGCCTCGGCTACCTTCTGGCTGTACTGCTTGCACTGTCTGCACCGCCTATTAGCCCCAAGGTGCTTAAATGTTCTGTCTAGCCTTGTTTGATGCTTTATATCTGAGGTCAAGTGAGGCAAATTACAAGGGAGTTTTACTTTTTCTCTGCAAATCCTGCGTAGGGTACTATAGCGTGCTCGTGCAACTCCCCCGAACTCTCTTGGTCTTTTGTACTACACAAAGAGCGGTGAGGCGGCGCTTGTGGTAGGACATGAAAGACTGCTGGAGTCTTTTGTGGATGTAGCAGGTCAGTCGCGCAGCCTTGCCTGGGTGTCGGCGTTGGCTTCCGAAGGCTCCTGCTCGGCTGGGGAGTGGTGGAGACTTTGTGCTGGCAGGGCCTATGCCGCAGATTCCGTAAGTGGTGCAAAAGCGGCTGGCAATAGGTCGGTACGAGGGAGGGGGGGGGCCTGCAACCAGCACGCATGCTGCTTTACCCCACCCCTGGCTTTATAATTGTGGACCTTTAAGTCTGAATGTGCAGTGCTTGCAGTATATGCTACCACATTCCTTGGTAACACCTTACCCAGTAAGTAGTGGAGCTGAGGGGAGAGAGCAGTGGTTATAGGTATTGTCACTGCTGTAGCTCGGACCCATCTTGAGGTTCCACAGAGGCCTGTTTAGGCTCGGATGTGGCCTGTGGCATTCGGTGAGCTTTCTGCCTCCTACCTCGCTCATCACTGATTTTATTACTGTTTTAGCCTCTTTTTAGACCTCTTGCTTGTGGGAAATGTCATTGGAATCTAAAAACATTGTTGTGCATATTTTGGCAAGGAGTTTTTCGATCTCTGATCTTTGACCAACTTAACTACGATGCGTTCAGGGAGAATTTGGGGGGTCAGGCTATTACAAAAAGAAGGGGGAAGTCAGAAACCCTGACAGGAAGGCTGGTAAACATGTTCACCTCCACCGATGACCTGGTAGGTGATACTTTGATTACATCAGTACTTTTACATGCCTCTCCCTCCGCCTCCATCTCGCTTTTGTCCCCTCCTCCACCTAAGCAGTCTAAGATCATGGAAAGTCAAGCAACTCAAGCTATAATAAGGTGGTTTTGACTCCTTCCCAACGAACAGTCTGGACTTTAGGCGATGAAAGCTCTGAAGTACCAAGTAGTGAGCAGGGAACTATCCCTCTTGATGTGCACTGCATAACCCTAACCATCTCTGCCCAGGTTCACGCATCAGCCACTGACCATTTGGGTGGCAGTAAATCAATTGTTGAGGCTGTTTTTGACCATTCTTTTTCTCCTCCGCTGGAAGCAGAGGTTGAGAATGTGGGAGACTTCACCAGGAGCAATTCATCAAGGCTTATTTATGGTCTGCTCTGTTAACAACATTACCGACTTCTCCAAGGTAGACTAGGAGGCTAGCTCAGAGCCCATTCGATCAGCTACCAGATTGTAATAATACTACAGGAAATGTTGCCTGTCATTTGGTCCCTTCCACTCCATTAAGCCCAATTAAGTTAAATCTGCTGACTAATGTACTTTCGACTACTAGTCCAGTCAAGGATATGACTAGTCGCATTTCCGCAGACGGGAACTTCGGTACTTTTGAAATTGGCTTTTTAGGCCATTCTGATCTTACGTCTTTATGGGAAGACTGCAACTCAGTAAATAAATCTTGCACCAACCAGCCGAGAGAAAAGTCTACTCAAAATGTGAGTGTCAGTATCTGGCGTGCCTTACTTAACAACTTGGAGGACATCTCTGCATCTTTGACGTACCACTCTGATAAACTTGATATGCAGGTGGATATTTTAAATGCCCTGGTTGCCCACGTAGTGGGAAAAGATTCAAAGCTGTCGGCCTTGAATAACCTAATAGCAAGAGTTCAGTCTGATCCAGCAGTCTCATTTCACACCTGTCCTTGCGCTAGTACGAGCGATTCTCTTGCAAGGATACCGCAAATGCTGGACGCTGTATTGGAATGGGTTTGACTGCCAGCACAGCAGTCAGTTCCTGCTTCAGCTGGAAAGGACAATCTGGAGCTCAGGCAAACCTCTTCTTTGCCAAAAAGCACCTCTGATTGCTGACTGCTTGTGAGACTGCCCTGCTCTCTTATTAGACCTGACGTTGTTACGGCTCCAGAGGAAACAGCACTTGAGCATCCTGCTTTTCCTGATCTTCCATCTTCATATCACTCGCAGTAAGAAAGAGGGCGATATAGAGGGACTGCCCCCAGTTGCGTAGCTAGAGCTTCTAGCGCCCGGGGCTATCCCTCAGATTGCCGCCCTTGGCAGGCAGCGGGGAGGGGGGGGTGCTGGGGAAAAAGGACGGCAAGCAGCGGGGGTGGAATTGGCAGGGTTTAAGTTACGACGCCGCTCTCTACTCCACTGCAGGTGAAAGCAAAGGTCGGAGCGGAGGTGCTGCGTGTCCAACACTAACCTCACTATCCCTGAATATATGACGTAAGAGCTTTAGAATATAGACAAGTGTGCCTGTGCAAAGAGGGCATGAAATAGCTGAAATTGGGTCATAAATGAAAAGCTATTCTGAACAGGGGCCCCAGAAGACGTTCGGCCCCGGGCCCCCAAAATCCTTAAGATGTCCCTGTTCTTATTATTCGCTGTGCTCAGACCAGGAGGGGTAACAGTACGCTTTCATTTGGAAGTGCTTCTAGTCAACCACTGCCAGGGAAGAAGTAGGCTGGGTACATGTTATGGGGTTATCATGACCTCTGAATGTTTTCTGGTTTTCTTGCCCTCCTGTAGGGGTGTTATGTGATCTTCAATATTTTTTGTAGGAGGGAGGCGTGGGCGTCTGGACTGTGTGCTTGTACTCTGTTTGTATGCTCACAACACGGGTGGGGAAGTCATCTTGACTTTAGGTATGTTCGAGGAGGGCGACCTGGCGCCCAGCCCACTGAGAAGCGCAATCTCAGTTGGATGATACCACTGCTCTAGAGGGGTGGTACCATGCTTCCATCCTGCACATTTTTGTACATGCCCTGTCTCGATTACTTCTTCTGCTCACAACTTGTTCTTGGATATGGAATTCTTTACAAAAGCACTTTTTCGCTATACCATGCCACATCTGGTATGGGAGCTTAAAATCCATACCGGGTGCAAGCGGAGGGAGTCCCCACTGAGAGGACCATATGTGCTAGCATTGTCTTTATGCAGGCACATGGGTCATTTCATGCAAGAGAGGCATGTGTTTCCAGCTGTTCAGGTCATGTTCCAGTTGGAGGGATCAGTGCGCTGTAAATGAGTGGCCTGCAAGGGCCGCATAATGCCATTGTGTACACAGAGTACTGTTAGGATGGATTGTGTAAACTGGCCCAGACTGTAGGGAGACTTTAATGGAACCCTAACACAATTGTTTTTATCGCCTAGAAAATGGGCTACTTTTTGTAATACTGCGGAGATGTTTGTTACCTTAAAATAACTAAGAGAGAAATAAGAGTGCAGCATCTATTCCGCAAAGCGCCTCAATGCCTCGTCAGGGGGTGTAAGTGCTATACAAATCTGTAATCTAATCCAATGCAGTACAAGAATTGCACTTTAAATACAGAGAGTTTGTTTCTTACCATGAATGCTCTTTTATTAAGCTCCGAATAAAAGTTATACCTACTGTCTTTTTTTACTAAAATATATTGTGGCTTTGACGCACGCTTCAGCAAAGCACTTTTATTTTTACAATATCCACGTGACGAATTAAATTACCGTTAAAATGACAAAGACTTAGGGGCCGATTCCGATCTCGGCCGGTAGGGCTCCGAATCGGATTCGGCTTAACCGGATCCGATTCGGAGCCCTATTGCCCGACCGAATCGTACGCGCGTCCGGGCGAGCGAGTACAATGCGAAATCGCCGACCGACTCGTCCGGGCGTCCCGACCGCTCCGACCGACTCGTTCCCGGGTCCAACCGCACCGACCGACTCGCTCGGACTCGACTCGCACCGCGCAATGGAGACGTTCCCTGGCCGGGTAAGTACGATGCGCGCCGCGAGCAGTCCGACCGAGCCGCGCACTCCGGCTCCAAAGAGCAGTCGGAGCCGTACTTTGGGGGTCCGTGTCGGACCCCCCTGTACGCGTAGCCGTGCGAGTCGCACACAGGGGGGACCCATGGGTCCCCCCTACCTGTGCGTGTGCGGCGCGAGTCGCTTCGCCGCGTACACGCTGTAGGGGGCGCCCTTGTCCGCCTCGCACCCATTGAGTCAATGGGAGCCCGCGTACGCGCTGTACGACAGGCTCCCATTGACTTCAATGGGAGTCCGACCGACTCGAGTCCGATGGCATACGTGCGCATCGTACTCGTTCGGTCGGGCTGCACGGGTCCGATTCGGTCGGAAATCTCTCCGGGTCCGGCTCGGTCGGTGAGATTTCCGGCCCGAATCGGAATCGGCCCCCAAGTTGTGGATTCTCTGGTGCTGCCTGCTTCGGTGGCCCCCCAGTAGTCTTCATACTCATCGTCAGTGTGATGAAAGCAGCACATTTGTAAGGCTGCATTTTCTTTTGGTCCAGGTTCACAAATGGGACCTCCAGTAAGTTGGATGGAGGTGGGAGGTATAGGAAATGGGGAGAAGCGCTGGCACATATTCTACATAGTGCGTAATTTGAGCTGGTGGTTTCCGGTGCTCAGCACCAGCACTTAATCATCAACACGGTCACGGCGCTTTTCATGAGCACCAGGTAAGGACACATTCATTTATGGGGATATTAAGTGATTTGCCCAGATTCACAGGATGTTGAGCACACGCCAAGACTCAAACCTGGTTCTCCAGCTAAGGAGTCGGCAGTACTGGCCATTATGCCATATCCTCCCCCCGCTTTCTTGGTTAGCATTTGGTTCTGTTTTAGACAGTGCTAACAGGTGAAATGGGCTGGTGCAAGCTGCCTCCTGACGAGAGCCACAGCACTTATTTTTTTACTAATTAACCACTGATTCTACACTTGCATTTCTTACCTAGCTGCCTATGCAGAACAAAGCAGTGGGTTTTCTTTCAGGAGTCGCGCGGGCATGGTGATGGGAGCCTACTGATGTCAGCAGGCTAAAGCCCTCATAACCTCACCACCAATGAGAGCAGAATTTGCAGGCCTAGTCTGTTTAAAGCCCACAGCTATTAATGTTTAGATTTACATTTATACCTGCAGGATAGGAGGGGAGATGTGAGCCATCACTTGAGTGGTGGTGTACGGGTTTACAATGCATGCCCCTTCAGACGCCCCAGAATTTGGCTGCCTGGCATGTCAAATTTTGCAGCATAAATGCAAAATTTGTAGTCTCAAACCTCAAAATGTGCTGTATTTTAGTGATAGGCAGAAAATGTGGTGTAGCAAAAATACAGTTGGGTCTGTGGCAGTAGCGGTCCGTGCAGGGCGTGCTTGCCGGGCGGTGACGTGGGGCGGGGGAGGGGCAGGGTGGGGGTAGTAAACACCGGAATACGGATGAATGCAGGTAAGTAGACAATTAAATTACTAAAACGAATTTCGTTGCGCGCGCTGCATCGCATTTGGCGAGGCAGCGCGCGCAACGAAATTCGTTTTAGTAATTTAATTGTCTACTTACCTGCATTCATCCGTATTCCGGTGTTTACTACCCCCCGCCCCACGTCACCGCCCGGCAAGCACGCCCTGCACGGACCGCTACTGGTCTGTGGTCTATCTTTCCTTGAGACTCCGCAAAGTCAAAGTCTGTGACCTGGCAGAGTGTCCGGCAGCACCACGCCTCGTAATAGAAGGGTGTCTGGTGCCACAGAGTGTAAATTTGAAAACTGCTCTCTGGCATCTGACAACCTTCTTTCAAAGGTGGGCACTGGCAGGGCAGCAGAGGTGCAGGGGTGCAAAGCTTAGGAGGCTTTGGAAAGAGGGGCCCAGATGCAGGTCCTGGGCCTGGAGGCGAGGTGGCAGGGGGTTTCAGTCAGATGAGGCTCGGGAGGACAAGCGGTACATGAGGGTGGTGTAGAGGAATCAAGGGGCAGCAGGGCTGGTGTTGGGGCAGAGAAGACTTGGGAGGTGGCAGTGCTTAATTTGTTAAAATTAAGTACCAGGGCCCTGCAGCCTGCACCACCCATACCCTGCCAGCGCTGCCAATGACAGCACCAATATAACACCTAACCATCGCACTTCTACAAGTGCAACAATTCAGACTATTCCAGGCCACACAAAGCTATAATAATGGAGTCAACCGCGTAGCTTGGCTCTATCGCGCCATCATTCCATCCCGATATCATGTACAGTATTTTAAACCTTATTTCTCATCTCCACATGCAGTACCGACCCCATTTCAACTAAAATGTTCCCGTCTTTTAACTTCCACACTCTCGTCACTCATCACTCTCTTTCGCGACGCTCTCACATTTCATTTACTCGCTCCTCAGGTCTTACTTCCCCCGTCACCAGCAATCACCTTGGCCTGACGCCCCCCAAATATTACCACTACCCTCACAGTCAAATTTCGGGCACAAATATTTCTCACATGTATGTCACCCGTTTAGCTCTTACCTCTTCTGTGTAGACTCCACAGTGGCACCTGCAAACACGACCCATTCTTTGTTGGGGTTGGGGGAGGGGTAGGTGTTCTGCAGCAAATCGCCCAGCACTCCCGAGACTCCACTCAAGAGAGCGCATTGTGGTGGTGCGCGTCACTGCTGCATTTTAACAGCACAACGCGGGGTTGGCCAAAAATAATGCCCAGGGCCGTCATTGGTAGCGCTTTCGCGCGCTACAAGATTGACGGCCCTGGGACCCACATACATGGTAAGCTGTGCGCCGCACCACCACTATGCTAGGTGGTGCGTGCAGCATTTGCAAGCAGGTGCGCTTGCACTTCATACACGTGTGCAGTGCTGCTCAGTGACAGCCGCACGTGTGGGGGTGGTGGGTGTACTTCACTGTCAGTGCCCCCAAATAATAAAGGCCACGGGCCACCAGTGCTGCGCAGCTGCCGCCGCCCCCAAAATAGTGCTGCCTGGGGCGGACCGCCCCCACCGCCCCCCCTTAGCTACGCCACTGACCAAGAAGGTATTATTTACCCACACTGAATACTGCGAAAATCCTCCAGTTAACATTGTTTCTTGCTGTGAATACAATACTAATGCTAAGAGGTCTAGTCATATCACTCAACAAACAGTACAGTCAGGACAACAGACAGCTACTGTGAAGTCACCCACCACAAGGGAACGACAATGGCTCCGGAAAGCAAGATATAACCGCAGGACCAGCAGCAATTTGTATCCCAGTACAATGCCTTCGCAGTCCATTCCCTCCATTAATGCGGTCCCTCTGGGCGATCCCATCATTCGATAAACAGTGTACTACTGAAACAAAAACGTATTTGATATTTCAGTGCAACACAGCACTGAAGCCAGAACACAACACTGACAGCGACACTGGTGGCAAACTAGAGCCACGGAATAGTTAGCCCGCTGTTTGTGGTTCACCATTATTATCTGATATACTAACTCCAAAGAGGCACCCTGTTAATGGACACTCTAAGAGCCCTATTATTGCCCCCCTGAGACTTGAAGTGCTTACCACATTGAACGAAGATTCATTACCTTCCGCATCCATCTGCCAATGCAGGCGCTAATGGCTCAAGTGGCAATGCTAGAGACCAGACGTCAACTAGATCAACCTACTGTTGAGTCTGTGTTATTCAATCTGCACGTTGATCATCAATGGCCTAACCTGTCAATGGCCTACCCTCTCACAGGTAGGAGTGTGAAAAAACCAGCAAGAAATAAGGAAAGTAATATTGGGGCAGTAGATGCGGCACGACAGGAGTCTAAATCCAGTTTCGTTTTTCCAACTAAAAAGCTGGAGTTTATTCCGCATTATGCATCCAAAGGTAAGCACAATATTCTGAATAGGAGCATGATACTAAAACTGCTTGGGACATTGGAGAGCTCTAGACACATTAACACAACACATCTGGAGGCAATAGAGTTTAAGGTAAATCCAAATCTGAGAGGAAGAGATATTACTATAACCACCTGGTCTTCCCCAGAGAAAGCCAACCTTGAGTGGCAGCTTAAGGACAAATTCTTCTCAACGGCATTGAGTTGTGGCAAGTGCTCCCACCTCGCTATCCTAGTATGTTGTCACCAAGCACTAGTAACCTCAATGCTCCAGGTGTTGGGATCTTGAAAGGAGCCATTGGCTCTGATTTCCAAAGGCATCTACCAGCACCTTTGGAGGTCATCAGTGTGCATACAGAAGGTCATTGTCTCAAAGTAATTTCTCAAATATACCAGGCCGACAGAGAAGGTTCACGGATGAGAATTATGCAATTATCTGCTTGTGCATGAAATCCCTGTGGGAAACAAAAAGTACAAATACATGAGCACAACTCCACCCTTTGCTATAAACTTGGTGAAAGGATTAACGCGTCATCTGGATTTCATTCATCTCTGCGCAAAACCCCAGACTTGGCACAAGGAACGAAGTGTGACACGCCTATTATACATCTTTCCCAGCAAGCCCTAGATATCCCTCCCATCCAGAGGAACCAGAAACTTGACACAAAGCTGGTACTAGCAAAGGAAAACAATGTATCAAACTAATTACCAAGATGCTTTGATTCTCTACCTGACTATGTTAATATCATCAGCAATATTTCCAAATTTTCACTCTTGGTCTGGTATGTGGCAGGTATAAGGGGGAAAATTGGGAACCAGACATGGTCTGATTTTGTATGCTCTTTTGTGGTACTCTGTTTGCAGGAGTCATGAGCTGAACTGCCTGTACACATCAACGGTTTTAAAACATTTCATCTGGCATCTACTCCTTCTCCCTGTGGATGGCCTATGTGGGGTCTGGTGTCGCAAATAGAAGATACACAGGCCGGGTGTATAAACAGGATATCTTTATTGTAGCTTAGTTCCAGGATAGATGAGTAGAAGGTAAAGGATAGATGAAGCGTAGCCCCACCAGGAGCAGCCTCCCTGCTGCTCAGCCTCTGTTCACCAACTGACGCTCCACACACACACAGGCACCCAAACATTCTATGAGGTCATCACACATTCCAGCTGAGCAGTAGGGAAGAGACAAGAACTAGTTTATGACACATCCTCTTTCCTTAGGGAATAAAACAGCAAAGAAGTACAATAGAGGAAATGTCATTATAAACGATACATCAGAAATAACATAAGCATGGAAAGAAACACTTCAAAGAGCATATGACAAAAAGGGTAAAACATCATGAAAATATAAGAATAAGTACTTCCAAGAATAACTACTTGGAAGAACAACCAGGCATGCCCCATCCCCCTCCCTTGGGGAAGAACAAAATAGCGAAGGCATGACTTTGGGATGTCCCCACAACCTCCCCGTAAAAGGGTACCCTCTTATGCTAGGGAGAATTGCTGGGGCGCTAAGAGACCCCACAACCTAAAAAAAAAACATTAACCATCTATTAACGGATACATCGTAGAGTAAATATCACTCTAGAAAACACAATTGGGCATTGACTGGCCCAACAACCTCCCCAATGAAGGGTACACCGTAAGGTAAAACATCACCCTAGGAAATAAAATTTGGGCATTGACTGGCCCAACAACCTCCCCAATAAAGGGTACACCGTAGGGCATGCAACACCCTACAACTAAATAGGAGCAACCCTAGAAAACTAAATTGGAGCACTTGACTGGCCCCACAACCTCCCCTAAATAGGTACACTCTACACTAACAAAAAAACAGACTTGAGCAGTCGCCGCTCTCACCTCCCCAAACATGGGTACACTCTAAACATAAAGAACACTGTCTGCCCATACAACCTCCCCGTGACAGGGTACACAGCAGGGTAAGCATCACCCTAAAAAAAAAAACTGAATTAAGTTACTGACTGCACCCACAACCTCACCACGACAAAGTATGCCACAAGTACAAAGGGCACCATATCCTGAATGAGAAACAGCGACCACCCACTAAACCTCCTCAGGACAGGGTAACCACCCCCATGACCTCCCCAAAGATGGGTACACAGTACAGTATAAACTGGAAGGAGGGCTGCCCTATGACTGATATGAACCCTATAAACAAACTACGACCTTAAGGGCACGGACACTAAAAGGAGACATGCATTATAATGACCAGCAATATAATGAAAAGAAAGTCTCGAGCTCCGGTGAGCGGTCTCTCACCCGAGGTCTTGAGCCCAGAAGGAACAAGCAAAATACTAAGCGAGTGCCATCATGAACAACTGAAAGTCTTATAATGCCACCAGTGAGCGAAGACTCACTCGAGTTAACTAAAGGAGCCAGCATGTGGAGCACCTCGGGCGGCTGCACTAAGGACAACGTCCTAGGACAAGATAGTATAAACTCGAAACAGTACCTCCATAATCCACGAGAAAGTTGAAGACCTGAAAGATGAAGACCTCACTTTGGTCCCACGACGTCACTGGTTACCACATGTAGGCTGTAAACTTTATCGAAAACGTGTTGCTGTCACCACCCAAAATGCTGATGCAGGAAGTTTAAACTCGAACAATTCTCCAAAAGGCACAGCGACGTCACTGGATACCTCCTTACACTTGATCAACGTTGATGATGTACTAGCGATAAGCCACACAAGTTAATCGCCTTGCACATTCTCGTGCTGGACTTGCCGCATTGTAGATAACAGGAAAACGTGCTTGGCAACGTACAGATTGAACACCAGCTTGACAATAGCAGTTGCAGCCAAACACAAGATGGCTGCACGTAATGTACGCTGTGCCGGATGGCTCGCGGCACGTTTAAGCTGCAGAGCGTCTCTCAGCAAAGCCAGGGCTTCGTAGGAACCACGACGTCACAGAGGCTCCCACGAAAGAACTGCAGGACTTCATCACTCGGGTAAGTGTGCATGCGACGTGGGCAACACGCGCTTGAATTTCAAATTTTAAAGTTGCGAGCAAACTGCCAATTGTCTAGGGGGCAGCCAAGGAGAGTAATAAACCGGGCAAAAGTACTCACAGTTACCAAATAATGCACCACAAGCAGTCTCTGGAGTGTATGCGCGGTGCCGATTTTCCCACAACACGTCGCTCCCATTCCTCAGGGGTGCGGAGGAGTAAACAGCAAGATGTAATTCCTCACACAAGTCGATCTTGCCAAGTACTCCGGTATCCACCACATCAAATTGACTAGCTTCGGTCAACTCGCCAAGCTGCCTACTAGGATCTGCTTATTTTTCCCAAGTGTAACGCCTCACAGGGGTGCCGATTTTCCCCAGTACACGTCGCTGGTGCCAATTGCCAAGCACCAGTTGCTACTGCCAATCCAAATCAGTAGCGTGTCTCATGACTGTAGTAAGGCCAGCAGGGCAGGAGTGACACTTCCAAGACAGTAGGATGGCAGTTACCTGGACAGTAACTGTATGCAGACCGGAAGGTGAAACGCCCAGGGTGTAGGCTGTCCAGATGAAAGGACACTGGTGGGGCTGACCAGGGCGTTTCCGTTCCCTTTCCTTTGCTTTTAGTCTTTCTGCAGTTCCAATGTTTCTTTAGTTCCAGTAATTCCTTTAACTCCTTTAGACACACTCTTTCCTTGACGCTGTAGGTTATTGAATCGTCGCCAAAATGTCGCAAATAGAAGATACACAGGCCGGGTGTATAAACAGGATATCTTTATTGTAGCTTAGTTCCAGGATAGATGAGTAGAAGGTAAAGGATAGATGAAGCGTAGCCCCACCAGGAGCAGCCTCCCTGCTGCTCAGCCTCTGTTCACCAACTGACGCTCCACACACACACAGGCACCCAAACATTCTATGAGGTCATCACACATTCCAGCTGAGCAGTAGGGAAGAGACAAGAACTAGTTTATGACATCTGGCAATATACATTTCGGCCATGATTAACATAAAACCCTTCCTTTACAAAGCTGACACACCATTTTGCCAGATACCTGGACTTGATTTTGTGAACGGCTTACGTTTGGGTATTGTGAATCTTTACAACAACATTCCTAAAGCAGGTAGAGGCTATGTTTTGTCGAAGCTGGATTTTGATTTGAAATCCCTTAAACCAAAAGGTCGAAACGAGCTGGGTTTGTTGTGGGGGACGACTTCAATGTCCATCTTTGCCCCACTGTCTACTGGGATGCCTGTGGTTTTACGGATGTTGATGGGAATTCCATGTTTCATTTCTCCCAGGATACATTTGGCAATATGAATCATCTGAGGATAAAATTCAATATCGGTTTCGCCAATGAATATAATACTATGAATGTTTATTCCTATTACTTTTGTGGGTAAGGGTGTGGGTTCAGGTATTGACTTAATATTATTGTCTGCCAATTTAGTCAATAAGGTCATCTGCTATATAACCTTGTTATGTGTGACCACCCTCCACAAACTTTAATTTTAGACATTCCCAACTGACATGGTGATCTGTCCAAATTGGCGAGTCACCGAAATTTCGGCACAAAAGAAACAAGCATTTGAAATGCAATAGGTCTCGCATTTACACGAGTTTGAGCTATTGACATTGCAAATAACAATGCCTTTTTTTTTTATTCGTTTTAAAAACAAATAAAAGGCATTGTCATTTACAATACCAATAGCTTAAACTCGTGTAAATGCGAGACCTATTGCATTGCAAATGCTTGTTAGGTACATATTCTCAGCAGCAGATGAGCTACAAAGACACACATATGGTGTGGGAGTCTGGATTGATGCCTGCATACACATCTTCAGGAGGGGAGGAGGTAATAGACTTGGGGGTCGATTCCGATCTCGGCCGGAAGCGCACCCAACACCATTCGTCCGGGAAAAAACCAAGCCGAACGCGTGTTTCCCGACCGATTTGAACAGCCGTCCGAACGAACAAGTACGATGCGCATAACAGCCCAGATTCCGAGCGAGCCGTACTCACCCATTACAGCTCCTGTTCCCCGCCCGAGCCGGATCCGTAAACGTCCAGTCGAGTCGCACGGAAGCAAATACACAACACCTTCCGGCCGGACTAGTACGATGCGCATTCCGTACGCGCCCAACCCGTCGCTACGTCCGGCACGTCAGAGCATCCGGGAGAGCTGCACAAAAGCTCCGATTCGCGCCACAAGACGATCCACGGCTACGAGACGAACAAGCCAGCGACGAGTACGAGTCGAAGCCACGAGAAACCCGAACGAGACGAACAAACCTTGAATCCCATCGCGCAGGTCCTACCAATACTCTACATCTATTACCGGGACCGGTACGGACACGTACGGCGAAGACGGTAAGTCAAACACCCACTACACAAACAAACCACACATACCCAACATATGTCACACACACATAGGGATGCAGAAATGACGTACACCAGCAACAGCAGAACCATAGGGGCGGGATGGCTACCACCAATGGCATACACACCCATAGGGGGATGGATGCCTACCACTACCACCACCCCTACTCAGGGGGGCCTGCATGCCTACCACTAACACCACCCCTACTCAGGGGGGGCTGGATGCCTGTCACTACTACCATCCCCACCCATAGGGGGATGGATGCCTACCACTACCACCACCCCTACTCAGGGGGGGCCTGGATGCCTACCACTAACACCACCCCTACTCATGGGGGGCTGGATGCCTACCACTACCACCACCCCTACTCAGGGGGGCCTGGATGCCTTCCACTAACACCACCCCTACTCATGGGGGGCTGGATGCCTACCACTACCACCACCCCTACTCAGGGGGGCCTGGATGCCTACCACTACCACCACCCCTACTCAGGGGGGGCTGGATGCCTGTCACTACTACCAACCCCACCCATAGGGGGATGGATGCCTACCACCAACACCACCCCTACTCAGGGGGGGCTGGATGCCGGTCACTACTACCATCCCCACTCATAGGGGGATGGATGCCTACCACTACCACCACCCCTACTCAGGGGGGCCTGGAGTCCTACCACTACCACCACCCCAACTCAGGGGGGCCTGGATGCCTACCACTAACACCACCCCTACTCATGGGGGGCTGGATGCCTACCACTACCACCACCCCTACTCAGGGGGGCCTGGATGCCTACCACTACCACCACCCCTACTCAGGGGGGGGCTGGATGCCTGTCACTACTACCATCCCCATTCATAGGGGGCTGGATGCCTGTCACTACTACCATCCCCACTCATAGGGGGCTGGATGCCTACCACTACCACCACCCCTACTCGGGGGGCTGGATGCCTACCACTACCACCACCCCTACTCATGGGGGCCTGGATGCCTACCACCACCACCACCCCTACTCAGGGGGGCCTGGATGCCTACCACTAACACCACCCCTACTCATGGGGGGCTGGATGCCTACCACTACCACCACCCCTACTCAGGGGGGCCTGGATGCCTACCACTAACACCACCCCTACTCATGGGGGGCTGGATGCCTGTCACTACTACCATCCCCACTCATAGGGGGCTGGATGCCTGTCACTACTACCATCCCCACTTATAGGGGGCTGGATGCCTGTCACTACTACCATCCCCACTCATAGGGGGCTGGATGCCTACCACTACCACCACCCCCGCTCAGGGGGGGCTGGATGCCTACCACTACCACCACCCCTGCTCAGGGGGGGCTGGATGCCTACCACCACCCCTACTCATGGGGGCCTGGATGCCTACCACTACCACCACCCCTACTCATGGGGGCCTGGATGCCTACCACCACCACCACCCCTACTCAGGGGGGCCTGGATGCCTATCACTAACACCACCCCTACTCATGGGGGGCTGGATGCCTACCACTAACACCACCCCTACTCATGGGGGGCTGGATGCCTACCACTACCACCACCCCTACTCAGGGGGGCCTGGATGCCTACCACTACCACCACCCCTATTCATGGGGGGCTGGATGCCTGTCACTACTACCATCCCCACTCATAGGGGGCTGGATGCCTGTCACTACTACCATCCCCACTCATAGGGGGCTGGATGCCTACCACTACCACCACCCCTAAACATAGGACGGGAAATGCATGACACAACCAGCATACTCCAACATAAGGAATGCCTGGAAATACATCCCACCAACACCATGACAAGCATGTGTAGTCTGTGTCAAATGCCCACAACACTGAACATGTCATTGAGCATACAATGTGACCCCCAATCACATGTGTCACACATAAATTTGTGTGGCCTCCACAATGCAAGCAGACCATGACCACTGTGGCAATGGGGTATAACACCTCATCATCACAGTGACCAAAAGGTAAGTCTGGGGTCCATAGCTGAAGCCCAATTGAACAGTGTGGCAATGGAGTCTAAACACCCATCACCACAGTGACCAAATGGGAAGTCTGGGGTCCATAGCTGAAGCACATTCTGAACATTGTGGCAATGGGGTCTAAATACCCATCACCACAGTGACCAAAAGGTAAGTGTAGTAATGGTAAAAGCTGCAAATGCCAAACTGCATGGATGATTCCTGGTCACAGAACAACAAACACATCTGTGGCATAGTAGTGCTTGTGTCCCATAGCAACACACATTGGGTGAGGCAAACAGTGCAGTGCAAATAAGATATACCTTTGGCCATGTGCAGACAAACATCACCCATGGGGGCTGACATTGTCAACATCCCTCAATAACACAATGACAGAAGTGACCATCATAATGCAGCCCCACATATCTGCACCAATGGACACACAAATGTAGATATCCTTTGGAGACTGTAGATGTCAGGTGAACAAATACCGTACCATGGCAGCAATGGGACATACAAACCATGATCATTGTGCTGGCTGATGACCTAGGAGTCCCAGGGACAGCAGGGGAAAGCCAACAAACAACATACAGCCAATGGCACACTAAAGACAAGCCAATGCAGTGGTGCAGATGCACAAACACAAACAGGCAGCCTCACACTGCAGATCAAACACAACAGGTGATGGGGGGGGGGTGTGCCAGTGTCCCCAGGGAACCACACAACACATGAGGAGGCCTGAATCACAATTACACAGATGTGTATACAGTGCCACACAAAAGTCACTCATGGATCGGATCCCCCTATGTGGGCAAACAGGCATTGTTAGATGAGAGGGAGCCCAAATTACACATGTCACACAAGCTTGTAGGAACAGCAAATAACACAGCAAGAGACAGACCCACCACAGCACTACCCCCAGGGACCCCACATCGTGGTGACCGTGGCCTGCATGATGATCCCACTGTGATGACAAAGCTAGATGTCGTTCACACTGTGAACCACAGTCATGTGTCCTGAGCAACAAACTACAATCACACCTACACAAGCACAAATCAATCAGCACGGCCTGTCAGCCAAGGCCAACATGGAGGCAGGGGTCTAGCCGTGCAACAACTCTCATTTGCACACACTCAACACCACACACCTTGATCTCCAACAATGTGCAGCAGTGAAGCTCACATGGACTGGTGACATTGCACATGCACCCATGACAATCCCAGGGGTGGTGTTGGGAACTAAGGTGCAGAAACCCATCACACATGGCCAGTCTACAAGACTCATGAATGTGTGACACACTGCACAGTACGCTGTACATGGGCATGATGTGAAATCCACCACAATCAATGTGATCCCGGACACAGTCACACACCAATGAAGAAGTCAAGGTCACCCACAAAGAACACACATAGACAACTTCCAACATTGCAGCTCTGACCCAGAGGAGTGGCAGCAGTCACACACACAACGTGTCACAATCACTGAAAGCTAACACAAACTGGAAATTACATGACTTGTGTAACCAACAAGTGCCAAGGGGAATCCTGACTGTGTCTCATCTGCGTTTGCCCACAAACTCAGCCCTGACAGCAAACACACCTATGGATGACACCCTGTTGACCAGTAATGTGCCATGCACCCACATCCCAGAGAACCCAGGGCGAAGATTATGGTGGAACATAGGTCAACTCAGCAAGCATCACAAACAGGAACATCACTAGGGATCCCAGCCTGTGTTGCAAAACGGAAGTGAACACACACAGACATGCTCACACAACACACACCTTGGGCTCAGGCAATGTCACAGAATTACACACTGCCATGAGGGCACTCCACTCCTGTATAAGGAAAGCTGTGCCATACGTTGTCTCTGCAGGGCTCTATCATATCAGCAGTACACTTGGTCACTCAGTCATCAATTAGCACAAAATGAAGGCCCTCGTCACATCAGCCTGGTCATGGCAGTGTCACCGACACCATCTGCACAGATCCAACACACATGTATAGCAAGTTGCACTGATCACACAGATGAGTCCTTCCCCATTGATGCCCAAACTTGCATGTCCAGTGGAGATGGTCACACGGTCAGGGAAATAGACAAATTGAACAATGGCAAGCACAACAGATGTGCAGGGGTGTAAGCCACAGATGTGATATTGCAAATAAATGTAGGAAATCCCATTGCCAAATATTGAAAACATGACGCCCTCTTATTGCTGCAAAGGATGACATGGATACACACCAGGATAGGACACATTCCCCCTGGACCACATGGGGTCCTGCACAGTAACACTTCATTTCCCGGATATCAAAAATCACCATCAGTGCAGCAAGGGCACGGGTAGCATCATTAACATCATGTACATCAGAAGCAAAACCACTAGAGAACAGAAAGTAGCTTTATTCAGCATTTTTGTGTATAGAAGTGAAAGTCCAGAAATATAACAAAGGCCAATGGCCAGTCCATAACAATAGTCCAAACAGGGTGACAGTGCCAGATGTCACCCTTTGCATGCCTGCACTGATATGGAGCATGGACATTCCCCTCGGAGGGGCATACGGGGGGCAGGCCAGGCACCGCAGGGACAGGATCAGGGCTCACCAGAAGGAGGCAGGGAAGGGGTGGTGGTGCTGGAGAGTCACTGACAACTGCAGTGGAGGCGTCTGACATGGTGTGTGCCGGCACAACTGGGGGGCATGAGTCAGATGGTGTGGGTGCCGGCACGACTGCAGTGGGCCGTGCAGATGGAGTGGACAGGTTCCCCACTGCAGTGCCCAAGTCAGACAGGGTGGTAGTGGACTCCACTGCAGTGCCTATCCCCAGGGGAGTAGAATGGGGTTCAGGTAAGGTGGGCAGGACAGAGGGGGAGGACACGCTCTCCACACAAGTGGCACAAACAAGCGCAGCGGGGGTGTGGTGCTGGAAGAGCAAGTGGTAGGGGGAGAAGGCCGGATCTTTCTGGGGATGGTGTATCTGTGGGTGAGGGAACCTGGGGCAGGGTGTGGTGGGGGAACCTGTGGAGTGGGGGCCTGAGGGATGGAGGAAGGAGACTTGGTGGTTGAGCTGCAGGGTGGTGGCAAGGTCTTGCTCTTCTGGGTCCGGGGGGACTTGCGGATGGGGGCCTCAGTCTGTCTGCGCCTGGGGGAGGGTGTCCGGGGGTGAGGGGCACTCCCCTCTGTGTGGGTGGACTTCCTCTTCCCCCTGTATGCTGGATCAGCTGGATTGGAGGGGAAGAGGCCGAGGTCACAGAGGAAGAGCTGCTGTGTAGGTGGGGTTGCAGGTGAGGCAAGGGAAGGGGCCTTGGAGGGAGAGGTATCGGAGGACTGCGGAGTGACTGTGGATGCCTGTGTGTGTGTATGTACCCCTTCCCCTGTGGGTGTGGTATCAGTCCCCTGAGGATGCCTGCGTGAACGTCTTGTTTTTGTAGTGGATGTGTCTGTGCTGCTCGTGTCTGTGTGTTTGGGTGAATGTGCAGGTGTGCATGTGCTTGGGACAGGTAGGGTGCCAGGAAGTGTGGATGGGGCAGAGGTAGGAGGGGTGAGGGACTGTTGGAGGAGGGACACTGCTGCCGTCAGGGAGGAGTCCATGGACCTATTGCTCCTCTGTAGGGCAGACATGCCCGATGAGATGCCCTCCATGAACGACACCAGCTGAGTCAACAGAGTGGTGTGGGCATGGAGGACACTCAGCATTGCTGTCTGCCCTACATGGAGCTGGCGAAGTAGGTACACAGACTCCTCACTCAGGGCAGCAGGGGACACAGGGGCAGGGGCTGCGGTGCCTGGCACGAAGGAGACATGCTCCCGAACACAGGAGCCTCCACGGACCTCTGGAATGGGAGCCGATGGGAGGGCAGTGGTGGTGGTGGTGGTGGTGGCGGGGACAGCAATAGTAGCTGGGGTGTGGTGGCTGCTGACACCCGCCTCCACAAGGGAGTCATCCTCCGAGCTGCTGTGGTCCTCAGCTGAGGTGGATGGTGCTGAGGACTCCTCGGTGTGGCTCCCCTAGCCCTCCGTGCCACTGGGTCCCTCCGACCACTCCTCGGCTGTTGACCCAGTCTGGCTCTGCGGCTCCTCCTGGTCCGTGGAGCTGTCCCCTCCTGTGGCCGTGGATGTATCTGCAAACAATTAGGGAAACAGACAGACATCAGTCACCTGCACTAACCGCACAAAACCACAGTAAGTACAGCACATTACAGAGCAAGCCCTGGCATCCTTAATTGAACATTGCCAAAAGTGCCCAAACAGAGTAGGAGAAGCCAATTGTCAGTCTGATGGTCAACCATGGCACTCACATCCCTCCTGGCCTTGCACCCATCGGTCTGGTGTCTTTCGGATGGCAATACCCCAGTGTGGACACATGCACCCCCTACACAGTAGTTGGACAGTGCAGAGGACACAGTGAAGTATGTGAACATGCACACATCACAACTCTTGCCACTGAGTCAGTACAGGTGTCCGGATAAAGGGATGGCCAGAGTCTATATTTGAAATGCATGTGATGCATACCAGCACCAGACACCATGATGCACCCATGTCCTGATGGTCAATGCCACAATGGGGTGCATGTAGCACATGTCACTCCCCTGCAGGATCACTCTTAGGAAGTTCAATGCCATGGCAAAGGCATGCCTGCAAAGTCATACATCACTGTCTCCAGTCACATGGGCAGGGCTGCCAGACAACAGTCTGCACTGTGTCACAATTCTAGGTCATGGGGAATGCAAGTCCTGTAGCCGACAAGTGCACATGTCCATCCCACACAAACCACATCATCTGAACTCTCATTTGTCCACGTCATACCAATTGGACATATGGGAGACATGAAACACAACCCTCGGAACCTGAGCACCTCACAATTTGCTGTGAATGGGAAACAGCTGCCTGAACTACACAGTCGCACACCCCAGTATGCACGGTCAAGTGGTCAAACACCTATATGTCACACAAGTATCGTCTCCTATGGTCACATCTCGGGTGGCATGCTGAGCCCTAACCGATAAACACCCCAGTAGTCCAGACAACGAAGCCACAGCACAATGACACAGAGGCAGACACCTGGGGGAACATTTCACTGAGCACAACGTGTCAGCTGATACACGGGAGTGGGAGCACAGAGTGTATTGCATGGCCTGGAGTAGGCATGACTGTCCTGCTCCATGTGAAAGAGGGATGAGCCCAGGACAGTATGCAGGTGGCTAAGCATGTGTGACACACTTGATATACATACTCCTGAGGCCCAGACATTGTTCCCACCCGCAGCATGGGTGTGTGCCAAATACCCCAGGCACATGTGGTGAATCAGATCAGCAATTGGACCACATATCAAAGTAACACGCAGATTACATGTCAGAACTCAGGCATTGTGTAAGCAATGGACCCACCCATGAAGCCCACCACAGAGTTACGTGAACAAATGCTGTCCCCCACCTTGAGCTAAGCAAAATGCAAGGACACAGTACCCAAGTGACACAATTTCCTGACTGTAAGGGCCACACCTGGGTATCAGATGAGGAGTGGGCAGTGCACAATTGAGGGACATGGGTCCTGGACCACATCACTGATGTACTGTTGGAGTTTAAACATGCCAGAGGAGGGCACATAGCATGTCAGACAAAGCTCACAGTGCAGTCATGGACTCACCCCCTCCTTGCTGCTGTCTGCCCTTCAGCTGCCCATCCAGATCAGGGAAGACCACCGCCAGGATCCTGAGCATGTGGGGGTCAGGGTCCGGTGTCCGCCCCTCCTGCGAGGAGGCGACAGCTTCAGCTGGACCCTTGCGATCCTCCGGGTCCAGCCCCGAAGGTCCTGCCACCTCTTCTGGCAGTTGCGGATCCGGCGCTTGTAGACCCCCACAGACCTTACTGCCCGGGCGATGTCCAGCCATATTTCCTGCTTCTGGTGGGCATCAACCTGTGAGGATGACAAAGTGTAAAGGCCATTACTACACATGCAAAAATCCGTGCATCACACATTTGGATATACATGTCTCAATCACAGGGGCACATGATGTACACGGGCAGTGCAAGGATGGCTATGAGCAGTTTGCCAGCAGTTACTACATGGTATCATTGCCTGGGAAGTCAAACCTTGTTTAAATGCACTGTTACTGCACTATACCTGTTCAGTGCATGTAACTACACACTTTGGGGGTGACAACTACTCAGTAAGCCTGTTAGCCAGTGGCGTGCAGACTGTAAGTCTGGCTAGTCAGACAACATGCACATTTGTAAGGCAGTGGACAGCACACTCACCTGCTCCCCTGCTTTCCCATACAGCTTGCTGTACTGTGGAAGGAGGCTGTCCAGCAGGGCCTGGTTCTCCTCAGTGCTGAAGGCTGGGGCTCTCTCCACAGTACGTTCCATTGCAGGTTCCAGAGGGTGCAGAGACAGCAGCAGTGGTGGTGGCAGATGTCGTCCTGGAGCATGTAGTGCAGGCAAGTGAGCTCTCAGGGGAACAGCCAGCATTATATGTGTGCTGCTGAGGCAGATACTGTCCCATGTGTCCAAAGTGATAGGTCCAAGTCGTTTGCATCTTCTGAATCTGGCCAATCCATGGAATTGCACCACTTACACACGCCTACAGCATCCTTCAAAAGTTCAACTTCATGACACCCATGAATTTGCAACATTGTTGTGGGTGGACAACTGAATTCACAGCATCAGACTCGTTAAACATTTGAAAACGTGTCCGTTGCCATGCCAGGCCATAGCGAAATGCGTGCGCACCGATCGGTCCATTGCTGTACAATGCGTATTCTGGGTACAACGCGTACCCGCACATGACAGATTCAATGGCCAGTGCGTGCACACCGATCGGTCCATTGCTGTACACCGCGTACCCGCACATGAGATTCAATGGCCAGTGCGTGCACACCGATCGGTCCATTGCTGTACAACGCGTATTCCGGGTACAACACGTACCCGCACATGACGGATTCAATGGCCAGTGCGTGCACACCGATCGGTCCATTGCTGTACAACGCGTACCCGCACATGACAGATTCAATGGCCAGTGCGTGCACACCGATCGGTCCATTGCTGTACGACGCTTCCCTGTACAGGTCTCTAGCATATGTCACCATGCTTGTCACTGGTGAACGTATGCCAGTAACATACTTGCCAGGGACTCAGGGGCACACCTACAACACCACAGCCTGTCCACACTGTATCCTAAGGCATGTAAGGCTGCATTACCTTTTCTGTGTATGGGGGTCAACATGTGGTTTTTGGGGTGGCACTTGGGGGCAGCCACTCCCATGCTGTGCACGTGTTAATGGGGACAGGTTCCTTTGTGTGTTGTGCACATGACCACTGTGATGTGCAACTGTTCAGTTCAGAGCATGTGTCATGGTCACATTTCACGGTTGTGTATGTCATGTCACATACCCCCTGAGTCCCATGTGGGACGGTATGTACGTCACAGGGTGACCCATTGCCACAATAGTGATGGCCCTCCACAGTCTGTGTGCATGTTGTGTATACAATGTCTCTGATTCCATGTGCACAATGGGAGACAGTCTCCACATCCACGTTGTTTGTGCATGGCCTTTGATGTTGTGCGTGTGTGTGTCACAGACGTCCATGTCTGTCCTGCCGAGGCAACAGGGAGCACTACCTGTGGGGGTCATGGTTGTTTTGCTGTGGTGTATTCATGATGCACCATGTCATGCCAGTGTCCATGTGGCAATACAGGGTCCCTGGGAATCTACCTGTCAATGAGGTGTGATGCCTGGGGCACATCTGTCCTCACATGTAACTGTGGTGTGTGTTTGGAACGTGACAGCAGTACATGGGTACTGTGACACAGCCTAATGATATCCCATAGCACAACGTGGGACTTGTTGAGGACACATGTTGAACTGTGATGTTAGATGTTGTCCATTTCGGTGCCATACATGTCCTTACTGAACGGCACACACATCATGTCCTTGTGTCTCGTAATGTTGTATCATGTGATATTGAGTCTGGTCTATGCCACATATGTGGGGTGACTGACAATCTTTCTTTCCTCACCTATGCACTGCAGGGCACCAGCTGTCCATAGACCATTCCCTGACCTTGCAATGATGGTGGAACGTGACTGCATCCGACGGTACCGCTTCACCAGGCAGCTGATTGAGTATTTGGCAGTGCGCTTGGCCCCACATTTGCAACCTGGCCGGCCGTACCCTACAGCGCTGACCCACAAGGTGAAGGTGATGGCAGCCCTACACTTCTTTGCCACCGGTACCTTTCAACACACTGTGGCGACTGCTGGTAGGATGTTACAGACTATGTTCAGCCGTGTGCTACGAGATATTTTGGAGGCAATGTTGAGATGTCTGAACCAGTACATCTATTTCCCTAAACGTCACCAACTCACTGACGTCAAGAGTGACTTCTATGCCCTGGGGAGGATGCCAAATGTCATTGGCTCCATTGATGGGACACATGTGGCTTTGGTACCACCACAGGCACATGAGCAGGCATACAGGAACCGTAAACATTATCACTCGATCAATGCTATGGTGGTATGTCTTGCAGATATGAGCATCTCACATGTGTGTGCACGTTTCCCTGGTTCGGCACACGATGCCTTCGTGATGAGGAGTAGTCGCATCCCGAGGATGATGTCTCAGATGCGGAACCAGCGTGCCTGGCTTGTCGGTGTGTACTGACTTTGTACCATTGTGTGTGTTCTGCTATGTTGTGTTCCGCACTCTTTTCCAACTCAGCTAATGTGCAATTGTCTGTCTGTAGGTGACTCCGGATACCCCAACATGCCGTGGTTGCTGACACCCCTCAGGAACCCTGTGACACCAGCCCAGATGCGCTACAATGAGACACATGGTCGGACCAGGAGAGTGATCGAGCGGACATTTGGTCTCCTGAAGAGCCGCTTCCGCTGCCTGGACAAGACAGGAGGGGCCCTCCCATATGCCCCAGCAAAGGTGTGCAAGATTGTCATCGTCTGCTGCATGCTACACAACCTGGCAGTGCGGAAGGAATTGCCTCTCATCCTGGATGACGATGACCAACATCCGCCACCTGTGGAGGATCCTGGCCTGGGCCACGATGCCAGTGATGATGATGGTGATGTCCGCACACAGCTCATCACCAGCTTCTTCAGCTGAATGAGAGTATCCAGAGATGTCATGTCAATGATTTGAGTTTGCATGATATGTGTTGGTGGTGCTCTGTTGCTGTTTGAGTGTGGCCATGTGCTACTTGACTGGATGCGTGCAGCGATGTGTGCTTACAGGTAGTCTGTACTCCCCAACAGTGTTGACATGCTAACTTGTTTTTGTGTAGGTATCTTGTGACATGTATTGTGCATGAGTATTGCAGTTCTGTCCTGTTCTTCAGTGCTTTTGACTGTGTGTCATGTCTGTCCTTCACAGGGCGCTCTCAGAGTTGTTTGGTCAACTCGGATCCCCCGACATCATGATTCAACTTCCAGGGTGGAAGCAGTCGTTTCCCTACAGGTGATGTGCCCCACACCCCTGGACTTTCTTTCTTCTACACTTGTTGGCTGTGTGGCCACTGCCACGTGGGATTACCTTGCATCTGTGGTGGAAACAACATGTTGCAAATGTGTAATAAACCTGTGCTTCACTTTGGGATGTGCGTTGTCTGTGGTCACACTTCTGACTGACATTTGCTTACTGCACCTGTGGGCTAGTTACCACAGACTCTGAATAGGTGTGGTGTCTGTGCATTCCACAATATTTCCTGGCAACATCAGTGTAGGCGATGAGTCCGATGGCCCTGGTGTCTATGTGTTGTGTAGCCCTAGTGGTGTGTCTCCCTCATATGTGTCACGTCACCATGAGTCACATGACGGTGTTGAACTTGCTGTGGCAGTTAGCATGCACGGTGTCATTTAGCAGATCATCATCTCTGTGACGATAACAACGTTGGAATCACAACAGAGGCAAGTATGGTGTATTGGTGAGTTTATTACATACATGTGTGAGGTTCGTGCACAGGATGGTGGGTGCTGTACATTGGGATTGTGATCCAAAGTTCCCAGGTGAGTTGGAAGTCTTGGTAGCAGAAATGTCCAGGGTAAAGTCAACAGTGATCTGATACATTGGTCCAACTTGAAATCCCCATGTCATGTGGGTGAGTTGTGTTGCATTCGACAGGGTGAACAGTTTGCACACAAAGGAGAATTTCCAGAACAGGTGTTGGCTTCCTGGGGGATGTACATGGCCATCGACCTCTCAGTTTTCCTTCCTCGGACGACACCTCTTCTTTGGGGGGGGACCCTCACGTGCAGGCTGCTACGGTGCAGGGGACTCTCCGCCAGAGTCCTCCTCCCTCCCTGTGGCAGTTGCAGGTGTTGCAGCACCAGATGTTGTGGGCACACAGGGAGGTGTGGCCATGTTGGTGCTAATCTGGCGGAGGCATGTCAATATGTCCCTATGCACCGCTGTCAGTTCTTGCAATGTGTCCCACTTGGACTCCATGCCAGACATGTGTGTCTCCACACGGGCCATGTGTGTCTCCACACGGGACATGTGTGAGTCCAAGCGGGCATGATGGGCAGCCTGCTGCTGTTGAATGTCCTTGAGGATCCCCACTACCTGGGTGACCTCTCCGGTGCTATTCTGGTACGCATCAGCAATGCGTACCAGTTGTGGGTCATCATGCAGTCCAGACCCCTCTGCAAACAGCGACCTATGTCTACCACCCCTCCCACCACCCCTGGCGACATGTGCGGGACCTGCGGTGGCACGCACAGGTGTCCCTGGGCCCCCTTTGGGGTTGTTACTGGGGTCGTTGTCCGTAGCTCAACGTTGGGCCAGGGTCCCTGTGCTGCTGTCATTGGTGGTCCTTGGTCTGTCCGTGTCGGCGGGGGTGGTCTGTGTGTTGGCAGTTGTTGGAGGAGTGGGTGCAGGGGGTGCAGACGTTGGTCCTGCTGGTGCTGCATGACGACTCACACCGGAGGTGCCAGGTAGGTCTTCGCCATCCGAGGAGGGCAGAGGCTGTTCCACACCAGTGAGCTCAGTGTCCCCCGGAGCCTGGGACTGGGACTCCTCATCGTCTGCTGCTGTGTCCCCATCATCACCTGTTTTTGGAAGAGACACACAATGTATGTTATGTTTCTACAGGCATCAATGGTTCACACACCTGACAGTTGTGACTGTACCTCTGGATGCGGCCCTGTACATTGCATTGACCTAAGTTGTCACAGTAAGAGGTTGATATTGGTGTAGCACATTGTCCTGCAAACCTGAGGCATTTAAACGTGAATGTTGAGGTGTGTGCATGGCCAGCATTGGTTGTATTTGGTGGACATCCGGCCCTCCTTCTCCACCCAGCCAAGTTATCCCACCATGAAGCATGCCACCCTTGCAGTGGGTTCAGGTTGACTCTCAGGATGTCAGTCAGTGGTGTCCTGCTGTTGGTTGGTGCCCAGGTCCCAGCAGGGCCTGGTACTCCCCACAACAGAGCACCATTGGCAGCCATCTTGTCAGTTGTTTTCCACTCCCTGTGATGTGAGCATTGTTCAGAGTGGTGTTGATGGGCCAATTATGAGGGTGAGCAATATCTGTGACTACAACTCCCATCATGCTATTGCCTACACCCCCCTTCCCAGCATGCCCATACTTCCTTCCTTTTGACTCTGCTTCCCTGTGGGGTAGTGTGCCTGTACTGACAGGATGGCTGACAGTGTTGTCCTGGCATTTGTTTGGCTACAAGTCCCAAAAGTGTCCCTGTGCTTCACATAGCATAACCCAGTGTGGCGGTTCTTTGTGGGATATTAAATTGAAGTGTGAGGCATTGCATTCTCCCAGGTGAGTTGTGTGGAGTTTGTGTTAAGGGGGTGTGTGGGAGAAGCTGCTTGTAACTATGGTCAGAGCTGTCAGTCATCCTTCCCACCCAGCCAGATATCCCACCATGGAACGTGCTTCCATTGCAGGGAGTGCAATTTGGCTTTCAGGATGTCAGTCAGTGGTGTCCTGCTGTTGGTTGGTGCACAGTTCCCAGCAGGGCCTTGTGCTCCCTACAACAGTACACAGTTTCAGCCATCTTGTCAGTAGTTTTCCACTTCCTGTGATGTGAGCATGGTTCATAGTGGTGTTGATGGGCCAATTGTGAGGGTGACCAAGGTCTGTGACTACAACTCCCATCATACTATTGCCTACACCCCCCTTCCCAGCATGCCCATTCTTCCTTCCTTTTGAGTGGAGTTCACTGTGTGTGAGTGTGACAGCAATGGCAAGATGGCTGACAGTGTGGTCCTGTTGTTTGTTGGTGCCCAGTTCCCAGCAGGGCCTTGTGCTCCCTACAACAGTACACAGTTTCAGCCATCTTGTCAGTAGGTTTCCACTTCCTGTGATGTGAGCATGGTTCATAGTGGTGTTGATGGGCCAATTGTGAGGGTGACCAATGTCTGTGACTACAACTCCCATCATACTATTGCCTACACCCCCCTTCCCAGCATGCCCATTCTTCCTTCCTTTTGAGTGGAGTTCACTGTGTGTGAGTGTGACAGCAATGGCAAGATGGCTGACAGTGTGGTCCTGTTGTTTGTTGGTGCCCAGTTCCCAGCAGGGCCCTGAGCTCCCTACAACAGTACACAGTTTCAGCCATCTTGTCAGTAGTTTTCCACTTCCTGTGATGTGAGCATGGTTTAGTGGTGTTGATGGGCCAATTGTGAGGGTGACCAATATCTGTGACTACAACTCCCATCATGCTATTGCCTACACCCCCCTTCCCAGCATGCCCATACTTCCTTCCTTTTGAGTGGACTTCACTGTGTGTGAGTGTGACAGCAATGGCAAGATGGCTGACAGTGTGTTCCTGTTTGTTGGTGGCCAGTTCCCAGCAGGGCCTTGTGCTCCCCACAGCAGTATCCAGTGTCAGCCATCTTGTCAGTCCTTTTCTACTCCCTGTGATGTGTGCATGGTTGAGAGTGGTGTTGATGGGCCAATTATGAGGCTGACCAATATCTGTGACTACAACTCCCATCATGCTATTGCCTACACTGACTTCACCAGCATACCCAGAATTCCTTCCTTTCAGTGAGCTTCCCTGTGAGGTGGTGTTCTGGTGATGGCAACATATGTGACTGTTTGTTTGTTATATTTGTGCCACTGGCTTGCTCTATTTATTGTTATGTTTGTACCTGTCATGACACTGTTACATATCACTATGAGATGGCAGGTATTGTGTTTCTCTGACTAACAGTCATCTTGGTATGATTATCTTCTGGTTGCTGTGGATTTGCTAAGGGTGCATGGTTTGACTATCCCCTTGACAGTGATGTGTGTGTATTGCCACACAATATTGTGTATATTAGTTGTGTACTCACCAGGCTCTGGGATGTTTGTTAGTCCATATACGCTCACTGGTGGTAGGATGGCCCGCACCTTCTCCTCCCAGGGCCTGAGGTATAGTGGTTTGACAGGAGGGCCACTGCCGGTGCGCTGGCTCACGATGTAATCCTTCTTTAGTAGGTCCCTGACCCTCCTGCGCACATCATACCACCTGTTCTGGATGTCTTCCTTTGTGCGCAAACATGGTGATTGTGCGTTGACCCTGTCGACGATCCTCTCCCACATCTTGGTTTTCTGCGACATGGGGGTCTGTTGGACCAATGTGCCAAACAAGTGTGGCTCTACCCTGAGGATCTCATCTACCAGGACTTCCAATTCACTGTCTAGGAACTTATGATTCTTCTTTGGGGGCATGGTGATGGGTGGTGGTGGTGATTGATGTGTGTGTGTGTGCAAGTGAGTGTGTGTGTGTAGGTTTTGCTGGGTGTATGTGAGGGTGCTATTTGTTGAGGTGCTAATGGTGTGTGGCTTGTGTGATGGATGAGCTGTGAGTGTGTCTGTGGTTGCTGTGTGTTGGTGTTCTGTGCTGGCAGGTCAGTTGAATTTGCAAAGGATCATGGTAGGGATTTGTTGCCTTTATATAGGTGGAGTTGGGGGTGTGTCCTTGTTCCCTGTTTTTTTCCCCCTGTATTTATTGATTTTGTAATTGCTTGTTTGGCCCTTTTTTTTGTATTTTTCCATTTGTATTTTTTGTGCATGTAGGAGACGTTCTTCTGACTGAGTAGGACGCTGCAGTTGTCTCGTGCCAGCTTCTCCGAGTCGTTCACGCTGTGTTTTTGCTATGTTTATTGTGCGGCGTACGCGTCGGTCGCGGTGTATTGGGTTGCTTCGGCTGGGTTTTGTATGCGTGTCGGTTGTGCGGCTTGGTCTCCGTGCGACTCGATCTGGTTTTCCACGCATTGCATCGTACTACGCGGCTCGGAGTTCGCGTGTACGTTTCGTTCGGGTTCCTTCCTGGTGCGTGTCGGTCGGTTCGATTTGCGTGGTTTTCCGGCCGGATAGCTTGTTTCCGTCCTGTTTGTTCGTTCGGCTTGTGTTCCGGACGAGTCGGTCGTGTTTCACATGCATTTCATCGTACTACCCAGGTCGGGCAGCGCCGGTACGTGTCGGTCGGACTTTATTCCCGGACTGAGTCGGTCGGCACGTTTTCCGGCCCGAATCGGAATCGGCCCCTATGTGGGAGACTGAGAGTCCTGCCTAGCCACACATTTTCAGGAAAAGATGATCAACAAAGACACCCAGGGGATGGGAGCCTCGGATTCGTGCCTATGTACAAACCTTGAGGGGATACACAGTCACACTAAGTGGGTAGAAGTGTTAGGATTCCTGCCTAGATACACATCTTCAGGAGAGGAGAAGATACAGACACACACAGGGGGTGGAAGCCTGTGCTGCCCGCCTACCTACATAGTCTCTGGAGAAGAGAAGATACAAAGACACATGTGGTGGGAACCTGCAATACTAGCCTAGGTACAAATCCTCAGAAGCAGGAGAAATAAGAAGGCAAACAAAGGATGGGTGCACAGGATGTCTGCTTGGGTACATATCCTTAGGAGAGAACGTGATACACAAACACATATAGGGAGTGGAAACCTGGGACTCCTGCCTAGGTACATATCCTCCGCAGAGGAGATATTACATAGATATCCACAGGGAGTGGAAACCTGGGATTCCTAGGTACATGTCCTTAGGGAAAAAGGTGATATATACAGACACACACACGGGGTGGAAACCTGGAATTCCTGCCTAAGAGCAGAGGCGATGCACAGACAGTCACGTAAGGGTGTAGCCTGCAATTTGTGCCTATGTATATGTCCTCAATCCTCGGCAGAGAATGAGGTGGACCAATACAGGAGGGCGGGGGAGCGTGCAGTCCCTGCCTAGGTCCACAAACTCAGAAGCAGAAGAGATTCAAGGACACATACGAGGGAGGACACCTACAAGTCCTATCTACGGAGTGATGCGCAGACATACTGTGGCGGGACTGACACGCACATGGCGGTAAACGCTCACAAAGAAAGGAGGGGCACACATACGGGGATGACATACACAAGCATAGCGCAACAAGCTCACTGGAAAAATATTTAAAACAAAACACATAAGCAGTGAGAAATCTGCACACGCAGGAAAGGGTACAAAAAATTAGCGGTATACATAGTGAGGGTTTTAAAACCTGTGAACTACAGGATGAGGAACAGAACAGGCACATGTGGAATGATGAGATGTAATTTTGGCGCAGGTTCTATATACAGGTCTGATCTTTGGAAGATATGCACTGGAGTCTAGCGGGTATGTGATGAAACAGGCGGATTTACCCACAAGTTAACCTTACTGAGAGAAGCACTTCATTAACAGTAAAACTAAACATCCCGACGATAATCTGAACAAGAGCGGCTGTGCAGGCCGAAGACCGCATACACGTGGCCGGTCATGGGGCAGAAGACAGGAAAGAGCAGATATACAGAGACAGATGCAAAAACAGGCCGGAGGAAGAGGAGCAGATGCAATGTGGCAGGGCAGAGCAGAGCAGGAGGCCGACAGATGCACCGGAGGCCGGGCTACAGGCGCCCATGTGCTAGGGGCAGACACAGTTGTGCACACTGCGCTGGGGGCTACACAGACACTTAAGAGGGGGTTAGATACACGCACTAAGGAGGCACGTGCCCTAACCGTGTACAGAGGGATATAAACACGCATGGTTGTGGACGGCTACGCACGCAAGAGCAGCCCATGTTGCCCACGCACACTGGGGAAGCACGTAAGATAGAAATTAAATAAATACAATGAAGCTAGAAGCAGCACATACGGGATACATTAAGAAGCAGAGAACTCTTCCTTGCATGATGGGGATACAGAGAACAAGTTCGTGTTCAGATATTTGCAGAAAAGAGAGACGGCCCCAACTGAAGCACGGAGAGAAAGTAGACACAACACAGGGTATACACGTGCATACATGCAAACACAAAGAGCTGCACACTCTTCCCATGCACAGGATATACTGAGGTTCATATGGAAAGGTTCAGAAAAAGCATCCGCGTATTGACACTATGCACCTCAGAAAGAGAATGACTGTCCTGCGCATAAAATCAAAATGCTGGCAACTACTGACCTCGAGGCAACCCTCGAGACTGACACGCATTCCAATGACGACATCCAATGTGGACATTCACTTCACCCAAGGCACCAACGCCTCATCTAAAGCAGCTGCCCACAGAGACCCCTCCTCCCCACCTCCACACACAACTACAGCCTCCTCAGACCCACAGGTGTGCGGTACAAACGAGCCAGTTCTTTCCCGCGGTAGCCGGCTCCGCTGTGCAGTATTTTAGCCCACAATGTACGGCTCATATAGCATCACGCTATCTCAGATATGGCGGATACATCACCCTCCACCCCATTTAATCCAAGCCTTTGTTCCCAATGACAAGGCCCGCTGCTTACAAAACACAGTCGCTTCCAGCGGGGGCACTGACAGCTCGAGGGAGACAGACTCACGGCCACAGCTCGTACTGCAGCACAAGCCGGACTCTGCTGCTGAGCGCTAGTCGGAACGAAGACCAGGCTGCTGAGCAGTAGAGACAGGGGCGCCTCTGCCGCTGAGAGGTAGTAGGAACAACAAGCTGTCGCCACGAAAAAAAAAGTGCTCACCCACCAGATAAAGGAGACAGTCTAACGCAGCCGCAAGCAAAAGATCCAGTCCGGATGGGCCGTCCGACAAGGAGACAGGGCGGTCACCAAAAAGCCTCACTTTCTATCGGAGGCCAACGTTTACCATAAAGGATGATGCCGGCCAATCGAAAGGATGGGCGGAGCTTCTACCCCACTTCCGAAAGCAACCCGACGACAATAGATCTCGCAGAGCGAGCAGCGCATGCGCTGCGACGCTAGGCGAGATCTAAAAAGGTCCTCGCATTAAATGGGAGTTTGTTAATGCCAAAACATTCTTGTCCCAGCTGGTCAAAGGAACCAGCATCTTTTTCAAAACTTGTTTAGATGCAGAATCACATGTGGCCGATATAAAGAGTGCATTCATCATCTTATCGGAGGCAGTCAAGGGAGCACTATTTAGGTCAATAAGTAGAGGTTCAGAGAAGAGAAGGGGATGGTTTGATGCAATATGCTCCAGATCCCTGTGAGGAAGTGCCCAGTACCCTCCCACCAAAACCTGAATTACCCTCCGTCTCCCCGCCATGGTCTCCGTTCTTCCCGGATACCGCTGACGACATCGGTGGCTGGAACAATAAACAGTGAAAACGGACTTTGCTTTACTTTCCCAGGAAGGGCTTTCATCGTCACGATGAATAGGCCAATCAAAGAGCGAGGGTGTGTGGAAAAAGACCCAACCCGTTACCTTAGAGGTGGGGAAGAGAAAACAAAGGAAGGACTCGATTGAGGAGGAGACGGGGAAGAAGGCAGCCGCGGAGAGAGGAACGACCGGGAGAGACGCCTGCAAAGAAGACGCCACAGGAGAGGACGCGAGGGCCGAAGACAGCAAAACCGGGGAAGCAGCAGATGAGTGGAGCGAGGAGTGGTGGTCGCCAGAGGACGCCCAAGAGCAGCCGCAACTCTGGAGAGCTGAGGCAGAAGGCGGTACGCAAAACCAGAGAGTGACGGTGGGGTGGTGGGCGAATGAAGAAAGCCATCTTTGTCACATCGTGGTGGTGGTTCTTGCTTCCCCTATTGATTTCTCTTTGGGTGTCACGCGACCCTTCGCTACCTCCCAACACAGCATTTGTTTCCCTTTCCCTCCATTCCCTTCCTAAGGCATACGAGGGAGAAAGACTCCCTAAAACAACACGGTTAAGAAATCTGGCCATCGAGCACTCAACCAAAGACACCATAGTACCACTTAAGCGCTCCTTTTTTTTTCTCCCTTTCCATTTCCTTGCTATTGCATGATTCTCCCATCTGGGTGTGGAAAAAGGGGTATAAATGCCGAATCCACTGCAACCATACTTACTGCATCTTTCTGTGTTGCTCTACTTCCTCTCCAAGCCTACAGGGACCACCTCCAGAATACCAGAATATTGGAAATACCTGAAAGAGACCAGAAAAGAGAATCAAGTGCAAGAACTACAACCTTTTTTCCAAGACTTGTTTTGAGAGGAACTTCTAATAATTTTGACTGTGTTGAAAGAATACTGGTATACTTATAATCCACCTGTATACTGGTAATACACCTTTTGACAATAAAACGCCCCAGTATTACACCGATACGGCCTCCTCGCTTCTGTTTCCGCCTGTCCCTCCCACAGTTGATTTCAGAAGTGAGATCGGGGGAAATGGAGGCCGCAGTAACCAAAATGATGGAGGGGCAGGAAAGGCTAGAGAAAATTATGGAATGGTTCCTGGTGGTCGCCGAGGCAGACCGAGAGAAATTACATAAGACCCCAACGGAACAGAGCCAGATACAAGAAACCGCAATAGGGAAGCTGGCAGATGTACTCGGACAACCACGAGGTCATGCCACCCTCCCCTCTGTGGTTATGCAAAAGGATGTTCCAGGGGAGGAACCAGATATTTTCTTTACTAATTTTGAAAGAATGGCCAGAGCTGCTATGTGGCCTGAGGACAAATGGGGCCAGTATCTGGGCCCACTTCTTGCTGGAGACCTTCAGGCCGCCTACCAGGCAGCCAACCCCCCCTCAGTACAACCCCCTATGATGACGTAAAGAGTTGTATCCTAGATCGTATGGGTATAGATGAGGAAACATATAGGATCAGGCTAAGACAGATCAAAGAAGGACCACAGGAAACGCCTTGAGCCCTATACTACCGGATAAGAGATATGAACAAAAGATGGCTCAAGCCCTTGACTTCTTCTAAAGAAGAAATACTGGAGAAGATTTGTTTAGAGCAGTTTCTTACGTCTTTGCATCCTCCCGTACAATGGTGGGTCCGGCAACATGCACACCTCACTTTGGAAAGGGCTGTAGAAATAGCCTCTGCCTATAACAGAGCCCAGGAACTACAAAAGGGACGAGAAGAACGTTCATAGAAACACCTGGGAGGGACGTCCTCCCGACCTACTAAGCCCCACATTGCCAGGAAATCGGATACTGTAACCCTGGCTCTGGGACCTTTCCCCCCGCTCCCTTGGCCGCCACCCTCCCAGGGACCCCAATGCTTTCAATGTGGGGCCTTTGGTCACATTGCTCGCGCTTGCCCACAGAAAGATGAACCCATGGAAGTGGGGTATACCCGAGCCCTCTATTGTTCCCCGGATACCGATACCCTCCCTTATCACCGAAGGATTCTGGTAAACGGAGAACCGAAGGACGCCCTAATCGACACAGGGTGTTTACAAAGTGCTATGAGGCCCCAGGTTATTCCCGGAGGACCTCCTCTTCTGGCTGGAACTGTTAATATACAGTGTGTCCATGGGGACAACAAGACGTACCCCCTGTCGGAGGTATCCGTCCAACATCAACATTCCTCCCCCCCATACCCTTAAAGGTGGGCCTGATCCCAAAATTGCCTGAACCGATTGTTCTAGGCAATTATTATCCACATATGAAAAGTCTGCTCAGCGAAAATTGGAAGGAAGGGGCCGAGTGGAGAGAAACAGCTCTTTTTTCCAATGCTCCGGATTCTGAATGGACTGTAGGAAAGGACAGGAAGAGCAGAAAACAGAGGAAAAGAGGGGTTGGACCCAAACGGTCTTGACCAACACTGGGAACGACCTATGGAATCATGATAGGAACTTCCACGCGGCACAACGAGAAGACCCTACTCTCCAGGAAGCATGGAAACAAGCCACAGAACAGGAGGACCCACACCAAGTAGGTCCCCAGTTCTTTTTACAACAGGGATTGTTATATCGAAAAGGGGGGATAGACACGCCCATCCAGTTGCTAGTACCCCACCCTTTCAGGGAAAAAGTACTGTTTTTAGCCCATAGCCATCTTTTAGGGGGACACTTTGGGGCCCAGAAAACCGAGAAAGCTATCTTGGACAGATTTTATTAGCCTGGGATATACCAGCAAGTTCGAAAATACTGTAAGGAATGTCCTGTTTGTCAGAAGAACAGTCGCTACATACCCTCGCGATATCCGTGATAGACGAACCTTTCGCTAGGGTGGGGATGGATATACTCAGTCCACTGCTTCACTCCCGTAGCGGGTATTGTTATGTATTAGTCCTGGTCGACTATGCAACAAGATTTCCCGAAGCAGCGGCCCTGAAACACCCCAACACGGCACAGGTAGCCAAGGCTATGATCAACATCTTTTCCCGGGTCGGGTTCCCAAGGGAGATTATTACTGATCAGGGAACCCCATTTACATAAAAACTAATGACAGGTCTGTCAGCAACTTCACATCAAGCAGATCCGCACGGCCGCGTACCACCCACAAACCGATGGTTTAGTGGAGTGGCATAACGCCACCTTAAAGACCACTTTGAAAAAGCTGCTAGACCTGGAGGCCCGAAAATGGGAGGACATGCTTCCCTTGCCATTATTTGCCATACGTTGTGGACAGCAAAAAAGTACAGGGTATTCCCCCTTTGAATTACTTTATGGGAGACAACCCCGTAGTTTGCTAGACATGGCCAGAGAAGAGTGGGAGGAAGAAAAAGACAGGTCAAAACCTCTTCTAGACGAATATATGACGTTACAACGCAAACCAGTACAACACATGCTTTTACAACGCGGTTTTTACATTGCAAATGTCATTACAACGCATGCTTTTACTACGAATACCATTACATCGCATGTGTATAGAAATACACTAAAAGAGCCATTACAACGCAAACTATTACAATGCATGCTAATTTCACGCATACTGTAACTACGCATTTTTAAATTTTTTTGTTTTTTTAAATTAAATAAAGTAACCTAACCCCTGGAATGGGATGCAAGGGAAATAGAGGTTTTGGGTGGGGGAGTGTATTAAAATACGGGTTTCAAAATTAATACTCAGGTACTAAAATTAATACTAGGGTACTTTTAAAAATTCATAAACATTCTAATACCCGAATAATTCCCAAATAAAAATCTGAAAAGGAACTCATATATAAAAACAGGACAGAAAAAAATACATTAAGCAGAAAAACCATTGAAAAGGATAGAGATATCACCCACCATTTTAACACGTCAAAAATAGAGTCCTTAAACTATTTTTATGAATGTACATCATCCATCAACATGACAAAATGGCTGACATTCCATGAATAAACGAAATAATCTTTATTTTTATGCATAACAAATTAATTATACGTTCTGTCAGAATCTAAATTGCGCGAAAATACAATTTTCAAATCATATTTTCATTTAAAATAACGTTTACCCAACAAAAACATATAAAACCAGCCATCCACCATTTTGAGCGCAGTGTTAAACTGACTGTCACAGTGACCACACGCTTTTGGAAAGGGAGAGCGACAACGACCCGTTCGAAAAGAAAACAGAGCCATCTACAGTCAAAAGTAAGTGCAACTAACAGGAAAATAACAAAGCATATGTGAGAAATGAGTACAAACAATTTATATGAAATAACAACAATTTTAAATAATAATTTTGCAGCCTTTACTGTTTTTTCAGCTGAAAGACAAGAATTAAAATAAGGAGTAGCCGGATCATAAAACGACTAATAAGTAAGGGGCTCATTACGATGGCGGAGGGACCGCCACCGCCGGCCCGGCGGTGGCGGTCCCTCCACCATCTGGCTCCCATTTCCCCCGCCACATTAGGATGCCTAGCAGGCACCTAGCAGGCACCGCCCGCCTGATCACAATGCTGGCGTCAGCCAGCCTTTCCATGGCGGTGGAACCGCCATGGAAAGGCTGGCGCAGGCTGGCTTCGGGGGGCCCGTGGTTGGGGGGCCAGTTGTGCACTGGGGTGGTACCCATGGTACCCCCCCTACATTTCCATGCACAAGGTGGCAGGCACCGTGCGGTGCCTGCCACGTTGTGCATGGAAATGCACAACATGGCCATTTAACATTGCGGCGGGTGCTGCAGCCAGCAGCACCTGCCGCAATGTTAAATTGCTGGATGCGACCGCCGCGGTGGCGGTCGCATCGTAATTAGGGGTGCAGGACTGCCGCAGTACAGGCGGGCGGTCCCGATCCCGCTACGTTGGCGGGCGGACTCAAGTCTGCCCGCCATCGTAATAGGCCCCTAAGTATTTAAAAAATATATGTTTATCAGTAATATAAAACAATTAATTTTAGAATGGTTTAAAAAAAAAACATTGAGTAAAATTTAATAATTTAATAATGTGTATACATATCCCATGACAGACAATGCAGGTGGGTAAATAAAAATGCTATTGCAACTTCAACAGATGTTACCTCATGATATAATATTGAAATGGAAAAGGCATAAATTAATTATTTCAAATCCACCTAGTGCATCACTCAGGGAAAGAGCTGTGTGTTGGTGAGTGCCATAAGCAGATTTCGAAATCCAACCGGTAAATTTCATAAGGGAAAGTGAGGGATGGTGGTGTCTTCAAAAGTAGGAAAAGCAATGGGTGTAAGCCTCAGGGAATGTGCATAATGGTTAAAAGTGCAGGATGGTGGTGGGGGGCAAAGTTTCTATTCCTAATCTGATCTCTGTTTGCCTCAGGCAAAGTGCAGGATGGTGGTGAGGGTAAAAATGACTAATCCAAATCCAAAAGGTGTTTGCCTCAGGGAACGTGCTGGATGATGTTGGGGGTAAAAATTACTATTCCTTCTCCGAGCAGTGTTTGCCTCAGAGAGAGAGCTGGATAGTGGTGGGGGTAAAAATTACTAATCCAACTCCGCACGCTTTTGCCACAGGGAAAGTGCTGGATGGTGGTAAAAATTACCAATCCAACTCCGACCAATGTTTGCTTCAGTGAAAGTGCTGGATGGTGGTGGGAGTAAAAATTCCTATTCCAAATCCAACTGCTGTTTGCCTCAGGGAAAGAGCTGGATGGTGGTGGGGGTAAAAATTACTATTCCAAATCCAACAGGTGTTTGCCACAGGGAAAGTGCTGGATGGTGGTGGTGGTAAAAATTACTAATCCAACTCTGACCAATGTTTGCATCAGGTAAAGTGCTGGATGGTGGTGGGGGTAAAAATTACTATTCCAAATCCAACTGGGGTTTGCCACAGGAAAAGTGCTGGATGGTGGCGGGGGTAAAAATTACTATTCTAACTCTGACCGGTGTTTACCTCAGGGAAAGTGTTGGATGGTAGTGGGGGTAAAAATTACTATTCCAACTCCAACAGGTGTTTACCTCAGGGAAAGTGCTGGATAGTGGTGGGTGGCAAATGGTGAACAGCCATTACAACGCGGCAGTTTCACCGCAAGTCATTACATCGCATGCGTTACAACGCATGCGATGTAACAACGTGTACCATTACTACGCATACCATTACATCGCATGCGCTTTTACAACGCATGCGATGTAATGGCTATCAACATCGTTGTGAGGAAACTGGGGCTCTTCCATTTGCGTGCACTGCCCCTCAGACGACGCTGGAACCAGGAGAGAGGAACCACGAGGAGAGAGAGGTAAGGGGGATTAGGGGTAGGGGAGGGTCATGCTGGGGGTAGTGTTTCAGTGTAGGGAGCGGACTGGGGGCGGGGGAGGGTCGTGCTGGGTGTAGTGTTTCAGTGAAGGGAGCGGACTGGGGGCGGGGGAGGGTCATGCTGGGGGTAGTGTTTCAGTGTAGGGAGCAGACTGGGGGTGGGGGAGGGTCGTGCTGGGTGTAGTGTTTCAGTGTAGGGAGCGGACTGGGGGCAGGGGAGGGTCATGCTGGGGTAGTGTTTTAGGGTTTAGGGTAGTGTTGTGGTGTGTGTAGTGTAGGTAGGGGGGTCGTACTGGGTGTAGTGTTAGTGTTGAGTGTTTGTGTAGTGTAGGGTAGTGTTTTAGGGTTTAGTGTAGTGTCAGGGGGTCGTGCAGGGTAGTGTTTGAGTGTAGGGATCGGACTGGGGGTAGGGGGAGGGTCGTGCAGGGGGTAGTGTTTTAGGGTTTAGAGTAGTGTTGTGGTGTTTGTGTAGTGTAGGGTAGTGTTTTAGGGTTTAGGGTAGTGTCGGGTGGTCGTGCAGGGTAGTGTTTGAGTGTAGGGACCGGAGTGGGGGGTGGGGGAGGGTCATGCTGGGGGTAGTGTTTTAGGGTTTAAGGTAGTGTTGTGGTGTTTGTGTAGTGGAGGGTAGTGTTTTAGGGTAGTGTCGGGGGGTTGTGCAGGGTAGTGTTTGAGTGTAGGGACCGGACTGGGGGTAGGGGGAGGGTCATGCAGGGGGTAGTGTTTTAGGGTAGTGTTGTGGTGTTTGTGTAGTGTAGGGTAGTGTTTTAGGGTTTAGGGTAGTGTTGGGGGGTCGTGCAGGGTAGTGTAAATGTAGGGAGAGGACTGGGGGTTGGGGGAGGGTCGTGCAGGGGTACTAAATTAGGGTTTAGGCTTGGGCAGGGTAGAGTCACTTACCTTTCAAACTTTTACCATGAGTATACCTTTACCACGCATGCCTTTGCGTTGTAATGGCATGCGTGGTAAAGGTATAGTCGTGGTAAAAGTTTGCGATGTAATGGTATGTCGTTGTCATTGACATCGCGTAGTAATATCCGCGTTGTAATGGCACGCGTTGTATTAATATGCGATGTAATGAGTCATATTCGTGGCAAATTTACTATTCCAACTCAAACAGGTGTTACCCTCCGAGAAAGTGCTGGATGGTGGTGGGGGTAAATATTAATAATCCAACTCCGAAAGGTGTTTGCCTCAGGGAAAGTGCGGGATGGTGGTGAGGGTAAAAATTACTATTCTAACTCCGACCGGTGTTTACCTCTGGGAAAGTGCTGGATGGTGGTGGGCCTAAAAATTAATAGTCCAACACCGAATGGTGTTTGCCTCAGGTAAAGTGCTGGATGGTGGTGGGGGTAAAAATTACTAATCCAACTCCAACAGGTGTTTGCCACAGGAAAAGTGCTGGATGGTGGTGGGGGTAAAAATTAGTATTCTAACTCCGACCGGTGTTTACCTCAGGGAAAGTGCTGCATGGTGTTGGGTACATTAACATAAAAACTTGGAAAATGAATCTTCTCCACAGAACACCAAAAAAGGAGGACACACTATTTCAAGATCATCAAAACCTGCTTAAAGAATTTAAAAAAAATAACCCTCAAAATACAGGGTAAACATAATCGTACTATTTGTAAAACATTTGCAAAATCAATGTGCACAAGCCTATCTAACGCATGTAAAACAATGGAAGCATACAATAAAAAAAATTTAATAATATGAATCTTCTCAACAGGTTTTTAGTAAAACTCCTTCACAAGAAGAGGACACACCACAAATCAAATTTCAAGAAGACCAAACAAGATTCAAGGTAATGAGTATTGTCCTGGGCACACGCGGTGAGGGTATTGACAGACCGTCAGTCTGTTTGCAGTACGTTACATAAATGTGAAGGTCGGCATCAGTATTGGAACCAAAGGTTTATTTATATTTCAACACCAATTGTGTTAGATACAGAAACCAGCCGACACGTGTTTCGTCACTGGGACATATCCCGTGACTCATCAGGGCTAACAAGCGACTGTAAAAGATGAGTGCTGACCCCTGAAACCGGTGATAATTCCAAACCGGATGAGGTGAGCTGGGGGCTGAAGCAACTGGGCAGGAAAGCGCTGGATGCGGTGCCACGAAGGTTACTGCGACGGTACTGTATCGCGGGCTGATTGTAGCCGTGTGTTGATAAGAGGTACCGTCTGGGTGGGTGTAGAAACTAGGAAACTGTGGATTCCTGGACTAAAGGCTGTCCAGTGTCTGGCATGTGTCCGGGAGTAGGAATTCTGCCAGGCCGATTGCAGAAACGCTAGCCCGGGTGCGGGAAAACGTGGGTAACTTTCAAGGTGGCGGGTGTGGACGCCGCACACAACTGGAGACTGGAAGGAGAAGCACGTCTGACACTGGAGCAGGGGAGGGCTGTAGTGGCGTTGAAGACGTATTCAACCCAGTTGCTTCAGCCCCCAGCTCACCTCATCCGGTTTGGAATTATCACCGGTTTCAGGGGTCAGCACTCATCTTTTACAGTCGCTTGTTAGCCCTGATGAGTCACGGGATATGTCCCAGTGACGAAACACGTGTCGGCTGGTTTCTGTATCTAACACAATTGGTGTTGAAATATAAATAAACCTTTGGTTCCAATACTGATGCCGACCTTCACATTTATGTAACGTACTGCAAACAGACTGACGGTCTGTCAATACCCTCACCGCGTGTGCCCAGGACAATACTCATTTCACAGTGTGAATCCTGCGATTCATACAATTCCCAGGGGTTATCGGGTTATTCCTCTGACCTGGCAGCACCGCATGTACATAAATCTATAGTTAGCACACGCAATAGCTTGAGCGCCATTTCCTGTTTGTACTAAAAACCCCCCACCTTATTCCAAGATTCAAGGTAAATAAAATCACTTTTTTAAGTTCACACTATTTTTAGGATGGAAAAGCAGAAGAAATTAAAGAGCATGTAAAAGTCAATTGACATCTGTGTCAAAGAAAGTATGTAGTACCCAAGGAAACTTTTTGAAAACAAGAAACACAAATCTCCCAGCAAAATTAATCTGAAATGTAACATGTTTAACGTGCACAAGCATTTCTTAGCAAAATAGTAATTAATTAATATTCCTATAAAAAAAACCTATAAAATTCTCTTTTTGCAGAACAAATTCATCAAGAAAGATCTCTATTTTCCAAACCAATCAAGAAGCAAATCCAAAAAACATCAACAACAATTAATCTTCATCAAATAAGCAAAGACAATCCTCTAAAAGGTAAGCATACCAATTATCAGTAATCAAATTAAACTTAACCTAGCTTCAATTTCAGGCAAAACAAAGCTGTAAACAACAACCAAATGCATGCAACTTATGCTTCTTTTATCGAAAAATGTTGTTCTGGAAACTGTTGTGCATTAACTTTTTACTTACAGGTTTAAAAAAAAAATTATATAATACATTTTTAAATCTTTTTCTATTTTTTTCAGATTATGTCTGCGAGAAATCAGGCAAAATACATCAAATCCAGCAGAGGCAACCGACTTTTGCAGCACAGTGGCTACATTTATTGTAAAGAGAGACTAACTGAGCCCAGGTGTCATTGGAGGTGTGTTCAATATTACTCATCCCATTGCACAGGCAGAGCGGTTACTCTTGGTGACACTGTAGAAAGAACCACAGACCATAACCACTCTGCAATGGAGATAGAGGTAAGAGAAAATATTAACGAAATGAAAGCACTTGCATCCACCTCCAATGAAACCTGTGGCTCAGTTTTGAGGGAGGTTTCACAACACATTCCAGCACATGTAGCAAGTTGTATGCCCACAATCCCAAATCTACGCAGAATTATACAGCGTAAAAAACAGGCAAGTAACCCCCAACGTGTAACCCCACAAACTTTCTCTGACATAAGCATTCCACCTGAGCTTTCTGTAACTGTAACTAACAAACCCTTTCTTTTGCATGACAACCAAAACCCTCTTAAACGAATTCTTATATTTAGCACTCCCCGTAATCTTGTTAAGTTAGAGAGTAGTGATATTTGGATGATGGATGGGACGTTTAAATCCACGCCCCATCCATTCACCCAAATATACACTATTCATGCCTACATTAATAATACAGTAGTTCCCTTAGTATACAGTTTACTGCCTGATAATCAAACCACAACATACACTGAATTTTTGTCAGTGATTAAAACAAAAACAATGAACAAAAGTCCTAGAAAAGTTTTAATTGACTTTGAATTACCTATGATTAATACTATTACCAAAATGTACACGGATACCCAAATTCAAGGATGTTTTTTTCACTTTTCGCAGGCATATTGGCGTAACATACAAAAAACATCCTTAGTTGAAGATTATTTTTCAGACAGTAAACTTCAATTTGAACTTAAAAAACTAACTGCTCTTTGTTTTGTTCCTCCTGACAGTGTAGATGAGTACTACACATCTATTACTGATTCGGAATTTTTTTACAGACAAATTGGCACCCCATCTAAATTATTTTGAAGACACATGGATTGCCCATCTAAGCAGGTCAGGTCGCAGGAGGCAGCCACGTTACCATGTGAAGTGGTGGAACTGCTACTCGAACTGCTTAGAGGGAGAAGCAAAAACAAATAATGCCATAGAGGGATGGCACAACTCCTTCAATAAATCAATTGGAAAACCACATCCTAACTTTTATAATTTTTTGGAAATTTTGAGGAAGGAGCAAAGGGGCTGATTACGATGGCGGACGGAAAAGCATTCTGACCGCCGTGCTAGCGGGAAATTGCTGCCCGCAGGTACCACAGCAAAACCGCCAGCCAGATTAGGATGCACCGCCAGAAACTCCCTACCGCGGCGGTCGGATTCCAGGATTCAGCGGCGGGAAAGCTGAAAATTCGTCTGCGGCGGTCGGATTTGCTGCGGAAAGACTGCCATTTCCCCAGTGGACAGGAACACATGGAGCTATCTGCAGTATTGCCACCGCCATCCTTGATTGGCCGGATTCTCCGCAGCGGTGTGGTGGGCTGTTTGTGGCATCGTAATACAACCGGCGGTCGTAACCGCATTCCGCACGGCAGTCCCTCCCTTTTGGCTCAGTCTGCCACCGCTGCGGAAGGGGATTCCTGGCGGTTCCCGAAACACTGCAGCGGTCGGGAAATGGGCTATCTTTGCCCATCGTAATACGGCAAACGCAAGGACCGCCGATGGAGTGCGGAGAAGGGCATTTTCCGCCACCACCAGCACCCCGGATGTGCTACCACCCACCATCGTAATCAGCCCCAAAGTTTCCAAGAAATGAGAATTTTGCAATCATTAACAGGTAGTCTGAACCCACGAATATCAAAAAGAACTAAGGAAATGTCCGAGAGCCCATTGGGTGCAATTCAACAATTTTCATTGATGGTGGCTTCAGACTACCTAGATAATATTGCACACATCCTCAATTTCTAACCTACACAAACCCCACTAACAAGTTACTTGCCTGTTTTGACAAACAATCCCACTAATTAAATTGGCTTTTTTTGAAGAAAAATATTTAAAATAAAATTAAAGTCAGGTTTCTTACCTTTAGATGTCTTCTTTTTTCAACTCTTGGACTTTTTTAAAATTCCCCTTTTCACCAAGAGTCTCCTGTATTCCCACAATCCATTGTAATGATTCCAGTAAACATCCAGTAATCCATGACCCGAAAATGTTTGATCAAAAATGGACACAGTTTGGCAAAGTCTTTATTAACCATCTTAATAAATTGGTGGCAATAAAGAACAGTGCACAACTACCCGAAAATCGCATCCCAAAAAAATATCCCGAAAAAAAAACATTTGCCAAAAAACGTAACAAGAAATCCAGCGTTGCAATCCTCTCTCGTTCGAAATCAAAACCAAGTCCATTCGAAAATCCAAAATCGTTGCAAATACTCTGAATATGTAATTCCAAATAAAGCTATGCAAAATAGTTGCATAAAAAAACTGTCATGTAAACACTTAAATTTCCCAAAACGCCGACGAAGTCACTTCTTTAGAATAACACGTCGCCCCAATTAAAACATCTTAAAATATTGTTTTCGTAACACTTTTGAATTATATTTTAAATCCACAGTGTTTCGAAACCAATAAACCCGACTTGGGCCTACAACTTGCGACCTGTGTTGGAATAAGTTTTCAGGTTAAAACATACATACATTTCTAAAAACATCTACACTACTTCTATAAACCTCCCTCCTCTCTCTTTACAATAAACTATACCACCACTAACTTAGGGGCCTATTACGATGGCGGGCGGAGGCACCACCGCAGTGCTGGCGGTGGCAGAAAATGCCATTTTCCGCATGCCAGCAGTGGTCTCCATGCCCGCCATATTAGTATGGTCAAACACAGCTCATTTCCCGTCCGCCGCGGTGCGACGCGAACCGCCAGAAAAATGCGCCCGCCACCGCGGCGGTGGGAGCCAATGGAGACCCTCCGCCGTGCGGAATGACGTCCTGACCGCCGTACAAATCAGGATGCCCCAAACAGCCAGTCGCACCGCAGCGGAGAAACCTCCCAACCAGAGACGGCGGAAGCACAACAGCGGAGCGCGAAACCTTATTCCCGGTCCCATCCGCCCGGTCCCGAGCGCAATGGATCCAGCTCTACACGTCTTCCCAGCGCTGTACCTGATAGACTGCACCGTCGCGGACGTCGCCGCAGGTACGCAATAACACAACTCCGCACACAACAACAACACACAATTCATGGACAGATATAGGGTTCCTGTGCACACCAGACACCCTGGTAGGGACAGGAACACATCCAGAAGTGTACCCACACATATCCTACCTCTCACCAAATCACCCCTCCGCATCCAGGTCATCCATCAACCGCAATCTTGATGTAATGTCTCGGTCACGTCACCGCAGCGGTGAAGACGTGGGAAAACATGCGCACAAGGCAGAAGGCAGGGCCAGCGCAAGGCATGGGCAGTGCACAAAGATCATAGGGCCACACCTCCAGCCTCCACACAACAGGCCCCCACCCCAAACATGGAGGGACATGCCATGTGCCAACCCTGTGGTCCCCCATGCACCAGCCAGGTGAACCCACACCCTGCACCACACACAAAACAACTAGGGAGACAGCACAGCAGGTGGGGCTGCAGAGGAACACAGCACAGAAGCACAGGGCCAGGGCAACCCACACACCACACCTACACCACACTCATAGCAAGAAAACAGAGTCCAAGCACACAATTAACACCCATACAGATAAGGAACAATCACTGAACTGGACACACAGCCTGCCAAGTCACACAGACATACCCCACACTGACACACAGCCACATACACAGACCAGATGTCAGCAGCAATGGAGGACAACAAATAGGAAATCTAAAGTGAGGTGCACACAAATGGTAGGCCAAGGAGCTAACCACTAAACATGTGTACACCACATGCAAGAGAAGGAACATATAACAACACCCTCAGCCCATCAAATCACACATGGCTGGCACAGTGAGTGAAGTCAAACCAAAGTCACCTCAGTGCAACAACTCATAGAGACAGCAAGGCAACCCATGGACAGGCACAGGGATGAAAGGAAGAGTCTGAAATCCAACAGTGAACAGCCACATATCTGCATCCAACTACCTTACCGGTGTATGTCAGCAGCACAACACACAGGGCCCATTGTAACACTCCATGACTGTCAAACACAAGTAGGAACCTTCACACATACCCCACCCCCTCACACCTGCAGCACACAACACCAGTGTCCAACACACAGAAGGGTGCCAATAATGTCCAATCAACACACTGACAAACAACCACACTCCCTGGGGGGTATCCACAAACATCACACACACACACCCCCAGGGATGCCTGAACCAATGCTTGTACAAAACCAACAGCCAAACACAAAACTCCATTACAACACACACAGATGTACAACCAGAACAGACCTGACCTGTGCAGCAAAACTGTGGGAAGGCAATGGGAGCCCAGACAGAACAGGAGTACACAACCTCATCAGTCAGGAACAATGCACAGACAACATACCACAACACAGACAAGAAGTGCATCACCACAAAACAATCATGGACACAAACTGGGAGAAATGGGCCTACAATGATACACAGACAGACATAACACACCACCCATAAAGTCAACATGGTGTCATAATGTACCACATGCACAATAATGACAACTGACAGCTCAAATATGAGAGGAGAAAACACCCAGGACGCACCCAAAACAAGCACAGGTACAAGAATAGCCCCAAGTGCATGTGACAGACACACAAGTAATGCACACTACACTGGCAAGACACAACTGACTGAAAGACAACACACCAACAAAACACACACACTGACATGCAAATACAACAACACACACAGAGCATCTGTCAGCTGCAATACACAACACAGCCCAAACACTGCCCACATCCAACACACAACAGGTGCACATGCCAATACATCACATTGCAAACACAGCAGGACATCAGGGGATGCACACCAGGCAAGGACAAGGCAATATACACTCACAGCACTGCATGCACGACAAGCAGTGTGTGCACACTAAACATACCAGTTCCACACAGACATGAGTGACACACCATGAACACCCACAGCACCAATCAGCACAGCACACAGACAACATCACACTCAGGAAGTGAAGCAGTACCTCAGCAAACACACATACAGCTAACCCAACACCCACAGATGCACAAGTCTGGGACACCCAGGTGAAAACAACATGACCAGAGGACTGTGCAGCACAAACAGTTGAACTACATCTGAGCAACCATGGCTGCAAAACAGTATCAGAAAATCACATATAACCAATAGGGAAACTGTCATGAGTGACACATTGGTCCTGTGCACAGATCAGCACCACAAACCATAGTGTAACAAATGAAGTGATGGGGAGGCACACACACTGTCAACACAAGGGGACAGCTGACCTGAGAGTGAAGTGTTGTGTACGTCAGTAGTGGACATGGCAGGAGTGCACCATACACAAATAGATGGAGTGCAGACTCACAATGGGTATGCATCAGAAGCACAGATAGGGGATGGTATGACTCCACACCCCACATGCCATACTGGAGGCAAAAAAGCACCAAGTGACAGCAATGCATGAGAAAACACACACACAATGTCAGTGTGGCCGAGCAGGTCTGCACAGTGACCACAGAGTATCAAGACACATGGCTGATCAACAAAACACAACACTGAATTGCCAGTCACACACTCTGCATACCCACAATTGCTACCAACAACTTGGAGTCCCCCAGAAGTGCAAGGACACATCAACACACTGCATAGTACACAACCTACAACTCCCACATGTGCACACAATCAAAAGCACAGGGCTGACCAATCAAACAAACAGGCACTCAAATCCTGGCTGACATGTGTGCAGTTGACATTGCAGGGGCACACACATAACACTACAGACAAAGTCACCCCCTTCACACTGCACACTTCTTGACCACCCAAATGCACACATAGAAATCAACCCATGTGACTAGGATGACTGGCCATCACAAGATGACCATACACCAACACTGCTGTGCACACATCAAGTAATATCACACATACATGATGACCCTGGCCAGCCTGCCTGCAATCCTGTGGATAGAATCCCACCTTGTGCTGGCAGTGCATACAAACATGACATGTGTACAACATAGCTAACCTGACAAAAGAATGATTAGGATAACAGTAGTCCATCACAAACCACCATCATTGCACCCCCAAGCCTCAGAGTCAACAAGAACTGAAGTGTCTGTCACCCCTGTAAAACCCTTAAAAAGTGAGACAAGCCATTGGCAATGTTGAAGTGGCATACAGAGCATGTGTCACAGTAAAGCATACCCACACAGAAAACCCTTTATTCAGCAAGGACACTGACAAAACAGACAACAGGAGTAACTGTCTTTATTCACATATTACACAGATAGGCACCAATAGTAGACAAGAGCAAGGCCAGTGGCCAGTCCAAGGTGCAGATGAGGTACATGAGAAGCTGCACAGGGAAGGGGCAAACAGCAGTGAACATCAAGGCCAGTGGCCAGTCCAAGGTGCAGATGAGGTACATGAGAAGCTGCACAGGGAAGGGGCAAACAGCAGTGAACATCAAGGCCAGTGGCCAGTCCAAGGTGCAGATGAGGTACATGAGAAGCTGCACAGGGAAGGGGCAAACAGCAGTGAACATAAAGGCCAGTGGCCAGCACAAAGTGCAAATGAGGTACATGAAAAGATGCACAGGGAATGTGTGTGACCGTACCCTGCCATGGTCAGCAACACAGTCAGGGGGCTAACAATGTGCAGTCCAGGCACTGCTGTGGGAGAGACAGGTGTGTGAGGGGGACTTCCACTCAGACTTGGCTGTCAGTCGGACTGGGAGGTGGCTGAGTGTCGGGGACAGTTGGAGGACTGGACCGGAGAGAGAGAGGCCCAGCTGAGGTAGAGCCATCAGTGGCTTTTGAAGCTAGAGGGCTGCTTGGACCAGGTGGTGTGGTGGCACGTGGAGGTGGAGTTATGCTGCCGTGAGACACAGTGTGGGTGGGAGATTGTGGTGGGGTGCCTTTCCACTTCTTGGGGATTCTAAATGGCTTCCCTGTCTTGGTATTAGTGGTAAGTGGGGCGGACACAACAGGCACACTCACCACCAAAGCTGCATCAGGTGCAGACGGTGGCCCTCCCTCTGGGGACATGCTGGATCCAGCGGTACACTTGGCCTGGCCTTGCCTTTGCCCCTCCATCCCCCGTTTACCAGGTGTCCCCCCTACAGTGCCCCACTTTCCCTGTTTCACAGGGCTCTGGATAGGAGTTGAGGTTGTGGGTGAATCTGCCTTGGAGCTCTTCTTATGTGTACTCTTAGCAGGCACCAGCTTCTCAGCGGGCACGGAAACTGTCTGCTTGTCTTTGCGAGACGCTTTTGGGACAGGACAGTCCTTGGCTGGGGATGCCTCTGAGGCATGTGAGCCTGAGGCCGGCTTCTTGGCTTTATGGCCCTGGGTGTCGCCTGACGGGCTTTTGCCTTTGCGCTCTGGGGTGGCTTTAGTTTTCTGTGGGGATGGTGTCTGCGCCCTGGACTGCTCGGGCTGCTGCTGCTGTGTGCTGCGTGTGCTGTATCTTGCCCTTGAGCTCTGTGGTGTGTGGTCACTATCGTCAGATGTAGCCACTGGCAGGGGGGTGGCCAAAGGGACCGGAGCTGGACTCTGTGACTGTGCCAGCTGCATGGCTGTCGTCACTACAGAGGACAAAGCTTGGACAGTCCGGTGTAGCCCACCCACGTCTGAATGAATGCCCTCCATGAAAGCAACAACCTGTGCCAATTTTTTGTCGTGGTCTAGGAAGGCATTGATAATTGTCTTGCCCACACACAGCTGGCGCAAAAGGTCCACAGACTCAACACTGAGGGCAGCAGGGGAGACAGGGGCAGGGGCAGCGGTGCCTGGGGTGAAGGACACTCTTCCCTTCTTACTGGTGCGAACACGGCCAGCACAAGTGGAAGTAGTTGGGAGGGTGGGCGCTGGACGCTGTGTGGTGGAAGAGGAGGCAGAGTTCCCGCTACCTGTGCCCGCCAACAGAGATGTGTCACCGCTGGCATCAGATGACATTGAGGTTGGTGTCTCTGGCTGTGATTCCTCAAGCAGACTCCTATCCCCGTCCGACGCGGTGGTTACATCAGTGTCACTGTGCTCGTGTGTAGCAGTCGTGCTTTATGCCTCACCACTGGTGTCCGTCCCCTGTCCTTCCGTGCCCACGGGAGATGCTGCATGAGAGAGAGAGAGAGATGTAGACTCAGTTCATTGGCATCAACACAACCATCATATGCAAGCAAAGCACTAAACAAGATAATGATATCTCCATGTTGCACACCACCCTGTGCAGTAACATTGTTGTTGCTGATGTGGTGGGGGGACAGTGGGGACCTGGGACCTGTTGCGCCCTGGCATGCCAGATGGGCCGGCTTCAAGCTCCGCATCCTCGAAATCCAGGGAGATCAGAGAGTCCATGTTCCGGGGCTGGAGGCTGGATCTGCAGGTTGGTGTTGTCATCCTCTACAGTCAGTCCTTGGTCACCTGTGGGACAGAGGGGAAATGGTAACTGACGGGCACCCCTCAGGCCTGTCCCCTGCGGTGTCACCGCGATATGTGTGCCATGCCTTGCTGAGAATGACCGGGATTGGGGTGGCGGAGCATGCCAACCGCCATTTGGCCATGTGTATATGCCAGACACTACCGCGATTGTGGCGGGGGCATTGGCGGTGACACCGCAGGGGACAGGCGGTAGCCACCGCGATATGTGTGCCATGCCTTGCTGAGAATGACCGGGATTGGGGTGGCGGAGCATGCCAACCGTGATTTGGCCATGTGTATATGCCAGACACTACCGCGATTGTGGCTGGGGCATTGGCGGTGACACCGCAGGGGACAGGCGGTAGCCACCGCGATATGTGTGCCATGCATTTGAGGCAGTCACCGTGATTTGGGTATCAGATCACCTTGACAGAACTTATGGACACGTCATGCAGTATGAATGGCCAAAGGCAAGTCCTCCACACTGCACAGTAGACACATGATTCATGGCACAAGATTGTGCACTCAATGCCAATTTGACCTTTACCCCACTGCTGACTGCACATGCCATGTTGTTGTATATGATTAGGAACATTGGCATGTACACTCACATGTCACTTGTGGTTTTCTGGGCATGTACACAGAACAGTGTTGTGATGGACTCTACAATGGGTGCACATGTCAATGTGTGAAAGGACTGAGCACCTTATAGTGATGAATGTCTCACTACAGAATGTGCAGATTTGACTGTCTACTTTTCCTGGCTCATGCACATACTTGTCAATAAACGCACAGTGTTGGGTCATTGTGTGGTTGATGTGTGCCCTGTGTGACTTACGCAAGTAGGTGTGGCAGTTACAGCAGCTACGTAGGAGACAGTAGTGTTGCAGTTTAACACATATGCTTTTGGTACTACTCTCTGGGCTGCCCATGCAAGATGTGGCCATGTCCCTTTGTGCATTCACATAGTCGGATATTGTTTGTGAGATGCTAGCTGTGTGAAAAGTGGACAGGTGTACGGATGGTGTATCTGAAGGTGTCCCTACAAGTAAGTTGTTTTGTAAGGTGTACTGTGGTGCTAGTCATTGTTTCCGTTGTGTCAGTCAAAACGTAAGATGTCAGACACATCTCCTGGTGTATTGCGTTGACATGTGTCCTCTTTCATCTCACCTAGGAGACCGAATCTGCATCGTCCCTTCACAGTGCTGGCAGACATGGAGGATGAGGAGGTAATACGGAAATTCCGGCTGGATCGAGACACCCTCCAAGACCTATGCGCTATGTTGGAGCCCCACCAGCAGCCTCGCAGGACATATCCGGGTGCTTTCACAGCAACGTCGAAGGTGATGGCGGCCCTGCATTTTTTTGCTTCTGGATCTTTCCAGCACACGGTGTCCAGCGCAGGTGGGATGTCACAACCTATGTTCAGTATGGTGCTACGGGATGTCCCGTCCGCTATGATGATCTACAAGGACAGATATATCCATTTCCCCAGGAGGCATGAATTGGCGGCTGTGAAGGGCGATTTTTATGCACTTGGGCACATCCCCAATGTTGTTGGTGCCATTGACTGCACATATGTTGGCCTGGTTCCACCACAGGCACGGGAGCACATCTACAGGAATAGGAAACATTTCCATTCCGTCAATGTGCAGGTGGTGTGCCAGGCCGATATGATCATCTCACACGTCTGTGCCAAATTTCCTGGCTCCGCACATGACTCCTACATCATGCGTAACAGCATACTGTCACAGCTAATGGATAATCTGCTTCCGGAGCGTGCATGGATTGTGGGTGAGTACGCAGTGTCAAGTAGCGTGCTGTGTGTGTGACATGCTGTCCTCTGCCACAGTTGTATTACAAAGTTGGTCTGTGTATCTCCCACCTAGGTGGGTCTGCATATCCCAACCGTCCTTGGTTGCTGAGCCCACTGCGAAATCCCAGGACCCCAAGTGAAGTCCGCTACAATGATGCCCATGGGAGGACACGTCGTGTGCTGGAACGTACTTTTGGTCTCCTGAAGTCAAGGTTTCGCTGCCTGGACAGGACCGGAGGTGCATTGATGTACTCGCCCAAAAAGGTGTGTCAGATTGTAGTTGCATGCTGCATGCTCCACAACCTGGCCTTGCGCAAGGAGATCCCCCTGCTCCTGGATGCTGATGATCAGCCGAGGCCCCCGCCTGCAAACCAACCCATGTCCAGTGACGAGGATAGTGGAGAGGAGGAAGGTGTCGACCTGCGTCAACAGCTCATCAACCGCTACTTCACTTGAAGGTGAGTGACAATGTACAACAGACCCATTGTCTGCTGATGTTGTTGTTGGTGAAAAGGTCTATGTGAGCTTTGTGACTGCAGCCTGTTGTTGACTGCCAACGTTTCTTGGACAGGGTAGTTTTGCAAAGTTCCAGGATGTCTCTGTCGGTACTGTTGCTCATTGTGATGTATGCATGTTGGAGTACCTTGATGACAGGTGTTGTGTGATGGCTGTGATGCCACCGCATGACTAGTGAATATTGTTATGTTGTGTTTTTCCAGGTCCCATCAGCCTCTCCTTGCCTACAAACAATCCGTGCTCCTGGTACATTGTACTCATGGTGACCATTGCACATCCTGTGATTAAAACACGGAGCAGACACAACAACATTGGTGTGTAAGGAGTGTTTATTTACAATGGGTACATGTGACAGTGGAGTGCATATTTACCAAAAGGTGAATGGTGAAGCAATGAGTTGTCAGTGATGGAAGGTGAGACAATCAAGTAGTCACCACATAGATGTGGTGACCCAGTCCAACAGACGGATGACATTCACATGGCAGTGTGGGGAAGGACAGTCTACGAAGTCTATGGCAGGGTGAAGAGGGGTGCCATCATGGCTGGCTCCTTGACTGGCGTTTGGCAGGTGCTTTGCCACGGGATACTCCCAGGGATTTCTTAGGACAGCCCCTTGATCGTTTGGCAGGGGGGCCCTCTGCTGCAGGGCCAGTGGGGTTTGAGCAGTCCCCCCTCTCCGTGGCGGCAGGGGAGGGTGTGGAACTGTCATCCTGCAGGCCACCAGAGGGAGGTGGAGGTGTTGTTTGTGCCGCAGGCCTGGCCCTCAGTACCGCCACTAGCTGGCCCAAGAGGTCTACGATTTAGCCCATGCGGGTGTCTATGGACCTCAGCAGCAGGCGGAGCTTGCGGGAATCTTCCTGTGCCTGGCCCGTTTGTCCCTGGGCCCGTTCATAGGCCCCAATGACTCTGGTGATGTTGTCCAAGGATTCAGTCCCAGTGTCCGTTTGGCTCAAACTCCTCCTTGCCCTCCCATCTGCCCTGCTGTGATGGACCTGTTGCCTCACCACTGCACGCACCCGTATACTCTCCCTGCCCTCCTCTGTTGTTGGGATGGGTTGGTCATCCTCTGGGGCAGGGCGAGTGTTGCAGGCAGCACTGGTGGTTGTGGTGGTGGTTGTGGTGGTGGAGGCCGCACAGGTCATTCCAGCAGGGGTCAGTGTGGTGGTTGTTGTTGCTGATGTGGTGGGGGGGACAGTGGGGACCTGGGACCTGTTGCGCCCTGGCATGCCAGATGGGCCGGCTTCAAGCTCCGCATCCTCGAAATCCAGGGAGATCAGAGAGTCCATGTTCCGGGGCTGGAGGCTGGATCTGCAGGTTGGTGTTGTCATCCTCTACAGTCAGTCCTTGGTCACCTGTGGGACAGAGGGGAAATGGTAACTGACGGGCACCCCTCAGGCTTGTTGTTCAATGTATCTTATTTACAGGTCATGCAACACATAGTTTACTAGTTTGCACATTGGATGTCTACACAGTAAGGTGCATCTTGACATGATGTGGAGGTACATACATCAATATTCAACAGTGTGACATGTCAATGGATACCATGCCCACGTGCAAATTTTGTGATTACGAGGACATGTTTTCATCTGTCAACTGGCGGCTATACGACTTGATGTGCAGCATCTTTGCTGATTACTCTGCCTGTCATGCGTTACATCTGCGCATGAACTAGCCATTGTAATCTCATGCATACCTTTGTCATGTCCTGTGCTTTGATTTATTTTACTACAGACCATGCTTGCTTTGTTTTCATATGGTCCTTCAAGCTCAGCCCACATGGATCTTACAGGTAGCATTCAGTGCTGTACATGTCTGGGCCCGGATTCACTTCAACATGGTATTTGGCGAGTCAACCTTTTGTTTCTGTGACAGTTACATACGCTTAGCTGTCTGTACACTGTAGTTTGATATTGTATCTGTGTCAATTTTGTTGGGATGTGAGGGCTGGTGTTGTCATATGGCTCCATGCTTTTGGGAAGGAATGGTGGTGTGCGTGCACTGTCTACTTACCTGTTCTGTTGTCACATTGGGGTGGAGTTTCTCACACATCTCTCTGGCTGTGTGTTTAAGTGCTACTTCCTGCTCAGGGGTGGGACAGGGGTGCCTGGTGGGAGTTGTAGTGCAGGCCTCCCACCCCCAAACAGCCCTCCCTGGGAAGATGGCTACCTACCTGTTATGTGAGGGGGAACCTTACAATGACTGCCACATGCTTCTGGGTGTGGTGGAGTGCTACATCCTGCTCAGGGGTGGGACAGGGGTGCCTGGTGGGAGTTGTAGTACAGGCCTCCCACCCCCAAACAGCCCTCCCTGGGAAGATGGCTACCTACCTGTAAGTTTGGTTGTTGTAATACAATGGTTGCCACATTCTTCTGGGTGTGGTCGAGAGCTACATCCTGATCAGGGGTGGGACAGGGGGGCCTGGTGGGAGTTGTTGTGCAGGCCTCCCACCCCCAAACAGCCCTCCCTGGGAAGATGGCTACCTACCTGTTAGGTCAAGGTGAACAATGCAATGGCTGACACATGCTTCTGGGTGTGGGGGGAGTGCTACATCCTGCTCAGGGGTGGGACAGGGATGCCTGGTGGGACTTGTAGTGCAGGCCTCCCAACCCCAAACACCCCTTCCTGTGAAGATGGCTACCTACCTGTAAGTTTGGTTGTTGTAATACGATGGCTGCCACATGCTTCTGGGTGTGGTGGAGTGCTACATCCTGCTCAGGGGTGGGACAGGGGTGCCTGGTGGGAGTTGTAGTGCAGGCCTCCCACCCCCAAACAGCCCTCTCTGTGAAGATGGCTACCTACCTGTAAGTTTGGTTGTTGTAATACGATGGCTGCCACATGCTTCTGGGTGTGGTGGAGTGCTACATCCTGCTCAGGGGTGGGACAGGGGTGCCTGGTGGGAGTTGGAGTGCAGGCCTCCCACCCCCAAACAGCCCTCCCTGGGAAGATGGCTACCTACCCGTTATGTAAGGGGGAACCTTACAATGACTGCCACATGCTTCTGGGTGGGTGTGGCGTGCTACATCCTGCTCAGGGGTGGGACAGGGGTGCCTGGTGGGAGTTGTAGTGCAGGCCTCCCACCCCCAAACAGCCCTCCCTGGGAAGATGGCTACCTACCTGTAAGTTTGGTTGTTGTAATACGATGGCTGCCACATGCTTCTGGGTGTGGTGGAGTGCTACATCCTGCTCAGGGGTGGGACAGGGGTGCCTGGTGGGAGTTGGAGTGCAGGCCTCCCACCCCCAAACAGCCCTCCCTGGGAAGATGGCTACCTACCCGTTATGTAAGGGGGAACCTTACAATGACTGCCACATGCTTCTGGGTGGGTGTGGCGTGCTACATCCTGCTCAGGGGTGGGACAGGGGTGCCTGGTGGGAGTTGTAGTGCAGGCCTCCCACCCCCAAACAGCCCTCCCTGGGAAGATGGCTACCTACCTGTAAGTTTGGTTGTTGTAATACGATGGCTGCCACATGCTTCTGGGTGTGGTGGAGTGCTACATCCTGCTCAGGGGTGGGACAGGGGTGCCTGGTGGGAGTTGGAGTGCAGGCCTCCCACCCCCAAACAGCCCTCCCTGGGAAGATGGCTACCTACCTGTTATGTGAGGGGGAACCTTACAATGACTGCCACATGCTTCTGGGTGGGTGTGGAGTGCTACATCCTGCTCAGGGGTGGGACAGGGGTGCCTGGTGGGAGTTGTAGTGCAGGCCTCCCACCCCCAAACAGCCCTCCCTGGGAAGATGGCTACCTACCCGTTATGTAAGGGGGAACCTTACAATGACTGCCACATGCTTCTGGGTGGGTGTGGCGTGCTACATCCTGCTCAGGGGTGGGACAGGGGTGCCTGGTGGGAGTTGTAGTGCAGGCCTCCCACCCCCAAACAGCCCTCCCTGGGAAGATGGCTACCTACCTGTAAGTTTGGTTGGTAATACGATGGCTGCCACATGCTTCTGGGTGTGGTGGAGTGCTACATCCTGCTCAGGGGTGGGACAGGGGTGCCTGGTGGGAGTTGGAGTGCAGGCCTCCCACCCCCAAACAGCCCTCCCTGGGAAGATGGCTACCTACCTGTTATGTGAGGGGGAACCTTACAATGACTGCCACATGCTTCTGGGTGGGTGTGGAGTGCTACATCCTGCTCAGGGGTGGGACAGGGGTGCCTGGTGGGAGTTGTAGTGCAGGCCTCCCACCCCCAAACAGCCCTCCCTGGGAAGATGGCTACCTACCCGTTATGTAAGGGGGAACCTTACAATGACTGCCACATGCTTCTGGGTGGGTGTGGCGTGCTACATCCTGCTCAGGGGTGGGACAGGGGTGCCTGGTGGGAGTTGTAGTGCAGGCCTCCCACCCCCAAACAGCCCTCCCTGGGAAGATGGCTACCTACCTGTAAGTTTGGTTGGTAATACGATGGCTGCCACATGCTTCTGGGTGTGGTGGAGTGCTACATCCTGCTCAGGGGTGGGACAGGGGTGCCTGGTGGGAGTTGGAGTGCAGGCCTCCCACCCCCAAACAGCCCTCCCTGGGAAGATGGCTACCTACCTGTTATGTGAGGGGGAACCTTACAATGACTGCCACATGCTTCTGGGTGGGTGTGGAGTGCTACATCCTGCTCAGGGGTGGGTAAGGGAGACCTTGTGGGAGTTGTTGTGCTGGTTGCCTGGTCACATACAACCCTGTTAATGTTGGCTGCCTTTGGGTTGATTAAGATGGAGTGCATGTTACATCTGTGAGAGCTGTGTTGGGTATTGTGGTGCACATGAATGCATTTGGGCCTGGGAGGTGTCGCTTTGTAGTTGTGCAAGACAGTACATAGCAGTGTAATGAGAGACATTTGTTGGTACTTACCAGCCTCCACTCCCCCGGCTATTCGTGTGAGACTCTCTGGATGCAGTATGGCAAGCACCTTCTCCTCCCATGCAGTGAATGGTCTTGGTGGAATGGGAGGGCCACCGCCAGTCCTCTGAGCCAGCTGATGGTTCTTGTTCCTCTTCTTTTTGACGACACTCTTCAGGTCATGCCACGCTTCATGATTTCCTGTTTGTTGCGTGGGGTGGTCCCTACTGCATTGATCTTGTCAACTATCCTTACCCACATTTGCGTTCTGGTGGGTAATGGTGTCTGTTGGGTGAGGTTACCAAACAATTGTGGTTCTACTCGGGTTCTCATCTACCATGACTGTCAACTCACTGTCTGTGAATTTGGGCATTTTCTGTGGTGACATGGTGTGTGATGTGCAAAGGGGTTAGGGGTGCAGGTGTGTAAGTGGTGGTGGTGGTGGTGGTGGTGATGTGTATTGTGTGTGATGTGCAAAGGGGTTGGAGGTGCAGGCGTGGGAGTGGTGGTGGTGATGTGTGTAGTGATGGTGTGTTGATTTGCCTCTCCTTTCAGCTGTGGTGTTTGGCCCTTCACTTTTGGAGTATTGCAAAGGATTGTTGTCAGGGAAGGGGCTGGTTTTATACTGGGCTATGTGGGTGTGTCAGAATGGGGTATTGCTGTCAGGTGTGTTGTGTGGGTTATCCTGGGATTTGTAGTTTAGGAGTTGCCATGGGGGTGGGTCATTGGGGTGTGTTATGTGTTTTTGGGGGCAGGGCTAGTTTCCTGTGTGCACTTGTTGGCCTTGTTGTGGGTTTTTTCTGTCTACCGCCATTTTTGTCACGGAGCGTCCGCAGCGGTGGCTACGCTACAGCCCTTCCGCCGGCTCTCCCATTCATCACTGTTTGCGACTGCGGCGGTCGGGAACTGCGGAACGTACCGCTATCACATCGGGGGAATCCTAATTTCACGGGCGGTTACTCCGTGTGCCTGGCGGCGGTTTTGGGTGTTTCCGCTGCGAATCTGACCCTCGCGGACGGTTTATCACCGGCTCCGCCCGCTGCGGGCGGGTTTTCGTTGCCTCTTTCCGCCGCGGTCGGGTTTTTATGGCGGTTGATCCTAATCTGACCGCCGGTTTTGCCGCGGTATCAGCGGGCGGTTGATTTCCGCTACCATGGCGGTCGGGGTGGTTTTCCGACCGCCATCCTAATAGACCCCTTATTTTTTAAAGTTTAAAATCTGCTTACCTGGACGCAGCTCTTCCATGCTTCTGATCCGGAGCGCGACGATCCACTGAATGACGTTTGTTACGTTCAAGCGGCAACGTCCTGTATTTCCGTAAAAAGAGAAAAAGGACAATTTATTATATTCTCCAATGTGAAATGGGAAATCATTTAATAAAATCTATTAAAAAATGTTATGCATTTACAATTTTTATTTTTATATTTTTTTTAAAGTATACTATTTTTCTTCTATTTCTAAATAACATTGTCATTCATATTTCTACTGTTAAATTAATTTTGTAACAAAAATAAAAATATTTTATTCATAAAAAATGTGTCTTTTTTTTTTGTAATGCTATTATTTTATAAAAACTATTAACTATTTTTAAAATGTATTTTATATTTAAAAGGGATTTTTATAGAAATAGTGTAGTTATTTTTAGAACTGATTGTATGTATTAACCTATAAACTTATTCCAACACATGTCGCAAATTGTAGGCCCACGTCGGGTTTATTGGTTTCAAAACCCTTTTTAAAAAAAATTATAAATCAAGTATTTGTTATATCTTAGGGGCCTATTAGGATGGCGGGCGGACTTTCGTCCGCCCGCCACCCTAGCGGTGCTGGGACCGGCCGCCAGTGGTGCGGCGGTCCCGCACCAGCGATTAGGATGCCACTGCCACCGTGGCGGTGGCATCCTCCATTCCCAGCATTGTGGCGGGCGGTGCACACAGCACCGCCCGCCACAATGCTGGGAATGCACTGTGTGCATTGTCATGCACAAGGTGACAGGCACCGCGCGGTGCCTGCCACCTTGTCCGTGACAATGTAGGGGGGTACCATAGGTACCCCCCATGTGTACCCCCCACCCTCCCAATACCCTGGGGGCCCGCAACGGGCCCCCAACAGCAAACTCTGCATGCCTTTTCGTGGCGGCATCGCCGCCACGGAAAGGCTGCTTCCCGCACCCATGCTAATATGGATGGAGGTGTCTAGCAGACACCGCCACCATATGTAGCCCCTTTCCGCCCGGTCGACTGGTCGACCGGCGGAAAACCGGCGGACGGTCTCTCCGTCCGCCGGGGTCCCCCGCCATACTAATATGGCGGGGGGAAAATGGGTGGCGGGCGGAGGGAAATGTAGGGTGGATCGCCACCGCCATGCGGGCGGTGGCGATCCGTCCTACATCGTAATGACCCCCTTAATGTCTACTTTACATTTTTCGAAACCAATAAACCCGACGTGGACCTACAACTTGCGACCTTGTAGGAATTAGTTTTAAGGTTAAAACATACAAACATTTCTTAAAACAACTACACTAATTCTATAAACCTCCCTCCTCTCTCTTTACAATAATCAATAGCACCACTAACTTATTTTTAAAATCTTCTTACCTGGACGCAGCTCTTCCATGCTTCTGATCCGGAGCGCGACGATCCACTGAATGATGTTCGTTACGTTCAAGCGGCAACGTCCTGTATTTCTGTAAAAACAGAAAAAGGACATTTTATCTCATAGACTCCAATGTAAAACAGTGGGAAATCTTTTAATAAAATCTATTTATAAATATTATACATTTTTTTAAAGTTTATTTTATTTATCTATTTCTTTATAAAATTTTCATTCTTATTTCTACTGTTAAATAAATGTTCTTTTTAATTTTATTCTTATAAAATGTGTCTTCTTTATTTTTTAAAACTATTAACTATTTTTTTTTTAATTAATCTACCATTTGTTATATTTTAATATCTACATTAATTTTAATAATTATTCTAATGTATTTTTTAATATTTGTTTATTTAATACTATAATAAATCTAGTATGTAAATTATTTTCGATGTATTTCTAATCTTGTCCAAAACAATCCCCTATATCCCATACAGTCTACCCTTTTTGATATTAATGAATTGTATTATTTAAAAAAAAAAAAATATATATATATATTTTTTTTTTTTACATCAAATTACATTACAATACCCTATTATTAATTTACTCCACCCATATCTCCTTATTAAAATTATTTTAACTACTTTTTACATTTAAACTTTTTTAACCCATTTTACACCACCATATATTTTCCTTAACATCCCAATTTACCCTATTTTTTTATGTATTTTTAAATATTATTCACATTTAACAAATATTTTAAACATCAGTGTATTTTATAAATACAATCTTGTTTGTAAAATACCTTAATATTTTTAAAAAAAATGAGTATTAATACCTGTAAATTATAATACTGCCTAAAAATTCATTTTTTTAAATATACAATTTTTATTATAGTTTAATACTCATGTATTAATACCCCTTTTTGTATTTTACCAGTGAAATATTATACAGCCTATTTTTTTCAATACATTTTTTATTATAAATTAATACTCCGGTATTAATACTCTTTTTTTTTTAATTCACTTTACTACCATGAAATATTTTTTTAATGCATCACCCTATCACTACTCTAATTTTTAATTTTTCTAAATATTATGCACATTCAATAAAAACTGTAATTTTTAAAATACACTCTACTTTGTAAAATAATACCAAAGTAGTAATTTACAATTAAAGTATTAATCCCTGTTAATTAATAATAATTAATATACAAGAGTAATATTTTAGTAAATAAGTATTATAACCTGTTAATTTTTAAGTATTAAAATTAAACAATCAAATTTAATGCTTTCAACATTACTTAACATTTCATTACAAAAGCACCAAAAAAAATACCTTACCTTAATATCATGCGATGTAATATCTTGCGTTATAATGGTATCTGCGTTGTAATAGCATGCGTTGTAATAGCATGCGTTGTAATGGTATCTGCGAAGTAAAAATTGCGTTGTAATAGCATTGCGTAGTAATGCCCGCGTTGTAATGGCTATTTTCCCTCCTAGACTACATAACCAGTAACCCTGGGCGTAGCAGGCGTAGTGCCTCTACGCCCATTTCCACAGAGTTTACAAAAAACTCAGTGGAAAAACGCTACGCTCCACTACGCTCCCTCCCCCCTCCCTTCCCCTCCCAAAGTCTTGTGGTGGTGGTTCTTGCTTCCCCTATTGATTTCTCTTTGGGTGTCACGCGACCCTTCGCTACCTCCCAACACAGCATTTGTTTCCCTTTCCCTCCATTCCCTTCCTAAGGCATACGAGGGAGAAAGACTCCCTAAAACAGCACGGTTAAGAAATCTGGCCGTCGGGCACTCAACCAAAGACACCATAGTACCACTTAAGCGCTCCTTTTTTTTCTCCCTTTCCTTTTCCTTGCCATTGCATGATTCTCCCACCTGGGTGTGGAAAAAGGGATATAAATGCTGAATCCACTACAACCATACTTACCACATCTGTCTGTGTTGCTCTACTTCCTCTCCAAGCCTACAGGAACCCCCTCCAGAATACCAGAAATACCTGAAAGAGACCAGAAAAGAGAATCAAGTGCAAGTACTACAACTTTTTTTCCAAGACTTGTTTTGAGAGGAACTTCTAATAATTTTGCTTGTGTTGAAAGACTACTGGTACACTTATAATCCACCTGTATACTGGTAATCCACCTTTTGACAATAAAACACCCCAGTATTACACTGATACGGCCTCCTCGCTTCTGTTTCCGCCAGTACCTCCCACAGTCCCACAAAGCATTAATGGCATCTCTTCATAAAAAAAACTAGGTCTGCCCCTGAAGTTGCAAGTTTCAGGAAGGCCTATAAGAGGGCAATTGTGGATAGGAAAAATGCACTTAAATTAAATACTTGGGAATATGTACTGGAGGCTAGCCTCAAGGATGATCAGAAAGCTTTTTGGAGAGTTATAAACAAACCGTTCCTTAAAGATCCTGAAGAACCAATGATTGAAACAGCCATATCCGGTCACGAATGGGCCACCATCTTTGGGGAGGTTTATTTCTTCAGTGAATGAGTGGGAGGTATTAGGGATTCATCTTGTGCAGTAAAGTAACACTTCCTCCCCAAATATTGCCCATCCTTGGAAGAAGTGATGGCGGCTATAAGATCCAGCCATAGTGGGAAATCCCCTGGCCCGATGGGGTCCCTATAGATTTATTCAAGAGTAATCTTGATTTGTGGGCCCCATTGTTAACCAGCGCCTTTCGGGCAGTAAATTCCTCTTCCAACATTCCATCATGGTCCTACTCGTTAATTGTCATGATTTTTAAGAAAAGAAATTGAGGACCATAGCTGTTACCGCCCAATCTCTCTCCTGGACTCTACGGTAAAGGTCTTGGGCCATGTGCTAATCTCCCACCTTGAGGCCTGGGTTGAGGAGATGGGTACCTTCTCAGACATCCAGTATGGGTTCAGGAGAGGGATGGGGCCGAGGATCAGTGTCTCAATCTTTCCCTCTTAATGTCGAAATACATTTGCTTGCTGATCTGCCTAGTGCCTTCGACTGTGTATCTCACACTAAGGGGCCGATTCCGATTCGGGCCGGAAATCTCTCCGACCGAGCCGGACCCGGAGAGATTTCCGAACGAATCGGACCCGTGCAGCCCGACCGAACGAGTACGATGCGTCCGTATGCTATCGTACTCGAGTCGGTCGGACTCCCATTGAAGTCAATGGGAGCCGGTCGTGCAACGCGTACGCGGGCTCCCATTGCCTCAATGGGTGCGAGGCGAACAAGGGCGCCCCCTACAGCGGGTACGCGGCGAAGCGACTCGCGCCGTACACGCACAGGTAGGGGGGACCCATGGGTCCCCCCCTGTGTGCGACTCGCGCGGCTACGCGTTCAGGGGGGTCCGACACGGACCCCCGAAGTATGGCTCCGACTGCTCTTTCGAGCCGGATGGCGCGTGTCGGTCGGACTGCTCGCGGCGCGCATCGTACTTACCCGGCCGGGGAACGTCTCCATTGCGCGGTGCGAGTCGTGTCCGAGCGAGCCGGTCGGTGCGGTTCGACCCGGGAACGAGTCGGTCGGAGCGGCTGGCCCGAACGAGTCGGTCGGCGATTTCGCATCGTACTCGCTCGTCCAGACGCACGTACGAATCGGTCGGGAAATAGGGCTCCGAATCGGATCCGGTTAAGCCAAATCCGATTCGGAGCCCTACCGGCCGAGATCGGAATCGGCCCCTAAATTGTGGGATATAATGGTAGATCTGGGCGTTGGCAGTCCCATTATCAACACCATTATGGACATTTATAGTGATTCAAGAGCTGCAGTCAGGTTTAGGTTGGGGTGAGAATGTTCTGAGAGGTTTGTAGTAAGCAGAGGTGTTAGGCAAGGGTGTGTCCTTGCGCCTTTCCTCTTCTCCCTCTATATCAACCATCTGGAGAGGGAGTTAGTGTTAAGGTGTAGGGGCATTCCCCAGATTGGACGGCATCCCATACCAGCATTATTATATGCTGACAATGCTGTCTTCATGGGCTGCACTCCTGTTGCCCTGCAGCGACTACTTGATGCCTTTTGCTCCTTCATGACGGGGCTAGATCTGAGAATGAATACAACCAAGTCCTTTGTAATGTCCTGTGGATATAAAAGTAAGCTGAAATCATCCTTTAAGCTACACCCATTAGAACACACAGGCAATTTCAGTTATCTAGGGTATGTATGTATGTATGTATGTACGGGATTTGTAAGGGTAAACCCTTAATTGTAGAGGCTAGTGGCATCCTCAGTTGGAAGTTAGAAACAATCAACTAGCGAGGAGTATTAATGCTCTTTCCTCCTTCGCAGCCAAATTGGGTAAAAGACTGATTGCACACATGTTGACCATCTGTCAGGCAAAATGTACGGTATGGGGTATACCAGCTGCCCCGTCCTTACAGGAAACGGAAAATGAATATATCCATCACCTATTGGCTCTTCCCCTGTGTACCTCTACTTTTATTTGTCATAGGGAGTTAGGGCTACTATACCTTGAGGACACTCTAAGGACAAGCCCAATAAGGGTTTGTACCAATGAGGCTCTATCAGTGAACAGAATGGTAATCGAGGATTGTTTGTCTCTGACCCGAGGATTACAGATTCCGTGGTTGAGGGGAAATAGGGATATGGCTGTGGCCTTAGGCAGGCGGGATTTGTTTGAAGATTTATCTACAGTCTTAATTTCGGTGGGTAAAAAGATGCTGAGGGCCATGTGATACACCTATTGGGAAGATAAGAGGTGGGTAAAAGTAACTGAGTCCCCTTCTGTCACCTCATATATGCAGCTTAATCCACTTAGGGACATTCAACCATTTTTGATAAATGATGCACAGCACTATCAGCACTTTTTACTTCTCAGGTTTCGGCTTAGCCTATTTCACAGGCTACTCACTTTTCCTCGGTGTAATGACTGGACACACGGGGGCCGATTCAGATTCGGGCCGGAAATCTCTCTGACCGAGCCGGACCCGGAGAGTTTTCCGACCGAATCGGACCCGTGCAGCCCGACCGAACGAGTACGATGCGCACATATGCCATCGGACTCGATTCGGTCGGACTCCCATTGAAGTCAATGGGAGCCTGTCGTACAATGCGTACGCGGGCTCCCATTGACTCAATGGGTGCGGGGCGGACAAGGGCCCCCCTTACAGCGTGTACGCGGCGAAGCGACTCGCGCCGTACACGCACAGGTAGGGGGGACCCATGGGTCCCTCCTGTGTGTGACTCACGCGGCTACGCATACAGGGGGGTCCGACACGGACCCCCAAAGTACGGCTCCGACTGCTGTTTGGAGCCGGAGTGCGCGGCTCGGTCGGACTGCTCGCGGCGCGCATCGTACTTACCCGGCCGGGGAACGTCTCCATTGCGCGGTGCGAGTCGAGTCCGAGCGAGTCGGTCGGTGCGGTTAGACCCGGGAACGAGTCGGTCGGAGCGGTCGGGATGCCCGGCCGAGTCGGTTGGCGATTTCGCATCGTACTCGCTCGCCCAGACGCGCGTACGAATCGGTCGGGAAATAGGGCTCCGTATCGGATCCGGTTAAGCCGACTCCGATTCGGAGCACTACCGGCCGAGATCGGAATCGGCACCACGATCTTTTACCCTGTCTGTGAGATCAGAAATCAGAACAGAGCATTTTACATATCACGTTTTTTTGCACTTTTTATTTTATTTATTTATTTATGAGATTTGTAAAGCGCTCAATTACCCATGGGTGTCTCGGCGCTAAGGACAGCAGGCAGATACCATATATTGGAGAAACTTACTGATTGAACAGCCAGGTCTTTGTCATTTTCCTAAAGGTTAACAAAGATTGGGAAGATCTGATCTTTAGTGGAAGAGAATTCCAAAGTTTTGCAGTGGCGACTATAAAACGTTTATCGCCCCATGAGGCTGTTTTAGTGCGAAGGACCCTAAGCAGAAAAGCAGTGGATGAGCGAAGGGCTCGGACCGGAATGTAAGCCGTTAGCTCCCTGATTAGAAACTGAGGTCAGGTTTTACGAAAGGCTTTATAGGCAATACACAAGGCCTTGAACTTTATACGGTTCTTCACAGAAAGCCAGTGATACTTCCGAATAACATGAGAAATTGGCTTGTATTTAGGGGTTCCTGATAGCATCCTGGCGGCTGCGTTTTGGACTGACTGTAGCTTATGAACGACCTTTTTTGGGGCATTTACAAGAAGCCCGTTGCAATAATCAATAGTAGACATAACTAATGTACTAACCAGAGTTTTCCCTGCAGTCAACGGCAGAAATGGTAAAATCTTTTTTATCATACGTAACTTGTGGAATGAAGCTGAGACCACTGAGTTAGCATGAGGCAAAAAAGTCAATTTGTCATCGTATATGACGCCCAGGTTCCTAACCCTGGTAACTGGGAGTGGGGGGGAACCCAGTGAGACAGGCCACCAAGAGGAGGACCAAATAGGAGATAGCTTGCCAAATGTCATAACCTCTGTTTTATCAGAGTTTAATTTGAGGCAATTGCTGGTCATCCAGCTGCTAATTGCAAGCATGCCTTTTTGAAAGTTGGCTGCTACCTTTTCACCATCATTGTGTATAGTCAACACCAGTTGCGTATCGTCGGCATACGATGTAAGGCCCATCCCATGAACCTTGATTACTCTAGCTAAGTCCGACACATAGATATTAAATAGTGTCGGACTTAGGGATGACCCTTGTGGGACACCACATGGGAGGGCCAATTGGGCAGACTGGAAGGTGCCAAAATTTACCGACTGAGTCCGGTTGGTGAGAAAGGAAGTCAACAGTGCTCTTGCATTGTGTTGGATACCCATTTTGGTGACACGGTCGATCAAAATGGTATGATCGACCGTGTCAAAAGCTGCTGAGAGATCCAACAATACAAGAACTGCTGTGCCTCCTTGATCCAAAATGATTCTAATATCTTCAGCTGCCTTAATGAGTGCGGTTTCTGTTCCATGGCCTTTGCGAAAACCAAATTGAGTGTCGTCTAAAAGATGATGATCTTCAAGATACTTGGAAAGTTGAATATTCATCACCTTTTCAAAGGTTTTAGCTGGAAAAGGCAAGCTGGCTATTGGCCTATAATTTTTTGTGTCATTAGGGTCTAAGTTTACCTTTTTTAACAGTGGTTTTATAATAGTTTTCTTCCAGGCCGTGGGGTATATGCCTGAGGCAAACATGGTATTACCAATGCTAGATAGAACAGGTGCCACATATTCTGTGACTAAAGAAAGTACAGCCGGAGGACAAGGGTCAATAGCAGAGCCTGATTTTACAGAAGAGATTAGGGTTGCAATCTGATCAGGTGTAGTGTTATCAAATTGTAGCAAGGAAAATTCAGTAGTGTTCCTTGCTAAAGACTGGTTAGTAGTATTGGCCTTGGATGCGAAATTAGAATAAACCTCATTTACTTTTTCAAAAAAGTAGTTCGCTAAAGAGTCACATAGAGACTGTGAGGGGGCTAAAGAGCAGGAGGATGTTTGCCCTGACAGTTTGGCAACTACTTGGTAAAGCTGTTTATTAGAGTCTTGCGCAGATTCAATCTGAGCAGTGAAATATTTACTTTTTTCCTGCATAATTAGTCATTTATATTTGCTAAGCTCTTCTTTATATAAAAGTTTCTCCTGACAGTTATAAGATTTGCGCCATTGTCTTTCACGATTTCTACACAATTTTTTCTGTTCTCTGAGGAGTTCAGAAAACCAAGGGGCTGACGGCGAAAGCCGATTTTTTTAGAAGGTTTTTTTTGGCACCAGCAAATTGATTGCATTGAGCAGCCATTTGGTATAATTTACTGAAGCAAGGTTAGGGTCTGCGGAAACAACTGGGAGGGTAGAGCTTAAATGCGTCTTAAATTGCTGGTGATCTATACTCTTCCAGGCTTTTATTACAACCGGCTTATTTATTAAAGTGTTAGGCGAGGGCTTAGTATGGATATGAATGCTAAAAAAAAAAACGCATAATGGTCAGTCCATACTAAAGGTAAAATACGGTTTAAAAGAATAGCTTTAGAGTTTGAAAATAGGCCATCTAAAGTGTGGCCAGCTATATGCGTAGGGTTTGAGACTTGCTGTAATAAACCGATCGCTTCCAGGTCAGAGAGCAGTGTATTAGTGTCTTTATCAAGATGATTTTCTAAATGAAACTGCAGATTTTGTACTATAAAGCACCTATTGATTAAACATTCCTTGCGTCATTGCACAGAAGCACTGCACTTTCTGCAGTCCCTGGCCTCAGAGGAAATTGTGTCGACAGTGTATACTTTCCTAAAGCTTTTGATTAAGGCAAGGAAATTGCTTGGGTAAGCTTTTAATATGAATGTTTTCTGCACAATTGCATTGAAGCACTGCACTTTTTGCAATCCTTGGCCTTAGATGAAACTGTTTTGTCCGTGCATATTTTTTCAAGGCTTGATCGAATGCTGGAAAATTGTCTAGGTAGGCTTCCAAGTCAAACGTTATTGTAGTCTGTGCACTTTAAGATCTTTGTCCTTAAGAACTTTTAAATGTTTTGAGGGGGGATAATAGTCCATATTTTATTAAGAATGTCAATATGAAATCAAGTTGTTTTCCCATTTTTTTGTAACTTGTGTCTTGTAGCATTTGTTTGTTTCAGTGGCGGCCGGCATGGCTTGCGGGTGGCGAGGCAGGCGCGGGAAGGGGGAGAGGGCACGTGGGGGGGTTGTGGTTAATGTAAAAAAAAAAAAAACACTTACCTTGCCGCCATGTCTTGCGTCTCTGCTCCTGCTCTCCTCGTCTTGAATGGAGGAACCGGAAGCACAGCCAGGTTCCCCTGACCAATCACAACGCTGCAAGCAGCGTTGTGATTGTTAAGCACCCAGGCTCCCCTGACCAAACACAACGCTGCAATGCTGCGTTGTGATTGGTTTTGAGTGTCCTGGTTCGACGCTCAACCAGGGAATGGGGGCCTGGGCATGCTCTCCACGCAGGCTGCATTACAGGGAAAGTGCGCATGACTGGTTTAGGGGGCCCGAGAGGGCCGACCAAACAGTCATTGCGAACTTAGGAGTGGGCAAACCACTCTTCCCCTGCCCTGCTCCGAGAGCAGAGCAGCCCCGCCGGCAAACTAAGCAGCACAGAAACATAAAATGATAATAACTTAAAGTTATTATCATTTTATGTTTTCTTTACGTTAACGTTGCACTGCTTAAAAGCAGTGGGGCGACGCTCCTCTGCCATAGCGGAGGAGCCGCCACTGGTTTGTATTATACTTTTATAGTTTTTATTTTATGACTGAATAAAGTTATTGACTTGACTTGGCCTGAACTTCAGAATCTGTGGCACCAGAGCTGATGGAACCACAATGTGGTCACCTCGGAGCAGTCCTTTTCAGTGACAGATAGATCTTCCTGCACATCTACAGTGCTTGAAGAATCTTCTTGGATTTGTCTTTGTGGTATGAGTGTTGTTGCAGGTCATTTCACTATTTGTTACTATCTTTTCTTGCCTTGTTGATGGTTAAGCATTCCTCTTTGATGATGGGAGCTACTGTTTCAGCTTCATGAGCATCTTCCTTGGCAGTCACCCCTCTTGGATAACGCAAGAGGCAGTCAGCTAGATTGTCAAATCTGAGGCCTGTAAATTGCCATGAATGTCCTCCTGCACTGTAACTCCTGCACTGTATGGTCCGCTTCTCAAATGGAGGTGGTGGCTTGGAGGCGTAACCTTGAAATGTTTGTCATAAAGGTAGAAGTGAAAATGGGGACAGCTCGATATGATTGCTTTTTCTTCTTTTTGCAATATGATAGTATTGTTGTTTGGGTTTATTGAGCAGATGGCTCATTTATGCAGCTGGAGCCCACTGATTATTGGAGAAGGACAGCACCTAGGCCAGTAGTGTCAACAGATTGTTTTGTGGGTCATGACTGATACTATATGGTAATGTCTGCTGATAGTGCGACCTTGGTATTTTGGAATGCAGCTTCCTCTCCATCTGACCACATCCATGTGGCATCTGAAATGTTTTGTTAAGGAATGGATATATGTCTGCAATACGTCACCATCCCCAAGAAACAGTGGATTTCAGGGAGGTTTTGTAATAGAGGCAGTTCTTGAAATTATGGACTTTATTTGGTCTGCACAAACATCTTCAGCAGAGAAGTTGTACCCAAAGAATTCAATCTCTGACTATAGAATTTCTCACTTAGTATGATGAAGTATCAGTTCAATATCTTTGATTCTGGTTCAGATAGCTACCAGACGAGTTTGATGCTGGTCAATGGAGGTTTCCTGAACTGATATATTGTCACTGATGTTGATTATGCCTCGTAGGTGTGACAAACCCCCCCTTATGTAATTTTAAAAATACTTCTGCTGCACTTAATATGCCAAAGTTTAGGTTCTCCTAGAGCACGAAACCTACATGTGTGGAAGAGGACGTAGTTTATCTTGAAGATTGATGTAGCAGAATCTGGTGTTAGCCAGCATTAAGATCACTCTTTAAGGACCACCTCAATCTATGTACTTTGGCCACCATGGTGTCAACAGTGGTGGTCATGTGACTTGCTCTTTTGATCGCTAATTTGGACACCGATTCTTGGTTGTCTGGGGGTGCGGGCTATAAGTACAGGCAAAGCCAAGCTTATAGGATGATCAGCCTTCTCAATGGTGCTGACATCCTCGAGTTTCACAAGTTCTGTTTCTACTTAGCATCGCACATGTGTTATAATCCTCCAGTGTCACAGGGCAATGGGTTGGATGGAAGGATCTATGTGGAGTTTGACAGACTTGCCTTTCTGGCAACAATCTCCCTTGAAAAGATCTGAGTTCTTTTAGCACACCTTCAGGTTTTTAGGTGTGGGTGCTGAAGGTGAATGCCATGAAGAAGAGAGTCTATGCAGCTCTCCACCTGATGAGGCGCCACCTTTGCAGTGACATGACTTGGATGCCGCATTTCTCTCACGCTTTTTCCAGCCAGCGCTGACTTTGCTCATTGAATTAACCAGTTTTGACTTCGCAGGATGGGTCACCAATATGTGATGAGATTTATGCATCGCATAAGAATGCCTTTGATGAGCATAGTTTACATTGTTATATGTGGTTCCCTGAGGATCAACCTCCTCCACTGCTCACAAGTACAGCCTTGAATTATCAGTGCACAAATCTCCTAATCCAAGCAAGCTTACGCTTCCTGGCCAGGTCATGTAGGTGAGCACAGAAGACATTGATGTGTTTGTTCGAATCTTATTTTGTTTGTTGCAGGATGGTCCTTACATTATATCGGTTAAACTGTGCCCTGTATTGTCTATTACTGGCAGCTACTTCTGAGCCACATGCATCAGCTGGGCAAGGGAGAGTAAAGAATAGCTTAGGAACCTCATCACCTGCCAAGTGCAGCAGAATGGATCGCTTAAAGGCTTGGCCGGTTTCCTTCCCTGCCGATAAGTAGTTTTGGAGGTGGGCCCCCAACAGCCTCCACCTTAGGGCTACAGAGGATGTTGAACAGTAGGAAAGTTAATGCGGAGTTCTGCAGCATGGTCCCAAAAGGATGTGTTGAATCATCACTGGCACCAGTCTGAAAAGGGAAAACAACAGGGGGGCCTTCGGACAAGGCTGATGTTGCACACTTGTCATTGCTGTATTAAAGGGTTAAAGGTTCAGAAATAAGTTTATTTAGACATTTGTCCATAAAACATTCTAAAAACACACGACAATTAAAACCTTTAAAAGAACCCCCTCCTGGCTACCCCACCCCCCCAACCCATTACATTTCATCTTTAAAATTCTGTTTGACAGATCGTAAAAACCGAGCAATCCCAACTGCCACATCTAAATAGCGCATCTCAGACAATAACTCCACCGCTTTGTTCCTATGAAGCGATACCAAAAGGGATGATGGACGGAGCGCTTGAGCTAATCAAACACTCACCCCCAGTCAACTGATCTGGGTTTAATCCATCATCATTCTTTAGCTCACTCCACCAGCCCAGTTCAGACATGGCCATATGCAAATCAGTCTGACCCTGTGCCTCATGGGAACAGTCCAGCCCGAACTGCCAAGCCATATCTTCCCTGGACCGGAAACAAGCATCCTGGGACCGGTTTCTGGCTATTGAGCCGTCAGCCAGGCTAGCTTGAATCCAGTGGCAAAGTGAGCAAGGGACCCACGTCTGGGCATACCCTGCCAACTTAGGGCGAACAAAGCGATACTAAAGGGGATGATGGACGGAGCGTTGGAGCAAATCAAACACTCACCCCCAGTCAACTGATCTGGGTTTAATCCATCATCATTCTTTAGCTCACTCCACCACCCCAGTTCAGACATGGCCATATGCAAATCAGTCTGACCCTGTGCCTCATGGGAACAGTCCAGCCTGAACTGCCAAGCCATGACGGCTGAATAGCCAGAAACCGGTCCCAGGATGCTTGTTTCCGGTCCAGGGAAGACATGGCTTGGCAGTTCGGGCTGGACTGTTCCCATGAGGCACAGGGTCAGACTGATTTGCATATGGCCATGTCTGAACTGGGGTGGTGGAGTGAGCTAAAGAATGATGATGGATTAAACCCAGATCAGTTGACTGGGAGTGAGTGTTTGATTAGCTCAAGCGCTCCGTCCATCATCCCCTTTAGTATCGCTTTGTTCGCCCTATGTTGGCAGGGTATGCCCAGACGTGGGTCCCTGCTCACTTTGCCACTGGATTCAAGCTAGCCTGGCTGATGACGGCTGATTAGCCAGAAACCGGTCCCAGGATGCTTGTTTCGGTCCAGGAAGATATGGCTTGGCAGTTCGGGCTGGACTGTTCCCATGAGGCACAGGGTCAGACTGATTTGCATATGGCCATGTCTGAACTGGGGTGATGAGTGAGCTAAAGAATGATGATGGATTAAACCAGATCAGTTGACTGTGGGTGTTTGATTTGCTCCAACGCTCCGTCCATCATCCCCTTTGGTATCGCTTTGTTCGCCCTATGTTGGCAGGGTATGCCCAGACGTGGGTCCCTTGCTCACTTTGCCACTGGATTCAAGCTAGCCTGGCTGATGACGGCTGATTAGCCAGAAACCGGTCCCAGGATGCTGGTTTCCGGTCCAGGGAAGATATGGCTTGGCAGTTCGGGCTGGACTGTTCCCATGAGGCACAGGGTCAGACTGATTTGCATATGGCCATGTCTGAACTGGGGTGGTGGAGTGAGCTAAGGAATGATGATGGATTAAACCCAGATCAGTTGACTGGGGGTGAGTGTTTGATTTGCTCCAACGCTCCGTCCATCATCCCCTTTGGTATCGCTTTGTTCCTATGAAGAGCATCATATTTAAAAAACAGAGGTCTTCAAAACTTGATTCGATTTGCGAGATAAAAGACGCAGTCCATAAGAATATGCGTAAAGGTTCATTTAACTTTCTAAGGGCAGGGACAGAGACCACTATTATTCTGCAACCTAGTCCTATGTGGGTGGGACGAATATATTGGATTACATCCCGCCCTAGCCCCTAATATTTCTTTTCTCAAACCTGGGTCTGGTAACCGTGATAGATAAGGGAAGACACTATCCTGGCCAAATGTAGCAAACGAGAAACTAATGGATGATTTCTTCTTTAAAAACAATAGATCGATTGATTCTGACGCCATAGCAGCGGATTCTCTCAGTGCTCGTTTGCCTGGAAAGGCGAGCCAAGATGTAACTGTCACTATTTAAATAAAGGTTCTTAATTGCAATTATTCTGGTTCTAACGGCCTTTGCCCACATCCGGTTAAGAAGAGAGAAGTGCCTGTACTTATTCCTCCCAATCTAAGTCCAGCCCCAGTAGCAGCAGGTTTCGAAATCACTCCAAGATCGCAAAGACGATCCCAAGGCACTCAGAGAAGGCCACAGGACAGGCAGAACGGTGCAGCAGGAAGGCAACCAGCCAGCCGCGAGGGAAGGCTGCACTTCGCAGAGCTTCCAGGTCACATGAGCGAGGCTTCTGGGATCAGGCTGCATGCCACGCGCCAAGAGTCGGGAGCAGAGACTGTGCACGTCGGCCAGGCTGACGCAGGCGTGGCTCGTGGCAGCGACAGAGCTCAGCAGCGGATATGCAGCAGCAGGACCTGCCTCGTTCCAGCATTAGGCCCCTGCTCAGGTCTAGCGCTGCATGGATGAGCAGAGCCATCACAGCATAGACCGCACACGGCGGCTGTGGGTAACATGAGCGCACGCGCTCATGTCACTCCCATGGAGGACGGGTAATGCCTGGACCGTGGGGCCCTGCCCTTTCCAGTCATGTATACGAGAGAAACCACAATTGTCCACTGCAGCATCAATGTTTTGATGTGAAGCATTCATGGTAGGGTCCAATGCTCCGCCACCGAAGGTTCAAGTCAGAGCTCGAAGAGCTGAAACAGGTAGAACTGCAGCCAGAGAAGTGTTTGCAGCACTGCAGCGAAGAGCAGCTCGTGAGGGAACATCGCATTGCTGCTGTACATGCTGCGCCTGTTTGCTGCGTGAAGGAGCTTGAGCTGCCGTTGCCAGTACTGTACCGGTTTTTTGTGTGTCATCAGGGATCTTTGCACTGCTGTTGGCGCTGCTGTGCCTGTTCTGTGTGTGAGGGAGCAGTGCGCTGCTGTCCCTAGCGCTAAGCGATGGATCAGGCACTGGTGCTCTTTGTACCGCACTCTCTGCTGCCTGTGCTGTTCCTGCAGCAGGTAGGTGTGCAGGGGCGTAGCTACCATTGGTGAAGCAAGTGCAGCGGCACCGGGACACTGAGCCCTAAGATGCCCATTGAACCCTGGCTGCGCTGTATTTTACTACTAGTGCCTTTGACTGTGTATCCCCACTAAATTGTGGGATATAAATGGAAGATCTGGGCATTGAAAGACCCATTATCAACACCATTAGGGTTGAAGCCGTCAAAGGGGCCGATTTCCTTGCTTGCACCAGGGCCCATGGCTACTGGGGGGTGCGTACACCCAGGACAGGGTGCGTATGTGTCTTTGTGTGTTTGTAAGGACGCCTGAACTGCCGCTACCTGGACTTATTATTAAATACACGCCTCATTGCCGTGTTACTGTTGTTATGTGGCACCTTTCACTGCATTAAACTGATTGTCTGGACGTCGCCATTCATTAGCACCAGCTGTAAATAATGAGACCTAATGTTCTTTTTCTGAGAAAACGCTGTAGGACATCAAGAGTTGCAAGAAATTATTAATGGACAAATAATAGGAGACCTTTTGATATCTGCTCTTCGTGTCGATAAAGGGAATGGCTCCAGGCCACAGAAAATGTGCGCTAATTAAGGTAATTGAATGGCAAAGACAAGGGGATCAATACGCGCCGAGTCCAAAGACAATGTGACTCGTGGGCTTCTGGGAGCCGGAGCCTGGGGCTCGCGAGGACAGATCTGTTCTTCAGTGTGAGGAGACTGCGCGATGGAAGGGCGGCTGGTGTTGTGAGCACGTGCGTGCTCTGCCTCTCTCGTGAGCACTGTACTTTCAGGACCGGTTTTAGCGCGGGTGGAACCTGGTGCGACAATCGTTTTAGGTGCCACCCCCGCCCCCCCAATATGACCTCCTTCTTGGATTCCCTCACTACCACCCTGCAAATGTGCCCCTTATCTCTCCATAGCCCTTCTCTCAAATACATTTCACTTGTTTTAAAGCAAGTAAAGGCTGGCTTTACTAATCCACTCAGCTATCCACATAAAATACAGATCTGTTCTTTGCAGCAGGTATGTTAACCCTCTGCGCTACCTTATGGCGAGTCAAAACTGCCACTAGACAAAACTACGTTCTCTCTCTAGCAGGACCGTTAATCACAAGAAGAGTTATCATGCCGTTTTTATTGCTGCCTGAAAGCTGGACCCACAAGGAACTCTGCAGTAGGTGCTTTCAAATCTTATGTAATTGTTACACACAGCAACCTGCCCCCCCCTTTCACCCCCACTCGTCGCACCGGCCTAACGCCGGCCCTGTTCACTTTTTACGGGTTAGCCTAATGGGGCAAAATGTATTGTATCACAAGTACCAACCAGTGGCGGCAGGTGACCTTTTAAAGTGGTGCAGCACAAATTCAGACACCAAAGTGCAGGCCGCTTTACCAGGAGGGCTCCAGCATTATGGAGGAGGGCTTCCCCCAGAGGAATGCAGAAGAGGTGGTAGGGTAAACAAGCATTTGCAATGCAATCGGTCTCGCCATTGGGACCTTATATGTATTTAGCTATGCAGCACATTAGCCTGGGTGCTGAAACATCTACTGTTCTTTAACATGGAGGGAAAGTAAGCACCAAACTGCGTGACACGCCAGGTATGGGAACACATGGAGAGAAATATTGCCTTTCAGCGGGAAATGGTATAGTCCAAAGCTCTGTTTTTAATGTAAAATCAGGGCCTTCGGTGGTCATATCACTGAAAATACAAAATTTGAAAAAAATATTATTGTCTACAGGTGCTCGTGGAAGACAATTTCTATGGACTGGAATCTAGAGAATGCTAAAGTGATTCTGGTACTTTACGGACCTCTGCTGGTCGTTTTTTATCAAGAAAGTTAAATAGAGGCAGTTGCCAGAAAAATAAAAAAAGAAAGTCCCTCAGCAGAAAGCAATTCTGGTATTTTACTGACCTCTACTGGTCCTTTTTATTAAGACAGTTAAATAGAGGCAGTTGAACAGAAAAAAAGTCCCTAAGCGGAAGCAGACAAGCCCTAGGGCTGATCTCCAGAGCCCACAAAGTACATACACATATAAGTATATACTAATATATAAGTATATACTAAAGTATATACAAGAGGTCTCGAATGCTCGACCTAAGTATATACTAAAGTATATACAAGAGGTCTCGAATGCTCGACCTAAAAAACGGGCCCAAGAACACAACATATGGAGGCAGGAAAAGGGTGAGAATGGCACATGGATAAATTAGAGCGAAAACTGCTCACTTGATAGTGTCCATATGTGCTTACTGTTAGCTACTTCGGCGCCCGCCCTTTCCAACCCCCACGCCCAATACCTCCCACCCCACAGGCTTTCAAATTGCAATCAGAAACCTACATTTAAACACGCTTGTGCTTACAAACTTACATTCACATACAGTCCCAGGCACACATATACTAAGACAGCCGCACAAACATACACATGCATTCGCCAGAAGACAGACAAGTACACGCTCATGCAAAGTTGGAGGCTGCTAAACACAAAACTTACCTGCTCCTCTTCGACATGAGCATGCACTCTCTTTATCTGCAGGGAAGGCCATCCCAACTCTCCCAACCCTCCAGCTCCTAACTCTTGGTAACAGCATACCAGAGCCAGGCCCACAACCTTCTACCTAATCAGAAGGTGGAATAGGGTTGGAGGTACCTAGACACCTTTTTTCTCTATTTCAACTTCTGATAGGGCAAGAGGGTGCATGATTGACAAGCCCTGAAGCTTCATTATCCGATATGCTGCACTGTGTAATGCTAGTGCAGCATTTCCGATATGTATTGTGTCTGTGTGAGGCTGGGCTATTAAAGCCCCAACCTGACACATGTGCAATAGAACCACTGGAGCCCTCTTCTGCTGGGAAGGTGAAATTACAGCTTTGTCATGAAAACAAATGATCCATGAGATCGTATGATTCCATGTATAAACTGTACATGCCAAACAATTAGTGACAGAGGAAGGTGGTGGATCGACGCCCTGGCGCCGCCTAAGGTCGATCCGCTACTGGTACCACCTCCTGCCTTCAGTGGCGTTGGAATAACTTTCAGAGAGGAGGTCCTGACCATTAACGCCACCTCTCTGTAATTGTGAAAATTCCAACTGCCACTCAAAGTGTAAGTGTACCAAAGGGGCCAAAACCATTTAGCCAGAGAGTGTGAGGACAGTGGACAGACTATTTGAGCATTTTATACTATATTTTCACCAATATATAGCGTAGAAGGGCATTGTAGTCTACCACTATCATTTGTAGGTCGTAATGAAGGACACAGATTTACCTTGTTATTGATGTGGTGTTGTCATTCAGTCACACAGATAAGGGTGCTGGAAGACTTATCGATGGCTGTATCACCTTCCCGTCCTAATGCATGTACATACCATAAAGATATAGCCAATCTAAAGGAACTTGATAGGTTAATCCAGAATACAGAAACACCTACCAAAAGTCACCATGTGGTTTAAAATGACTCAACCACGTTTTGTAGCCTGCTTCATCATAGAGGCCTACACCCAGCATGACAATGCATCTTCGTGGGCTGAAACTTGAAGGGAGCACTTGATATTACAAGGAGGAGAGATCTAACATGGAAAAAATAAAATTACCAAGTAGGAATCCCCAATAATTGGTGGGGGTCCTCTGATAAGGTCAGAAAGAGAGGTGATGCGTAGAGATAATAATTACTCCACCATCATAAGCCTAAAGTTGAATTAAGTTACCCGTCAGGGTCATACGGCCTTCGTCAGGACAAAGATACTTGCCCAACATGCATTTCCAAATAATTTGAGTATGTCACTATTGTGAGAACAGTTAAAACATGCACACACTCTGCTTGCAGTCATTTAACCCTCTTTAAGAACGAGGTGTTCAGGCTCTACTCACCCAAATTAAATCTGGCTCCCCCCTTGATCCCTGCCCTCCTAAGATCCTCCAGCTCGCGCCGGATGCCATTGCTACACACCTGAGGGACATCTTTAACAAGATTTTCAGGGAAGGCTATTTTCCAACAGAATGGAAGATGGCCTCTGTTCTTCCAGTGGTAAAAAAATCCAACATGGATAGCAGTAGCCCAAACAATTATAGACCTAATATCTCGGCTTCCCTTCCCTGCCACAATGGTAGCGAAGGCTATTAATGCAGAGCTCACATGTCAGGGCCTATCCGGGACTATGTGGGGAACACAGTCAGGGACTTGGGTAAGGACTGGGAACAGGGTAGATAACAAACACAGAGAGGAGTACAGCGCTGCCCCGGATCACACAGGAAGACAGAGGAGAAAAGGGATCCAAAGGGGAAGCCTGTAGAGGTGAACAAGAAGGGTGAGACTCAGAAAAGAAGGGCACTCATGAGACGGCTCAGCATTCAGAATCACTAAACCCAGGACGGATGTGCAATACAATTAAACATAAAACAACATTAACAATAAAGGGGATGTGTGGGGTAAAGCACTCAGGAGCTCCACACGGTAAGACTGAAGCTCAGTAAGTTCCTTACCCACAATTGCTGTTACAGACACCAACTGGAAATACCCACATATAGGATATGTATACAAAGGCAGGGTCTGTGGAGCTTATACCTATGGTGATGTTATAACAGTAACTCAAAGACAATACTCACAGTGAACAAGAAACACCACCTAGGTAGTCAGCTGTGCCCACGGATCCTGGCGATCAAACAGGAACACGCAAGACAGTAACAGCAAAGGGGTAGAACTAAATACAAGCACAATAGACAAGGAGCTAGCAAGGAGGAGTGCTTAACAGAAAAGGAAGGAAATCACAGGGCACACTTGGCAGAAATCAGGTAACAAACATACAAGGTAACAGAAGTAAGACAGCAGAATAGAAAGATAGCAAACTAGAACTGGAACCAAGGAGATGGGATGAAAGGCAGGGACTGGAAAAGGATATACAGAAAGGGAGGCTACAAGGGTGTACTAGAATAGTGCAGGGTTAGGAAACCAGAAAACAAAGTAGCATAGGATGCAGAGCTGGGGCAGGAATTGAGCAAAGGCTCAGGGGTCATAGTAGCACTACAGGTCAGGAACAAGGAAACGTAAAGGCTCAGGAATCAAGGAAGCACTGAAAGCAGTGCTGGTTCAGGAAACAGGAAAATGGCTACAGCTCAGGAAACAAGGAGTCAAGAGCGAACTACAAGCAGTGCAAGTCAGGCACAAGAAAAATAGCTATAGCTCAGGAACTTAGGAAACCAGGTAGCACTGCAGGCAGTGCTAAATCAGGTACAAGGAAAATAGCAGCAGGTCTGGAAAAAGGCAGGACTAAAGCTCAGGAAATACTGGAAACAATAGCAAAGGCTCAGGAAGCACTGGAAACAAGGATTGGTCTCACCGGTAAACAGCTTACAATGACCAACACTGGGCTGAAGGGAGCTGGGGCTTAAAAGAGCTCACAGTAATCATATGCAGCTGGTGTGAGCAGGCTAGCAGCAGCCAGCCACAGGTGATCTGAATTCCTCCACCCATCCTTGGCCTGCAGGGGTGGAGACTAAGCAGTGAGCAGGGAATCCTGGGTGATGGAGTTTTCAGGCATGAGTAGGCTGGTTCACAAAACCCGGCACGGACTGGGAATGGATGTTAGTTCCCAATAAATGTCCAAATGGCTGGAAGTCAGGCTTTGCATGCAGGGGAGGGTCTGGAAGTTTATTAGAGGACTGGAAAGTCCCCCAGTTCAGCCCCCTGGTGGTGGACACGGGAAAGCAGGGAGCAAGTCGTGACAGTACACCCCCTCCAAAGACCCTCTCCCTGAATCTGGAACCGGATACAAGGCCATGGCTCCTAAGAAGTAAGTCCATTTCCCTCATAGATGCGGTGCAAGATGCCAGCGGACTGCAGAAAAATGGTGACGTTCTGGAAGGTTTAGTCTCTGATGCTGGTGATTCAGTCTCTGGATGTATAGGTACTGAGAACTCTGGAGGCTGGCAAACTGGAAACCCAGGGTCTAAAAGTTGGAAAAATAGAGGTTCAATTGCTGAAGGCAGGGAGCCCGGCGGCTCTGGTGCCGTGGGCAGGGAGCCCGGCGGCTCTGGTGCCGTGGGCAGGGAGCCCGGCGGCTCTGGTGCCGTGGGCAGGGAGCCCGGCGGCTCTGGTGCCGTGGGCAGGGAGCCCGGCGGCTCTGGTGCCGTGGGCAGGAGCCCGGCGGCTCTGGTGCCGTGGGCAGGGAGCCCGGCGGCTCTGGTGCCGTGGGCAGGGAGCCCGGCGGCTCTGGTGCCGTGGGCAGGGAGCCCGGCGGCTCTGGTGCCGAGGGCAGGGAGCCCGGCGGCTCTGGTGCCGAGGGCAGGGAGCCCGGCGGCTCTGGTGCCGAGGGCAGGAGCCCGGCGGCTCTGGTGCCGAGGGCAGGGAGCCCGGCGGCTCTGGTGCCGAGGGCAGGGAGCCCGGCGGCTCTGGTGCCGAGGGCAGGAGCCCGGCGGCTCTGGTGCCGAGGGCAGGGAGCCCGGCGGCTCTGGTGCCGAGGGCAGGGAGCCCGGCGGCTCTGGTGCCGAGGGCAGGGAGCCCGGCGGCTCTGGTGCCGAAGGCAGGGAGCCCGGCGGCTCTGGTGCCGAAGGCAGGGAGCCCGGCGGCTCTGGTCCTGGAGGCAGGGAGCCCGGAGGCTCGGGTCCTGGAGGCAGGGAGCCCGGAGGCTCGGGTCCTGGAGGCAGGGAGCCCGGAAGCTCGGGTCCTGGAGGCAGGGAGCCCGGAAGCTCGGGTCCTGGAGGCAGGGAGCCCGGAAGCTCTGGTGCGAAAGGCAGGGAGCCCGGAAGCTCGGGTCCTGGAGGCAGGGGGCCTGGGAGCTCGGGTCCTGGAGGCAGGGGGCCTGGGAGCTCGGGTCCTGGAGGCAGGGAGCCTGGGAGCTCGGGTCCTGGAGGCAGGGAGCCTGGAAACTCTGGAGACCTTACATAAAAACAAGGTAAGGGCAAAGTTACACATGGTTCATAGCCTTTCAGCTCCGTGAATGGTGGTAGGCTGTAAAGGTAGATTCGCTGCTGTCAGTAGGGACTTCTGCTGCTACCAAGATTTGCAAAAATTCATTTTCATCCAGCAAGTCACTGGCTGACATCAGATGAAGATCAGGGTCACAGATTGAATAAAAATCCAACATAGAAGGATCAGCCAACCACAGGGAATGATATTTAGCACGTAAGAGTCTGTTTTGTTCCAGGGCTTGATCTCTAGGGTTTAAGGGCTTTCTGGATCTGTTGCTAAACATCGTGGCAAGAACTGACAGTGTGGGTTAAATAAAAAAAATAGCTAACTGACCGCAAAATAAACCTCACAAGTGACCCTGGAAATGTAGGTTGGTCATTCTGTCAGGGCCTATCCTGGACTATGTGGGGAACACAGTCAGGGACTTGGGTAAGGACTGGGAACAGGGTAGATAACAAACACAGAGAGGAGTACAGCGCTGCCCCGGATCACACAGGAAGACAGAGGAGAAAAGGGATCCAAAGGGGAAGCCTGTAGAGGTGAACAAGAAGGGTGAGACTCAGAAAAGAAGGGCACTCATGAGACGGCTCAGCATTCAGAATCACTAAACCCAGGACGGATGTGCAATACAATTAAACATAAAACAACATTAACAATAAAGGGGATGTGTGGGGTAAGCTCCACACGGTAAGACTGAAGCTCAGTAAGTTCCTTACCCACAATTGCTGTTACAGACACCAACTGGAAATACCCACATATAGGATATGTATACAAAGGCAGGGTCTGTGGAGCTTATACCTATGGTGATGTTATAACAGTAACTCAAAGACAATACTCACAGTGAACAAGAAACACCACCTAGGTAGTCAGCTGTGCCCACGGATTCTGGCGATCAAACAGGAACACGCAAGGCAGTAACAGCAAAGGGGTAGAACTAAATACAAGCACAATAGACAAGGAGCTAGCAAGGAGGAGTGCTTAACAGAAAAGGAAGGAAATCACAGGGCACACTTGGCAGAAATCAGGTAACAAACATACAAGGTAACAGAAGTAAGACAGCAGAATAGAAAGATAGCAAACTAGAACTGGAACCAAGGAGATGGGATGAAAGGCAGGGACTGGAAAAGGATATACAGAAAGGGAGGCTACAAGGGTGTACTAGAATAGTGCAGGGTTAGGAAACCAGAAAACAAAGTAGCATAGGATGCAGAGCTGGGGCAGGAATTGAGCAAAGGCTCAGGGGTCAAAGTAGCACTACAGGTCAGGAACAAGGAAACGTAAAGGCTCAGGAATCAAGGAAGCACTGCAAGCAGTGCTGGTTCAGGAAACAGGAAAATGGCTACAGCTCAGGAAACAAGGAGTCAAGAGCGAACTACAAGCAGTGCAAGTCAGGCACAAGAAAAATAGCTATAGCTCAGGAACTTAGGAAACCAGGTAGCACTGCAGGCAGTGCTAAATCAGATACAAGGAAAATAGCAGCAGGTCTGGAAAAAGGCAGGACTAAAGCTCAGGAAATACTGGAAACAATAGCAAAGGCTCAGGAAGCACTGGAAACAAGGATTGGTCTCACCGGTAAACAGCTTACAATGACCAACACGGGGCTGAAGGGAGCTGGGGCTTAAAAGAGCTCACAGTAATCATATGCAGCTGGTGTGAGCAGGCTAGCAGCAGCCAGCCACAGGTGATCTGAATTCCTCCACCCATCCTTGGCCTGCAGGGGTGGAGACTAAGCAGTGAGCAGGGAATCCTGGGTGATGGAGTTTTCAGGCATGAGTAGGCTGGCTTCACAAAACCCGGCACGGACTGGGAATGGATGTTAGTTCCCAATAAATGTCCAAATGGCTGGAAGTCAGGCTTTGCATGCAGGGGAGGGTCTGGAAGTTTATTAGAGGACTGGAAAGTCCCCCAGTTCAGCCCCCTGGTGGTGGACACGGGAAAGCAGGGAGCAAGTCGTGACATCACATCTTTCATCGATAACCATGCACTTTTAGATGCTACACACTATGGCTTTAGAAGCCAACACAGCACTGAACGGGCCTTGATCATTGCTTCTGAGGAAATAAGGCAAACGTTGGATTCTGGTGGAAATGCTGCTTTAAGACCTCTCTGCAGCTTTCGACACGGTCAATCACAGTCTTCTTATTGACTGTCTCTTTATCATTGGCATCAGAGGTATGGCTCTCTTGCTTCTTAAATATTTTCTCTCAGATAGAGAACAGTTTGTTGAGCTTAATGGCTTAAAATCCCCTTATTTTCTTTAGCTTGTGGGGTCCCTCAAGGCTCCTCCTTGAGTCCGACCCTTTTTAATCTGTACGTTACCCCTCCGGCCAATCTAATTAAATCCTTTTGATTTGCAGTAGTGTCCTATGCCGACAGCACTCAGATAGTGGTGTCTGTGGCCAGCAATCCAGAGGATACAACTTCTAGATTTCAGGACTGCATGCGCCATATTGGAAAATGGATGTCAAGCTACTGCTTTAAATTAAATTCTTTCAAGACCGACGTCTTGCTGTTTTGCAGAAATGCATCTTTCTGGTCTCCAAAGTGGCGGCCCCAGGAGCTGGGGGAGGTTCCAATCCGAGTTGCTATGGTAAAAAACCTCAGAGTTGACTTTGACGACAAGCTCTCTTTTGAAGGCCATGCTAATTCTATTACCTGCTCTGGCTTCTTCATTCTAAAAACAGTCAGGAAAATGTTTCCTTTTATTCCACGTGATTTACAGAAATCCGTACTGTCCACTCTCATAATGCTGAAAATTGATTACCTCAGCGTGCTCTTCTCCAATATTCCAAAAAGATTTTTATATAAACTGCAGATTATTCAGAACGCTTCTGCCCATCTCCTTCTGGCTATCCCTAAACATCAGTCAGTAGCCTATGCTCTCCCTTTACTGCACTGGCTCCCTATCAAAAAGTGGATCGATTTCAAGGTCCTTTGCATTGCTTTTAAAGCATTACACAGTTCGGGACCCGCTTATCTCAAACATCGCTTTCAGCGGTATGTCTTTCTAGATCGCTACAATCCTCATCTGTATTCAATCTTGTGGTCTCCAGAGTCAGAAGAGCTCATTGGGGTGGCAGAAGCTTTGTAGCCTGTACAGCCAGGTGATGGAACTCCATGCCGCGAGACCTTAAGAATAAATCTGAGCTTCTCTCTTGCCATAGGCCATTAAAACTTGGCCTTTTATCAAATAGTTTAGTTTTAGCCTTTTCTTCCTCTATAGCTTCAGTTCAGCTTATTACTTTCCCTAGAGCTACAGTGCCTAGACACGCCGGGCAATGTTCCCTCACATTTTTTGGTTTGCAGTCTTTGTGCTGCCTCTTGGGTGATCAGGTGAAAGAACAGTTCAACTTTTTACACAAATAAACTGAATGGTAAATTATGTTTTTAAATGTTATTATTCAAACTGTAATGTCTAAAGGCAAATAGGTAGTGGTGAAATTTCGGAGAGGGTGTGATGCAGCTCCTGCAATAATCCAATCTTTCCAGTCCAACAGAAGCTCCAAAGAGGAGCATTGTTAAATGTTAACATGCTCCTTTTCTAATTCACTGCAGCTTGTCCCCTGCCCAGACTTCTTTCTGCCGACACCCCCAGAGTGCAGGTTCAGCTTCTCATGCTCTTCTCTGAATAACCCTCTACACCGTCTACCAACCGAGTACTGTGGGCATGGGCGACCGCAGAAATTTTTCCAGGGGGGGCAAAATGTTAACGTCATCACCATTCTCCGACATGATGTGTGCCAGGTAGGGCACAAGAAACACTGGGGCGCAGGAGGAGCCATGGGGGGGCAGGAAGCAGGCCGCATATGTTCTCATACACCATAGGGTTGTTGTGCCACAGCCATCTCTTTCTTTTGTGGCACCCCAAAATGCATACCCGCCCTGGTCCCTCAAATGACCCCCTAGCACCCCAAAACCCATACCCACCCTTAACCCTAAAATTACCCCTGCCCCCCCAAAACTCATACCCACCCTGAACCCTAAAATTACCCCCCTGGCACCCATACCCGCCCTGACCCCTAAAATTGTCCCCCTGGCACCCCAAAACCCATATCCACCCTGAACCCTAAAATTACCCTCCCTGGCACCCCAAAACCCATACCTGCCCTGACCCCTAAAATTGTCCCCCTGGCACCCCAAAACCCATACCCGCCCTGAACCCTAAAATTTCCCCCCCTTGCACCCCAAAACCCCTACCTGCCCAGAACCCTAAAATTACCCCCCTGGCACCCCAAAACCCATACCCGCCCTGACTCCTAAAATTGTCCCCCTGGCACCCCAAAACCCATACCCGCCCTGAACCCTAAAATTTCCCCCCTTGCACCCCAAAACCCCTACCCGCCCTGAACCCTAAAATTTCCCCCCCTCTTGCACCCCAAAACCCCTACCCACCCTGAACCCTAAAAATTACCCCCCTGGTACCCCAAAACCCATACCCACCCTGAACCCTAAAATTATCCCCTGGCACCCCAATCCCTAACCCACCCTGAACCTTAAAATTACTCCCTGGCACCCTAAAACCCACACCCACCCTGAACCCTAAAGTTACCCCTGGGCACCCCAAAAGCTGAACACTACATTCTGATTGTGTATCGCGCCGTCTCCCTGCTCAGGAGGATCTGCTGGTCCGGATCTGCTCGCCCTGGTCCGGTTCTGCTCGCCCTTCTCTGGAGCTGTTCTGCCTGCCCTGTCCCTCTTCCGGACCCACCGAGCCTGCCTCCGTGCACACTGCCTGGACCTACTCTGTCTGGCCTGGTTCTTTCTCCTTTGGACCCGCTGTCTTCACTGGCGGAGTTAGGACACAGGTCTCACTTCTCTGAAGCTGCTCTCCCTCACCCAGATCCCCCCCCCTCCACTTGCTCTCTCATCTTCCTTCCTCCCTACTTCTCGGTCTCTCTTTCCCCACTGCTTCTCTCTCTCTTTCTTTCCCCCTCTTCCTTCACTCTCACCCCCACCGTATCCGTCTCCCCGATCCCACCAAGTCTTCCTCTGTCCCCCTCTCTCTTCCTCCTCCTCATGTCGGTGATAGGGAGCCCGGGGCCCTCTCTGAAAATGCGAGCTGGAGGTGACGTTAAGTGTGAAAGCACCAAGGTGTGAACCGGGAGAAGAGGCGGGGGAGGGGGTGGGCGGCAGGTAGAGGGTCAAAGGGGGCACTGGCTCTCAGAGAGGTGAGAAGGGGCGGGAGCAGCCTGAGGACAAAAACAACACCGGAGCAAGAGGCAGACGCTCTGCGGGGAGCCTGGTGTTGTAAAATGAAGAAACGCACACTTCTTAGCACAACAAAGCAGCGAAGGGCGCCTTTCACTAGAGCCAAGAACCAGACCCATCGCGAACAAACAGCAGCCACCTGAGAAACCAGCGGTGTCATGTAAACAACAAAGGACAGAGACAGACGACTGCCGCCGAAACCTGGAACTACAACTTACACCTTTAACAAAAGGCAATTCCTGATGCAAGCACCACACGCCAGAACACCATAAATATATAAATCTCCCATCAATGCACACCTGAGAGTGAATAAAAAGATGAGCAGCAAACTAAGGCAATGACTGACAGACACTAAGCATGGGCATCCGCAGGGGGGGCAAGGAGGGGCGCTCCAGGGGGGGGGGGCAAGCGCCCCTCCTTGCCCCCACTGCGGACTCCCATGACTGTGGGAAGCACCTCCAGGGTCCCAACTCAATCTTAGATGCCATGCTTAATTTGAAAGAAAAAAAATATTTATATATATTGGTGCAAATGCCCACATTGTTTTATGATACCTTGACCACTTCTCCTACTGACACAGACTACTTATCCCACTGGCACTGCTTGCTGCCTGCATGGACAAAGCCCAAAGCTGGATTTCAGCAAACAAACCCAGTGAGCCTGCCTTCCTTAACAAAGTTAGCCCCAAGAAAATTTTGAAAACACAGTGTCCAATACTGCATCTTAAACCCAATTTTGACAAATATTTACCAAAAAAATCTATGCTCACAAAGATCACTTTAAAGGGCACTTTCGTGTTCCCATTTTAGAGGGGGGATCATGGTCTGGGCCTCTGAGAGAAAATAAGACACCAGTGCAGCTTGGTTCATGGTCTTTTTTCTCAGTGGAATGCATACATGCATTTAAACCCAATGCAGACTGACGGGCAGCTCTCAGAATTTTGGTTCTCGCCAAACAAACAAAATATTTTTAATATTTAACAATCTGGATCACTACCTGCAGGACAAACTGAAAGTGTCCTGATCCCTATAAATAAGTGGCAGCAGTGCACACTCACCACCACCAACTCAGATTAGGTACTGCTGAGATGCATGTGTGATCTTGGTGCGGAACCTGTTCAAAATTGCTGATGGTATTCCCATAATTTTTGAGAGCTGCCTTAGTTCGCTAACTCTCTGACATGCCTCTAATTTCACTCACTTCCTTAGATTCTGTCTTCTACTTATTCTAAATCTCTCTTGTTTGCTTTCTGTCTTCTCACTAACACTGAAATGGATTCAAAGTTACCCATGGTCTTTTAGTTATTAGCTCACCCAGGCTCTGATTACCAAAGGGCAGCTAATGCGGTTTCATATACAAATTTTGATTTGTTCCTGAACTGGGTTTACAGCTCTGATGCAAACTGTGTAGCATAAACCCTTTGTTTATGCCAAGGAAAATCTTGCACAAATTGGGGGTTAGAGTGCAAAATAATGCCTTGCAAACCTCAGACTGGGTGAAATCATGTACAATTTGCACTCGTTCCTTATTCTGAGGACTGCAACTCCTAACTGTGTGCAAATTGTACACCGGCTACTTACCACACCCCCCACAAATGGTAATTATGGGTCTGAACATTTGCATTAGCACAAAAGTGTAATAATAAGGCCCTCACTTGTCTTCACTTTTTAACGCAGTATATTATTTTACTCACTATTTCGCTTAGGCAGATTCAGTCATACTTTAATCCAATAGCACTTGCTATTGTCAGCTAACTGCAACACCCATAATGTGGTGGGCAAAGGGCATCTATATCAAATTTGGTATATCACTCCAGTCTCACCCAGTTACCAAAAATCACATTGAATAAGAACTGACATGCATGCTACTGATAGCATGACTCTCCAAAACTAAATCAGACTCTAATCCGCAATGGAAATGTTCGGAGTGTCATAATATGTAATACCAAACTGTGTCATACAAATACTTATACATTCTCTCACTCTCTAAAGTTTTTGGAAATAAACATGTCAATGAAGAGGATGTTAAACATATGTGGAAATGTGCCTTTAGAGCACTGAAAACTCAATGTTAAATTCAAAACGTTTCTACCAGACCAGCTAAATAAAGCTTTCAGGTGATGAAGCTATGTAGAATTCAATGCTCCATTAGTGATTTTTTTGTTTGGTCTAAAAAAGTGCATGTTTTTATTTTTGTGGTTTTATGTAGCAAACTCAAGGCCCAACAGGCATCAGAACGCTTCACAAAGAGACTGACAAAAAGCAAATAGAGATATACAATATTTACAAAAATACAAAAATTAGATAACATAACGATAAATAGAAAAATTTAAATCTGAATACAGGTAAACGATTGTCATGAGAAGGGAAAGAAAATGTTATATATATATATATATATATATATATATATATGTTCCTATACAACATTTTCTTTCCCTTCTCTTGACAATCAAATGTTTACCTGTATGCATTTTTTATTTTTATTTATTTTGAAATATATACATATACAGTGTTTATGGGTAGTTAAGCTAAGAATAGTAGCTTCCATTGTAATTAAATGTTTACAAAACTTTAGTGGTGGGCCAGCCACTGAAAGCTCAAGCCAGGCTCAAGCATGAAGGCTGGCTCTGGCTCAGCTTGGGGTCTTTTTGGAACCTCGCACCAGTAATGAGGCAAGCTTTCATGTGGCTTCCAGCCTGCCTCCCTCCATGTACCCTGGATGTCCCTCCCTGTACCCCCAGAGTTGTCGACTTTTGAGCAGGATAACCAGGTTTCAGTCTCAGAGTAAACTCAACCTTCTGTGATTCTGGGCAAATCACTTAATCTCCCCATGCCCATTAACAATGAAAGGTGACCTTGTGTAATGTAAGTGGTGCACATGCAAATCGCTCCAATACCTTCGGGTTGTGTTCCTGCTATATAAAAACTGCTGAAAAGTTCACAAAGAGGTGAAGGGAAAGCTGTAACATCAGGAAAGTCAAATAGATGCCCATTAGATTAGATTAGAATACTTGTATAGCGCATGGCTGCCTCAGCAATGAGGCGTCCCAGCGCTGAAGCAAGACACATAGGGGCCGATTCCGGTTCGGGCCGGAAATCTCTCCGACCGAGCCGGACCCGGAGAGATTTCCGACCGAATCGGACCCGTGCAGCCCGACCGAACGAGTACGATGCGCACGTATGCCATCGGACTCGATCGGTCGGTCTCCCATTGAAGTCAATGGGAGCCTGTCGTACAACGCGTACGCGGGCTCCCATTGACTCAATGGGTGCGAGGCGGACAAGGGCGCCCCTACAGCGTGTACGCGGCGAAGCGACTCGCGCCGTACACGCACAGGTAGGGGGGACCCATGGGTCCCCCCTGTGTGCGACTCGCGCGGCTACGCGTACAGGGGGGTCTGACACGGACCCCCAAAGTACGGCTCCGACTGCTCTTTGGAGCCGGAGTGCGCGGCTCGGTCGGACTGCTCGCGGCGCGCATCGTACTTACCCGGCCGGGGAACGTCTCCATTGCGCGGTGCGAGTCGAGTCCAAGCGAGTCGGTCGGTGCGGTTAGACCCGGGAACGAGTCGGTCGGAGCGGTCGGGACGCCCGGACGAGTCGGTCGGCGAATTCGCATCATACTCGCTTGCCCGGACGCGCGTACGAATGGGTCGGGAAATAGGGCTCCGAATCGGATCCGGTTAAGCCGAATCCGATTCGGAGCCCTACCGGCCGAGATCGGAATCGGCCCCAGAGTAGGGAGCAGGCAAAGATTAGCATTGAGAGAAGAGCCAGGTCTTTACCAGCCTTCTGAAGGCCTGGTGATCAGGATTGCTACGGATGTGTAGAGGGAGGGAGTTCCATAAAGCGGGGGCCAGCCGCTTGAAAGATCGACCACCGGATCTGGTCCTTCGTATACGTGGAATTCTTGCAAGGAGCAGATCCGCCGAGCGCAGCGCTCGTGAAGGTGCGTAATGGGCGCAAAGGTCGCTCAGGATTCCTGGGGCAATGCCTGTCAAGATCTTATGCTTGATACAGAGTGCTTTAAAGCGAACTCGTTGTTCAAGGGGCAGCCAATGCAGACGGTGGAGGAGGTTGGAGACATGACAGTACTTGGGGAGGGCAAAGATGGCACGGGCTGCAGCGTTCTGGACCCGCTGCAGTCGGTTCATCACCGGACTTGTTGGAACCCAAAATAAGCACATTGCAGTAATCTAGTCGGGCCAGAATGGAGGCTTGGATGATCAGCTGACGCGTTTGGGGGTCAAACAGACCAAGTATCGGCTTAAGGCCACGAAGTAGACCAAAACATTTCCCAGCCACTGATTTGGCATGCGCCTCAAAGTTAAGATCTTTTTCCAACATAATTCCCAGATTCTTCACCACCGATTTAGGGGCAGGGGAGGCTCTAAGGGCAGGAGGCCACCATTCATTGTCCCAGAGATGGGAATCTTTGCCAACCAGAAGAATCTCAGATTTAGCTGAGTTCAACTGCAGAAAATTGGCCGTCATCCACTCTGCGATGGCCAATAGATCTTCTTTGAATTTCGCTCTATTCTGGCTAGGATTGTTTGATAAGGTGAGCACCAATTGGGTGTCATCTGCATATGACACCAAGGAGATGCCCCGCGCTTTGGCCATCCGCGCCAATAGGCTCATGTAGACATTAAATAGCGTGGGGCTCAATGCTGACCCTTGTGGAACCCCACATCGGAGTGGGTGAACACGGGAGGCAAAAGGGGGAGCTATTACTTGGAAAGTCCGATCGGCCAAAAAAGACGAAAACCAAGATAAGGCTTTGTTGTTGACCCCGATCTCCTCCAAGCGAAGAAGCAGGATTTCATGGGAGACCGTGTCGAAGGCCACACTCAGGTCTAGCAGAACCAATGCTGAAGTTTTGCCGGCATCCGTGGCGGTCTGCAGTTGTTCTACGACCGTCAGCAGAGCAGACTCTGTACTATAACGGGGTCGGAACCCATTCTGGGAGATATCTAGTATTGAATTAGCTTCCAAGTAATGAGTTAAAATCGAGTTCACATGAGCTTCCAAGATTTTGGATAAAAACGGAAGTAACGAGATTGGGCGATAATTTTCCGACTTGGATACGTCCAGTGTTGGTTTCTTCAGTAAGGGGACCACTTTGGCATACTTCCAGGATTTTGGAACCACCGCCGAGGCAAGGGATAGATTGACCAGCTCCAAACACTCCATTGACTGCCTGATTTGTACCGTGACACCAGGAAACCTGAATAAATCGTGGCTTCACCGCTTAAGTTCTGTGTGCTTAGGCAAATATTTTATTTTAGTAAAACTCTTTTTTTCTTCATTATAGCATAAGAAAGCACTTCCAAATATGTGAGTTCAGAAAAACAGTTGTACAAAAACTCATGTTTGATTTAATAGATTACAATATTGCCCTGTAATAACCTGGGGCACATACAGGGTTTACATGAAAATTGTTTTGCTACTTAGTTCACTCATTGTTCATGTTTAAAGTGCTTCTCAATGCAGTGCTATAATGTGATGCATTAATGTCAAAGCTTCCACATGTTAAAGAAATAAGTTTTTTGAGTTTTGTAGAAATTTTATCATATTGATGTGATGTTTGGTGTAGGGTTTACTTGTTAAATATTTTCAGGGCTTGGCTCTTGCACGTCTCTCCCCGTTAATTTGTTAGCTTGCCGACCTGTACAAAACTTTGGGATTTTATGACACATCCTTTTTAAATTTTAAAAAAACTATGTGGAAATAGAAATCTCAGTGTAGCGTGCAGTGAAGGGAAAGAAATGAGCAAATTTTGTCAGACCTCTCAGTGCATACAGCGAGGAATCTTGCGGCTGCCTCTTTAAAAAATGGCATTAAACTCCAAAGTTTTGTACAGGTGGGCAAGCTTACAAATTAACGGGCAGAGCCTGTGTTTGATCCCAGCCCTGAAAATATTTAAAAGCATCCATTTGCACCTGTGAATGGGCGATCTCCAAAGTGTTTAAATGCATTTGTCTGTGTTCTGAACTGTTGACAATAAAAGTTAAATGCTGCTAAACCCGAAGGAGATCACCCCATACACAGATCCAAATGATTGCTCGCCAGGTTAAATTAGCCCCATTTGTTTTCGTTTCTCCTCTGCCGGATTTCTCCACTTAGACCTTAAAGGTTTCTCCTTTCAAATGCGCGCTACAGCGTGCCCCCTGCGCGGAGATTGATTGCTGTGTGTGCTGCAGCCCAGGCGCGCACCTTAGAGGGAACAGTGCCCCCCAGGTAGTGGAGTGCTCTACAAATCCAAATTTAATTTAATTTCATTTCAATCACACTTATGCATACATACGTTTTTTAGTGGAGAACACCAGGGTTTATGTATTTATATGTAGAGGATTTAGAAAAAGGAGAATCGCTCTTGGTAGCGTGATGAGGATATTCATATGGTAGGTGCATCATGCAAGTGGAAGTGATTGACAGCAAACCACACTTGCTGCTGAAATAATTGAGACTCACATTTAAGACAAAGCATTCACATGATGGACAATCATATAGGCCTGTAGGCATTATGGTAACTTACCACCGCTAGGGTTTTAATATTTCAACATGGATGTGAATGGTGTAAGTTGTCCTTGAATTCGAACTCTCTATATAAGGCATGTGGAACTAGCATTCGCTGTCTGAACACTATGTTACTGCTACTGACTGCTGCATCTAATAATCTCCCACCCCTGCGTATTGAATAGCGGGGACTACTGAGGTGTGGTCAACCTAGGCAGGTAAGCCTGCAGGGCTGCTAGCATGCCGTAGGCAGCATGTAACACCCTGTACTTGTATAGCATCATGATGTCATCACGTGATGCAATGCAGCATTTACCATTAAACTCATAATCTGGGCCACTGGAATTATGCAATCCTGCGGCTGTGGAGTTTTTTGCACAATTATGGATTTGCCACATTTGCATCATATTAAATCATCTGCTGCAAAATTTGTAGATTTCAACAAAAGAAATTCCTTCTAGCTCAAACAGATCAAAAGTTACTAAATAAAAAAGCAGCACACGTTTCTGCACAGCGCAAGGCTTTCACAAAGGTTGACTTGTCATCTTTAATTAGCTTATTGCCGTATTTGGGTATTAAGGTGGTGCTAATGATATGACACCCTTGCTACGATAGTATTAGCATGGGTAAAAATGTCAAAATAATGGAGTTATACTATCACAAGATGTGCCGCATTACGCTGCATAATTTGCCTTTTCTAGCTGCATAATTTAGTCAACTCAGCCATATAATTTGGTCCTCTCCTGCCATATAATGCCAGTGGCCCTGCTCATAATACATGCACACAGTAATCTGTGCAGGTACTGGGTCTCTTCACACATTGCCCTTCGTTGTAAATATGTGCTAATATGCATAATGGAAGGTAGATGGCATAGTACGCAAATAAGATTTGCCTGTCTGTTATATCAAAAATAAAGTACATTTTGGTTTTGCAGTTACGTTAATTTTAAATAAAAGTAGGACACAATTGTGAAAAAATAATAAAGCAGAGCAATTTTAGCTTTCTATGTGTCGTGATTTATTTTGAACCTTCTTAATCTATTTGTCGTGTGTTCAGCGTTCTTCAGGGACATTTGAAAGTAATGTTTCAGTTTAGTTTTGTAATACATATTTTATTCACATCTGCGTTAAGGAGCCTATCATGCTGTAGTCTTCTTTCACAATTACTCTGCAGTCAGTGGAAGGAAAATAAAATATAAGGCTCCGTGTTAAAATAATTAGCAGCATTTTATCAGACGATGTTGCCTGATACTGAAGTGTTGTCAAAAAGAGAAACATTTCGCGGAACCCTTTATGGTCTGTTCTTCATCTGAAATCCTTAAGGCTATCTGGCGGGTGCTGCAGCACCTGCTGCACCCCTGGTTCCGGCGCCCCTGTCTGCCCACGAGGCAGGTCCCTGTAGCCCACCAATCAGTGCTGTCGCCACTGCTCCTCGCGCGTGCAGCGGGGTGCAGGCACAGCTCTGGATGACATCACCGGCATGGGTTACCTTAGGGTTTTTACAATCATTGCTGAGAAATCTATCAGGGTTTTGCATGTATTGTTAAGGACATAAATTCAGCGCCATGCAAGGGACCCGTTTCAAAGTCTGTCTTTCAGGTACTGCCGGGTCTGAGACCTGCCCACCTCGAGCTCTGCTGTCAGTGTTGGTACATGTCTTGCCCCGCTAAACAGAGCTCTCAACGCGTCCACGGCGACTGGAATCTGATCAGTAATTTGGGACATCTTTGCGCTCCTCTGGTTACCAGTCAGGGTTGGATTGGGGCCACAATTTGGCCCGGGCAGCCCCCAAAAAAGTGGCCCACATTCGCAAAATGTAACCTTTCGCAATACACTGCTTAGTTAGGATAATGGAGCTAAATGACAAACATTTGCGGTAATAAAAGTATTTTAAAGCTTATAGGGCCAGTACTTAAATAGGAAATTAACATTCCAATGAAAAAAATATACTTTATAAGCACAGAATTATCAAAACTACTAGGAACTCACTTTTAATTGTGTTTTTTATCCATATGTTTGCTGTGGATGTTTTGATTAATGTCCACTGGGAAACATGATATGGCACAGACCTAAACTGCCTTTTACACTCACTTTTTTACTTTTTCACGTGTACGTACTGAGAAAGGGAATGATGCTAGTGTGTAAGCGCAACAATAAACAAAAAATAGTTTCACTTTCCTCAAATACATGCAGTTTTATATAGCATGGACTAGGCCCAGAGGCATTGGAGCGCTTTATGTGAGCACCAGATAACATTACAGACGGTCATATTCTTTTTTTTTAGGTTCATGTAGATTAAGTGATTTGCCCAGAATCACAGGATGTCGAACTGAGCTGGGACTTGAACCTGGTTTCCAAATTTCAAAGTCAACTAAGGCCACAACGTGTCCCTGTTGACTACAGTAATAATGATCTGGCAGCAAAGGAGAAGGGCAGAGACTGATTTATCTTTCCTGCTTGCATAGAGTGGAGGAGGACAACCAAACAGAGGAGCTCCCTCGCTGGCCTTCACCAGCCTCCACCACCCTATGCTCCAGTCCTCTCCTGTTGCAGTCCCCTGAAAAGAAAGTGCTAACTGCTTCCTATCAGCAGCTTCTTGCAGACTCTGTCACACCTGGAGGGAAGCAGGCACGCCTCATGCTGTGACAGTCGGAGCGGAGCAGCCTTTGTCATTCTGCCTCTGACATTAGCTTGCTGGCCTGTCTTCATGAGCATGGGGTTAAGTTTGTTAAGGCTGTAACAACTGCCTTTCACGTTGTGCACCAGGGGTGGAGTCCTTAGTAGACCAAAAAACACGTCCCACCAGCTGGCCTCAGCCAGAGGCCCATTAGCCTCAGCCCGATTGCCTGCTGTGCCAATCCCAGGCTGGTACTAGTGTAAGCAGTGGTCGAAGTGGGGAAAAAAAAGTAGGGGAACTTTGGGCGGAGAATCAGGGGGCGGGAATAAACAGAGGATTGGATCAGTGGGCGGAGTCAGAGGTGTGGCTAGAAATAGCAAAACATACCAATTTTTAGTACGTTAGGCATTTCACTGACCAGTTACAGCTTATAACGTTATTTAATTCAAACAATCGATAAACATGTTTATTTGAGGTTTAATATATAAGTTGTTTACATTTAATACATTTACAATGTGGGACATGTTTCCAATCACAAAATGTTCCAAATACACTTATAAGTGGAATCATAAGCCATTTGTCTCCGAGCCATGCAGTTTCTTTCATCGGCACTTCTCCTCCCTTTTTCTAACCATTTCTGAACATAAAATTCAGGTTTAAATTCTATGATTTTTATGAAGATTATAGAAGACAGACGATTGATTGATACTCTGTTCCGCAGTGGTGTGAGCACATCATTCATTACACTAAAGCCTTGTTCACATTCAGCAGTGGAGGTACAAAAGGTGTCTATAATGTGCACTAATGGTTTCAGGCTTTCAGGGATGCAATTTTTATTTTGTTTGTACTCTCTGAAACCAAGGATGTACTGCCTAGTATCAAATACATGCAACCTGCTACAAAGGTTTTGTAATTCTCCCTCACCGTATAAGATACAAATGTATCAATTCTGAAATTATGAGACTCAAACATTGGAAGGGTCAGAAATAGGTAGTGGTCCTCTGATTATCTCAATCAGTTATTTTCTCCCCTTCAAACTACTATCCTCTTCAGTCACTATTAGACACATTCATCCTTTGCCTCACCGCGAGCACAATAGGTGTCCAGAAATACCACCCAACAGAGACTGCATGAGATAAGTTCAAACATGAATGGTAAAATATCCTAGTTTGCAGATGTTTTCCACATAATTATAGCTCTGCCGTATTTTCCACATGATACATCTGCCGCATAATATGATGGTTTTAACAAAAAAATTGTTTTTAGCTCCAACGGATCAAAAGTTACTAAACAACGTGACTTATGTTGCTGTGAAGTGGAAGGCCGTGTCACCGCTGCATTTGCATGTTACACTGGCATTAATGAGGCAAAAGCTTTGCAGAGACTGTTAGTATGTGTAAAAATGTCAAAATAATAAAGTATCAGAAAATGTACTACATAACACTGCAGTCTTTTTTGCTGCATAATTTAGTCAACACTGCAACATAATTTTGTCCTCCATTGCTGCATAATTGCAGTGGCCCCAAAGCAGGCAGCACATGCTAAAAGTGCTTGTGTATGAAGCAGAGAGACAATGAAGTTTGTGAGCTTAGGGGCATATTTATGGGAATGGTGGCGCAGGGCAGGGCAGCGCAGCAAGTTGCTTTGCTGCACTGCCCTGTGTCACAGGGAAAGGGCAAGAATGCACGGTATTTATCCAATATGGTGCATTCCTGTCTTTTCCCCCTGCGCTGGCGCCATTTCAGCAGCCTAGCACCAACGCAGGCACACTTGCCCTATGGTGCAAGGGTGCCTCCGTTGCATGCAGGATTGTTTTTGTGCAGGAAGGGGCACCTTCCTGTACAAAAACAATCTTGAGAGGCTTTTCCCTCTTTCTATGTGTGCTGCAGAATAAAGCACACTTTGAAAGAGGAAAAAACAAGGAGAAATAAAGATATTTCTACTAGTTATGCCTCCCCTAGGGAGGGGCAAGATTTTGACGCATTCCCAGGATTACAAGTCCTTGTAAATCTGTGAATGCGTCAAAAACCGTGGGAGTTGCGTGGGAGAATTTTATTGTTGCAGGAAAACTACTGGGTTTACAAGGAACTCTGCAGTGATTTATGCGTTTTTAAGAGTGAATCATTATGCTGCACAGTTCTGCTGGTTTTGTTACTGGGGGGCAATTTTGAAGCATTGCTGCAAAACCAGTCCCCAGTTACAAAACCAGTCTCCCATGCAACACCTACCGCAACACCTCCCTTGCACAAAGTAAGGCAATGCAGCAGTTTGTGCTGCGTTGCATTACTCCATATCTATGAAGCCATTCAAAGACATGCAAAGTGGCTTTTAAAATATGACTTGGAGCTTTGCGTTGTGCATGTACCACGTTGCAAGGTGCAAGCATGACACAAGGCCCTTGTAAACATGCCCCTTAGTCTGGTGTGCATGCACATCCTGCATTGCCAATCCCTGGTGAGTTGCATTAGTACTACTGGAACAAGGCCAATAGAGGCACCAATGGGTGAGGCGGACTGGCCTCAAGGGTCCTGTGACCTCAGTGACAGAGTCACTGTCGCTCTAGGGTGTGCTGCTTTGTAGGCCTGCCCGCAAGACTGGAGGTGAACTTCAGTATGGATTGTGGAGGACAGGGCTTCAAGGTTAACCAACACTGGCCACCGGTAGGGTTCACCTGCTGGTGCTAAGAGACCAGGGCTTCTAAGGTCTAGTATGGCCTTCTAAGGTCTAGTAGGGGAATGCGCTCCCTCAGGAGAGTGGTCTTATGGACAAGTCATGGAGCCTGAACCAGGTTCCCCAGTTCCAAATTCGGTAGCTCTGGCCATAGTGCCACATCCTATCCCCTCCGAACACCCTTCTGCCCCACTGAGTGAAACTCGCACTGCCTGCAGCGCAGCTACAACCCAATTCTGCCTCATTATAAACACCTGGATGTGACTCAATTCAAATTATGCACTGCCTGAAAAAAAGTAACGACATTCTGGAAAAAGCAAACACTCATAGGGAATGCAGGATTATGTAAAGCATGCGAAATAGAAGCAGGAACTACATGTTACCTTAACGCTTTTACTCTCATTGTTCAGAAATCAATCAGTATTTTTTGTCTCAAACATTGAGGACATGAATACAGGGCTCCTCCTGTACACATGTGTTAAGCAGGGCTCAGAAGAGAAAGGGACTCTTCAAGAGAATCTGATCTGACTCACGGAAACCCACAAGGGCTCCTTTATATTCATGTCAGCCAGCTAGCTGCTCAAGCATAGTATAGTACATATGTATTCAAGTGTCCTGCAAAGAAGAATGAGTGCGAGTAAGTAAATGATTAAGTGCCTGAATGTAACTGAGCATGAGTGAAAGAGTGTATGTGGATGAAAGTGAGAGAAAGTGAGTGAGAATGAGTCACGTAGAGTAAGTGAAACTGTAAGTTAGAATGAGGTAATCAGAGTAGGAGAAAGTGAGACTGAGTGAGAGTGAGAATGCGAAACCGAATGTTTAAGAGTGAGTGCAAGTGAGCAATTTTAAGTAAAAGGGAAATGAATGAGAATGAATAATGGGGGTAGTGAGCCTGAGTGAGAACATGTGAGCAAGCATGACAAAACACTTGCCTTGGCAAAGTGGAGGTAAATCTTTACTTATGGGAGGAACATATTGTGCATCTTGAAAAAAAATGTGGTCAACTCCTGGGGAGCATCAGGCTATGTTGGCTTGGCACAATAATGGCTTTTGAGAGAATTTGTGTAAAAATGGGGTGTTAAAAATAAAATGCAGTATTTGACCCTATAGTTTTTTTCAAAATTTTCTTAGGAGTAGCAACACCCAGACTGCAAATCCTCCTAAAAAAGGCACGCTTACTCGCTTTGTACGCTCTAGTTCAGCTCTAGCATTACGCGTCACTACTCTCAAGCATCACCAGCCACGGTGAGAAAGGGTATTGTGCAAAACCTACACAGTTAAATAGTTTATACATTTTACTGTTCCATTGGCATAACACTCAGAAAAAGAAAACTGGTCGCAGTTCTTTATTGAGCCTTCACTTTAAAGTGGATCCGAGAAACTACTAATCTCTCCTTACCGGACTACCAATAAGTGATAATATATCTTTTGGGCTCTTGCTACCAGCTTTCTCACTTTATCTGCTTTTTATGGTGTCATGTTTGAATAGGAATAAGACATTCATCAACTGAAACAGCTCCAGCATTACTCGGGAGCTGAGAGAAACACATGACTGACTAGCAGAATTTTTTCTGATAGCGCTTTCATGCTCCTCTGTCTTGGATGACAGGCCAAGTTTAAAAGAGGCCATACTTTACTGTTATGCTTTCTGAGTTTATATTTCAGCGATAGCAGTAACTGGCACATACCTTTCAACATAATAATGACTGCCTCTTAGAATGTAATGGGACTGAAGCCAGTTGGATTGATTTCTCTGACATCATTAAAGCATGTGAAAAATTCGCAAGAATTCTAATGAAAGTCGATAAAGCCAGCAGCAGTGTTACGCCATTTCTGCTAACGTTTAACCTCCGTATTATAGATAGAAAAAGGGATGCTCGGGACAAGAGAAGAATGTACAAACGAAAGATTAGCTTTGGCATTCTTTCACAGAACGTCCCGCTGTACTAGAGGCAGAGCAGGACTTCCTCATGCTAAATGTTCCCTTTGTTTTACGGTATTCCAGACGAGGAAAATGCAAGACAATCCAAGAAGAGAGGAGACATAGTGCCAATATCGGCAACACTCACCAGTCCTCCCACAGCAACATACATACATAATAAATAAGCAGACAAGACAAACTTTTGGTGGGAAAATTGCTGCAGGTTTATTAGCATACCAAATATGCCAACATGGTGGGTTATCTTACAGGCGATCCAAAGGCAAGCCGCCCCTAGCGGCCTACCACCTGATGGGCCAACTTGCATCGTGGCCTTAGCCAATCGGTGTTTAGCGGTTGTGGTGAGGGGATAGCCCCTCCCACTTCCGGTGAACCATCGGTCCACCCTATTACTCACGCCCCCTACGAGGGGCGGAGCGTTCAAGCGACCCCCGGTTGTACAGGTTTCCAACCGCCCGTAGGACAGACGGGGCGCCGTCGCACCCCAGGGTCCACCGCACAGACTTCCTGGGGATATTAGGCCTCAGCACCCTTTGTGCTCCTGAAGAGGGTACCCCTGAGTACCTTTCCGCCTCCGGATCGCCCTGTAACTCCGCCTGCAACACAAATAAAGAGGATTAGAAGAACCTCCCCCCCCACCCTGGAACGCAGGGTAAGCGGTAGGGAGGGAAACGGCGTCAGGGTGAGGGTCGCAGAGGCCGCCAGGTGGGCGGGGGAGGCATTTATACCTCTCCCCTTCCCCCACCTCGGCCGGAAGTGACGCGCAGGACCCCGAGGGGTCACCGGACACTAGACTGTCCAGTGTGCCATCTTGTGGCACTAGAGGGGCCGCCCTCTTATGAGGGTCCCCTGCGGGGACGAGTCGGTCAGCCCGCATAGTGCCAATATCGGCAACACTCACCAGTCCTCCCACAGCAACATACATACATAATAAATAAGCAGACAAGACAAACTTTTGGTGGGAAAATTGCTGCAGGTTTATTAGCATACCAAATATGCCAACATGGTGGGTTATCTTACAGGCGATCCAAAGGCAAGCCGCCCCTAGCGGCCTACCACCTGATGGGCCAACTTGCATCGTGGCCTTAGCCAATCGGTGTTTAGCGGTTGTGGTGAGGGGATAGCCCCTCCCACTTCCGGTGAACCATCGGTCCACCCTATTACTCACGCCCCCCACGAGGGCGGAGCGTTCAAGCGACCCCCGGTTGTACAGGTTTCCAACCGCCCGTAGGACAGACGGGGCGCCGTCGCACCCCAGGGTCCACCGCACAGACTTCCTGGGGATATTAGGCCTCAGCACCCTTTGTGCACCTGAAGAGGGTACCCCTGAGTACCTTTCCGCCTCCGGATCGCCCTGTAACTCCGCCACAGCCCTGGGTGTGGCGACCGTCGCAGCCAGGGCCCCCCACCAAGGCCGGCATTCCTACTTACATCCTGCTATTTCTAGGGCCTCTCCCTAACCAGCAAGAACAGGTCCATGCTTATACTGGACAGATGTACCCCATCGTCCTCAAAACACCCTGTGAATTTGGCGTGTAGCACTCATGTCTAATGAAGCCAAATCCCCTCTTTTCAGTGAATTTACGCACAGCGCAGATGCACCTCCTGCGCGCAGGCTCCATCGCCTCCCCGGCCGAGCTCCATGCGGGAGCCGGGGGGGTGATTCCAGACCACTGAAGTCACCTGTCCCCAACTGGTTGCTAAATTGCCCATGTGGTCTTCTTCTAGGGTGCATTCCTTCACCACATTGACCAGACAATTTCAAAGTTCTTTTCAATTTATCCCTGGTGAACATAGTAATGGTGTCACAGCAGGTTTGGGGGAATAAGTGTATGGTGCCCAATATTAGACACTGCACCCTTTCGTGAAGTGACAACTTACTCCGCCCACCCTGCCTGCTGAACCTTCAACCGGTCACAGATGCCCAATCCCTGCTATCCACCTGTGACCCTTGATACTTACACCAGTAATGGTGTCGGACTACAAGATTCTGTGTCGCATGTTTCGCTGCAGTACCTTTGGTGGATCCGCTGGGACCCTTCTGCATCCCTGCAAATGCCTTATCACGAACTACAGCCCTTTAATGCCCTTGCCCGTCCCTCAAAGACACCTGACAGCAAGATGCCCCCCGCAGCTTTGGTGAGGGGTTTTTGGGCCCAGCGCACCCCAGTCTGTGTTTCCAACATTTGTCCTCCATAGAGGCTCCAGTTAGTGTGACTGGCTATCACTGTCCTGGCAAGGCATGCCCATGGCCTGTCCCCCCCCTTGGTGACTATCCTGCCATGGGATATGTGACAATAAGCACGGGTGTTCTCGTGTACCTGACGTATAAGGGGGGGAACAACATGTATGAATACCTTCCCTTCCTTGAGCAGTGGGAACGCCAAATCAATCATTCTTCAATCATTGTAGCCAAATTGTGCTCTGACCCCATATTCCCCGCAGCTTATTGCACCGCAACCCACTAGTTCGATGGCAACTTCCGCAAATGCCTGGCTGCCCTGGCTATAGGGTGGGTGTTTTTGTCTCACATGAGCAACTGGTAGCATGCCCTTGCATACAGAGTGCACCTGCTCTGCTGCATCGACCAGACATTTGCGCAGGCAATTCTGTAGTTGAATTGTGTCGAACAAATGAATGGTGTCTCTCTGGTTTGTGTGACTGAATGTCTATCGTGCATCTTCCACTCTGTGCCCTGCTATGATTTGTGTGTGAAGCCACAACCGGTGCCAGACTACTATGCCCCCTATCCGTGATACTTTATCAGATCAAGTGGTGTCATAAAATTAAATAAACGCCTTCGATGGATGAGGGCTTAAGGAATGCCTGCTCTCTTGAGGGAGAATGATGCACAGTTGGACTGGTGGCCATAACGTTGCTCACGCCTGCATATACTATGCTCGGGACAGGCAAACCTTGCCCATAGTCCCCTGTATTCTTGCCTGGCATTCTTTTATGCCCAGCTATACAAAGCGATAATGCTCTACCTGGTCATAACGACCCAAAAGACACCTCCATCCTGCAGACTTCCAGGTAGAAGTAAGAATTATCAAGCCCGCCTTACTTCCTCTCACCCAGTTATCTGTGTATAGCGCTTGTGGAGCATGTCCATCGAATTAAGCAAGTCACCACCCTAGGTGACGTCTTGCCCTCCCAAACTTCTGCTAGTATACCAGGGAGTAGACAAGAAGTGGGAACAGAAGGGGAACCATATGTCTAAATACCTGCCCTTTCTTGAATACTGGGAATGCCAGATGTTCTTTAGTACTTTGTAGCCCATGTGTGCTTTAACCCAGAGTTTCCCCAATTTTTAAACCGTAGCACACTTGTTGGATGACAACTTCCACAACCTGCCTGGCTACCAACGCTATAGGGCGGGAGAATTTACCGCAAAGTCTCTCGCTTTCTACACTGCTGAGAGAGCCTGGTACCTTCACAAAATCCCTTTACAATTTCAGTTTCTGACTGTAATTGGAAATACGTTCACCCCATGGTATCTTGGCGCTGCATAACATGTTTATTGTTACTCAACTCAATGGTACTCGTTTTGTCGACCTCAGAAGGATGAAATGCTAGGTGGACCTACCGGGCTCTGAACCTGTGACCAAGAGGTCGAACACAAGCCCCTTACATTTCTGCCGCTCCACAGGCCTGTGAAATTGTATCCCAGGGCCGACTTCTGGCACCTGAACCCTTACTTGGACATGCCCGAGCTAGAAACCCACATCTAGAAGGCCTGCCAACCGGCTGACCACCTCCAACACCAGAGTGTCACGCCGCCACTCCGTAGCCGGGAACTAAACCAGGTATAGATGTATCGGGCGACCCATTTCTTGGCGCCTGCCTGCCTGCCACAAATTTCACTGCGTATCCTAGTCTGAACTGCTTTGGATTTGACCTCACCAAGCCCAACCTTCTGTCCTGGACCTACCTCCAAATTGATGTGTATTTGAGTGCGCTGTCACCCTGGGGGTCAGCTGGCTCTGACAGAAGAGACAAGATGAAGCATGCTAACCTGCCCCCAAACTCAGCAGAACAAACACATGTGCGAGCTTGCCACAAACGTCTGTAAAAGCATGCCAACCCATATGGTGTTTTACTTCCCTTTGCTCAAGGGGGAGCAGTCCTGTCTGCAGGTGTGTGTCTTGAACGACCTGTGTCCTGGAAGTACCTATGAATTGAGTGCAAATGTCACTACTTCATAGTACCTGGTGTGTTTAATAAAACTAATAACAGGTCTAACAAATCAGTCAGGCATCCTCCACTTACTTTAGGCGTGTTGGATTGAGGGGGGGTCCAGTGAAAGATGGAAGATATCTCCCTTGGCATGCCATCCCTTTAGCACAACGTTTACAGCTTTAGGCATGTCACTTAAATCGTCTCCATCATGTGTTTAAGGCTAATTAGTTTGAGTTCTGCTTTTGACAACATCCCTTCTAACCAACAGTGTTGAGTAACCACTCATGGTCGTTTCTTGTACAAGTCTTCCCCGTAAGCCTGGCACTCGTTAGACCAAATGAAGTTTTTAACAAGCACCCTATACAATTGTATATCTTGTTGCGCAACTAGGGACACTTACTTCATCACTACGTACTTTCAGGTATGGAAATACTGGAGAATGGTGTTAGAGTGAGCCCGAATGGAAAAGGTATCTGAATGGCTAATGCAGGTCCAAAGTTTTGTAAACATTGCTGCTGCATCACAATAATGCCAATGGCCCTGAGTTTCAAAACGATGCTGGCCACTGCAGTTTGCACCACACATTGCTCCTGCCGTGCTGCCCATCTGGGTAACATCCCAACTACTAACCCTAAACCTTGTGCGAGTGTGCCAAATTAGACTGATCCAGGCCCCCGCAGCTATAAGAATAGCTTTGGCAGCAGGCACTAGCAATATCAAAGCATTGAATGACTCAATGCCTGTTGACGCGGTCATCTCTAAGATAGACAGACAGCGCCAACTAGTGGCAGACTGTCACAAGCGTCGGTGGTGACAAATAAGTGATCGGAAAACAGCCCCTTAAATACCCAATTGTATATCAACTAAATGATCTGCAATAGTCATCCTTGTACATCACAGAGTCATCCCGTTAAGGAACGGGCGACCGAGGTTGTATTTTATCCCTTATATTCCTATGATTTTTGAGTCCCTCCTAGTGTTATTCTTCACTACACCATTTGTACGGACCTCCCCGTGGATGGGCAGCTCTGGCGTTTGACAACCCCTTAACTTGAACAACAGTCTTGTCACAGTTTTGGAATAATTGTATGTGCAGGGACGTCCAGAGCTGCTGGAAGGTTCTGAGGCAGACCCAATTGACGTTTAAACACGCATCAAGAGCCACCATCAAGTAAATAGTGTACCTGGATTCCCTATGCCATTTCACGGGTCGTTTCCTAAACGCTCTGACACCTTCGGGCAAGTTTACATTGAAGCAGGGTTCCTACCCTGACCTGCAGGCTGCATCGATATCGGAGTGGGATGTTACCTCCTAGGCTATCCCCTTGGCCTTGAAAAGGTTTTGATGCATTTACCCGGTGCAGTAATTACGAAGGTGATATTGCTAGAGTGAACGACAGGCGCGTGAGAGTACGCTGTGCCACCTCGGCGAGAAGCAGAAAGGACACAGAGTTATCCACAATCAAGTAGAGTGCCTGAACGCCCCAAGCCAACCACATCCCCTTTGTAAGAATGTGCCTGTGACAGTGAACATTTAACATTGGCCTAGCACGATATCGATATAGTGTTTACAGCTATTTTGAAAATGCACACTGGTTACCCTAATTAACGCTGTGCCCCTTTACTTAGCTATGGCGACGCTAGATCCAGCAAGTGGTAATGATATTCCTTGCTGAAGCGACCAGACTGCACTGGCCACCCTGAAACGCCGCCCGCACACACCGAGGACTTCGCAGTGCAATGCAGACGCAAGCCATACCTGCCCGAACCTAGTCCTGCCCGCGCTCCACCACCAGAGCCTTACACAAGCAATTAGGACTCTTGCCATTCGTCCATCGGGGGTGCGTTGCAGATGAAATGCAAAACAACTCAAGGGCAATCTCTTGTTCGCTTCGGGCCTAGTATTCCCACAACAAGGTAGCACCCGATACTGACCTTTCAACACTTTGGCTTCAGCACATTCGCCCCGTGGAGGCCCTGCATATGGACAGCAAGACAAGTAATTTTAAGACAGAAAGTAGAGCCATACCTCCACTCGGTACTACTCAATTTGAAAGTGGCCCACTGGTTAACACCTGCATAATGATTTCGGGTTCCGTGTTTGAACTGTCTAAAACAGTCCTAGCGGCCTACAACTTCCGGGGGCTGCCTCACACCCATAGTGGCCGAAAGACACTGTTGAACCGCTGGCGGTGTGACGTCCCACATCTTTGTAAAGGATCGTACCGTTCACGCCGGTCTTTGAACCACGCATCTGCACTGCCTCCAAACATCAAACACAGACAGTAAACACTCCGGGACACGGAGCGGGAGGCCGCCAGCGGCATCACTGACTATTTGTGGCAGGGGAGAAATATGTTTGAGTCCCTCCCTCTGCAGTATTCAATATCCAATTGTACCTCAAATAGTCAGCAGATGACTGAATGTAATAGTCATCATTGTACCTTACAATGTTAAACCCTTCAGGGACCGGCGACCGAGGTAGTATTTTATAACTTTACCTTATTATGATTTATGGGTCTTTCCTCAGTGTTCTTCTCCACTACACACAAAGTTTAAGTCAACACCTCCGCGTACCAGCTAAACACCCACGCCAGGGCTCAGATTTCCGTTCGTGTCACACACACTGTTGTTGTATTGCGATACAAATTAAATTATTCAGCTACATAAAGTCATGACTGTTAGCTTTGTCAATGGTCGCTAGTTGCATAAGATAAATAAGCAGCACTCGCGATACAAGTCAGGACTGGCTTTGTCAATGGTCACTCGTTGCATAAGATAATTAGCAGCACTCGAGATAGGCCGCGCTCCTTACTCCTGCTAGCGCGGACCAGGACTGGGACACGAGCCGGAACCCAGGTGAAGAGGCCCAGAGGCATAGCACTGGAAGCCCTGCACCACTGCTACCCACAGAGAAGCACAGCTTCAGGTGGGAAGCGCCGCACCAGGGTCGAGCCCCAGAAGCACAGCACTGGACGCACTGCACTAATCCACCCTCTCAGTTCAGAGAACTGGAATCACTGCACCCCTACCTCCCGGGGGAACCACGGCACTGAGAATACCACACCTAGACATAATCCCAAAACAACCGCACTGAAAGTACTGCACCAAACCATTCCATGGAGAGCAAATCCCCAGATGGAGAGCCCCCAATCACAGCGCTGAATGCCCTGCCGCCAAAACCCATCCCCTGCGCACAGCAAGGAAAGGAATACACGCAAACCGGCCCGCTGGGAGCAAATCCCCAGAGGGGGAGACCCACAGCCTAAAAGTTCTGTGCCGAAGCACATCCGCCGGGGCTGCAACCGCTGCCGCATGCATTGCAACTGGCAATGAGGTCGGGCAACAGGGCCGGAGCGGTAGGCTGCCAAGGCCCCTGGACCGCATGGTACCTCACGGTGGCTGCACCCTTGCCGCCCCGACGTCGCAGCCCGGACCCTGGAAGAGAGACGGAGACCACCGTCGCATGCAGCCGTTGCTCCGACACACCACAATACCCCGACTAACCCGTTGACACCCGGCTACGACTCCTGGCATTGCAGTGCGAGGCCGGGCCCTCGGCAACAATGCCCGCACCTGCCTGGGCCCCCCACCAGCGCGCGCCCCCCTCCGCGTCCCATACTGGGGGGAAGCCTGGGCGAAGGCAGGCGGCCTGTGCGGCAGTGTACCCCCGGTGAGGCCTCCGGAGACGGAGGGCGGGGAGACGCACCTGGGTGCAAACTTGAATTATCTCTATAGAGATGAAAATCCCAGCACCAATCCAAAGGTGGACGGGGAGCCTGACCTTCCCCCAGCGCCGCAGTTCTAGGTGCCGCCCCAGGGCCTAGCGCCCTCGCCCGATCCTAAGCCCAAGCTGAGGGACACCTTCCACAGTTGAACCTGTGACTTGCAGGTGATACCTGACCTCGGCGGTAGGCAGCCAGATCCCCCACCTGCCGCCCTCGAGGGAATGCTCGCCGTGGACCCAGTCCCTCCGTTGCCGCGTCGGCATCCGGGGCCAACAGCCCATACCCTTGATACTCCCGGCACCTGGAGCCGAGCGAGGAAGTGAGCCTGACGGCACCCGCCGCCCCATCCCCTGCCCCTAAGCGAACGGCCCGTTCGGGCCTAGGACCCCATTCACCCTGTGGGCAGAGGGGCCCTACCTCCCCACCCCACAACAAGGCACTGTAGCGCCTCTGTCCGCCACTGATCAGTGACCGGATGGCAGGGGGGTGCTCGTTCGGACCCATGGCGCATGATGCTGGTCTCCCAATGCTTAGGGGTAGCGTGGCAAGGACCGCCTGCTCAAGAGAGGCTGGAGGGAATCTCCCTCTCAACTGCCCCCCCGACCTGCTCGCGGGCCACCCCCAGCTGCCCTGGATGCACCAGGACTGAAGGAACCTTGCGTGCCCGGGGCAGGGTCCCCCGCGGGCATCACCACGCTGTGGCAAAAGGGGGGGAGAGGGGGCAGCCTGCACTCACCGGCCTCACTGCATCACAAGACGGCGTGTCCAGGCAGACCAGCACCACGACCAAACGGCGTCAGGGTGAGGGTCGCAGAGGCCGCCAGGTGGGTGGGGGAGGCATTTATACCTCTCCCCTTCCCCCACCTCGGCCGGAAGTGACGCCCAGGACCCCGAGGGGTCACCGGACACTAGACTGTCCAGTGTGCCATCTTGTGGCACTAGAGGGGCCGCCCTCTTATGAGGGTCCCCTGCGGGGACGAGTCGGTCAGCCCGCATATCCCATGGTGGCATCCGTCAGTCTGCGTGAGCCTGAAAATAAAGGGCAAGGGACACCAAAGTATCCTGATGTGACCATTGTATTGGTCACAGTGGGTGCAGGCAAGTAGCCTCCTCGCTAAATGAGGTGTGAATCACGGGCTCACAGCAGCAGCAGGGCCATCAGAGGTAGCCGTTTTCGCGCTATCCTAAGACTGATGGCCCTTTCAGTGTTGCTTTGCAGGCCCCTAGATACAGGGGGAAGGGGAGGAGGTCGGGGGCACTGCAGAGGCCTTCCTCGATGTGCACCACACAGGCTGAAAGATAAAGTTGTAATTTTAAAGTAGGGCTTTTCCTGCAGTCCCGGAACGCTTTTTTGAAACAAAGAAGTAGGGGAACGGACTGGAATAATTTTTAAAAGTAGGGGCACGCCGTGCCCTTCCGATCCCGCCCACTTCTAACACTGAGTGTAAGCCATGCCGCTCCACATCTAAACCTTGCTCCTCGCTCATCATTTTTCATAAGCCACACCCCCTTGCATGTTACGAGGTTAACCATGCTCATCGCCAGGCACTAGACTAGGCGTGGCCCTTGCGTGTGACATGCTAGCTCAGTCAGACCTCTTTATCCTACAGAATTGACAGATTTAGTGTCTTTTATTTATGTCAGTCTTTTTATTCAGTTTTACAGCATTTGTTTATAAGGCATGAAGCATACAATCAGAGGAACAGCACTCGCCATATCGTGCCACAAACCTCTGTTCAACAACTTGATCAAGGGCAGTAAGCAACTCAAGGAAAGGGGATGGGAAACACATTGATAGTACTTGTAAAATACAATGCCCCATACCCTTACATTACTACCTCCTGTACTGTGTTCTACATGGAAGGCATCATGCCACCTGTGCTCTTCTGTCTATATCTGGGACCCCTCTGCTGAACGGGGAGCAGTGCAAGGAGGGGGTTGAGGCATACCTGGACTTATCCGAGTAGGCGTATTTACTTCAGGCTTGTAGAACCTAAGCTAGGGCCTGGGGGAGAAATGTAGTCAAACATCTATGGATGATGTGACTGTAAGGAAGGGTGAAGAAGATGAACTGTATGACTCCATGTGGGGAATGGCATATGTCCTTTGTGGTCACTAACATGTCATAAGTACAGGAAGGGACAATTTGCACGAATGCGCTAAATGGACTGCTAGGGAAGAAAGAGGGCACGCAATCAGGTGTAGTTCTTTTGAAGTCTACTTTCTCTGATTTCCACGTTTTTTCTCTATGGTTTGTGGATACTCTTTCTGTTTCTTCTCTAAGATCATTTTTCTGGTTTCTTGGTGTTCTCTGTTTGATTTCTAGTGTTGACCATTGTCTGATTTCTAGGTTTCCTTTCCGATTTCACATACTCCTGATTTCATTGTTTAATTTCTCCAATTTCTAGTCTTCTTCTCCCTCATTTCTTCTCTCCCATCTTCACTTTCTAAGGCATGTTACTCAATCTTATCTTTTTGATATCTACGTCACATCCCATCTCACTGATCTTCAATTTTTATTTCGTGTGTGTGTTTGTGTGAGAGAAAAAGAGAGAGCGAAAGAGAGAGAGAGAGTTTTCACTCACTGTCCAACATCATTTTACAAGGAACAGTGATTGAGCAACACATGAAGAATATTGGATTTACCACCTAAAACATCCAATTCAGGGATTAGCCTAGGGAATTGATTGTAAGGTGCCAGCAACAAAATGATAGTCATCTTGAGCCACTGATGCTGTGAACTCTCAGCTATAAAGATGTGAACATGTGTGTGTGGTTTTATTCACATATATTCCATCCCACTATGGACTTGTAGTAGGTGGGGAAACAACCTTTACATCGCAGTCATTAGACCGCGATACCTTTACAACGCGGTCGTTACAACGTACGCGTTGTTAGAACGCGATGCACTTGCTACGCAAGTCATTACATCGACTTGCAGTAGATGGCGCTCTAACATAAGGAATAGTATAATTTTCTATTCCAACACCTTCCCTACTGTTGCGTAGGCTGGAGTTGGAATAGTAAATTATACTATTCCTAATGTTAGAGCGCCCTCTACTGCAAGTCGATGTAATAACTTGCGTTGGAATGGCATCGCGTTCTAACAACGCGGTCATTGTAACAACCGCGTTGTTAAGGAACGCGATGTGATTGCATGCATTGTAGCATGCTATATTCAAGTATGTGTCCTCATAAAGGTAAGTCATATGATAAAATGTCAAACGATTAAATACTTTCAAGCCTAAATCAGCTGGGCGAACTCCTAATGACTGCGGCATTATATTTGTAGGGCTTGGTTTTCTTTTAGGGGTGCTAAGGCTCTTGCATGCGCTATGCATGCTTTCTGCTAGGAAGAGAGGAGACAAGCGCACTCGGACATGTCTGGCAGGGCCAGCACAGTGTGGGACACAAGGGGAACAGTCTTGGTCCAGTTTCTTTTTTCTTCTTTTTTTTTTATAATTCTTTTTATTGAACAAAGAGAAAACGGCATTTCTTGTTACAGAAGGACAGATAATATCTCAGACATACATAGACATCATTGCAGTGATAAATCAAAACAATAGGTCAGGGAAGTAGGAACTCAGGGTGTGAGAGGTTCTTCCAGAGGAGGGACGGTGGGTGGGACACAAATATTCCCTCTGTACACATTCCATTTGTCCCAAATTGCAGACCACTTTTTGGGGCATCCCCGTGCAACATACACTGTTTTTTCTCTAAGCATGCACCAGTCCATGTCTGCCTTCCAGGAAGTCAATGTAGGCGACACTCCAGACCGCCACAACCGGGCAATATTCCTCTTAGCCACCATCAGGCCCAATGTGACCCAAGTTTTCCCCCTGCTATTCAAATCAGTAGGCTCCTAGACGTTTAACAGACATCGTTTGGCTTCAGGCCGGAGTCCCACCTCGAGCACCTCATTTATACACTTGTGTATCCCCTTCCAGTAGCTCTGGATAGTTGCGCATTCCCATATTATATGCATGAAAGTACCTTCTTGACCACATTGCCTCCTGCACATTGGTCCAGTTTCATTTTTAGCTTGTACAAAGGTACATGAGATGGAAACAGCATTGAAGAGAGTGTGATATACAAACCGGAGCTGGAGCTTGGACAGAGTATTGTTGTTTGCAATGTTATATCTAAAACTAACCCATCTAGGCAAAGAAGTATCCAGGAAAATGAAATACCCTCTCTTTTCAACAATATCCCCAATGTCACTGAGCGAGTGAGACGTGGAAGCCCAGCGCTCATTGGGTTGTTTCCAAGAGATAATTCTGAAAACAATGTGGCCAAATAGCGCCTTTTACACTTCAATTCTCAATGCAGGTGGATTTAATCCATTTATCCATCCTTTCCTCTCTTGCCTTCCATTTTTTTTCTCCATCCATCCTTCCTGTCTTTTCTCCATCAATCCACCCTTCTCCCCATTCTCTTCATCTCTCCTTCCCTTTCGTGCTATCTGGTTGCATTCTTCCCCCTCCCCGGGGCCCACCCCACAGCTCCATCATGCTAAGTTTTTATGTTATACACATTGCCAACCCCTCCCCCCCCTTGTAGCTGCTAAGGTGGGGGTTCATGACACCCTACCGATTGCTACAATTTGTTTGGACCCCTCTGGTGAGCTATTGGTTTATGCCCTGCCTATCAATGGGTGGGTGAGTTGGGTAATATTCCCAATACTTGGAAAGGTGCTGTCATTAAGAAGGGAGCAGAGACTAACCTAGCTACTGTAATTTCTTGTTTAGGTATCATAGCATTTGTCCCCAAATAATTGTAAAACGAATAAATGAACGAGTCAAAGAAAAGAATGTATGTACAAGGCAGACTTGAAGAAAAACACTCAACCATTGACCACCGCTTTGACCTTTGGTTGACTGCGCGGAACTCCATTGAAGTGGCAGGAGTGTTGAACTGTTGCTTCCTGGACCATTCCCCCAGGACTTCTTGACATTTGGCAAAAAATTGCACTCTGGCAATTGGACCCAGAGGTAATGTGTTATAAAGGGATGCTTAATGGCGTAAGTTCCGTTTGAGAACAGATTGAAACAAGGTTGTTTTCTCCCCCAGCACTTTTCTGACACAACTGCCTATAATGTCATTTCCCCCATAAATGAGTTACATGATGTAGCTTGCCTACTATATGCAGATGACTTAATCTTTTAGGTTTATTGCCTGGTAGGGTTACAAAGGAAGTTATTAGATTTGCATCAATATTGTTGCGAAAACAAATTAATAACCAATACAGCTAAAACTAAGAACATGTTTTTCGCAAGTAACACACTCTCCTTTTTTAGGTTTCACCTAGACAGGGCACGCGCTGTCTCTGAGAGACATATTGTTTACATACAGAGGGCTTACAGCCCGCCCATAGCATACCATTTGTCAGCTTCAGCATTGCTCTCATTTCTTTCATCCCCACTTGTCATAGCAAGTGGGCGTCATGTCCTCTTCTTGTATTTGGCCCTCCCTGGAGCATGCACCAAGTACTCGTGTCCATCCACTGCTCTGTTTTAGGATCTACATTTTTACTTAGTGTTCAAGCACTCCATAGGAGTGCTTGTGTTTTCAGTCTGTCTCCCATATCCCCAGCCATGTTGCTTCTTTCCCCTTCCATCCGTCCCTATTCCATGATGCTTCTTTTCCCTCCCACTCCCCTACCATGTACTCTACACCACTGCACTCTACTCTGCACCACTCTACTCTATGCCACTGCACTCTATGCCACTGCACATTATGACACACCACTCTCCTATAGGCCACTCTACTCTACGCCACTGCACTCTAGTCTGCATCACTCTACTTTACACCACTGTACTCTAGACCACTCTAATTTGCACCACACTACTCTAAGGCACTGCATTCTTTGCCACTGCACTCTCTGCCACTGCACTCTACACCACTGCACTCTACTCTGTGCCACTGCATTCTATGCCTCTGCAGTCTACACTACTGCACTCTATCCCAATTCGCTCTATGCCAATTCACTCTACTCTACTCTGCAGTCTATTCAACACTACTCTAAGCCAATACACTCTATTCCACTGCACTCTGCACCACTCTACTTTACTCTATGTCACTCTACTCTACTCCACTGTACGCCTCTCTACTCTACACCACTCTATGCCACTCTATTCCACTCCACACCACTCTACGCCATGCCATGCCATGCCACTCCACTCTACTCTACACCACTCAACGCTGCTGTACAACATGGATCAAAGACACTGGCAAAGCCAATAGCTCTTGCATAGGCAAAACCTATTGGCTTTGCGAATGCTTGTTCTTGGTTTTTAAAAACACAAAGGAGGGACAAAGAGCGCTTCTATGTCCAGCATACAAGTTCCCTCAAAGTATATGTAGTCCTATGGAGTATGCAGTTCCTCTAGAGTCAAAGGGAAGTGGAAGGAAAGTTAATCGGAGGAGAACTGAGTAAACAGAACGGGGGATCTGATAGCTCAGAAGCAAGAGCCCTCACATACCCAGGTGGGTGTCATGCTTCATCATCAGGGAGCATCTCATTAGGCCAGTGCTGCAATGCCCTCGAGGGGGCTCTTTGACAGAGGCTTTTTAAAATAAGATGCAGTTGTGAAGTGTGAGTGGAGGTGCTCTGGGCATAGATTGGTATAAAGTGGGTTAAAAATAGCTAAGAGGTACCCTAGCAATTATAGTATCTGTGCCCTCTTGTTATGAATAAAAACAGTGGGTGGCTGAATATGGGAGTAATGATCCAATGCATCTCCTAGAGTAATGTAAATGTAGATCAACATGTTTCTTGCCAATGGCTGTCGCTATCGATCAGGGCAATTCTTCTGGACCAATAAGCTAATCTACTGGTGATTGGGGAAGTGAATGTGCAGCATTAATAAAAATTCCCAATCACAGGTAATGATAACATAACCCTCAATGTACATAGTATACATGAGGATATCAAAACAACTACCTGGAATAAGGAAGAAAAGAGGACAGGAAAAAAACAAATTAATGGTACAGGTACAAGTATTCACACTGTCATACCCATGGTAAAAGCAATGATGCATTAAGAAATCTTTAGTAAATTCATGCCAAAGGCGAAATCACGCCTGTCAGTGAATGTGCAAAGTCTCAAGACAAACAAACATACAAACAAACAGGCAGGTGACACATATGTGAAGTAATGTAATGCAATACAATTCCAACATAATCACATGAGTGCTCCTAAATAGAGTGATTCAATGTATCTATGTAGACTGCAATCGTCATAAAGCTTACCCAAATTTGGTAAGCTACTGACCCTGTACGTGATGGCAGAGACCGCGCTAGCTGCGGAGTGAAATTGAAGGAGGAAAGTGAAATTAGACCTTAATTAAAGGTATCTATCAAAGAGAGTGTAAGTCACCAGAATACTCACGCCAACCAGGGCGCTCGATAAGGGGGGACCCACCCCTTTGTGCCACCCTGGGGGTAATGAGGGAGCAGAGGAGGCGGTTTTTATACCGGATAGTGAAGTGCTAATGGCTCACAGGTGTGGTAGATGGGAGCATAGGGTTTTTTTTCACGCTTGGAAAGCTAACCCATGCCTGTTGCTCAGGGAAAGAATCCATCCTCATCTTGGGGCCAGGATTTTAGCCCAATGCTGAAGATTCATGATGCGGATCCCACTAGGTCTATGTGTGCATTCAAAGTGTGATCCCAGCCCCAGGACCCGGGATGCGGGACACGTGGCAGTCTGAGCGGGGCTTCCCAGGTGGAGATATTGTAAAGTGGATGCGGGGGGGCATGCCTCCTATCATGTTAGATCGAGAATGGCTGCCATCTTGGAGAGGCAAAGGTGTTGCCTTTCCAAATGCCATGGGATAGCAGAAGGGTTCAGCAGTTACGCATGGAGGGATATCATAATGTTTATGTACAAAAAGGGTCATTATAAATATCTACAGGGTTCCATTTATCTGAAAAGTGGGTCCATTGGGCAATAGAACGCCAGCCCAATAAGGAGCTGCCCGATGATGAAACATGACACCCACCTGGGTGTATGAGGGCTCTTGCTTCTGAGCAATCAGATCCCCCGAGCTGTTTACTCAGTTCCCCTCCGACCAACCCTCCTACCACTTCCCTTTGACTCTAGAGGAAATGCATACTCCATAGGACTACACGTTCTTCGTTTTTGTCAGATGTAAAACTGGAGCAGTGTGTATGCATAAATCCAATGGTCTTACCTTTTCTGCACATTTCAGTTGGGAAGACCATTGTGCTGCAACTCAAATCAAGCTCTTAGCGACAACAAATGATCTTGGGCATTTTGACGAAAAGTATGGAGGTTTTAATTGAACTCTGCTGCTGAAAGCCATCTGGGATATGTGATTTCCCTGGGTCTATGTCGTGTTGGTTGCTTCCACTTGAAGAGAGAGTTAGCTCAAAAGTATTGGATAGTGCTGTCTAAAATATCTATTTCGTTTCCCTTCCAACTCCACAATACAAGCACTGAATCCAGCTGTTTTTAAATTGCACACATTGATTCATGGGTGATGGATCACATGCACAATTGAGTGCTTTGTATCTTATGTTCATACTGTATGTGGGTGTAATAAGAGTTTGTACATTTTTTTAAGTTGAATATTTCAATGTAAGCTGGTTCTGTTTGACCAATTATATATTCCATTGCTCAGTATTAGTTAAAAAAGTCAAAGTGGTTTAAACGCAAAGTTTTGTACTTGTGTTGGAATTGCCCACCTCTAGGACATCAGGATTTTTAGGTCGAGCCTGGGCAGCACATGCGCTGCTGTGAGGCATGCAGTAGTGAAGTATGGACTTGAAGCTGCGCCCACTCTCCGCCCATATTTTTAATTGGTTTGTGTCATTGTCCTTTGTAAACGCTGGCTTCTGATTCATTATTAGGCTTGTTAGTCCCTCCTTGGTACCGCCTTGTATCTATTTGTTACCTCCCATAACGACTGGACCTTTTACTTGTCTTGTTACACGGTCTGCTTTATCTTGGCTGTGAGCACTATTTCATTTAATGATTTGCCCCAATTCCACCCACTACCTCGCAGCACGCCGCCCGCTTTTATTTTATTTACTAATGGCGGTCCGCTTTAACTATAGCGGCCGCAGTTTTTTATTTATTTATTTTAGCAGCGCGGTCCGCTTTAAGTTTAGCGGCCCCGCTTTCTTACTTATTTATTTGTTTAATTTGTTTACCAGCGCCCATGCAGCGCTTTCACATTCATAGAGGCCGCGCCCCTTTCTTTAGACAAGCGGCGTCTAAAGAAAGGTGCGTGGCTGATATTAAAGTGAAAGTGCAGCATGGGCGCTTTTACCCAAAAAAACATTTGTTTGTCAACTTGACAAACAGATGTTTTTTTTTGTCAAAGCCCCCATGCCGCAGTTTCACTTTAATGTCAGCCACACCCCTTTCTTTAGACGCGGCTTGTCTAAAGAAAGGGGCATGGCCTTCATGAATTTGAAAATGCCGCATGGGCGCTAGTAAAAAAACAAATATTTGCACTGCAATAGGTCTCGAATTTGCGAGAGTTTAAACTATTGCATTGCCAATAGCTTAAACTCTCGTAAATGCGAGACCTATTACATTGCAAATGCTTGTTTTTTATTCTTACCTGCACAACAAATCTCTGTGTCACATTGAAATATGCTTTGCAGTTAAAACCCCAACCCAGCCTGAGCTAATTAGCTCAGCTTCACACCTTATTCTTTGGCCAGATGATGAAATTTGTGCCCTAGCACTTCTGAACTTTTATTTTGGTAATATTTGTTCTTGCTTTGACTCCGTCTTGGCTTGATGTTCCTGTGTGCTTCTCTCACCTGAAGCCTTGCTTCAAGGGCTTTCTACATTCAGGACATGCAGACTGCAGCAGCGGAGCTCAATCTTGCACTGTAGGTTTAGGTTAGAATTTGGGTATTACTTTCTTTAGGGTCTACATAGAGCTACTCTATCGTGCTATATTTTGCTTGAATTTCGCCGCAGAGCGCAAGTGAGAAAAGTTAAAGCAATATGCATAGCTGTGGTGGGGGATGCTTGTACGATCAGTATAGAAATGAATGTCCCGGTTACTTACCGGTAATCTTCATTACTCCGAGTATTGTCTTCCTCGCCACATGATCAACGAAGTGAGCTTCAGCTCCACACCAGAACCCTCCAAAGCAAAAGTATTTCATTTTTTTCATTTTCATTTCATTCTTTATTGTTTGATTAATTAAAATCTTACAATGTAATGGCAAGCGTTCCAGCTATAAAAAAACAGGTTTTATAAAAAACGAATAAGTAGTAAAAACGTGAATAAATGATGCCATATTTTAAGTAGATTAAATTTGATAATATCAATTTCATAATACTATTTACATATTTATATACATCATACAGTACATGTCAATTTAATTTTGCTGGTCTAATTTTGATCCAGTTCTTATTAAAAACTTTACAAAAGCTGAATTCAATGATATATCGTCAGAATGTAAGCACTTTATCAAAGCTTGCCTGCAAGTCCGAACTCCTCGTGCGTTAAAGTGCCCCTTAAGAATAGTTTTTCTTTCAGTTTTCAGTTCTGGACATACACACAGCAAGTGGATAATGTTTTCCTCTCCATTTTGCATAAACGACGGTGCGACAGTTCCTCTGTTCTTAGCCACGGCATAAGATGACATAGGTCGGGAAATGCACCAAAGCGAGCTTTTATGAAGATTCGCTTGTGCTTCAGAGACCATGGGGTTTCCAGGTATGGTTGTGCTTTCACCTTTGTGAAACCATTTATTAATGGCCAGGCATGCTTCCTTTTTACAAAAGAGTCTTTATCCATAAGCAGCGATAAATGTTTTGTTATTTTATTAATAGATTTTTTGAATGATTCTGTAGTTGTTGAAGTGTTCCAAATGGGAGTTGCTGAGTATTCATCAAGTGCAGCATGTAAATATTTCCAGGCATATGATTTACTATTTGCATTTATTTCCTGCCATAATAGTTGGGACATTTGATTTACGTTATTATTTTTTATTCTGTTCCATACTTTTAAAAATTGGCCTTTTCGTACGAATAATTGGTTAGTTAATCCAAATTCCAATCTTATCTGCGCCGGAGATGCATTGTGAGGAAGATAAAAGAGGGTTTTAAAAGTTTTTGTTACCGCATTTTAGATGGTCTCAGAGTCTTTCCCGCACAGCGCTTCGCTACCATATGTTAAGGTTGGCAATAGTTTTGCCGATATTACTTTTAAAAATGGTCGGTAACTCAGCTCTCCTAGCGTTTTCTGCAAGATTATAAATGCAGCTATCAAGGTATTTGCTTTCCTTTGGATATCGGTCTTATGTGGGAGAAAAGATCCTTTATCGTCAAATAATACTCCCAAATATTTATATGATTCTACTTGTTCTAATCGTTTATTGTCAAGGAACCATTTATGCTTGTATTTTGACCTTGAATTTTTGTTAACCTCCATGATTTTTGTCTTTGTTTCATTTATAATCATTCCATTTTCTTTTGAGTATAATGATATCCTGTTTATCAGACGTTGCACACCCACTTTTGTTTGGCTAAGTAAAATGACATCGTCTGCGTATAGTAAATTTGATATCTGAGTATTAGCTAATTTGGGAGGATACGCATTCACTTCATTCAGTGCGGTCGTTAGATCTGATAAGAAAAGGTTAAAAAGGAGTGGGGCCAATACACACCCTTGCTTTAAGCCAGTTGAGGTTGGAATTTCCTTCGTTAACGTTGAGCCGTCTCCCATCCGAACTCTGACCCAAGTATCAGAATAGAGGAGTTGGATTGATGTTAAAAGGGAAACTCGGATACCTTGTCCCTTCAATTTTTGCCATAAAAGTCGTCTGTGTACACAATCGAAGGCCGATCTAAAATCCACAAAGCACAGATACAGGGGTTGTTTCATTAAAATATATTTATCCATTAGCATTGATAGAACTAGTATATTTCGTTGTGATACCCATTCCTTTGATAAATCCTGTTTGGTTGGGCGGAATTATCTGTTTCTCCTTTGCCCATGCCGATAGACTTGATAATAAAACTCCTGCGAATAGCTTGGCATCTGTGTCTTGAAGAGTGATTAATCTATAATTTTCAGGCTGGGCCCAGTTTCCTTTTTATAAATTGGCGATATTAATGATCCCCTCCATGATTCAGGTATGGTCGATGTCCTGACACTTTCTTTAAACACTGTTGTAAGATGTTCTGACCATAGATCAGGGTCTTCTTTAAAAAGTGCAAATGGTATACCATTAGGACCTGGTGCGCCATCTTTTTGTTTCCGTATTAGTTTACATAAGTGATTTTTTTATATATCCATTTCGTGAGCCAGATCATTTCTTGTCGCCTCGATCGTATTCCCTTTGCTGATCAGATGTATTGTTTCACGGTTGGAGTTTAGATGTATTGTCAGAAAACTAATCCAATCTTTTTCACTCAGAGTAGATGATACCGCTGTTTTGTTCGGTCGTCCTAAACCATTTATCATTTTCCAGAATTCCCTAGAGTTCGTTTGGTTACTAGCGTGAAGAGCTTTAGCCCAGAGATCATGCTTTGCCTGGTTCCTTTCATTCCAAATTAACTTCTGCAGATTTTGGTTAATACTTTTTAATTTAGTAGGCAATTCCATGTCATTTGGGAATAGTTTTATCTGTCTCCTAAGATTGTTGCGAGTCTTTCTCATAGTCTGAGTTAAATAGGATAAGTTAATTTTATTTCCTTTTCCAGCTTCCTTCTTTTGATTTTTCTTAAGCTTGGGTGCTAGCTCATAAGTTTTAATTAATTTTTGTATGAAATATACCCATTGTTCCATTACAGATAAGGATTTTTCTTCAAAGCAATCTTTAACATATTTTTGGGCCAATTTATTTGTGTCGTCTTTAGTGTGTGCTTTCCAGATAAGTCTCCTGTAATTGATAGTTCCCGTCTGTCCCGGTGTGGTTAAATATGTTTGATGTTTTATACAGGATACATTTGTAGTAAGTATTTGCTGACAATGATCACTATCAGACACCTTCTCGATATGGAACGAAGTTATATTGCTAAAAATATTTAATGATACCATTGTATAATCAATTCTTGATTTGTGGTTTTATGAATGATATGTCAATGCTGGTGGTGAGTCTTGAGGGAGTCTCCCATTTAATATTCTTAATCCCATTGCTTCAATATCTTTGACAAAGTTTGTACCTACTTTGCTTTGCCTATGATTCATTGCTATCCATGTTGCTTGCTGGGGGATTGCCCATTGATAGTCCTATTGTATAGTGGTATCATCTCTTAAATAGGGCACAAGCAAGTTTAAATTAAAATCCCCTGAGACTATATAGTCTCAGAATGGGTCATCCATCATTTGCTGGAACAAAAAACTAGTAAGAGTAGTACACATGTTACTCCTTGCGCTTACTGTAGGGTGTACATATAAGTTAATTATCATTAAAGATTTTGATTTTTTGTTTTCCTTATATCGTAACTTTACTGTTAGAATATCGGGGTTATTTGTGCTCACTTGTTCGTGCTCCACTCTCAAGTCAATAGCTATGAATGTTGCCAAGCCCCGGCTGGGGCGACCACATTTGTGTTGTTTGATTGCAGGCTCAAAGTATCCTTTATAACCCTCTAACATTACAGGATTAGTGGCCCAAGTTTCCTGTAATAGAATAACCTGATAGATACTTGACATAGAATTTAAGTGGGCATTATTTAACTTTTTGCGTACCCCATTTATATTCCAAGAGCATAGCTTTAGTAATTCGCTATCATTTTTTGATTTTTCTTTCGGGCGGCTTGCTATGTTCTGTCATTGTTCATTGGTTCCATGAAGAGCCGTAGAAATCAATTTTTCATTTATTCTAGTTGACTTCTCAATTTTAATTTGATTCATTGTCATTTCATCTGTTTTGTCCGTTTTTCCGAGAGGGTTTTTCAATAGAGAGAAAACCTGCTTCCTGGTGTTTTGTTGTTGGGGATTCAAATTCTCATGTATGATGAACGGTCTTGGATATACCTTTGGTAAAGGCTTACTAATTGTTATTCCCCAGCTAAGGAAAGTTTCTTTTTCATTATTGATTAATTCTGCTATAGAACCAGAGTTCAAAGTAATCAATGTCATTTCTTGACTATTTTCTGTGTTTGGTAAGAATTTTATAGCTTCGATGTCTTCACTTGAGATATTTTCTAGCGATGGAATAGATTTAAAGAGGTGAAGAATATTTCCTCTGTTTAGTATATCTTGTAATCCTCTTGAACAATATTCCGGTTTAAAGATCAGTTGTGTCATACCATTAGCTGACGATTTCTCACTTCTGTCATTTACAATACCTAAATGGTCTTTATTTGAGAATACTTTCTCCTCTCCATTTCTTACGTTGACAGAGTGAGCTCTATTAAATATGATGCAATACTCCTCTGTTTGTTCCATCATATCATTTTGGGTTGTGTTTATATGATTTGGCTTATTTGTTTGATTTATTTGATTATGAGAGTGTTGCTGGTTTTGATTTGTGCTTTGAGTTGTATTTTGCTGTGCCAGGAATGTTCTTTGTACTGCTGGTGCAATATTTCTTTTCACGTCATCTTTGCACGGGTCATTTGCTTTCTGAGGTTTTGATAAGCTTTTCAGTTTTTCCCTGTTTTCCCACAATACGTCTTTTTTCTCCATTGATGTTTTCTCTAAACCTCTGAGGTTTTCTCGGGATATACCATCTTTTTCCGTTGAATTTATGTTTATCCCCTCTATCTCAGGTTCATAAGGATTTCTTCTGTTTGTATTTGTTGCAGTTGGTATATTGTTTTGGCTGTATGATTCATTAATTTGCTCTCTCAACTGCTTTTCACTTGTAGCTTTATTGAATAAGGCAAAATATTTCTTATTTTTACTGTTGGTTGTAGAAATCTGTTCTCCATGTGATTCCTTTTCCTGATTTCCCTTGTTTCCTTATTTCGTTTTTTTCCGTCACCACCCAATTCAATGGGTTCTTCTTTTGGAGATTGTATTATGATTACCGAATTCCGTTTGGCCTTATTTCTTGCTTTACGTAATTTTTCTTATGTTTCTTAGTCATACTGAAATGTGGGGAAACAGCTTCCTTAACCTCCAAGTCTTTGGTGGTATCTTCTATATGAGAGACCATTGATTTTATGCCATTTGACCGCTCCCCTCTTGAAGTAGGTTCTGGACAGCTGTCTGTGTTGGGTTTTCCATGCTTGCTGTATCATTCAGAGCATTTAGTTCGACAGCATCACTTAACTGTTTTATATTATTGATTACTCCTGCGTCCTTTATTATACTGGTTTCCACTTTATCCTTGTTTTTTTCCTTTTGCAGACTCAATTTTACGTCTTCAAGTATTGAGTTCATTACCTCCGGTATTGTTACCAGTTTATTAATTATTGGGGCGCATGTCCAGTCAAGGTATGTTGCAGCAGCTTGTGTTTGAGCTCTTATTATCAGGCTATTTAACTGAGCCAGTTTTTGATCTATTCCTGCTACTGCGTTGGCCATCACGTTAAGTAGGTCAATTTGGATCTCCATTTTATTTGACTGAAATGTCAGTGCTTCTGAGGTCAGTGATGACGTTCGATAAAAGATGTCCCATATGGATCCCAAGTCCTGATTGTCTGTGACTTGGAAATTATGATTCTGCTGGAATCCCTGATCACTTTGGGTAATATTATCTGAACCCACTTGGGAATTTAATTGCTCTTCATTTGCCTCTTTACGTTTGTTAGTGTATTTGTTATCACTACAGATTTTTCTGATGCTTGGCGTACTGCAAAGCTGTATATTGTCCTCTTTTATTCCTAGTTTTCCGTTGGTTCCAAGATGGGTGTCTAATTCTTCAATTTGATCATTGGAGGGTGAGCTACTCTCCATATCCGTGCTTAATTCTGAGACAGACTGTGCCCGTATCCGTTCTTAATTCTGGGGCTATGCCACTACTTACTCCAGACTGGGTTGCCTGGATACCGACTGCTAACTGTTCCTGAGTGCCCTGGTTAGCCACCTGCCGTGGAAGTATAGTGTCCATCGCCATCTCAGTTTTTTTCCTAATTTCTACTTTTACCTCTAGGGGTGGCGGGGCCCTCGTTGACCATATTTTCTGGGATGTTTCCAGTATGTCCATATCATATTGTTCCACTTGCATTGTTGGTGTTATACTTAACATTTCAAGGTCTGTAATATACCCATCTGTTGTACCTGTGGTACCTACATTTTCCCCTTCCACCTGTTGGAAGCCTTTGTTCTGAATTTGCACACCTAGCTCTTGACCAGCAAGTTTCGTTTTATTATCAGACTTATCGATTGGCTTACTGATTGGCTTAATTGTAGATTGAAGGTTAGTTGCTTCTGTCGCTATTTGCATTGTCATCATAGCTCCAGGAGGGTCCTTCAGAAAATCAAACTTATGAGGAACTTTCATAGATTTTTCAAACATACGCGCAATTGGTGAAATTAGCGATTGCATCCCTCCATCAGTATTTGCTTTTACTTTTTTTATAGCTTTTGACGCCTGTACTTTCCTTGCTCTTCTTATGGGAGGACCCAATGCCCTCTCTTTTCCTGAGCGCATGCTGGTTATTAGCAGAGTTGATGGCCATGTTTCGTATTCCGTTAATGGTACAATTTGGTCCCAAGGCTTATTATATTTCTGGCCCTAGGCTTTGGGACTGTAAAAATAGTGTAACCTCGCCAAGCTTCGCCTTTCCCCCGGCAGCACCACTCAGCGTTTGTTGTCCTGTAGTCCTTCTCGGCTTGCTTGGCTTGGGTCAGCTTCGCTTTGCTTAGCTAGGTTTTGGATGGTCGAAATCACTTTAGCTTGTATCAGGATTTTAGCAGGCTGGCGTAAGGAAAGAGTCCAGTCAAGATGCAAGTGCCTTTGAGATCCCTTCTCCCCACCTGCGGCTCTGTCAGTCTCTCCCAGCTGATGTCCAAGGGAGGTTACCAGTTTAGCAGCAAGCAGCAGCAAGCAGCAGATGGAGGCACACCTGATAGACTACAAACCGCACCCAGACTAACCGGGCCGTCTCCGTGGTACCTGTGAGACTGCTACAACTGCTGTACTTGCCACTCTCTGCCTTCCAAGCCAGCTGCCTCCTTCTCCCTACCTCCTCTACCTCCATAACAACCCAGAGGGGAGAGGGTGGTAGGCGTGATGGATGTGGCGTGATGGGTGGGGGTAAGCCCCTTGGTACAGGATCCTTGCCGCTATCCTCCTGCTCCAATGCCGTGGCGGGCCCTCTCAGTTCAGTTCGGCCGCTCACAACAGCCGCTCACAACTTGAGCCGATGCACGCCGATGCGCGCAATGCAATGCTGCGCTAACGGGGCCGACGGACCAGTAGGCAGGCAGGGAGCCACAGCCAAAGCCTCGGCAGAATCCAAATGAGGCTGCTTAGAAGCAGGTGCAGCAGGCGCAGGAGGGTGGCGGACCGGGCGAATGGCCCGTAGCGTTCTCGGCGTTCCTTGTCTCCCGCTCTGCTCCCGCTCCGCTCGCCGCTGCTGCGGCACTCTCTCTCTCGGCGAACCGAAGCAAAAGTAGCCTACCATGCCTCCCATCCCCTCCCAACATGGCCGACTGTGGCGTGGTGGAGAAGGAGACAGGGAGGCCAAGGGACAGTGATTACACAACTGTTTTATTTAGAGGGTTTTTTTCATAAGGAAAGAAAATACTGGATGCACCATCCGGGGTATAGTTCTTGGGTCCGAGGGCAGGGAACGTCCAGTGGAGAGTCCGGTCCTCAGGTCTGATGTTGGCACCCTCCGGTCCTCCTCGCACTCGGAAAAGGAAATAAAGAAAGGCCTGGTAAGGGAAGGGAACGTGCTATGGGGATGTCACACAGGGAAAGGGAGTGAAGGACTGAGCACCCGACCGTCACCGTGACGCGCTGTTTTCTCCCGGGGCTTGATTAACGCTCTGCTTTAAGGTTCGCAGCGGTGGGCCCCCGTTCCTAGGTTTAGCTAGGTGGCCCGCCCTTCTCTCCAGCCTTCCCCTTATCCCATACAGCCCCCAGGTGTCCCCGTACCTTTTGGAGCCACGATCCTCCTGGACCGTGGCTGGCTTGTACGCGTTGCCGGAAAGGGTCCGGTTCCCCCTTTTCTTCAGTCCTGGAAGCTTCTACTTCAAACAGCTGGGCTTCCGGCTCGATCCCTGAAGTGGGTCCCGGTTCTCCAAGTCCAGGCGGGATGAAGAAGGTCCTTCCGTCTCGCTGGGAATTCGCCGATACCGATCCTTCCGGCTTCCGACTCCGTCTTGCGAGAGAGAGTCCTTCCGTCTCTTCCCCTTTGAAGGAGGGCGGAACACCTGACCAGGGCACGTGATCGGGACCCAGAGCTGAGAGCAGTGGAGTCTTAAAGGGACAGAGCATCTGAGGCGAGGGCTGGAAATAGAGGAGGGGACAAGGTGACAGGTGAGGGGTATCCCGTCAGGCAATGGATCCGAGGAGGGCTTCACAAGCAGCTCCTCGCCACACACCCCACCCCAGCATGTTCACGATCGGGGAACAGGGTGAGACGGGAAAGGAAGTCCGCGTTGCCGTTGTCCGAGCCCTTGCGGTGGCGAACCTCAAAGAGAAGGGCTGTAGGGCAAGGAACCAACGAAGGACCCGCTGATTATTCCCTTTGTTCCGACTCATCCAGAGGAGAGGAGCGTGGTCCGTATACAAGAAGAAATGGGCACCCTCAAGATAGTACCTTAACCTATCCACCGCCCAGTTGATAGCAAGACACTCCTTCTCAATGATGGGATAGCCCCTCTCCCTGGGGAATAGTTTCCGACTCAGGAAAAGAATGGGATGCTCAAGCCCTTCTGGGGATATCTGGGAAAGAACTGCCCCTAATCCGTTGTCGGAGGCATCAGTCTGGAGTAGGAAGGGTTTAGAAAAGTCAGGGGAACGGAGAATGGGACCTGACGTGATAGCCCTTTTGAGGTTCTGGAAAGCACACAGGGCAGCGGGTGAAGGGGAGAGAAGGTCTTTAGGTTTCACAGTCTTCCTAAGGAGATCGGTAAGGGGGGAAGAAAGTTCAGAGTATTGGGGTATGAAACGACGGTAGTACCCCAGGAGGCCCAGGAAGGCCCTGACTTCTTTTTTTGTGGTAGGGAAGGGGGCCTGGGTTATCGCCTTCACCTTTTCCTCCTGGGGTTCTATAAAGCCGTTCCCTAAGAGATACCCCAAGTACTTCACTCTCTGGAAACCAGCCTTTGATTTTTGCATTGATATGCAACCCAGCCTCCTGGAGGGCCCGAAGGACCAGCTGACAGTGACGTAGATGGGATTCCCACGTAGGGCTATATATGATGATATCGTCTAAGTATGCTGACGAATAGCCCTGGTGGACAGACAGTACCCTGTTCATAAGGCGCTGAAACGTAGCAGGTGCCCCATGTAGCCCAAAAGGTAGGACGGTAAACTCGAACAAGCCAGAGGGTGTCGAAAAGGCTGTTTTCTCTTGGTCTTGAGGTCTAAGGGGCACCTGCCAGTACCCTTTTGTTAGATCAAGGGTTGTGATGTACTGCGCCTCCCCCAGTTGTTCGATTAATTCATCCACCCGGGGAAGAGGGTATGAATTGCACTTGGAGATGGCATTGACAGCTCTGAAGTCTATGCAAAACCGGACGGTTCCGTCCAATTTCGGTACCAATACGACTGGCGATGACCAGTCGCTTCGGGATGAGCGTATGACCCCTAGCGCAAGCATAGCCTTGACCTCTCCTTGACCTCTTGTTCGATGGCGCCTCTCCTAGCAGCAGGGACGCGATAAGGTTTCTGTTTGATGACCTTCCCTGGTTGGGTGGGAATGGTATGTTCGGCTAGGGTGGTACGGCCCGGAAGGTCGGAGAATAAGGAGGCAAATGGGGAGAGGGTGTCTTGTAAGGCCACCTTCTGTTCTTCCGTTAGATCTTGGTTAATTATGAGACTAGGGAGAGTAGTATCCCGGTTTGTTATGGGATCAACCACATGAAGGTCCTTGGGTAGAGGGCCCATCCATTTCTTTAGCAGGTTCACATGATACAACTGGGTACGTCTGGGCGTGACCTGAACCTGGTAGGACGTAATCCCGACTTTCTGTACAATGCGATAAGGACCCTGCCAACCCGACCTAATTTTCGGGATGCTGGAGGGAGTGAGAACCAGAACCCAGTCCCCCACCTTTAGGTGTCGCCATTTCTTTCCCTTATCGTAAAATGTTTGTTGTCGGGTTTGTGCTTTCTCTAGGTTCGCATCCGCGAATTCCCTCAATTTCTGTAGACGGTTCCGTAGCTCTTGGGTATAGTCTAAAAAAGACCTGGTTTCCTCCCCCTCTTCTTGTTCCCAGTACTCCTTGGTGATCTCCAATAAACTCCGGGGTTCCCTACCATAAAGGAGCTGAAAAGGGGAACAACCCAAACTAGCCTGTGTCTGGCTACGGACTACATATAAGGCCAAAGGGAGAAGTCGGTCCCATTCCTTCCCTTCCACGCTCAATAGTTTCTTCAGGGTCAATTTGAGGGTGGAATTATACCTCTCGCACAGACCGTCCGTCTGGGGGTGATACACTGATGTTTTAATGTGGGAGATATCCAGGGACTTACACACCTCCCGCATCATTTTGGAGACAAACGGGGTCCCCTGATCCGTGAGGATCTCTCGGGGGAACCCAACCCGGGAAAACAGTTCTAGGAGTTTGTCACTGATGTTTTGGCTGGTAGGAGCACGCAAGGGAAAGGCTTCTGGATAACGCGTGGCGTAATCCACTATCACTAGTGCATATAGGTTACCCTTCTTTGTCCTGGGAAGCGGGCCTATAAGATCCATACCTATTCTCTCAAATGGTGTACCGATGATGGGAAGAGGTTGTAGTGGGACCGGCGGAGGTTTATAGGGGTTTCTCATCTGACAAACCTCGCACTCCTGGCAGAATTTTGTGACGTGGGCGAATATACCTGGCCAATAAAAGTGGCGTAGTATCATATCGATGGTTTTTTGTGCACCCCTATGACCAGCCAACAGATGGGAATGCGCAAAAAAGAGCACTTGTTCTCTAAACGGCTGGGGAACCACGAGTTGTGGACTATCCCCTTCCTTTGCGACCCTGTATAGGAGGTCTTTTTCAATGCAAAATAAAGGGTACACTGTCTTCTGGGTTTGTGAATTCTGGCGTGCATGATCCCATGCAAGCCTCAGTGTAGGATCATTGCTCTGGTTGTAATGGAAGCTTTTGTCAGATAGCCAGGGGGCTTATGTAAGGAGAGAGGGTTTTGGTGGGTTCTGTATTTCTGCGAGCTGTAGGGTGCCCTTTAATAAAGCCAGAAAGGACGGGTTATCCTGCCCCAATATGAGCTCTTCGGGAAGGGACGGGAGAACCCCAAGCTTAGCAACCATGACCACCCCATTTGGGAGGGAGATAGGTAAAGTGACTAGGGGGTAGGTTTTTATATCTCCATGTACACAGCGTATAGGTATGGATTCACGGGTAAGAGTAAAGGGAAGGGTTACCAGGGACTGGCGAACGACTGACTGTTTACAGCCGGAGTCCAATAAGGCCCTTACAGCAATCTCCCCTATACAAACACTTACATAAAAACTTGGTCCCATTTCTTCTGTGTATAGGATAGAACGTGGGATACAGCTAACGTCCATCGGTTCTTCTAGGGATTTTTCCGGGGACAATTCCTGGCGATATGTCCCCAATCCCCGCATTCGTAACACTGTGGACCCCGAACAGGAACGGGTTCTGGACGATATTGCCGCGTCTTTAGGGGCTCCGGGAAGGTCTTCCCTGGTTTTCTCTCCAGCTTGTTGACCATAGAAGGGGGACGGGTGGGTTTCTCGGTGTCCCAAGACGTAGGGCGGGGTTGTGCCCGATAGAAGGAGGTCGCCATGTCTATGGCTTGTTCAGCGGTTAAGTGGGTATGTTGTTTAAGCCACCGTTGAATGGGATATGGTAGCGCCTCTATGTATTGCTCTAGATAGATAAGGGACATGATTTCCTCCTTCGTGTTGGTCTGGGGCTTGAGCCACTTGTCAGCTGCTGCTTTGAGTTTGTAGTAAAGGGTTTTGGGATTGTCGGAGGTTGCTCCCGCTCCTTCCGGAACCTGACCCGGTACGCCTTGGCGTCCATACCAAGATGGTCCAGTATTACCCCTTTAATTTCCTGGTAAGGAGTGTGGCCACCAGCATTGGCCACCTGATAGGCGGCCTGGGCTTCCCCGGTAAGGAGGGCGCTAAAAAGAACGGCCATTTGACTTCTGGCCAACCCGAAGCCCTAGCCGCCCTTTCGAAATTCAGAAAGAAAGCGTCGGGGTCCTCATTTGCCAGGTTCTTTTGCAAAGATACATTAGGGCCGGTCCCGGCGCGGATCTGTAGCTGACTGCTCAGTTCCAGACGGTCATCCGCCACCTTTTTTAACTGTTCGCCTTGATTGGCGATACTGTCCTTGAATAGTTCCCTGTCTGCATGGGCGTTTGTCATCTGCTTCTCTACAGCCCACTCAAGCTTCTCCTGGCCACGTATGAGTTGCTGTATGAGGTTTTCCATGATTCAGGGTGGAGGCGGACAATGAATCCCACTTCTGACACCACGTGTGGCGTGGTGGAGAAGGAGACAGGGAGGCCAAGGGACAGTGATTACACAACTGTTTTATTTAGAGGGTTTTTTTCATAAGGAAAGAAAATACAGGATGCACCATCCGGGGTATAGTTCTTGGGTCCGAGGGCAGGGAACGTCCAGTGGAGAGTCCGGTCCTCAGGTCTGATGTTGGCACCCTCCGGTCCTCCTCGCACTCGGAAAAGGAAATAAAGAAAGGCCTGGTAAGGGAAGGGAACGTGCTATGGGGATGTCACACAGGGAAAGGGAGTGAAGGACTGAGCACCCGACCGTCACCGTGACGCGCTGTTTTCTCCCGGGGCTTGATTAACGCTCTGCTTTAAGGTTCGCAGCGGTGGGCCCCCGTTCCTAGGTTTAGGTAGGTGGCCCGCCCTTCTCTCCAGCCTTCCCCTTATCCCATACAGCCCCAGGTGTCCCCGTACCTTTTGGAGCCACGATCCTCCTGGACCGTGGCTGGCTTGTAGCGCGTTGCCGGAAAGGGTCCGGTTCCCCCTTTCTTCAGTCCTGGAAGCTTCTACTTCAAACAGCTGGGCTTCCGGCTCGATCCCTGAAGTGGGTCCCGGTTCTCCAAGTCCAGGCGGGATGAAGAAGGTCCTTCCGTCTCGCTGGGAATTCGCCGATACCGATCCTTCCGGCTTCCGACTCCGTCTTGCGAGAGAGAGTCCTTCCGTCTCTTCCCCTTTGAAGGAAGGCGGAACACCTGACCAGGGCACGTGATCGGGACCCGGAGCTGAGAGCAGTGGAGTCTTAAAGGGACAGAGCATCTGAGGCGAGGGCTGGAAATAGAGGAGGGGACAAGGTGACAGGTGAGGGGGTATCCCGTCAGGCAATGGATCCGAGGAGGGCTTCACAAGCAGCTCCTCGCCACACCGACCCATATCACCCTTGACCTCTATAAGAGGAGGGCCGGCCCAACCCCCAGCCTGAAGAACTACTAAGCCCAAACATGAAAACGATAGCACCACAGGGAGGGAGAGATGGGAACTCATGTGGCGAGGAAGACAATACTCGGAGTAATGAAGATTACCGGTAAGTAACCGGGACATTACCTCCTCGTAAGTCTTCCTCGCCACATGATCAACGAAGTGAGCACATACCCAAGCCAAGAGGCTTCATAGGGAACAAGAGACCACCGAGAAGGAGTACATGATATCAAAAACAGGATTTAATCCAGTGTACAAATATACAGAATAAACCACACAGGACAAAACCAGGAGGTCCAATCAAGGGACGGAGGACCCAGCACTCAGAACCGCCTCCGCAAAATCCCCAGGAGTAGAACCACCCAAACCACCCTGTAGTGCTCCATGAACATGTGCGGAGAGGCCCAGGTCGCAGCCCTGCAAATATCTTCTGTAGAAACCCCCTTAAAAGAGGCCCAGGACACAGAGAGGCCCCGGGTAGAACGACCCTGAACCCCGGCCGGGAGCTCAGACCCCTGGGATGCGTAGGCCAGCAAGATAGCCTGCTTAAGCCACCGACTCAAGGTGGAGACCGAAGGTTTGTGACCAGACCGAACCGGACCAAAAGTCACAAACAAACTGTCACAACAACAAAAAGCGGCCGTGCGGTCCAGATAAACCATGACCGCCCGCTGAACATCCAGGAGGGACAGAGAGGCATCAGAGGCGACCCCCGGAGGAAAGGAAGGCAAGACCACCTCACAGGAGCGGTTCACGACCGAAGGGACCTTGGGAAGGAAACGAGGGTCAGGTCGCAAAACCAGACGTCTGGGAGAACCCGCAAGAAGGGGGGAGACCGAAGGAAAGACCCCAGCTCGCCCATCCTACCAGCCGAGACAATCGCCACCAAGAACAACACCTTGAATGTGAGAAAGTTCAACATCCACCGAGTCCAGAGGCTCAAAGGGAACACCCTGGAGGGCCCGCAACACCAATGGAAGATCCCAGGGAGGAGCCAGGCAAATAGCCCGAGGCCGCTGCAAAAAACAACTCCGCAGCAAGCGAGCCACCAAAGGATCGAGGCTGTCCAGGCCCGGACTGCGGAAAGCCCGCAGAGCTGCCCACTGAGCCCGCAGAGTGGAGGGAGCCAAAACCAGGGAAAAACCCTCAGCAAGGAAATCAAGGACCCGCAAGGGGTCCACCGAGACAGGGTCGGCCTCATTCAGGCTGCACCTGTTGGCAGTAGTAGCGCTAGGGGCACGGCACGGGTGTTGCTGCAACACCCTCATAAAACTTGGAAGGTTAGATGGAGAATGATCAGTAAAGGCAGCCATCAAATGTTTGTTTTGATTGTGGTACCATTTGTATCGTTTTCAAAGACGGTCATATGTCCTCTATGCCTTTAGTGTAGTTAGGTTTTGGACCGCAACCCCACCCTTAACGTTGTTCCTGCACCAGTGGACGGCAGCATACATGCACATCACGTGTTTTTATTCATTAAATTATTCAAAGCCGCCTGATTAATTTGCTATGAGTATCTTTTATGTAGCATCGCAGCTGTCTACGGCTTTACACGTGCAATCCGGTTTAAACGATTTTGAAAAGTGGCTGCTTTAAAAGTCCGACCCTTCCCTCCCCACAAAGCTCTGGCGTACTTGGCTCACTCTCGGTTTGGAAAAGGGTCCCAGGATGCCTGACCCCAACATGGCCGACACTGGTGACTCCTTCCCCCCTTGCTGAACTTTCACCTACTCATCCCTTCCTGGACTATGCCTGACCTCAAGAGGACCTCTAGCTCTCGTTTTGCCGAACTTCAGACATTTCTCTTTTGCTGGACTGCCTTATCTCTTTCTCCCCCTCTCTCCTCTCGCCAATCTCAGCCTCCGACTCTTCTCCCCCTCCCACCGCTCGCTACCCCTTTTGATGTTTCATTTCTCCGTTCACTCTGTAAATATGTAATTTTGAATTGTCCAAGCCTAATCGCTGGTAAAATGTAATCATGAGTAAATTCACTATTTGTGTATATATACTCATATATAACTCTGACCACTAGTATATGTAGTAGACCTTTGTACTTACTACCATTCCTATGAGTTTAGAGTTTATCCGTTTGTATCTCTTCCTTGAGTGACTTTACAACTTGTACATTTGCAAAAAAATTCTGTGTGTATCTCTTCTTTGTGTGACTCTACAACTTGTACATTTGCAATTTTTTTCTGTTTGTATCTCTTTTGTAACTCATGTAATCCAAAGTCCTTATGTAACGCAACTGGTTCTTTTGTAAAGCGCTCTGACACCTTTGGGTAATGTTCGCGCTATATAAAATCGCATTAAATAAATAAATAAATAAATAAAATAAAAAATATAAGTACGTTTGGTAATCGTTTGCTATTTCGAAATGTGTTTTGCACTCTACTTTAATAAACTGTAAGTGAAACATCCGGCCTAATGTCGTGTCTGGAACACTGGGAGTTGGTGAGATTTTCTCTGCGAGAGACACGTTTTGGAGTGCAACTGGGTTGTGAAAGGATCTTATCGAGCGCTTGGCTCGCTACTAGTTATTTTTCGTCGGCATCTGCGGTATTATTCCATAAGCCTCTTTATCTGCTTTTGTATGTTCTAGGCCAGTCTTTATTTTGACCACAAGAGGGCGCTACGTTCCCGAAGAAACTTCTTGACTTCAGTTAGGCGCCCAGGGCAGCAGAGGTTTTCTAAACGCTGGAGTCATTTTACTGTTCCAACCCAGTGCTATAATTCGAGGAAAAAGTGTAACGTTCACCAAAATAGGCCAAGAGGCTTATTTACTATTCTAATTCCAGTCCTAGAATATTTGAGGGAACATCACAAATACAGCATGTAATGTAAAACAGGATTGAAATGTAGTTTAGCATTTTAGCACAATAATGGCATAGACTGCCTTGAGGACGAAGAGGAAGGAAAACAAATAGACAAGGCTTTAAGTGGGATGAAAAAACAAGAGGGGGGGGGGTCTCTGAGAGAAGCGTGGCTTAAGAAGCTTAACTAGGAACCCTTTTCAAGGAAAATAGAGGTGTGACTTAAAACATGCATGCCACCCGACCAGCATTTTGGTGCCTTTCTGTGAGTTTCCTGTAATTTCATCCAGAGATATTTGACAGTAACAGGCACACAACTAAAACAAGGCAGACCTTTTGGCTTTTCCAATGCTTATTAGCAGTATCAGACAATCCTGAAAATAAGATATTGAAATAAACATTTCTAATGTCTGTGGAAGAGGTAGTGCTCTTCTCAGCATCTCAGACTCTTCCGTTCCTCCCTTCACACCACTTTCCTCGTCAGTCTTACACTCTGTTAGACACTTACGCCCTTTTTCTCCCTACCTCTATCTGCATGTCTCACATTTTATCAAATTCCTCTTCAATACCCTCTTTTCACTTTCCTGCATGTACTTTCTTGCATCTCTTTCACCCCCACCATCTACTCCAAATACACAACACACATCCTCACTTGTAAGCACTGCATTTTATTTTCACCCTGTCACTATTTTGACAACTATGTACCTCCTTTACACACTTTCACATAGAATCACAATTACCACTGGCACACATAACTATGACTCTGTGAGCTCAGCAGAGACGCCAAGGATTGAATGAGCATATGTTCTGAACACATTTATGAACCACTGACAGGCACTGTGAGGAACTTGCACTGCCTTCAGCCTCAACTCCAGAGCTCTCAATCCGTGGTCCATTATAAACACCCACCCACAACCAGGGCGCATACAGTCACCTAGAGGCGACTCGTTCACAGTACTCAATATTCAAGAGCAATTCGCTGCATATAACCAATTATAAAAACACATCATGCTGGAAACAGCAACACTCTTAGGGAATGCATGATTAAGTACAACAAGTAAAATGTAAAGGGAACTACATCATTGACATAAATTACCTTAATAGTTTTTACAGTCATTGTTCAGAAATGGATCTGTGTTTTTCCTGTAATGTGATGAATACTAATATAGTGCCCAATAGTGACCCATTTCAAGATCCATTTTTAATTACTGCCGGGTCCAAGACCGGGAAGGACCTGCCAAACTTAAAGCCTTGGCACTAAGAATACCTATCTGTAAACTTGAGTTCTTTACAACTATAGAATATTTTGGGGAATGTAATGAATCACCAAAATATGGGAAAATAATTGAAATTTTGTGAAACTATGAATACCTGTGCTCACAGTTGAGTTCTTTCCAGTCCAACAATATTTGGGGGAAAGTTAAACATTCCTCAAATATCATTAAAAAAAAAGTGTTGACTTGTTTTTGCCAGCCAGTGCAGCACTGAGAGAGCCACCGAAGGCAAAATAGTAAGAGGTCACAGCAGAGCAGGATTTGTGACGCCATCATGCCGGCCTGTAATGGGTCACAACTGAGGGTCCAAAGAGGCTAGGATCTAAGCACTGGCTTCTCTACTGGTAGATGTCATTAGTTAGATTAGAAGAAGGCTATTCGATTGCTGTCACTTTATAATTACCCTGATTTTCTGAGCCCTAGCCCCATGACTGATATCGTTCAATCCTAGTTCTGCCCCCAGGCTTGCCCTCAAATACCCACCCTCCAATGCTTCACCTTCACCTGTCCCCACCCACTCTTCTGTTGCTCCCCTACCCCCTGTGATCTTACAAAAACATTTTCATTTTTTGAGGGCCCGGCAGCTGCTGGACAACTCAGCAGTGCAATAAGTGCTTTTGCACACCTCCACTGCTCTACCACTGCATGAACATCAATTCACCAAAAAGCCAGTGGTAGCGGAAGTAACATCATACACCATTTGACCTTTACATTTGCTCACACACACATTCTTAAACATACATACTCAATCACACACACACACACACACACACACACACTCTCTCTCACATACACTTCCTCTCACCTGCACACATCCGCACCATATACATTTAAAAGCATTTTTTACCGAACTCAACTGCTAGGAAGGGTCATATTCCAACTGATTGTACCCCATTTTTATTACACTAATAATTAATTATTCACCATTAGTGTACTAAAAATTGACAAAAAACAAGCAGATTGCAGTTTCAACTGATGGCAATAAGGACGAGCTGCCACTGTGTATCTGGCACTGATTTGGCCACCTCTCAGGCCAGGGGTCGCTAATTCAGTGCCAAGGATCTCAAGGAGCGAGCCAAGGGTTGCAGCTGAAACCCCTGGCGACCCCTAAATGAAGTCCATGCCTCGCTGCTTCCTAAACATGCCACTCACCTGTTTCTCACCTGCTCTTCCCCACCCTTGTGGTCCTTTAAAAATGTTTTTAATGTTAATTTTATTGGTACGCTTGATAGCTGCCATTTGCTGCCAGACTACTCCGCATTGCCAAAAGCACTTTTTCACTAAGAAAATTTAATTTTTTTATATGTCCATCCAAGTGGTGTTGTTAATTTTTTTTAAAAATGACGCCTGTGTCATTCCGTAGGAATGCATTAGCGTGGTGATGCATGTGCGTACATATGCCATCATGCATGCATGCTCATACGCACCACGCATGCACGTGCATATGCCATCAGGCATGTATGCATACTTCATCACACATGCTCACTTATATGTGTGATGCATGCGTGCATACACCATCACACATGTGTTTGGGCATCACATTTGCGTACCCAATGTCATCACACGTGCCCATGCATAAGGAATGACACAGACATGTCATTGTGCCTTTTCTTTTTTTTTTGCTGATGCTGCACATTTTGCCAATGCTGAACAGCATTGGCTAAAAGCATTGGCAAAGCCAATGGGTCATTGTTATTTCCTCCTTTGAACTGTTCATCTTATGTTTATTTTTGCAATCCCATTTTCTGCAAATCTTACATTCTCTCTTTTATTCTTTTTATGCAGTCTCATGCTCTAATTTGTTCTTTGTTTATCCATGAACTGCTCTGTTTCCATCTGTTTTGGTCTTGACTTAACTTGTATTTCCCATTCATAAGAAACATCACACAATCATTTCTATTTCATCCACTCAATATTTTATTCTCTCCATGAGTTGTTTTCTCTTTGTTTACTTTTATTGGCATCTGTTTCAACCTTGCCCGCTTTCCTTTTGCTAATTTGTTTCTCTCTAACATTAGTTGATTGTACTTTGTTCCCCTTTAACCAACTATTCCGTATTACATGCCATTTTTGTGTTCTTTTGTTTTTTTTCTATTATTTTCCATGGCTGCTTATTTAGTAAGTTTCCCTTTGTGCATTTCAATTCTACTTTTATCTCATTTTTCTACTGTTTTAATTTTTTTTTCTTTCCTTCCATTTGCTTCTTCCAATTCTTTTTTCTAGTTGTATTCCTTTTTCAGTGTTTTCACTTTTCTTTTGTCTTTTCTGCTTTCTCTCCTCTTCATTCTTCCTTGTTTATATTTCCGAGATGAGTCACGTGCTCGCACAGTCCCGGCGGCAGGAGCCTGTATAAGGGCTCGAGGACAGAGAGAGTCCATGCATACCAGACATTGCCAGCTCTCCTGCCAGCGTTACTGCTTTGCAGCAAGAACCCTGACATGGTTTGTGCGTCAGAATATTGTATTCAGAAACGTCTTCTAAACGGACATAAACATCATGTTATTAATATACTTTACAAAAATATCGTCACATTTGGTGCAGATTTTCTATTATTAACTCCAGTGGGGGATAGTTTTGTAAATTATGAGAGTCAGGCTCTAGCACTTTGTGAAGGGGAATGCAGGGTTAAAGGACTTCTGTTTCTTTAAGGCCTTCGTTTCTGCACTCACAGCGGTTTGTAAGCCTTCACAGCTGATTTCACATTAGATTCAGTTGGAGTATATGGAATGACCCCAACATGCTTGAAAATGAACACTTTTCCATAGTTGTTCACAAAAGTCTCAGTCTGAGTAGCTTGTGGGTTTCGGAGCCAGGCCTCGCTAATGATTCTACCAGGACTGCACGAGGCGAGTGTTGAAATGAGGTAGCCATTGCCTAAAGCAGATTGCCTTTTTGCATATAACAGACACTGTTCCCCGTGTCCCCGTGCCTGCACGTAATGCAATGTGTGCCCTGTCGAGGTTGCAACAGCATCAGAGCACTGCATTTTGGCACATGTAGCCCCACACACCTATAAAACAACAGTACACTGATTTCACATTGCATACATGCACACCTCACAATGGCCTACCTCTTGCCTTGACAGCATACAAGGAGATACATGTCGTGACACGTACAGTCGAATTAACCCTGCCATTACCATCCTCCTCCGTCTTACTCGTCACAGTCACCCAGGAGCACTACGTGTTTGGGGCACAGACTCCACCCATAGACAAAATTCCCCACCCAACATGGTGGCCTGATAGGAAGTACCTGTCACCTGACCTATAGGGGTGGGGCAACCCCAGACCACATCCTGGTTTTTTCTCTGTGTTCTAGCTGGAACACCCATAGACGTTGTACTGCTATGCGGTGGTGAGTATGTTTTCTTTTTGATTTATGGGACTGCTAAGCGTATCCATGTTTTGCTTTTGTATTTTCTTTTTTTTTTTGTATGTTACAGTAGCGCCACTCCCACTCTGAGCATTGGTGCAGCGTTTTTCAGTTTTTTTTCTGACACCTCCACTCCCGCGCCGAGCCACTGGGAGCAGCTGTGTGCTTTCATGTTTTCATGCTTCTGCGCTGAGCGACTAGGGAGCGGTGGTGGTGTGTTTTTTTCTTTCTTGCGCCGCACCTGCGCTTTAGCTGGCAGGATCGGCAGTCACTGTTCATGGAGGTTGTGTGCCTCTACTCTCACGCCAGGTGACCGGGCATTTCCGCAACTTGGGCTGTCTGCCTACCGCACTTACCTGCAATTGCTGACATCCCTGCTGGAAGTGGCTCCCCCGCAAGGCGGTTCCCTGGGGAGGTTATGGACGCAGGATTGCCATCTTCGGACGTGCCGCGTCACGGGGTCAGTGCCTGTTGCTTGGCAACGGTGTCTCTCTCCAGTATTTAAGGTAGTAGTTTTTCCTCCATGTCGACAGTTGTGTTTTTTCTGGGCAGCCATGGATGGTAAACGCTCTGAGAAGCTTAAGCATCAGTATTCTGGTTCTGAGTCAGAGCCTGTGGGCATGGATCTTGATGTCCTTCAGGCCATGATCAATAAGGCAGTGGATTCTGCTTTTGCGGCTCAGGAAGGGCCGGTGCCTAAAGTTCCCAGAGTTTCTTCTCAGCCTGACGCAGACTCTGATGGTTCAGATGAGGAACAGTGGGGTCCCATTCTTAAGGGCGCTGAATTGAAGGAGGTGATGACTCACTTGAAGGACAATTTGGCCTTTCAAACTGTAGTTCCTCTGGATGAGGAGGAGCATTTTTTTCTCAGTACCGCCAGAAGGAGCCTGATGCTCTTCCCATCCATAAGGCCATCCGTGGGCTTTTATCCAGGGAATGGTCTGATGTCGAGGAGGCTGGGTTTCCTCGGTTCCTCGCAAAGAAGTACCCTCTTTAGAATTTCCTGGCTGAGTTCCCCCCTTAAGTCAAGGTGGAATCTCTGATGGTGGGTCTGGCTTCCAGTGGTTCAATCATATCGGAGAATGCCTCTCCTGGTGACCCGGTTGATAAAAAGGTGGACAGTGCTGCTAAGCGGGCTTACTCCGCCGCTAACTTTTCCATCAGGGCTGGTGCATATGCCTCGTATGTGGTTCAGTCACTTATGCATGATTTTCAGGCCTTGTCGGAGGACCTTCAGCAAGGGGTCAATTCGCGTTTGTCTCTAATGGAGTTGCAGGTACGCTTCTTGTCTGACATTACCTTTGACTCTCTGTCCGCTGTGGCGACCATTTCTGGTTCCATTGTTTCGGCTCGGCGGTACATCTGGATGAGGTCATGGAAGACGGAGGCCTCCCAGAAGGCCCTCCTGTCGTGTTTGCCCTTTGATGGGGCTAAATTGTTTGGCCCTCAACTGGAGGATCTGCTGAAGAAGTCGGTGGAGGATCGTAAGCTTCTGACACCTCTGCAGCATGCAGTGAGAGGTCGGGGTTTGGTTATCGGCGAGCATTTGGGAATCCCCCCTTGGCTGGGAAGGGGCCCTCCCAGACCTTTCGTGGGAGGGGATGTGGCTGTGGCACCCCCTTCTCTGATAAATCCCGGCGCCAGCCTGCGGGAGCCGCTCTTGCCAATTTCACTCCAAAATCCTGACTAACTTGGGGTAGGCGGCCGAATTGGACAATTTTCTTCCGCTTGGACAAGCGACGTCACCGATTCCTGGGTTCTTCGCCTGGTGATCAAAGGTTATTCTATCAACTTCTCTTATCGGCCTCCAGATCTTTTCATCCCGACTCCTCGGGATCCTCTGACACTGCTGGGTTTAAGGCAGGAGATCTTGGAACTTCTCCAGAATGGTGCCTTCATTCCTGTTCCGGAAGGCTTTGGGGGTTTCCGCCCTGTTCTGGATCTCAAGATCGTGAATGCCTATGTGCCTTACCAGAGATTCAAGATGGTGAGTTTGCAGAATATTCTGCCCCTTGTTTCTCCTGGGGCTTTTCTGTCATCTTTGGACTTTTTGGATGCTTATTTCCATATTCCTGTGCATCCTCTCTTCCAGAGGTATTTGAGGTTCTTTGCCCTGGAACAACATTTCCAATTTTGTGCCCTACCCTTTGGGTTGGCCTCAGCCCCTCGGGTGTTCACAAAGGTCCTGGCTCCCCTGGTGGGCTGTTGCATGCACGGGGGTGCTTTGTTTCCCTACCTTGATGACTGACTAATTTCTTCCTCGTCTTTCCTTAAGGCCCAGGAGGAAGTGTGTGGAATTGGCTGGATGCCCATGGGTTGCTTGTGAATCTCAGCAAGTCCCACCTCATCCCATCTCAGGAGCTCCAACTCATTGGCGCTCTCTTCAATACCCGGTTGGGGATGGTGATTCTTTCTAAGGCTCGCCAGCTTCGGCTTAGTTCTCATCTGGAGACCCTCCTGTCTGCCCTGTCGGCTTCCGCAAGAGACTGGTTACAGGTTCAGAGGGACATGGCTGCTTCCCTTTTCCTGGTTCCTTGGGCTCGCAGACACCTCTTCCATCAGGTGTATCACCTTCTGTCTCACTTGAATCTGAGGTCCCAGGATTACAATGCCTCAGTTCCGGTGACTCCCACCATTTCTCTCCAGCTGCGCTGGTGGCTGCTGCCGGACAACCTGGCCAAGGGGTGCCCTTGGATTCTCCTGTTCCCTGATGACCGATGCAAGCCCTTGGGGTTAGGGGGCCAACCTCGGGACTCTTTCTTCTCAGGGTCTTTGGACTCCCACAGAGAGCTGGATGTCTTCGAATTGGAAGGAACTGGCAGCGGTGTTTAAAGCTCCTCTACACTTTGCCCCTCATCTGAAGTACAAGTGGGTTCAGGTCTGGACGGTCAATCAGGTGGTGCGTGCCTATTTGAATCATTTGGGGGGAACTCGTTCTCCACTTTTGGCTCTCCTTGCGGATCAGATTGGGGCCGGGGCGGAAGCCAACCTGCTGGGTCTGATGGCGATCTATCTGCCAGGGAGGGAGAATGGTTGTGTGAATAAACTGAGTCGCCTTCTCCCTTCCTCGGTTTTCGCTGTCCCTGTCTCCTCTAGTTTTTCGGGAGATTTCGGGGAGGTTCGGGAGGCCTTGGTTGGATCTTTTTGCCTCCCCTCAAGCTGCTCTTCTGCCAAGGTTTTGCACCCTTCTTCCTTGCAGGGATGCATGGGGTGGACGTCCTGAGTTTCCCTTGGCCTCGGGGTCTTCTCTTTGCCTTTCCTCCCTTTCCCCTTCTCAGCAGGGTGTTAGCAAAGATCAGGAAGGAAGGGGTGGTTGTGCTGTTGGTGGTCCAGTTTTGGCTTCGCCAGCCGTGATATCCCCTCCTCATCCGTTTGGCTGTTGCTCCCCCTTGGAGGTTTCTGCTGTCCCCTTCTCTGCTCCGCTTTCCTCTCCTGTCTCACCAGGCACTCAGCCAGTTGGCGTTGAGGGTTTAGAAATTAAGAGGCAAAGGCTAGTCTCTTTGGGTTGTTCCTCAGAGGTGGCCCTAACCATTCAGAATTCTAGGAAGGTTAGTACCCTGCGGGTTTATGAAAGTCACTGGAGGAATTTCTCTGCTTGGTGTTCTTCAAGGGGGTTTGTCCCTGACTCTTGTGAGGGCGGTTCTGTTCTTGAGTTCCTCCGGGATGGTTTCTTGATGGGGCTGTCGGTTTCTATGCTTCGCAGCCAGTGGTCCGCCATTAAGGCTGTCAGGGGGGCCTCTTTCCTCTCTTTTGAGCCCTTAGCTTCTCGCCCTCTTTGCAGTTTCTTTCTCCGGTGCCCTGTCGTTGCTTCTCCTGTGCCCCCCTGGGATCTCCCTCTGGTCCTTCATGCCTTGCAGCACTCCCCGTTTGAGCCCCTGCCTTCTGTGTCTCTTGAGTTTCTTACCCCGAAGGTGTCTTTTCTGGTGGCTATTACCTCTGGGAGGCGTTTGGAGGAGCTTGGAGCCTTGCTTTCCCATCCTCCCTTCTTGCGTTTTTTTCCTGATAAGGTGGTCCTTTGCCCTAACCCATCCTTTCTTCCCAAGGTGTCCTTTCCTTTCCATTTGTCCCAGGATATTATTCTTCCTACCTTTTTTCCTAACCCCTCTACGGCGGAGGAAATCCTGCTTCATTCACTGGATTTAACAAGGGCTCTTGTTACTTACCTTGAGCGGGCCGCCTCCTTTCGCCAGGTGGATTTTTTGTTTGTCACTTTTGGTGTTGCCCGGCGGGGTCATCGCCCTACGACAGCTACTCTTTCGCGTTGGGTTCGGTCCGCTATTTGCTTGGCCTATCTTCATTTGGGGGTTTCTTATCCTCCTGTTATTCAGGGGCGCTCCACCAGGGGTGTGGCTTCCTCCTGGGCTTTTTTTAAATGCACCTCCTTGAAAGATCTTTGTGCAGTGGCGACTTGGTCCTCCCCTCATACCTTCATCTCCCATTATAAATTGAGGATGGGGGAGGTGTTTTCTGGGTTTTTTGGCTCTGCTGTTCACTGATTGTGCTTGTCTGCGAATACATTTCCTTGGCATCCTTTTGGTTGTCTGTTTTCTTTTTTGTTTCGTCTGGCGCTTGGGTATACGCTCCTGGGTGACTGTGACGAGGAAGACGGAGGAGGAAGGTAATGACTCGGTTACTTACCGGTAATCGTCATTACTCCGAATCATAGTCTTCCTCGTCACAGTCATGTTCCCTCCCTCCCGCCCTTGGGAGTTGGGGGACGAACAAAAATAGAACCTGTTCCTTCTGATCGCTAGTCTGCTTGTGGGTATTGCAGGATGTGGTCTGGGGTTGCCCCACCTTTATAGGTCAGGTGACAGGTACTTCCTGTCAGGTTGCCATGTTGGGTGGGGAATTTTTTCTATGGGTGAATGCTGTGCCCCGAACACGTAGTGCTCGTGGGTGACTGTGACGAGGGAGACTCTGACTCGCAGTAATGAAGATTACCGGTAAGTAACCGAGTCATTCATCTCTCCACCAGTTTGTACAGGAAGACGAGGCCGTAGAGGCTGTGACCCGCCTCCCGGAAGACGTCACCTCACTTGTTGCTGTCTCATTCCATGACAGGCAGGAATCAGCATGACCGGAAACATCTGAGGAGACACCTTGGAAGGACTCGCAACCCAGGGTTATGCGGCAGAACAGTGAACCACGCTACAAACACCTGCCACAGTCACCGCTGAATGACTTTGAGAAACATAGCGCTCACGTAGGTGACGTCACCGGTACAGAGAACAAAGAAACGCGATCAAGGGTGGAATTCAGTACATGATGTCAGGCATCAGGGACACGGAACGGACAGTGTCCCGGGCGGCTGAGGAGCCACTGACTGCGAATGCAAAGCCGTTTGTACGCCAGGCCACGTGCATTTGTGAAACCTACTTAACAAGGACAGGGTGGACTTTGAGAGAAGAGGAGCCTTCATGTTTTCGGCGGATGTGTGTTTCTCTCCCAAAGGCCCAGTGCTGAATAGGACGGGTCTCCTTGCCTTTCCATGTGTCCCTTGCAACAATAGCATATTTGGGCGTGGCTCTTGCTCCTGCTGGTTTGACATTTTTAGAATTGTAAAATAAGGTGGCATGATTTACCAAAATTATTAGTATTTGTGTAGGCCTGTAAAGTGACAGCTGAGTATGCTGTGCCGAGATTCGAAGTTGTGACCTACAGTAAGTTCGTAGGAAGCAAAACTGCTCGACCGTTCTCATTCCTTCCCTCCCATCAAGCTGTGTTCCCTCTCTCTTCAGCCTTCTTCTGCACCCTTTGTTTTCTACTTCCCTTCCACTCTTCACTCCCTCCCACCCCCGCGTCGCCCCGTGTGACCTTCCTCCTCCCCAGGCCTCAGCACTCAGCCTCCTTTGAGCTCCATGGACCCTTCAGTAGTCACTTAAAGCTCTTTATTGATGGGCTGTAATGATGGCCTCACCTTGCAATTACATTATGGATTATTTGCATGGGACATGACTGGAGGTTTGGAGTTTATTGATGGGCTGGAATGAAACCGCTTTGATAAATAAACTCCATTGACTAAATGCAGAGATTCCGATGTACAGTTTAAGGTGAAGTAAAGAGCTCGGTAGGCCTTGAAAAAAAGGAAATCACAGGCACCTGAGGGATGCAGTAAACACTGGATATGTATGGGGAGGAGAGTACAGAAAGGGAAAGGCACATAGGAGTCAGAGAAAAACATAGTGAAAGGCATAACGCAACGAAAAGAAGCAGTGAAGTAAATCACACGAGAAACAAACACAGAGAGAGAGAAGCAGAGGAAACCAAAGGGAAGGTTGGAAAAGGAGACAAAATCGAACAATCAGAGAAAGCCAAACAGAAATAATAATACAGAGAAAGAAATGGGTAAAGGGAAATATACAGAGAACAGCGCACAGAAAGAGGCACAGATAAGTAAAGGATGAAACAGAGAGAAGCCAAGAATGACACAAAGCACCATAGATAGAAATAAACACTATGATCCATATATACTTTATTGTTTATGGTTATTTAAAACTTTTTACAATTTGAAAATAGATTTTTATTAATAAAATAAAGATTGCATTCATACCTGTTAAAAACGATATAATCGGCAATTTAAAACATTCTGTGTTTGACACGCTGGTCAGCTAGATGACTACTAACTAGTCATTCCTCATTTATAGCAGCACAAAGGTTCGATAAAGTGCAAATACATTAAGACAATCATTTTTTTTAACCGAGAAGGTGGATGATAAATTGGTCCTCATTACCAACCAAACAGTAACCTAGTAAATGATCCCGATTTACAAAAACGTGTAAAGTACATGTGAAGGTTTACACCTGTGCTTGAAAATAAGTATGAAAGGACATGCAGAGAACATCCTTTTTTTGCTACTCCCAGTAATTTCTAGTAGTACGCCAGGAAAGATGCGCCACACACAGGTCATGTGACTGTTCCCTGGGCTCCTATTTCCATTGCCCAATGTGCCACTGGAGCTTCCTCTTTTCTTTCCCCCCTTGGAGAAACCTCTTCCTCTGTACCTCCTCCATGTTTGCAGTGGTCATTTCCTTTTCCACTCTAGTAGTAGAGTCACTTGAACCCACTGCTGAGGGAAATCCAAGCATTTCCAGTATGGGACGGGGTCAGGGAGGAGTTTGCGAATGACCACAAACATATACATGTTAGGGTGTTCAGAAACCCACAGGGCAAACTATGCTTTGCTCTGCCTATTCAGTGCCCGCTCCCTGTCTGAGGAGTGTTCACTGTGTAAATCCATGTACTGACTGTGGATAATTTAGATAGTGGTAAAATCATTTACTCCCATCAAAAAACCCTTCTGTGAATTATTGGAAAGGTATAAACGATGACTCGTCCAGCCTTAAGCATATGTTTACAGCTGAAAGAACATTTGTGAATTTGACCCTATGACGCGCAGGCAGACAGACGGTGGCAAGAACCAAAAGAGGCAGATTTATTTAAAAAAGAGAGGAAAATGAGGTGAGAAGCTGCAATCGAGGCCGAAAGAGAGCGATGGAAATTAAAAAAAAAGAAGGAAAAGACTGAGGGTGACAGAAACAATGAGATAGAGTGAGGCGAAGGGTTGAGTTGTGTATCCATGGTGTACATTCAGTATTCATTCACCCATTAAATTGATTTTCTAATGTTTTAATTTTCCATTTTTTTTTACATCATTAAGAAAATCACTATTCAAACAGGCCTACTTTCTGTACTCCTTTATTTTCTCATAAATGTGAATCAAAAATGCCACTCATAATGAATGATGTGCATGCACATTTAACATTCTACTCTTATTAAAGGATGATGTGGATTCTCACATGACATTCTGCTCTCTTATTAATGAATGATGCGCATTCTCACATGACATTCCGCTCTCCTATTAGTGGATGATGCGCATCCTCACATGTCATTCTGCTTTCTTATTAATGGATGATACACATTCTCACATGACATTCCGCTCTCTTATTAATGAATGCCGTGCATCCTCACATGACATTCCGCTTTCTTATTAATTAATGCTGTGCATTCTCACATAACATTCTGCTCTCTTATTAATGGATGATGTGCATTCTCACATAACAGTCTGCTCTCTTATTAATGGATGATGTGCATTCTCACATGACATTCGGCTGCCTTATTAATGGATGATGTGCATTCTCACATGAAATTCTGCTCTCTTATTAATGAATGCTGTGCATTCTCACATGACATTCTGCTCTCTTAATAATGAATGATGCGCATTCTCACATGACATTCTGCTCTCTTATTAATGGATGATGTGCATTCTCACATGACATTATGCTCTCTTATTAATGGATGATGCGCATTCTCACATGACATTCCGTGCTCTTATTCATGGATGATGTGCATTCCCACATGACATTCCGCTCTCTTATTAATGAATGATGTACATTCTCACATGACATTCTGCTCTCTTATTAATGGATGATGTGCATTCTCAAATGACATTCAACTCTCGTATTAATGAATGTTGTGCATTCTCACATGGCATTCCACTCTCTTATTGATGGATGATATTTATTCTCACATGACATTCCACTCTCTTATTAATGAATGCTGTGCATTCTCCCATAAGCTTCCTCACTTTTTCAGTAACAAGTCCTCACATGAGAGTTTCTGTCCTCATTAATGAATGAAGCATGTTCTCAAATGAATGTTCACGATTCCTCATTAATGAATGAATTATGTATGTAAGCATGTGAGCTTCCACTGCTCTCTTGTTAACAAATGGTGGGCATTCTTGCTTGAGAATCTCCGCTATCTTGTTGCTGAATGGTACGCATTCATAGGTGAGCTTCCTCAATTTCTCTTTAACAAGTGATGTATGTTCTCTCACAAGCTTCCTCACAAACTCATTAATGAATGACCTGCATTCTATTATGATCTTTTCTCTCAGTAATGCATGTCTTGCTTTCTCACATGAGCTTGCTCGCTTTCTCATTAATGATGTGTATTTCTCCAAGAAGTTCTTCGCTCCTTTTTTCAATGAATATCTCTGTTTTCTCTTGAGCTTCTCTGCTCTTTCATTAAGGAATGGCTTGCATTTACTTACCATGATCAGCTCTCTTAATAATCAGTGTTGTGCGTACCTTGCTCTCCTATTATAATGAATTAAGATCACCCTCACATGGGCTTTCTATTGCACCCTGATGCCCCTCAGTGCGTGGGTGCCTCTGTCTTTTCCCCTCTGTCTCACACACACTACAACACACAGTCTACTACACAGACACTCACTACTGCACGCACACACACACACACACACACACACAAACACAGTCTACTACCCACACACTACACACGTCTTGCTCTACACGCACACACACATTCTCAATGCACACCCTATAGACACTACTACACACACACACTACACAGACACTCTATTGTATGCGCACAAACATACACAAACTCTACTACTGACACACTACACACATCCTGTTCTACACACACGCATGCACACACACTCTACTACAGATGGAAAAAGCATGATCAGAGGCACCCTTGTCTACTGACCACCAGGACCATGCCCCAGCTTCTGCAATGCCATCCCGGACCTCATCGCCCCGTTCGCAATCAACTTTGAGCAGTACATCTTCCTAGGAGACCTCAACTTCCACCTCGAGGACCCCAGCAATGGCAACACCAATGACCTCTTGGAGAGCATGAGCAACATCAGCCTCAAGCAGCTTGGCACCGATATTAACCACATCACAGGACACACGCTTGACCCCCATCTTCACCTCCAGCGACAGAGTCAGGTACAACCACGCCACACAACTCGTCTGGTCCGACCACTACAGCATCCACTTCACCATCTCAGGACCCACCTACTTTGGCACTGCGCCCCCCAGATCCACGCACAGAGACTGGAAAAGGTATCAGAAGACCAATGGAACAACGGTCTCGGCTCCCACCTCCCAAACTCTACACACAACCCAGAACAGGCAGCAAAAAAACTTCTCCCAGTGGATCACCAAATGCACGGACACCATCGTCCCCACTGAGACAGCCAAGTCCAAAGGACCAATCAAAAGAGCAAGCTGGTTCATGGTGAAGCTCCACTCCACCAAATGCAACTGCGGTAAGCTAGAAAGGAAGTGGCACATCAGCAAAAAGTCAGAAGACTGCATCAATCAATCAATCAGGGAATTGTAAGCGCGCTACTCACCCGTGAGGGTCTCAAGGCGCTGAGGGGGGTCCGCAGATCTGTTTAGCCGAAGAGCCAGGTCTTGAGGGTCTTCCTGAAGGTGTTCAGGGAGGGCGCGTCTGATGTCTGCCGGTAGCTCGTTCCAGGTCTTGGCTGCAATGTGAGAGAAGGATCTTCCGCCTGCTCTGGCTCTGTGGATGCACGGGGTTTCGGCCAGTGCGAGGTTGGAAGATCGGAGGTTTCTTTTGGGTACGTGGAAGTTGATTCTGTCGTTGAGGTATTTGGGTCCGTTGTTGTGTAGGCATTTGTAGGCGTGAGTGAGGATTTTGAAAGTGACTCTTTTCTCCACGGGGAGCCAGTGGAGACTTCGTAGGTGTTGGCTGATGTGTTGGTGTCGGGGGATGCTGAGGACGAGTCTGGCGGCGGTGTTCTGTACTGTCTGGAGTTTGCGGAGTAGGGACTTGTTGATGCCGGCGTAGAGTGCGTTTCCATAGTCCAGTCTGCTGGTGATGAGTGCGTGGGTGACTGTCTTCCTTGACTCGGGGGGATCCACTTGAAGATCATGCGGAGGATGCGGAGGGTGATGAAGCAGCTGGAAGTGACGGCGTTGACCTGTCGGTTCATGGAGAGTGATGAGTCGAGTACGATGCTGAGGTTCTTGGCGTGGTCTGAGGGGGTAGGTGGGCTTCCGAGGGCGGTCGGCCACCAGGTGCTGTCCCATGCAGAAGGGGTGGTACCGAGGACGAGGACTTCTGTCTTCTCGGCGTTGAGCTTCAGGCAGCTGTTGGTCATCCAGACTGCGACGTCTTGCATTCCTTTCTGGAAGTTGAGTTTGGCAGTGGTGGGGTCTTTGGTGAGGGAGAGGATGAGCTGGGTGTCGTCGGCGTAGGATACGATGTTGATGCCGTGTTGTCGGATGATGGCTGCGAGGGGGGCCATGTAAATGTTGAAGAGGGTGGGGCTCAGTGATGAACCCTGTGGGACTCCGCAGGTGATTTTCGTGGGGTCGGAGAGGAAGGGTGGGAATCTGATCCTTTGGCTTCTTCTGGTGAGGAATGATCGGATCCAGTCCAGGGCTGTTCCTTGTATGCCTGCGTCGTGTAGTCTGACGACTAGTGTGCGATGGGAGACGGTGTCGAAGGCCGCTGATAGGTCGAGTAGGATGAGGGCTGCGGAGTGGCCTTGGTCCAGGAGGGTGCGGATGTCGTCTGTGGCGGCGAGTAGGGCGGTCTCTGTGCGGTGGTTGCTTCGGAATCCGGATTGGGACGGGCCTTCAGGACTGCTCTCAACCAGTACCACCGCCTCATGAAAGAACCCAAGAAGAATGCCCTAGCAGATCGCATTAAAGCCAGCGCAAACCACAGCAAGGAGCTCCTCGCCCTCATGAAGGAGTTCTCCAATCCAGCAGCCTCGAAAATGACATTACACCCTTCAAAAAACTGTGCGACAACCTTGCTGACTTCTTCCAAGACAAGATCTCAGCCATCTATGTAAACTTTGAACGCCAACCCTCTGCCACCGACAGCATCAACCAGCTCACACCCACGAACACAAACCCCGAACTCCTGCTCACCCACTGGCACCTCCTCATCATGCAAGACACTATCTGTATCATGAACACTGTGTACTCAGGATCACCCATGGACCCCTGCCCCCAACACATCTTTAACCTCCCTGAGGACTGGAAACATGCTGAAGTGAGGCCCCTCCTGAAAAAACATCCGCAGACCCAGCCAAACTGAACAACTTCCAGTCCATCTCTCTGCTCCCCCATCAAACGAAAGACCTTGAGAAAGCGATCAACAAGCAACTCACCCAACACCCAGAAGACCACAAACTCCTGGACCCCTCCCAATCTGGATTTTGAGCTAACCACAGCACTGAGACAGCCCTCGCAGCCACCGACGACATCAGAGCCCTCCTGGACCGTGGAGAAATGGCAGCCCTCATCCTCCTGGACCTGTCTGCCACTTTTGACACCATCTCCCATCACATCCTGGTCAACAGACTACACCACATTGGGATCCAGGGAGATACCCTAAAATAGATTGCCTTGTTACTCACCGATAGAACCCAAAGGATTCGTCTCCAACCATTCACCTCAGATCCCACCATTTACCTCAGAGCCCAAGAAGATCATCTGCGGAATCCCCCATGAATCGTCCCTCAGCCCCACCCTCTTCAACACCTATATGACCACCCCGACTGACACCGTCAGATCACACAGACTCAACATCATCTCCTGCGCCAAAGACACCCACCTCTCACTGTACGAAGACTCCTCCACCACTAAAGCCAGCTTCCACAGATGTATGTTGAACGTCACAGACTGGATGTAGAACAACTGTCTCGTATTCAACATGGACAAGCCGGAATTCCTCATCTTTGGGAACAACACCGCATCATGAAATGATAATGCATGGTGGCCCGTGGAACTCGGCCCACCCCCACCCCAACAGACCACGTCCGCAACCTCGGCATCATCCTGGATAGCAAGCTATCCATGAAGAAACAAGTCAACGCAGCCTCATTTGCCTGCTTTCACACCCTTTGCATGTTCCGCAAGATCCTCAGGTGTATCTCAGTCAGCACCAGAAGTGAAGGAAGTGACCCGAAAAGGGCCACTCGGGTCACTCACGACCACCTCTCAGCCTTCCATACAAATAAAGAGTCGGTCAGACAGTAGAGAATACAAACCAGATTATTTATTGATACTACACTGCAGCGGAGCCCAGTCTGACCAGCCTCCTGAGATGGCTGTCGAGGGACTGGACCCTGTAAGCATAAAATTACATTATGTACATTGCGGAGTCCACAAAGACCCGCCTACTATGAAAAAAACACTGGTAGGTGTCGTAATACAATGGGGGTACAGAACATAAGTTTCGATTCTGCAGCCGGGCACAGGCTATCTACTGCCCAAGGTCGTCTGGCCTATCCTCCCCACCAGACAGGTGGGAGAAGGCCTTCATCAAACGGGAAAGGCATGCACTAATGAGGACACTTGCAATTACAGAAAGAAAAGCTCAACTTTGGGAAACGAAACTTACCAAAGACCGTTTCTCGAAAATAACCAAGCAGCAGTTTCGATTATAAAACAAAATGGCGTCCAGATTGCAAGATGGTTTCGCGAATTCTAAGATATGCAGAGAGAAGGGCCTTTCAGTATTAACAAACCCTCCTGTTAGCATGAGCTAACCATCTACAATTAGAAACAAGAGCAAAACATAAATGAATAATAAAAGCACATAGCTATTTTTATACACATTTCATATCATCAACATAAGGAATGTGCTCTATGAGAAGAGAAGATGTTTCGAAGATACCCTCGTCTATGATCATCATTTCGTCTATTTCTTTCTGTAACATTATTTCATCGTTTGTATCATGAATCGATATCTTTCCCTTTGGAGTCAATACAGAGATACAATAAGTGCAGCACATTGGAAGACATTGAATAAGGACACAGCAAAGTATTAATATAGCAACAAGATAGATGACTTTTTCTATTAGCCAGCCCCATGTTCCAAAAAGGGACCAACTCCAATTACCTGTTTCCATGCCTTTGACATTCTCAATAATGTCCAGGATATGCTTAGTAATATTCTTTTCCATATTGGTTATTCCCACTACGCACTGATCGCCAATAACTGCGCATGCACCACCATTGTTTGCTAAAATAAAATCAACTGCATATCTAGTTTGTTCAGAATAGATCCTCCTACTCTCTTATTGAATGGTGATGTCACGTAATGCTGCCACTGTAGTATTGCAAAAGAAACAATTGATAGACGGAATGCTGGACAATGCAAACATTCACCCCCAGTCACAAGGATCTGGGTTTAATCCATCATTCTTTTGCTCATCACACCACCCCAGTTTGGACCCAGCCATATGCAAATCAGTCTTGACTCTGTTCCTTATGGGAACAGTCCAGCCCGAACTGCCAAGCCAGGTCCTCCCTGGACCGTAAATAAGCATCTTGGGACCGGTTTCAGGGCATCACCCTTCATCAGCCACGCTAGCTTGAATCCAGTGGTGTAGTGAGCACGGGACCCATGTCTGGGCATACCCTTCCCACTTAGGGCGACATATGCAAAAGAAACAATTGATGGACGGAATGCTGGACAATGCAAACATTCACCCCCAGTCACAAGGATCTGGGTTTAATCCATCATTCCTTCGCTCACCACACCACCCCAGTTTGGACCCAGCCATATGCAAATCAGTCTTGACCCTGTTCCTTATGGGAACAGTCCAGCCTGAACTGCCAAGCCAGGTCCTCCCTGGACTGTAAACAAGCATCCTGGGACCGGTTTCAGGGCATCACCCTTCATCAGCCAGGCTAGCTTGAATCCAGTGGTGTAGTGAGTACGGGACCCACGTCAGGGCATACCCTTCCCACTTAGGGCGACATATGCAAAAGAAACAATTGATGGACGGGATGCTGGACAATGCAAACATTCAACCCCAGTCACAAGGATCTGGGTTTAATCCATCATTCTTTGACGGGTATGCCCAGACGTGGGTCCCGTGCTCTCCATGCCACTGGAGTCAAGCTATCCTGGCTGATAAGGGGTGAAACCCCGAAACCGGTCCTAGGATGCTTGTTTCCAGTCCAGGGAGGACCTGGCCTGGCAGTTCGGGCTGGACTGTTCCCATTGGGCACAGGGTCAAGACTGATTTGCATATGGCTGGGTTCAAACTGGAATGGCATGGTGAGCAAAAACCGATGGATTTAGGCCCATATCTCTGTACTGGGGTGAATGTATGACATTGTTCTGCTTTCTGTCCATCAATTGTTGTTTTTGCATTTGTCACCCGAGTGGGACGGGTATGCCCAGACGTGGGTCCCGTGCTCTCCATGCCACTGGAGTCAAGATATCCTGGCTGATGAGGGTGAAACCCGAAACCGGTCCTAGGATGCTTGTTTCCAGTCCAGGGAGGACCTGGCCTGGCAGTTCGGGCTGGACTGTTCCCATTGGGCACAGGGTCAAGACTGATTTGCATATGGCTGGGTTCAAACTGGAATGGCATGGTGAGCAAAAAACGATGGATTTAGGCCCAGATCTCTGTACTGGGGTGAATGTATGACATTGTTCTGCATTCTGTCCATCAATTGTTGTTTTTGCATTTGCCACTGTAGTATTGGACAATATCTGCAACTTACAGCCAAAGTTTTCCCGGGCCTTTTCAGTTCTACTCATAGCTATTCCCCCCAAGGTAAAGCTAGCAGACAGGCTATAACCAAAAGTAATACCATTACTGTAACTGTTGATCTCAGTATCTGTTACTCCTTCGCAAAATTCCTTTGTAAGTGTTCTCTTCACCCATTTTACCTGTCTGTGGGCATATTTACAAGGGACCTCCAGAGGCAGCACCATCCCAAGAGCTATATCATTGGTGCCATTATGAACATTGAGTACGTTCCATTAGATAAAAAGAACCCGGGATGGGCATATATCGGTCTGTCATAGTTCACAGCTGAATTGCGAGAATTACCTGTAATGGTGCTAGAACCTTTCGAACCTTTCAAAGGGAATGTCTCTTTGGATATGATCACCCCTGAGCAATTGATATACAATATGGTACCAGTACTATTTATGATGGGGCAACAAGCAGGGTAATAGCCAGCTTTTCGAGGAACCGTCACTTCTTTATAATGCCAACCCACCAACGTTATATTTTACTCTTCCAAGTAGAAATTATCACAATATGTATTATTGTCACAGCCGGGGTAACCTGTTCCTGTGGACTTACGATGATACAAGCATGGCCCTGGGTAGCCAAATCCAAACTCCCCTTTTACCTCAACAAAATTTGTCGCTTAGAATACGTATAATTTATCAAAGACAAAGGATAAGCAGTCCACAGGCTAGTCACAGATTCAGTAGGATAACAAGCGATACCATTACCAAAAAATCTCTTATGAGTGTCCAAAAAAACATTATTAGAAAGCATTCTCTTCCGTCTTGGTGTGAGAAAGATATCATTGTCAGGAGTAGGTGAGTTACATGTATATACTCTAACGCCCAGAGAACCCCACAAAGATAATCATCAGCAGAATAGCAAGAAAGGGAAATATCACTCTCCGCTGTTTGATCCATGATGATCGCGACAAAACAACAAGACCCAATGGCTGTTCTTCATCAATCATTGGCCTGCCAAAAGGATACATGATAGCAGAACGAAAAGGTACAATTAATATAACCTCAATGAAACCAAATAAACAATCTTCTTTCCAGCGTCCGTTTTTTTTCTCCTTTGAGCCTCGCTGGCAGACTCCTATTGTCAATCTACGGTGGTGCTATTGAGCACTTCTCGATGGAGCTGCGCGATTGCAGCCCTTCGTGAGGAAAATCCACTTCACCCAGGATAGGGTACCCCTCCCTCCTGGGAGGACACCCCCAACTTATCCTGGCCAGTGTTTCGGACAATGCACCAATCTCCCTGTCCCTACTCTATCGTCCCTATGCTTCATCCATGAAGTCCATCCCTACTAATCTGACTTTTCCTTTAGTGCACTGTCCCTCCGTCGAGGACGCAAATTGTACCTAACAACTCCAGGAACAGAGGGATCAAGAAACAAAGGCTCACTTTCAGAGGGACCGACTGACTCAGGCTCAGACACAGACATGCCAGCCGACTGAAGCTCTTGGCTAGCCTTAATCTCAGGTGGCACTGCCTCATTCGAAACTGCATCACTCTCCTCCTCAGAAGGTGCCCATGTTACTCTGGCATCGGAGAAAGGAATGAAACGGGGAACCTTCTCCGTCTCGGAATCCCCAATGCCGTCGAGCCTCCATTGGTCATAGGGCAGAGGAAGTGGCACTCTCTTGCAGTGCATTGAATGAATCCAATTTTTCCGACCATCCACCTTCACCGCTGTACGGGTAGCGAGGAGGATCTGGAAAGGCCCCTTCCACCAGGGCTCCAGACTGCTTTTGCGCTGAAAGTGGCGAACCAACACAAAATCCCCTGGCCGGAGGTCGTGGCCTGGTCCCTCTGGAGCGGATGTCAAGGCCTCTTGAATCTGATGAATAGAACGCAAATTTTTAGTCAACTCACATAAATAATCTATCAACAAAGGGTGATCTATCTCGGAGAAATGGCGAGGTCTCAGAACGCCCCAGACATTAGCGGGCTGACCAAAAACAACCTCATAAGGGGACAACCCTGTTCTAGTATGGTCTGTAACTCTTGTCGACAGCAAAGCCAATGGTAAAGCATCTGGCCACTTCAATCCTGTACTCTCCTGAATTTTGGCCATCTTTAGTTTGAGTGTACCATTGTACTTCTCAACTAAACCTGCTGACTGAGGGTGATTCGCAGCAAGAAACTTTTGCTTAATGTGCAGGCCATTGCACACCAACTGGATGACTTTCAAATTAAAGTGGCTGCCGTTATCACTCCAAATCAAACGGGGCAAACCAAAACGAGGGAAGAACTCCTTTAAAAGAGCCTTCGCTGTCGCCAAAGCTGTATTCTCCTTAGTAGGATAAGCCTAAACCCATTTACTGAATGCACAGACCACCACTAACACATACTTCAGATTATTCACCCTTTCCATCTCAATGAAATCCATTTGAAGGACTTCAAAAGGGAAGGAAGGGGGTGCAAAATTACCGGGAGGTGTGGGAGTACCCTTTCCAGGATTGTACATCATACACACCATGCAATATTTCACCAAATGGGCAGCCGTCTTTGGGATATTATCATTCTGCCAAACAGGGTCTAGCAACTTGCAGATACCCCTAGAACTAATGTGAGCTGGTCCATGAGCCATAGTGACTACAGGAAGAACATATGCATCTGGCAGCATCCATCTTTGCTTCCCCGACTTATCCACCCAGCACCCATCATCATCCAATTGCGCTGTGCTTCCCTGCCATATTGCTAATTCCTCAACCGTCACCTCTCTCTGTATCTCTTTCACATTATCTAATGTGTCCTCAAACATCGTAACTTCTGGCACCCATCTAGCAGGACCTGCTACAAACATCTTTTTCATCTTAGTTCGGGCTTCTCCTTAGCTGTTTGATCTGCAAAAGCATTTCCCCTTCCCACATCATCAGTAATTGCTTTGTGAGCGCTACACTTTACTATTGCCAGTTTCTTGGGCAGGGTTAAAGCCAACAGAAGCCTATTTATCAAAGGGCCATGTTGAATTTTCAAACCATGGGAAGTGAAAAATCCTCTCTCTGCCCAGAGCCGTCCAAAATTATGAGCGACTCCGAAGGCATACTGGCTATCAATATAAATATTGTCCGCCAATCCCTGACTCAACTCGCAGGCTCGAATTAGAGCCACCAGCTCTGCAGCTTGGGCCGACTGATAGGGAACTCGTGATGTCTCAAATATCGTGTGCAGTGTTGTGATTGCATAAGCAGCAGTTGTGGTGCCATCCGGTAATTTAAAACAAGAGCCATCGACATATAGTTCCCTTTGGAGGTCAGATAAGGGAACATCAGGCAAGTCTACCCGTCCCTTCGTCTCCTCTTCCGTCCAAAACATACAATCATGTATGTCTATTTCATCACTCTCCGAAGGGAGGGGTAGTAACGTGGCAGGGTTCAGAGTGACACATCTTTTAATTGTAATGTGTGGTGCAAAGAGGGTTAGCTCATAGCCAGTCAGACGTGCATTGGTAAGGTGCTGTGTCTTTGTTCTGTTCAAAAGCTTATCCACAGCATGAGGTACCATAACTGTGAGACCAGTATCAAGAACAAGCCCTGCCAATTGTCGAATAGAGACGGCCACAGCCGCTGTCGCTCTTAAACAACTCGGGAGGGCTTTCGCGACAGGATCAAGCACAGCAGAAAAATACGCACACGGCCTCTGCTTACCTCCAAAGGCCTGTGTTAAGACAGAAAGCGCACAACCGGCCGACTCGTGTACATATAACACAAACGGCTTGTTGTAATCGGGTGTGCCAAGCACAGGAGCCGAGCAAAGCGCAACCTTCAATTGCTCAAAAGCTTGTTGACATTCAGGCGTCCAAGGCAAAGGTTCATGCACATCTTTAGTTGTTAAATATAACAGCGGCTTTGTTAGTAAGGCAAAATTCGGCATCCAATGACGACAATAGGAAGTAATACCAATGAAGGCTCGTACATCCCTTTGGGTCCTTGGAACAGGCATGCTAACTACAGCATTAATACGCTCAGGAGTTAGTTTCCGACCCTCCTTCGACAGTAGGTGACCTAAATAGGTGACCTCCTGTTGACAACATTGAAATTTTGAAAAGGACACTTTGTGTCCATATTGAGCCAAATGCAGCAACAATTTTACTGTAGCTTCTTTACATCCTTCCTCAGTATCGGAAACAATCAAAAGATCGTCCACATACTGCAACAATACATTACCTGGGGGAAGGGTGAGGGAGTCCAATTGACCTTTCAAAGCCTGGCTATATATGCTAGGAACTCGACAAAATCTAAAACTACGACTTGCCAAGGAAAATCCCAAAAAGATGCCTGCTATTTGGATGAACAGGGATGTTAAAGCAGGCATTCTTCAAATCAATAACAGAAAAGAATTTAGCAGAAGAAGGAATCATAGTTAAAAGAGCAGTAATGTCAGGAACCATGGGAAACTGAAGAACCACAATTGTATTAACTTTGCGCAAATCAATCACAAAACAATAAACATCAGCAACATCATCAGAGGAACCCGGAGGTGGCCTCTTAAGAATAGGAAGGATGGGACTATTACACACATTTGCCACTGTCTCCTCCACAACTCCTGACTGAATCAAATCTTGTATTATGTGCAACAATGCCTGTTCTCCTGCATGTGAAATTTTATACTGAGGGATACGAGGCAATATTGCATTTTCTTTAACCTGAATAGAAACTGGAGATATCTGCAAAAGTCCCACATCCGTGTCGCTTGTGGCCCACAACGTAGATGGGACATCCTTAAACTCAGCTGGAAGGGGAGCATCTTTAGATAAACATTGCGTAGTACTAACCACACTTGGACCCATTGTCACATGGACATCATCCGGGGAACAGTAAATAGTAGCATGTAACTTCTTCAACAGATCTAATCCCAACAAGTTCTCTCCACAATTTGATGTTAATAAAAATGGCGAATCAACGGTGAAAGGGCCTATAGTCAAAGCAAGGGGTTTAGAGATGGGGCTTACTACTGGCACACCAGAAAAACCAACCGAAACATTGTTATGGCCAGACAGGGCTGCCCCAGGGACCAGTGACCTCGAAACAGAACTATTCATTGCTCCTGTATCCACCCAAAAATTATTTTCCGAGCCCTGCAAATCCACACTAATATAAGGTCCACACTGACCTACAGGTATCGGAACTGGTCCCTTACCCTGTCCCTTGCTGTCCTGGCTATAAGACATCCCCGTCACCTCATCCAAATCATAATCATCATGATAATACTTCCATCCCCGAACGTCATCAAAGTAATTTTGATCGGAACGGCCCAATGATGTCCCAGTAGCCTGATCTCCAACCTGATCACATGCCCCCCGGCCTCGCCCTCTCGCCCCCCCGTCCTCTAGGAGCCGCAACCTTTTGCAGCAAAACTGGGCACTCGCTGCGCCAGTGCCCTTCCTCCTTGCAATACGCACATTGATTTGGGCCCACAGGCACAGCATTTTGGCTCGTACGAGAAAGCTGCCTGGCCGGTCCAACACCTCGACCCCGTCCCTGCCCGCTAGATGCCTGCTGCATCAATACCTTCGTCTTCAGCTCCTTCGTCTTCTTTTCTACCTTCTCTTTCTCCTCGTTCTCTCTATGCTCATAATACTGAGCCAAACTCAATATCACCGAAGGGGTAGAAGTAGTCCACGTGCTCTCAGCAGCCTGCAACCGGGTTGCAATCTCTGGGACCAAATTCGTGACAAACCTGTTAACAAACAATCGGATACCCCCTTCCAAAGACAAATCCTGGCCGCTAAAATCCAAGAACACACCTTCGAACCGGGTAAAGAAATCAGACACACTTTCATCTTTCTTCTGACGACATGCGGCCAGCTTATCCCAGTCCACCTTCTGAGGTGGGATAAGAGAGTTCATATAGGTAATAATCCGGCCTGGCAAAGCCAAGATCTCAGCCCAGGGCTTTTCACCGGGCTTCCTCTCTCCATCCCACGTCCTAATCTCGTCCCAAGTACCACCCAATTCTAGGGCATGGTGCTGAGTATGCACCTGTCGCCAGATATCCTCTGGCACCAATAAGCCAAATAACATTTCAATATCTGCCAACGTCATTACCGTCGATGCAGCAGCCTCTGTCAATTCTTTATAATACGCAGTAGGATTTTTTCTGGGGTCGGGTAACTGAGCCTTAATCGAGAGGACTTCACTCCTCTTCCATGGAGTATAAGCCCATTGTTCTTGAAAACGGGCCTCTACTCGCTGCCTAGTCACCTGATCATGCTGATCACGTAGCTCCGGTATCTCTGGGTGGAAAATGGGGTGAACTTCACTCATCGGGAACCGGGATATCGTCGTCGGAGATTTCTGATGCAATCTACCTCAATATCCAACCAATGTGGTAACACTAGCGAAAACCTCATTTGGAGCCATGCCCGTGGCATACACTTGGTCCCTAGTATCATAAACGGCCTGAGGTGCGACACCTTTAAAACACTGTTCCCATAGTCCAATCAAAGTAGCCGACATGTGCTTAAGGGCATGCTGCTGGACAAACGGCTCATAGTCCTTTAACACACTCCATACATCTTCGACACCATAAATAGGATTACGGGCCCACTGGGCAGCCTGATTGGCCACCATCGTTTTCTCCATATCTCCCACATCAGATCGAATCAACACCCGTCCCAATCGCTCCTTTGCAACTGCCCCATCTCCGTCGTCCTGACCACGCACCAGTGTCTCGGCACCTAACAAGGGGGCAGAAGAGAGAAGAGGGGACAACACAGTAATCGAAGGGGGAGGCATCAAGGTCAACATCGGCTGAGTAGTAAGTGTCTGTGAAGGAGAAAGTGATGCCGTAACAACAGGAGTGGCAGGAAGACTAGCAGCCATGGCGACTGCGGGGGACGGAGCCAAAGATGAAGCTGGTGATGCCGGAACCAAAGCACTTTGATCAATACCAGAAACAGCAGAAACAGGGGGGGGCAGAGGCAGATGGCAAGGGCTGTGGGACGACAAGATATTTTCTGTGTGGGGCATAAGGGGGAGGCGGTCTTTCTTCCAATAATTCTTCCACAAAAGTGTCTGCCTACTCCCTAGCAAAATAGGACTTATCACATTGCAATCGAAATCTCCTATCAGCACTTTCTTTACCCTTCTTCGCTTTCTCTTTATCATGCGCCACTGCTTTCTGAGTCAGTGTCTGCGTTTTCTCCCTCCGTGCCTCCCTTTCCGCCCTCTTTTGTCTCTGTTTAGCTTCCTTTCGCCATACCTGAAGATAATCAAACATCGACTGCCTGCTACGTTTAGCAAACAATTTCTCCTCCATATAATTCAATTTCTGCTCATCAAAGGTGCCTGTTGATGGTCACTGCAATTCAGCATTGTCCCTCGTATATTTGTGCCATAGTGTACTAAATATAATGGGGCCAAGGCCGTATTTGACGTACATGTCATAACTCGGAGTGCCCTCCACAGGTGCGGGCTGCTTTTCCTCCAATCGAGCATCAGCAGAACAACAACGACACCCCACACAACACAACTTACTCCAGCAAGGCATTCTGTTCACACAAAGAAACACATTCACCACACAATTACACTAAAATGCACTTGTGCCTTTACCAAAAGTCGCTTCCGCGGATTGCATCAATCACAAATTAACAAAATGGTACCATATCTCAAAAGATATTCAAAATCAAATGCAAGCGCTTGTCTAAAACTGATTCCTAGACCAACCAAAGTACCCACCAAACAAACGTCATGACGACAGAGAACCAAACAAGCTCACCTGGTGCACATAGGTCAAACGAATTTATTCTCCACTGCCGACTCTTTGTACCAAATGGTCAGATCCAAGGGTTTTGCCATTCAGGACCACAGTTGGGATGACCACTGGGCAGGGCACGCCCGATCAGACTGGCGGAGCAGCTGCGAGTACAAAACTCTATTGTGCAGGGGTCCCCCGATCCGCCTAGCCGACCCAATGCGGCCCCGTCCTCCTCACCTGTCCGCGGGCGAGGATGAGGTCACCCGATGGAGTCCCTGTTCGGGCACCAACTGAAGGAAGTGACCCAAAAAGGGCCACTCGGGTCACTCACGACCACCTCTCAGACTTCCATACAAATGAAGAGTCGGTCAGACAGTAGAGAATACAAACCAGATTATTTATTGATATTACATTGCAGTGGAGCCCAGTCTGACCAGCCTCCTGAGATGGCTGTCGAGGGACTGGACCCTGTAAGCATAAAATTACATTATGTACGTTGCGGAGTCCACAAAGACCCGCCTACTATGAAAAAAACACTGGTAGGTGTCGTAATACAATGGGGGTACAGAACATAAGTTTGGATTCTGCAGCCGGGCACAGGCTATCTACTGCCCAAGGTCGTCTGGCCTATCCTCCCCACCAGACAGGTGGGAGAAGGCCTCTATCTAACGGGAAAGGCATGCACTAATGAGGACACTTGCAATTACAGAAAGAAAAGCTCAACCTTGGGAAACAAAACTTACCAAAGACCGTTTCTCGAAAATAACCAAGCAGCAGTTTCGATTATAATACAAAATGGCGTCCAGATTGCAAGATGGTTTCGCGAATGCTAAGATATACAGAGAGAAGGGCCTTTCAGTATTAACAGAAGGACGCACAGTAATACACTCTACATAGGAATCACTGGACACCTCCTGAAGAGGCTTCAAACAATACAAAACTCAGTCGAAAGACTCACCCTCAACCTTCGCAGAAGAACCCACATCACACCCCAGCTCAAGAAACTACACTGGCTCCCAATTCTGAAGAGATGCCAGTTCAAGATGCTAACACACGCCTACAAGGCCTTGCACAATGAAGGACCAGTACACATCAACAAACGCCTGACCTTCCACCAACTGACCAGACACCTTTGATCCGCCTCCCTCTCCTCGCTGACACCCCACGGATCCGCTGAACCAACAGCGGAGGACGCTTCTTCCCGCACCTGGCAGCCAAGGCATGGAAAAACCTCCCCCTGCACCTCAGGACTGCACCGTCGCTCCAGCAATTCAGGAAAGAACTAAATACCTGGTTGTTTGAATGATCAAACCACCATGCAGCAGCCAACATCTCCAGAGCCTTGACACCCTCACGGATGAATTGCCGCCCTCCATATATGTGTGATTGATTGACTCTACTATATACACACACTACACACAGACACTCTACTACTACTACACACACACACACACACACAAACAGACACACACACTCCCACACACACACATAAACACATACACACACACATTGACATACAGCGGTTCTTGGTATCTAGAGGTAGCAGTTGCTACCTTTGGCTTACTCTCTGATACCCCCTGGAGCTGCTGCCCTTGCTACTCCTCGTCTCTGCTCTCATGAAGGTAGTATCATTGAAGAGAGTCAACAAAGAGCTCGAATAATTTTCTGTAACTTCCACTTTGACCTTGAATTAGGTCGTCAGTTACCAACAGGAGGCTGTTTATGAAATTGGGGTGGTTTCGGGGTCAAAGGGCGTGTGATGTCACTTCTTATGTTATTAATACTTCTAAAGCGCAACTGTTACCCTAGGGTGTCCTGGCGCTGAGCACTGCCTAATTGGTTACCAATAATGAAGTACTATTCAGTGAAGAGCCAGGTTTTCAGCCCCTTCCTGAAAGAGAGGAGCTCGGTAGAATTTCTGAGATGCAAAGGTAGGCTGTTCCAAGCTTTTGCGGCCCAAGTGATGAAACTCCCGCCACCCCAGCTAGCTTTTTTAACTGGGGGGACAATCACTTGTTTAGCTTCTGAAGGGCGCAGCGTTCTTCTGGAAACATACCATTGTAGGCGTTGTTTCAGGTAATCGGGGCCAATGCTCTTTAAGGCCTTAAAGACCGTACAGAGGGCTTTAAATTGTGCCCGTTGTTTTACTGGGAGCCAGTGGAGATGTCGAAGTCCCTTCCTAACCGAGACAAACCTGGGTGTCCCTGTCAGCAGCCTAGCTGCAGCATTCTGCACGATCTGGAGTCTGTTCATATGTCTCTTTTGGATGTTCAAGTAGAGACCATTACAGTAATCCAGTCGAGACATAATGAGCGCTGTGACTGCTGTCCTGGAGCTGTCCTCCGGAAGAAGGAATTTTATTTTCCTCAGGATTCTGAGGATGAGGAAGCTTGTAGAGACAACCCTACTTATCTGATCACCAAAGGTGAGTCTGTTATCCACAGTCACCCCCAGGTTCTTCGCCTTCTTAGTCGGGGTCGGGAGCGTTCCCATTTCCTCTGGCCACCAATCAGGCGTCCAGAGATTTACGTTGTTGCCAAATATAATGACCTCCGTTTTTCCTGCATTGAGTTTCAGGTAATTTGACGACATCCAGCCTGCAATGGCCTTCATGCAGTCGTGGCATCTTATTCCAGTATCAACGTCTTTGCCGCGCTGGAGAGACAACACAATTTGTGTGTCGACCGCATAAGATGTCAATTGGAATCCGAAAGATCTAATCAGGGCTGCCAGCGGGGACACGTACACATTAAAAAGTGTAGGTCTGAGGGCCGACCCCTGTGGCACCCCACACGGAAGGAAAAAAGGCTTAGACCTATCTTTACCCAGGTCAACTGTTTGGATTCTGTCGGTAAGAAAGGATTTCAGGAGATCCCAGGCCTTGCCTTGAATCCCCCCTTCAGATAAACGGTCCATCAAAATTTCATGATGGACCGTATCGAAGGCCGCCGAGAGATCCAACATGATCAGTATCGCGGTGCCTCCCTGGTCCAGAGCCTCTCTTACCTCCTCAGTGGATTTAATCAAAGCCAACTCAGTGCTGTGCTCAGCACGGAAGCCATATTGGGTGGGATCCAACAGCCCATTGGTCTGGAAAAATGTACTAAGTTGGGCATTCATGGCCTTCTCAATCATTTTTTCCGGCAGTGGGAGACGCGAAATGGGTCTGTAGTTATTCGGGTCCTTGGGATCCAGGTTTGGTTTTTTTAGCAGTGGGAGAATTGATGCTATTTTCCAAATTTTGGGAAACTGGCCCAGATTAAAGATGGTATTAAACAGGGGAGTGAGGGCTGAACTACTAGTGTCAGGGATTTGTTTAATCACTGACGCCGGACAAGGGTCCAAGGGTGACCCAGATTGAATCGCCATCAGAAGTTTAATGGAATCTTGTGTCTCTAATGGCGTAAAGCCATCTAAGATAGGTGTTATTTTGGAATTCGTGGGCACCATCCTGGCTGGAATCTTGTTGTCATCTTTCTGCATATGAGTAAATGAAGAAAAGATGACTTCCACCTTTTGCAGAATGAAGGAGGCAAGTGTTTCACATAGTTCAGGACTGCTATGTGTTTTGGGCATGGTGGGGATCGTGAGTTTGGTTATGGTTTTAAAAAGTTCTTTGGGGGAAGATTTGGCCTGATTGATCTGCTCCGCAAAGTATGTCCTTTTGGTATCAAGGAGTAATTTTTTATAAAGCATAAGACTTGCTTTATATGCCTCTTTATCGGTATTATTGTACTCTCTTCTCCAGGCTCGCTCTAGTCGTTTACAGTCGAGTTTATACTTTTTTAGTTTTTCTGAGTGCCAAGGGGCTGATGGAAGGGCCCGCTTGGGAGTAATCATTTTAATCGGGCTAATTTACTGCATGCGGCATCTACCCATTCCGTACAGGCAGCCGTTGCTTCCTCGATTCTGGAAGGAAGGTTTTGGGCTGTTGCTTCCAAGAGATCGCCTAAATCTAGGCTGCTGATGTCTTTCCAGGCCCTAATAGCTATCTTATCCTTAGGCTCTACTTTACATTGATGATGAGTTGGCTGTGATAGTTCAAAGAATATAGCGGCATGATCGTTCCAAGAGATTGGCAGTACCCCAGTACAAATGAGGCTGGGGTTATTGGAATAGATGCCATCTAGCGTATGTCCTGCTACATGGGTGGGGCCTACTACAAGCTGCTTAAGATCCCCTCCACTCATAACTTGGTTCAGCCTCATATTGTCGGGGTCGTTAAGGTCCTCAAGATGAAAATTGAAGTCCCCCAATACCGTGAAGGAGTTGGCACAGAGCCCCTCCTCTAGGAGCGTCCCAATGGACTCTAGAAACGTGCCTCTAGGGCCCGGGGGGCGGTAGAGGAGGATTGCCTTAAATGTGTCATGGAATGAGGTACGTACACTTAGTGACGTGCTTCGTAGGCCAGGTTAGAGGCTGTGAGGAAGGAGGGCTCTAAGGTGTTATGATAAATAACCGCCAGCCCTCCACCCCTCTTATTTGGTCTGTCTAGCGTGTAGCAGAGGAATCCTGGGGGTGTGGCTTTGACGAGGTCGGGTCCTGAGCCTTTGTCTGACCATGACTCAGTTATAAAAGCCAGCTTGATATTATGTTCCTCAATAAGCAATGCGCATTCAATGCTATGCATGATCAACGACCTGGCATTAAGAAGTAAGCATTTAAGGGGGGAGGGGGTCACCTTGCTTTGTGGTCTCTCTTTCTGGTTAACCAAACGGTTAATGGGATGGGCCATGATGTAAGAAAGAGACAGATGGCATTTTGGACACGTACCTGCCTGGTTTTTCAAATTTACATCAGGCGTGATCCTTGGGCACCTTGCATTACCAACCTCCGGATCCAGTGCCATAAGACGGTCTCTAGAATAGGTCAGTAAATCTGACCTCGGAGAAGCAGGGGGACAGGCCCTGAGCCCGTTCCGAGCGCAGACGGGCGCAGACGGGCTTGCCCTAGGTGCGCCAGCGGCGCGCCAGTGGCGCGCCCGCTGCGCGGCTGCGTCAGCGTGCCTATATGTAGGTAGCGGCGGCGGAGAACAACTAACCCGCTAACCTCTTAATGGCTGACCTGCTCCCTGCCCCCAATTCCCTCCGGAACTGAGCAAACCACGGAGAGCAGGGACGGCCGTTAAAGTGCCCCGTGCATTTAGCTACACAACAACAATGAAGTGACCAGAACAGCGCTAGTATTAGCAGCAATAACAGGTAATAAAATCAAATTCAAACAGACATTTTAAAAAGTGATATTTAAAAGAATACCATCCTGGCGAGCCTTGAACACAGCTCTTGGTATCAGGAAGGCAGCGCTGATGCTCCTGGCGCCTTGGTGAATGGATGTCTATGCACACACTGTTCCACTGCCACAGGAGGGTGTCATGCATGGCATTGCACTGCAAGGCAATTGGTCATAGGCGCAGCAAATGAAGTTTGGAGATGGCTAGATATTGCCAGCTTCATACACTGCCTTATCAAAATTGCCTTATACATGTTTTTTATGAAGTAATTGTCATTTATTTTGGGATTTTCTCTACTGGATTTTCTATAAGGATTGCATAGATCTGTTTTCACTTCACCCATAACCTTGTCACATCCTGTCACTCGGTGGTGTTTTTCTTTTTTTTTTTAAACTGCTCTTTTTACACTGCGTTTTGTTCCCTCCAACATTCATTCTGTCTTTCTTCTCGTTCACCACCTTCCTCTGCACTTATGCTTCATTATAAAATTCTGTTCATTAAGAGGGATTCATTACAATATCTATATTTCTTACACAGTTCCAGATTAGCAAATTGGCAAAGTAGGCACCGACCTATAGGCCCCACTCCTTTTAAGGGCCCAGCGACAACAGATCAAAATAATATTGATTTGATCTTGAAAGAAATTTACAATCAAGCTTTCTTAAATAATGTTTCCAAAAGATAGAAAAAAATAAACGAAAACTTTACATTAAAGACTCAATAGAGAAAACACTGTGTTAATGTAATGTACCCATTAACAACTTAAAGTACATAAACCAGAGACATCAGCTTCACATAACAGTTTGTCTCATAAAAGATCCTCTTCTGGCAGCTGTAGGTTTGTAAAAAGAAAATCCAGTGTATTGGGTATTAGGAGATAATTTGTGAGGGGGCCCCGAAATTTCGACTGCCTATAGGCCTCCACAGGGTTTAATCCGGCGCTGTTCTTACATACATTTAGAGGATTGCTGCCCCGGGTTCAGCATGTTGCCACAGGGTGAGGGAAATCTGCACACTCACTTCACGCAGTTTAGAAGCAATCCCCCTTTTAGGAGTCGTTGTGTAAAGGGTGGTGTGTAGGTTAGCATTTAGGATTGGATATTTGTAATTGCATTTTAAAATGGGGCATTGTGCTGTGGACGAGCTCTGTATATAGTTGGTGAAGGGGCATCCAGGATCAGTTGGGTGTTTTTTTCTGACGGGCTGTGAATCAAACTGTGGGCTGACCAGGTGGGTCATTTGGTGGCACCAATTCTCTTTGGTAACGTACGATGGTAAATAGATAAAACTAACGTCTTTCAAATGCAATAAATATAAATTCCACCCAATGATAAGGATACAACAAAAACTTTATAAAATACATTTTATTGATTTTTAACACTAAATACTATCAGGATAGTAATGAAAAATGTGTAGATAATACATAGTAACTGTCATCGATATGCAGAATATAATACACCTATATATAAATACCATAAGTTAAGAAGAACATATTATAGATAATAACTGATAGCACACACAGTCACAGACGGAGAAGGGAAAAAACTTACTTAACCATGATCATAGAAGGCTAAACTAATATTAATTAAATGAACTAAATTTGAACTTCACAAAAATGAACTCTAATATCATCATATAATCATTGTATCAATTCTACTCAACTTTCATTTTTCATATTTAGATAACAATAGAAAATCTTCTATCCAATTGTCAATTGAAGAATCTATTCTCAATGTCCAGAGTCAAAGTGTTACTTCTTTGCGACCCTATATCATCTGATTTATCACTGGTACCTCAGTGAGCATCACTTGTAATGGAATAAAACCAATAATGGAAAGCTAACCAATTACATTCAAATTCTTTCCAGCACCCCACCTCAAAGCATTTTATTTTGTATAATGGTTCCATATCATGCTGAATCTCTTACCCATTTCCTTGTAACCCCAGAACATAGCATGAGAGTTGCTGTCTACTTCAGTCGAAATTTTAGATTTTGTTGAATGATTCTGAAATCCAGATTCTCTTAACCTGAATAAGATATTCTGCAAATTGATTTCCATTTTGTTTTGTTAAAATGTGTTCATAGCTTTTCAGTCCCATTTTTACCAGTTGTCGCAAGAAATGTATTATCCATCTGTCAACCTGCATTCTGATGGAATTGAATCATATTGCCTGTAGAATCGTAGCTATCCTTGACAAAATGGCAGGATTTAGATTAATTAGAAAGCTTATCAAACAAGATACTCCATTGAAAAACTGTGTGTAATGTGGATTCAGTATTTTAATGTTAAACTGGCATTTTGAATATTCATGTGATATCATGGAGTTTTGAAAACACACAATATGAGAGAGGCATCGTTATTAACAACAACATTTTTTTTTTCGGGTTCAAATCCCACAAATGATGGAGGACGGTGATGACAGAAAAGACCAGTCTTTCAACTAGTTGATTCTGAAGATTCTTTTATTCACAATTAAATACACAGCAGCCAACGCGTTTCACCCTTGCGGGCTTCTTCAGGGCTTAAAAAGTGTTTCCAATGTATGCTCGTCCGTAATAACTTGTCCCCTTCAGGGACATGGGTGTATTGCGCGTTTAATCGCCAGCCTCTTCATGTGGCCATATGGGAGACTCGTGACGCTTCCGGAGTTGCGGAAACGCGTTGTCGGCTGTGTATTTAATTGTGAATAAAAGAATCTTCAGAATCAACTAGTTGAAAGACTGGCCCTTTCTGTCATCACCGTCCTCCATCATTTGTGGGATTTGAACCCGATTTATTTATTTTTGTTAATAACGATGCCTCTCTCATATTGTGTGTTTTCTGGATGTATTTGAAACCTTATTCGGTGGCAGGTTTCGGGAGGTGGGCATTGGTCTTTAGGTACCATATGAAGCATTGTTTGAATTAACTATAACAAACACAGGTAGTTGGTGCAGCATCATACACCCTGCCACCGTACTTGCAGGTAGTAGATCATGGAGTTTTGCTTTGAAATATGTTCAATATGTAAGGTTTCTAGAAGAGTGATTTATTGTTAATCTGAAGAGCTCGGTTGTAACGTAAAGATACATTACAGAAATAGTAATTGCAAGTCTTCAATATGTGTTTTCAAAGCATCATATAGATATATATATATATATATCTATATATCTATATATATATAGATATATATATATATATATACACACATTTACATATATATATAGATCTATATATATAGATCAATTTATATGAATATAAATATGGATCTATATATATGTGTGTGTGTGTGTATATATATATATATATATAAAAAAAATATATATATATATATATATATATATATATTCACTGAAAAAAACAATAGGTTTCAGGGACGTTATAGTTAGAAATTAGCATTTAAAAAACCTTAGAAATTCACTGAAAAAACCACAGGTTTCAGGGATGTTATAGTTAGAAATTTGCATTTAAAAAACCTTAGAAATTCACTGAAAAAACCACAGGTTTCAGGGACGTTATAGTTAGAAATTAGCATTTAAAAAACCTTAGAAATTCACTGAAAAAACCACAGGTTTCAGGGACGTTATAGTTAGTTGGACATTTCACTCTTACAAAACCAGAGAAATTCGGCCGTTATAGTTAGTTAAGCAAACTATAACTCGCGCCCCAGCAATGCACTGCTGATGACATCACATATTACATCATTCATGACATGGTCAGTGACATCACTGATGACATCACTGATTACATCTTAAATGACATCACTGATGACATCACACATTTCTAAGGTTTTTTAAATGCTAATTTCTAACTATAACGTCCCTGAAACCTATGGTATTTTCAGTGCATTTCAAAGGTTTTTTAAATGCTAATTTCTAACTATGCCTACAGAGGTAGGTCATGTGCAGAAAGAGGAAGAAAGGCGCAGAAAGAAGCAAGAGAAATGAAGAGAGAGGCAACAATAGTCCAGAAAGACGAAGAAAAGTGCAGAAAGAAGCAAGAGATATGCAGAAATAACCAACAGAGGTGCAGAAAGAGGCCTTGTTGCAAAGTCATCTTGTGCCCCCAACTTTTTGCTGACTGGTACTGGTGGTAACTGACTCTGACTAACCAGGCCCAGAGCCAGTGCTATGCTGAAAGACACTTAGAATACAGTGAAAACACCTACATACACTAGGGTACACTATGGGTTGGGGTACCCCTGTGATTGGCATGACCTCCCCTGTAAGGCAGTACATAATAGGGCAGGGGGATTAAAACTACCTCTAACTCAGAGGTGCAGAAAGAGGCAAGAGAAGTGCAGAAATAAGCAACATAGGTGCCGAAAGAGGCAAGAGAGGTGCAGAAAGAAGCAAGTGAAGTGCAGAAAGAGGCAAGAAAGGTGCAGAAAGAGGCAAGAGAGGTACAGAAAAAGGCAACAGAGGTGCATAAAGATGCAAGAGAAGTGCAGAAATGAGCAAGAGAAGTGCAGAAAGAAGCAACAGAGGTGTAGAAAGAAGCAAGAGCAGTGCAGAAAGAACCAACAGAGGTGTAAAAAGAGGCAAGAGGGGTGCAGAAAGAGGTAGGAGAGGTGCACAAAGAGGCAAGAGAGGTACAGAAAGAGGCAGGAGGGGTACAGAAAGAAGGAAGAGAAGTGCAGAAAGAGGCAAGAGAATTGCTGAAAGAAGCAACAAAGGTGTAGAAAGAAGCAAGAGCAGTGAGGAAAGAACCAACAGAGGTGCAAAAAGAGGCAAGAGGGATGCAGAAAAAGGTAGGAGGGGTGCACAAAGAGGCAAGAGAGGTAAAGAAAGAGGCAGGAGGGGTGCAGAAAGAAGGAAGAGAAGTGCAGAAAGAAGTAACAGAGGTGCTGAAAGAGGCGCGAAGGGTGCAGAAAGAGCAAGAAAAGTGCAGAAAGAGGCAACAGAGGTACAGAAAGAGGCGAGAGAAGTGCAGAAACAGGCAGGAAAGGTGCAGAAAGAGGGAACAGGGGTGCATATAGAGGCAAGAGAGGTGCTGAAAGAGAAAAGAGGGCAGTAGCGGCTCCTGGTGGGAGAGCTGCCGGGCGGTGATGTGGGGCGGGGGAGGGGCAGGGTGGGGGTAGTAAACACCGGAATATGGATGAATGCAGGTAAGTAGACAATTAAATCAATAAAACGAATTTCGTTGCGCGCGCTGCATCGCATTTGGCGATGCAGCGCGGCAGCAAGCTCGTTTATGTTAGTGTCTACTACCTGCATTCATCCGTATTCCGGTGTTCTACCCACCCTGCCCTCCCCACCCCACGTCACCGCCCGGCAGCACTCCCACCAGGAGCCGCTACTGAAAGAGGGGTGCAGAAAGAGGCAAGAGATCTGCAGAAAAAACAACAGAGGTGCTGAAAGAAGCAAGTGGGTTGCAGAAAGGGGCAAGAGATCTGCAGAAAAATGCAACAGAGGTGCTGAAAGAGGCAATTGAGGTGCAGAAAGAAGCAAGAGTGGTGCAGAAAGAGGCAATAGAAGTGCAGAAAGAAGCAACAGATGTGCAGAAAGAAGCAAGAGAGGTGCAGAAAGAGGCAATAGAAGTGCAGAAAGAAGCAACAGATGTGCAGAAAGAGGCAAAAGGGGTGCAGAAAGAGGCAAGAAAAGTGCAGAAAGAGGGAACAGGGGTGCAGAAAGAGGCAAGAGAGGTACAGAAAGAGAAAAGAGGGGTGCAGAAAGAGGCAAGAGATCTGCAGAAAAAAGCAACAGGTGCTGAAAGAGGCAAGTGAGGTGCAGAAAGAGACAGGAGATCTGTAGAAGAAAGCAACAGAGGTGCTGAAAGAGGCAAGTGAGGTGCAGAAAGTAGCAAGAGATGTGCAGAAGAAAGCAACAGAGGTGCTGAAAGGGCAAGTGAGGTGCAGAAAGTAGCTAAGAGATGTGCAGAGCAGAAGGAGAAGTGCAGAAAGAAGTAACAGAAGTGCTGAAAGAGTCAAGAGAGGTGCAGAAAGAGAAAAGAGGGGTGCAGAAAGAGCCAAGAGATCTGCAGAAAAAAGCAACAGAGGTGCTGAAACAGGCAAGTGAGGTGCAGAAAGAGGCAAGAGATCTGCAGAAAAAAGCAACAGAGGTGCTGAAAGAGGCAAGTCAGCTGCAGAAAGAAGTAAGAGAGGTGAAGAAAGAGGCAATAGAAGTGCACAAAGAAGCATCAGAGGTGCACAAAGAGGCAGGAGGGGTGCAGAAAGAGGAGAGAGAAGTGCAGAAAGAAGCAAAAGAGGTGCTCAAAGAGGCAAGAGGGATGCAGAAAGAGGCAAGAGCAGTGCAGAAAGAACCAAGAGAAGTGCAGAAAGAAGCAACAGAGGTGCAGAAGGAGGCACGAGGAGTGCAGAAAGAAGGAAGAGAAGTGCAGAAAGAAGCAACAGAGGTGCTGAAAGAGGCACGAAGGGTGCAGAAAGAGGGAAGAGAGGTGTACAAAGAGGCTAGAGAGTTGCACAAAGAGGGAAGACGGGTGCAGAAAGAGGCAAGAGGGGTGCAGAAACAGGCAAGAGAACTGCAGAAAGAGGCAAGAGAATTGCTGAAAGAAGCAACAGAGGTGTATAAAGAAGCAAGAAAAGTGCAGAAAGAGGCAAGTGAGATGCAGAAACAGGCAAGAAAGGTACAGAAAGAGGGAAGACAAGTGCAGAAAGAAGCATGGAAACTGCAGAATGAAGCAACAGGGGTGCAGAAAGAGGCAAGTGAAGTGCAGAAAGAAGCAACAGAGGTGCAGAAAGAGTCAAGAGAACTGCAGAAAGAGGCAAGAGAGTTGTAGAAACAGGCAAAAGAGGTACAGAAAGAGGGAACAGAGGTGCCGACAGAGGCAAGAGAGGTGCAGAAACAGGTAAAAGGGGTGCAGAAAGAGGCAAGAGGGGTGCAGAAATTTGCAAGAGAGGTGCAGAAAGAAGCAAGAGCAGTGCAAAAGAACCAACAGAGGTGCAAAAAGAGGCAAGTGAAGTGCAGAAGGAGGCAAGAGAACTGCAGAAAGAGGCAAGAGAGTTGCAGAACAGGCAAAAGAGGTACAGAAAGAGGGAACAGGTGGGCAGACTGAGGCAAGAGAGGTGCAGAAAGAGGGAAGAGGGGTGCAGAAAAAGGCAAGAGGGATGCAGAAATTTGTAACAGAGGTGCAGGAAGAAGCCAGAGCAGTGCAGAAAGAACCAACAGAGGTGCAGAAAGAGGCAAGAGGGGTACAGAAAGAGGCAAGTGAAGTGCAGAACGAGGCAAAAGAGGTACAGAAAGAACCAACAGAGGTGGAAAAAGAGGCAAAAGGGATGCAGAAAGGGGTAGGAGAGGTGCACAAAGAGGCAAGAGGGGTTCAGAAAGAGGCAGGAGGGGTGCAGAAAGAGGAAGAGAACTGCAGAAAGACAGAGGTGCTGAAAGAGGCACAAAGGGTGCAGAAAGAGACAAGACAGGTGAAGAAAGAAGGAACAGAGGTATAGAAAGAGGCAAGAGTGGTGCAGAAAGAGGGAAGAGAGGTGTAGAAAGAGGCAAGAGAGTTGCACAAAGAGGGAAGAGGGGTGCAGAAACAGGCAAAAGGGGTGCAGAAAGAAGCAAGTGAGGTGCAGAAAGAGGCAAGAGAGGTGCACAAAGAGGCAAGAGAGTTACAGAAAGAGGCAAGTAAAGTGCAGAAGGAGGCAAGAGAACTTCAGAAAGAGGCAATAGAGGTGCAGAAAGAGGCAAGTGAGGTGCAGAAAGAAGCAAGATAAGTGCAGAAAGAAGCAACAGAAGTGCAGAAAGAGGGAAGAGGGGTGGAGAGAGAGGCAAGAGGGGTGCAGAAAGAAGCAAGACAGGTGCAGAAAGAAACAAAAGAAGTGCAGAAAGAAGGAACAGAGGGTGCAGAAAGAGGCATAAAGGGTGCAGAAAAGACGTAAGAGGGGTACAGAAAGAAGCAAATGAGGTGCAGAAAGAGGCAACAGACGTGCAGAAAGAGGGAAGAGAGGTGCAGAAAGTACAAGAGATTTGCAGAAAGAGGCAAGAGAAGTGCAGAAAAAGAAAGAAATGTGCAGAAAGAAGCAACAGAAATGCAGAAAGAGCCAAGAGAGGCGCAGAGGGAAGCAAGAGTGGCTTGCACACCATTAGTACCAATTTAACACCCACATTTAGCAATAAGTAACAGGTGACCATTCTAGGTTTGCAAAGGGCCTTCCACCATGCTGTAACACTTGTTGCTGCATTTTTGGTAACGTTTGAGCCGTTTGAGCTAGAAACAAGGCTTTTTTTGTTCAAATCTGCAGATTAGGGAGCAGATGATGAATTATGTGGCTAATGCAGAAAATGTATAATTGTGCGAAAGTCGGTGCAGCCAAACAGTCACATAATTCCAGTGGTCCTGCTCACACCTCTGACTAGGTCCAGAAGTGCTCCTCAGTGATTCCTTCTTTTTTTCGTCTCACTGAGTTCATAGTTGAGCTTCTATGGAAGCGAGGAAGACTAAACCTGAGGTTACCACTCCACAACACAGACTACCATACCACATAATTACTCTCCATAACACATAATCCCACTCTACATAATTCCTATACACTAAATACCACATACTTTCTATCCACATAATTTCACTGCACAACATACCACATAATTCCACTACACAGAACGTACATCCACTCCACTGCAAAAAACATTAGTAAAAAACTTTTGCCAACTAGCCTACCTCTTACCTCCAGTAAGCCCCACACAGAGGGATTGCTGAGAGGTGGACACAGACCACGCCCCCTTTCTCCATCACTCTGCAAACGCGCCTCCTGGCGCGCTCTTGGTTGGGGGATGAAGTCCCCTTTCCTCATGAGGGTCCCTGGGGGCCAACTAGCCCACCAGGTACCTCCAGTAAGCTCCACACAGCTGGATTGCTGAGAGTCATCCGAGGCCACGCCCCCTTTTTACACCACTCTGCAAACGTGACTCCTGGCACGCTGCTGCTCAGGGGAGGAAGTCCGCTTGTGTCCTGAGGTCCTCAGGACACAAGAGGAACTCATCACCCCACCAGCAGTGCGCCAAGAGGTGCGTTTGAAGAGTGGTGTAAAGGAGCGTGGCCTCAGACCATCTCTGCAATCTGGCTGTGTGGCGCTTACTGGAGGTACCTGGTGGGCTAGTTGGCCCCAAGGACCCTCAGTATTCAAGGGGACTTAATTCCCCAATTTAGAACGCGCCAGGGGGTGCGTTTGCAGAGTGGTGCAGAGAGGGGCGGGGCCTCCGGAGAGATGCCTGCTTTTTTTCCCTTTTTTTTGTTAGAAGTGGGGCTGTGTGGCTCCCCTCCTTCAATCTTTTTTGGGCCCTAGGGGCCTCATCCCCCAGGGCCTGCCATATTTAAAAAAAAAAGAAAAAACAGGAAGGGGGCTGCGTGGCTCCCCTCCTGAGGCCAACTATGGCCCCGGGGACCCCATCCCCCGGGGCCTGGCCAGCCTTGTTGTTTTTTTAGAAGGGGGCCACATGGTCCCCCTCCAGAGGCCAATTGTGGCCCTGGGGACCCCAAACCCAGGGGCCGGCCTTCCATATTTAAAAAAAAATTTAATTAAAGGGGAGGGGGCCGAGTGGGCCCCCTTCCCTGGGCCACTTTTGGCCCGAGGATCCCATCCCCCGGGGCATGCCCAATTCTTTATTTATTTTTTATAGGGAGGGGGGCCGCATGGCCCCCCTCACGAGCCATTTTTGGCCCCGGGGACCCCATCCCCCGGGGCATGCCCAATGCCTTTTTATTTTATTATTTTTAAGGGAGGGGGGCCGCGTGGCCCCCCTCCCAGGCCATTTTTGGCCCTAGGGACCCCATCCCTCAGGGCATGGCCTCTCGCTGGGGACCGCGGGGGGAGCCTCAATGCCCCCGTGGTCCCAGCCAGCTCCCCGCCTCCTGCGGGAGCCGGCATTGCTTTTGGGCAAGGGGAGCTGCTAACATGCAGCTCCCCTTGCCCAAAAGCAATCTGATTTACTTTTTGGAAAGCAAAATCAGCAAAGCAAAGTAGGAGTTTGCTATGGCAGGGCGGGAGCCATGCTCCCGCCCTGCCATAGCAAACAGCAATGTCCCAGGGGTGGGCACCCCGGGATATTGCAGGAGCCGGCCCTGGGGGGTGTCGGTTCCCAGGGCCATCAAGGGCTCCTGGAGGGGGGCCACGCGGCCCCTCTCCCATCATTTGAAAAGCCCCGGGGAGGTGGTGGTCCCCGGGGCAGTGTGGGGGGGCTCGAGCCCCCCCACACACATTATTTATTACAGCCCCGGGGAGGTGGCGGTCCCTGGGGCTTGGGGGGCCCCACTGTATTTTAATAAAGCCCAGGGGAGGTGGTGGTCCCCGGGGCTTTGGGGGGCCTGCGAGGCCCCCCACCCTATTATAATAAAGCCCCTGGGAGATGATGGCGGTGCCCGGGGCTGCGGGGGGGCTGCGTGTCCCAGCGCATAAATTATAAAGCCCTGGGGAGGTGGCGGTCCCCGGGGCTTGAGGGGGCCCGCAAGGCCCCCTGCATATAATTAACAATGCCCCGGGGAGGTGGCAGTCCCTGGGGCAGCGTGGGGGGGCAGGAGCCCCCCACGCATTTTTTTTCAAGCCCTGGGGAGTTGGCAGTCCCCGGGGCCCCCACGGGCCCCTGCATACATTATAAATATTGCCCCCGGGACCTGGCCCACCCGGGGGCTTACAGATAACGAAGTGCGGGAGCCCGCGCTTTGTTTTTAAAAAAAAAAATGTGTCCGGATTCGCGCACCCAGCGCGAATTTGGCCATTTAAAAAAAAAAAATGCTTTTTTTGGGCCTGGGGGTCCTTGTGGGACCCCCTGAGCAGGCCTAGGGGGTCAGGGTGTTTCTACCCTGCCCCATTTTCTTGTTTTCCATCTATTTTTCACCCTTTTTCTTGTGACTAGGTTACCAAGTTACAAGATGGCTGCCAACACTTCCTAGTTTGGAGTGTTGACAGCCAATCAGAGTGAAGCTCGTGCCGTGGAGGGTTCGCAAATCCTCCTCGGTGCTCAGATATCGATATTTTTATTTTTTTAATTTCTCAGGAACTACTGAACGGATTTAAACCATTTAAAAAAAAAGCACGCTTTCTAGACCAAGACCTACCTTTTTGCCAAATTTGGTGCAATTCCGTTCAGCAGATCGAGCTGTAGCCTGTTTCAAAATTCCTACAGAAATTAACATGGAGAAAATGCGTTTTGGGACCACCCTTTTTTCTCGGTCCCCGCTTGACGAATCACCCCGAAACTTTCAAGACAGGAGCTGACCTGAGTGAACCATTAGTTTTGAAAATTTTGCGAAGATTCGTCAACCGGCGCCAAAGATATTGGCAAATCAAAAAACGCTTTTCCTATGGAAACTAGGTCCTAACTATAACTACCTACTGGCGACCGCCAGTAGGTAATATATATATATACATATATATATATATATATATATATATATATATTACATGTCCACAGCTGTAATACTGTGTCTGGAGTGGTAAAAGGGTTTTGTCATTTTACAGCTGGGTGTGGATGACACTGTGTAAATCCTACGCTTAAAGACATTGCTGTAGAAATGGCAAAAACGTTGTCTCTTCCTAGCTCGGCGTGGATGTCACTGTGCTAATTCAATGCTTGAAAACTTTTCCAGAAAAACAGCCATTTGAGGTGAGCAGATTCAGATTGTCGCTAGTGTTGTAGGGTGCTCTATATAGGAGCTGCTCTCCATCTAAACTTGGGAACTACCCAGAGTTCTCTGCTTCCCTTTTTGCATAATTTATGCAACACTCTCAGCCTGAAAGGGTACGGTGTCAGGCATCTATCTATACATCCTTACATATATCTATATATATCTATATCTTTATATATATATGTGTATATAATATATAACTTACCCAATGGCGCACAACATGGCGCAGTTATATTTAGGACCACATTTCCATAGAGAATTGTCTTTTTTTAGTTTGCTAATAACTTTAGCATCTTTTGACAAATTTTCACAAAACTTTCCAAAAAGTCTAATCCACCTCTGCTCCTTTCTGGAAAGTTTTGGGGCGATCCGTCAAGGGGGTGCAGAAAAAAGAGGGGTCCAAAACACGTTTTCCCCATGCAATTTTCCATAGGAAAATTAGACATAGCAAGAGCCAAAATGGCTGAATGGAATTACACCAAATTGGCAGACAGCTAGATCTTGGTCTAGAAAGTGTTCTTTTTGTGATTTTGGTGTAAATACTTCCAGTAGTTTTTGAGAAATTAAGGTTTAAAACGTATGTATACTTAGTGATGCCTGGCATCCAGAGATCCAAGAGATTGAAAGATAAGACTTGATTGGCAGCCACCACATCAACAAAGATGGCAGCAGCCATTTTAAGATTCGGGGATTCAGTCCTCTGTCCTAAAAAAGAATTTAAAAAAACATATAGGGGACAGGATAGGGATACCCTGACCCCTAGGCATAGGGGGGCGGGTTACAGAGGGAAGCTCTCTGGGGCCAAAAACATATTTTTTAAACAGTACTGCAGATGCATGGAGAATCTGTGGTGCCATTAAAAAGAAAAAACAATAGTAGGCTCCTGCCTTTTCAAAAAAATACCCTTCAGCATGGGGTTGCCAATATCTTTTATTTTGGGGGAGAAGGAGTGCTCTGTAAGGCCCCGGAGACCCCATCGCCTGGGCAGATTATGTTTTTAGGGGGAAGAGACCATGCCACCCTCTCCCTCAGCCTCTGAGAGGCCCCAGGGATGCAATCCCCAGATCCCGTTTTTTTAGGGGAGTGGGCATGTCACCCCTCAAACCTCAGAGAGGCCCCGGGGACCCTATCTCCCAGGGCCAGTGTTTTATTTTAGAAGGGATCATCAGGCCTCCCTTTCTGAGTTGTAATAAGGCCCTGGGGACTCTATCCCCCGGGGCCTGAAAAAAGCAGTATCCCGGGAACTTAATTTCCCGGGACACTGCTGTTCCCTCCCCGGGAGAGTGAGGGCAGGGAATACAAATTTAATTCATGCCAGCACTCTCCCAGGCAGGGAACACAACTTTGCTCCCACCCGCCTCTAGCAGAGAAAAAACCTGCTACCACCCAGGCGGGAGCAAAGCAATGGAGCCAGCTTCCACTGTACCCAGAATAGGTGCTGGATGGGGAGCTGGCAGGGGCCACAGGAGCCTTGGGACTCCCCCACCCCAAACATTTGGCCAGGTTGTGGGTGCCCCGTGTGGGCAGAGGAGCCTGCAGGGCCTTGGGAATCTCCTTGTGGCTCTAAAGTTATTAGAAAGAGTGAGTGCCCTGAGTGGACCAGGAAATCCATAAAAACATGTATAAGAAAAAGAATAATAAATGAGAGGCAGGAGTTCCTCATTTACTATTCACTGCTCCAAGCAAGGTGCATCCCATTATGCCCTGCAAGAGCGTTTTATTTTTGAATCCTGGTGGTGCCCCTAAAAAGGGCAGGAGCACCACCAAGCATTTTTTTTAATGTTGTGGAGGGCTGCAGGGAGCATAGCAGCCTCCCATCAACAATAAAAACATACTAAGTCTCCTCAGGCATTGAATTCATGATCCCATTAGAGCTTGACACATTTTTTAAAGTTCTCTGAGCAGTAGCCCTATGCTCTTCAGATGGAGTTTGTGGTCTGAAAATGTTAAGAACAAGACTCAAAGACATGTTCAATGGGTTTTTTTCAAATGCTTTATTGAAAATATTTTGTGACAATCACTATTAAAAAATATTGCAATATATGAATCTCTCAAATATTCATTTGAACATAGTAATTGTTGATTTTTTGACAAAACCTATAGGTCTGCTGTATATATGTTGGTGTGATGACCCCATGAAAAAGCCTATATGCCTGCCCTTTTTTATATATTAGTGTTCTGATCCTTTAAGAAAGGTAGTAGGTCTGCCTTACTTAAAATGACACCATTTATATTGTTACATGGCATAGTCAGCTGTGCTCGCCCATGGAGTTGGGTGCCTGCAGGGGGTAGGTTGGGGGCAGGGCATGGCTGCAGTCAGACTCTGCTCGCAAACCCACCCCACACGTGGTCTTCGGCTGTGTGCAGCTGGGGGTTGGGTGTCTGCGGAAAGTTGGGCCCTGTACCCAACCCCCAGGCAAGCACAGCCAAAGGCTGTGTGTGGCTGGTGTTTGGGTGCCCATGGGGGTGGGCAAATGGCCTGCTCACTCTCCAAGTCCTGCACCCAACCCCATGCTGCGCACAGCAATGAATATGTTATTTTACGTTAAAATAAATAGAAATTCACTGAAAAAAACAAAGGTTAAAGTGATGTATAGTTAGTAATTGTTTCCCCATTTTACATAGGAGGACTCTAGTATAGTATACTCTATGTAGTATTTTAAGTTGTATCAGTTGGTGACGTGCTTTGATTGCTGCTGCTCTGGGGAATTGTAATGCTTCCCCCCAACCTTCATCCTCAATTACTCTCACATCTTCCTGCCGTTTAAGTTTGAGGTGCTCTAAGTCTCTTTGAGTGTTTCTCTGCAATGTTTGGTATGTGAGGGCTATCGCCTTAGCGGTTGATGGAGCAGGGAAAATAAAAAATTTAACCCCTAACAAATTTTATAATAAATTAAATAAAATGTTCGTTTAAATGTATTAATCAACACTGTATGTATGGGAATGGTAATATGCCAATGTATGTGCTAAATAATCTATTAATGGATGTCCGTGTGCCTAATTATAACGTAAAATTAAATGCGTACTAAATTAAAATAAATGCATGTTTGTGCTTCATAGAAATAAAACGTGTCGTTGCAAAAACAATAGTGATGGTAAGTAAGGAACGGCTTAAATGTTGCTTTCTGCTAGGTAACAACTAATTGGGGTACGTAGACGACGGGAGGGAAACGAAAGGGATATTTTTCTCTATTTTAATTATGTTTTGTTTGCCTCAAATTAGTGCTTCTAAAAGTATAACCGAGTGGCGATGTAAAATGGCCGCCAGTGGGAAGATTTGCGCAGGCGCAAAGGGGACACGTGATATGGGATGAAAACTGAGAAAAAAGCTAAAAACCTCGTGAGGTTACTGAGACGCTTGGATGCAAGAAATGGTCAAGGCTGGTGTGACCTAATTGAACTGATAGTGTGCCATGATGATCAGCAGAAGGCCCGTGGGAAACAAGTTTAAGAGAAAGGACAATGACTGCGGAGTTCTCAAATGTGTCGAAAGAAGTTACAAATGAACTGATCGAAACGGATGAAAATGTTTAAGCGTATGGGAAAGGAAATGATCCAAGGACCCTTGAATCCAAGAGAACTTGATTAAAAGAATGAATAAGCTGACATGCATGGACCAATGAAAGAAAAGCGTGATATTAATGTTGCAACAGTTAGTTAGCAAAGTTAGAATTAGGGTATAAGAGGGCCTACTCTTAGTGGGAGGGGGTCAGTCGCGGTTGCAGTCACAGTCAGGAGAGGAGTTGAAGAGTCGTGTTGGTGGCTTCCAGTGCTGGGTGGTCCTGATCGATCCCTTACTGAGCGGGAGATGCTGAAAGACTGTTAGATGAGACGGGTTGCAGGTAGCTGATGCTGACGAGCTGAAGTTGCTGTTTGCTGTCTTAATTTTTCAGTTGAGTATGAGAATCAGGCTATTTCTAATTCCTAACTTAGGTTAGAAATCATTAGGCTAAATTAGGAAGCTAGGCAGGTAATTAGGGTTTTGGCTTCATGACAAAATTTCCTTTCTGCAATAAAATGATTATGCTTAATAAATATTTGAATTTAAGAATGAATAATTGAATAAAGTATTAAATTCTTTTTCATGCTTTTAAAATTATATAAAATTTAAGATTCTTTAAACCCAAAATGACTCAGTGGTTATTTTCCTAAATGATTGTGACATCAGTAATTGGTTATTGTGATTCAGCTGGTCTTAATCACTATGAACTAATTTCTTAAATGAATGATTCATCGACAAAACAATGAGCAGGAATATCTTAAGAAATAACTAAAAGAAAGTGACAAATTAAGGTAATAAGATATCCTGGCTCTTCCAGCGGTACATAAAATGGTGTTCTCCATTTAGTTCTCATGCTTCTCCTAGGAGTACAGAATTTCATAAAGGTGTAAAGGAAATCCAGGAGTGTGTGTGTGTGTTAGGCGATGTTTATGGGCCCCATCGTCATGTGGATATGAGAAATATAGTTTGCCCCTGGATGACCTATAAGTAACCTGGGAGGAGAATAGTTTTTATTGTACGCGCTGCATCAGATTTCTTGGTAGCAGAGTTATGGTTTTCTATAGATTAGTTTAGTGATTATTGTTCATTGATTATTGATTATTTTTTGATGACTAACACTATATGTTGAGTCACGTTATGTTATATGTAAGTTTTCACGCTTCTGGGATGTAGGAAGTGGAACACGTGTGGCAAGAGAAGTCACATGGAATTTGGTACATGGTCTGAATTCATTTTGGTAAATAACGCAGGTTGTGTTATGTTAGGGATTTCTGTGCGAAAAGTGTGTAATTGAAATAGCAAATCACGTTTACTTGTGAAACTTTGGCCTTAATTCTCAGGAGCCTAGTCTCCACATGTGTCTTATCCCCAGAGAAACGAGTAAATTGTTTGTTTAAAAGAAGGGTAAGGTAGAGGGAAGTGCTACTTTATCGGCGAGAGTAAATAATTCTGTGGTAGGGTAGAGGTAAGCGCTGCCTACTGGAAAAACAGGATTCTTGTGTAAAAGGACAAAGCTGTCACTTTTGTTTAGCGAATCAGACTATGGAATTGTTTTTATTGTTGTAACTAACGAAGAAAACAGCAAGAAGAAAAATTGCCGATAAATTTTGTAAAGGAGGGGTAAAGAGTAGAAGTGACGTGGAAAAGTGCCGCGCTAGGATTGGATAGTGCGCTAGTCACGTGAACACAGAGCAGGAGTGACGTAGAAAAGTGCCGCGCTAGGATTGGTTGGTTCACGGACGGTGGGAATTGTTCTGATTGGTACGTTAGTGTGAGTCGCGCTGTAATTGGTTGAAGTTCCGTACACAGAAACAGCGTTAGAGTAAAGAGAAAACAAATAGAAAACATGCCGTATTATGAGTATGAAAGGGAGAGAACGTCATGGACGACGAAATTGAAGAATTTCTTTAAGAAAGACAAAAAGGTTGTGACTAGAGAGGGACAAGTAATTCCTCCGCCGAAATCAGCAGCTTCACATATGATGCTGAAATATGGATATCATACGTGCATATGGTTGGAAAATTGGGCTAAATATACAAAGAATGATGGTGCTTTGGCTTTCCCTGAGAATGGATCGTTTAGTGTAGCGGTTTTGCGAAACTTGCGAGAAAAAATGTGTAAGTTGGAACCTAGACCTAGACCAACACAGTTTGAGGCTTTGACGGAATGGGAAGATGAGATGTATGAACGAGAGAGATTCAGAGGAATGAGAGATCATGAATTTATGCCTGGAAGATTGTGGGGAGTAAATCATGAGGACAGAATAAAACGATGGAGATGTGCTAACATGACAGGAGGTTTGTTTCCAGCTTTTACAGTTGAGGAAGGGACTAAGAAAAAACGGACTGAGAAAAAGAAACATATGGAGAGAGAAAAGTATATGCATGAGAGCGAAACGGATGACGAGTTGCTGGAAGATATATTAAATAGAAATCCACCTCCGTATCAGCAGAGTTCTACAGTGGTGACACCAAATGCGCCACTAATAGAGACTATGCGAAATAAAAGTCCGGAAAGGAGAATTGAAGTAAATAGGTCACAAGAACAAATGAGAACTTCTCAAAATAAAGGAATAGAAAGCGACAATGCAAGCGAATTGGCAAGGACAACAAAAGAACTAACTGAGAAAATTAGAGAATTAACGAAAAATATGGAAGCAGTTACTGTGCCTGTAACAATAGGTCCAGTAATACCAGTTTTTGAGAATCAGAAAATTGATGAACGATCTTTGGTGATTCCCTTGAGTTCACAATTTCAGAGAGAAAAGGAAAGGATGGAACAAAGTGCAAGTACAAGTAATTTGGCTAGTACTTACAGACCAAGTCCACCTACAAATTTAACGGTGAATGAATGCAATGGTAAGAAAATGCATATGGTAACAGAATCTGCAACAGAAACGCCCGAAAAGAGTGGTAACTGGATAGAACTAAATAATACACCCATAGGTCCGACTCCTGATGAGTTGAATGAGTGGATAAAAGCTTTTAAAATAAAAGAAACAGAAGAAAAACCATTAGATGTGATCAGATTAAAAATAGATATGGAAGAATTAATTTTAGGAACGATTGGTACTGAAAAGATAAAAAATTATCAGGATGATGAAATAATGTTTCTGTGCAAAAGTATAACATGGAGGGCAAAGAATTTACATGACAAACTAGAAGAAGTGGCTAGTGAGATTGGAATAGATTTTGCAAAAGTGAAAACGTTGCAGAAACCATACAGAGTAGACTTTTGTGAAAAAGATATTGAAAATTTGAACACAGCAGGAAGGCTGACACAGATAAAGGAGTTAATTGTGTTGTTGAGAAAATGGGGTGATGTGGACAGATGGAAGGTTAGATGAACAAAGAAGAATGAGAAAAGTACAGACAAAGGTTCATTGGCTTTTATGATAACTGAAAAAGAATCTGTTGTCAAAGAATACCCCATGAGAGAAACTCCAGGTGGTAGTTACGTGCATGTTCCCTGGACTAGGCAGGACATACTGTCATTTACCAATGACTTTCCAAAGTTAAGAGAGAAGCCAGTTGAGTGGTACCGACAAGTAGAAAGGTTTGTAAAAGTCTCAAAAGTGTTGTGGATAGATTTAGATGGATTGTTTGACATAGTGGTACCAACAGATTTATGGTCCGAATGTAAGATTACAGTTGACTGGCCAACTACAGAATATCCAAGAGATCCTAAGACAGGAGCTCCAGGTCCTGATGTGATGAAGAAGTACGATAAGGTGATTACCTTTTTGAAGAATAAAATTCCTCCCAAAGAGACAGATTGGGTTAAGATTGATAGAACTACACAGGAAAGTAAGGAGTCTGTACATGCATATTATGAGCGATTGTTATTGGTTTTCAAGCAGTATAGTGGTTATGAGGAGTTGAGTGAAAAGGACATGAGTCATTTTGTATACCGATTTGTGTTTGGCCTGAAACCAGAAATAAGTGATATGATTAAGCAACACATGATAAACTGGCAGAATGGAAGTGTAGATAAGGTACTGAGATATGCTAAGTATTGTAGTGATGAAATTGAGAGTAAACAGCGTAAGTTGAAAGAAAAGGCAATGTGGGCACAAGTGAAAGTGGCAGAAAAACAAGAAGCTCAATTGGACAATAATAATGGAAACGAATCAGGACAGAATAAAATGCGACCAAACATAGGTAAAGGAAAAGGTCAAGTGAGTCTAGAAGAGGCAAAGAAGAAATGGCCATGTCATAATTGCGGAAAATTAGGGCATTGGAGAAACGAGTGTAAGTTCCCACCTAAACCTAATCCGGAACATCAATCATTAACTCCACAGGTGCAGAATGAGGTAGTTGTTCAACAAAGTCAGGTGCCACAACCACCACTTCCCAACACTGTTAACCAGCAAAGATACAGTACAGAAACGGGATTCAAGGTAGGAGAGCAGGTAACACAGTTGCGGCGAGCAGCTAACATTTCTCAGTATTGGTTGCGACAGAGTGAGGATGACCCGGATGAAAGATTCTGACGGTGCGCAGGAGAGGGGAAAGAGTGCGTGCTTGGTGCAACTCTAGAGGTAGATCAGTCTGGTCCCTTTGTGGATGGAGAAGTGAATGGTGCAAATGTAACATTCCTTGTCGATACTGGAGCTACCCGTTCTACTGTTAGATCAGTGGAAATTCCAAACCTTCCTCTCTCAGGTGAATACATCCAAGTGGTAGGAGTAGCCAATCAGCAGATTAAAACCCCACTTACTGAATTGGTGGAAGTAAAAATTGGTTCTTTTAGCAAAATGCATAAATTTGTAGTGTGCGATTGTAGTCCTGTAAATCTTTTAGGTCGTGACCTTTTGTGCAAGATGAATTGCACAATTTATTGTACGCCAGATGGAATAGGATTTCAGACTTCAGATGAAGATGTTTTGTATAAAGTAACTTTGATGAATCAAGAACCTGAAACGAATGGTTTGTTTCCTGCATTTGATGCAGAAAAACTTCCAGAAGAACTAAAAAGTGCAGTAAAAGAAAGTGTGTGGGATTTTACAGGAGAAGACATTGGATTAATGAGAGAAGTTGATCCCGTAAAAGTGACAGTGAAAGAAGGGATAACTTATCCAAACACGCCACAGTACAAATTAACTCCAGAAATAATTGAAGGAATAACTCCTGTGATAAATAAGATGATTGAACAGGGAATTCTGAAAGAAATCATGAGCAGTCCATGTAATTCACCTATAATGGGACTGAAAAAGCCAAATGGAACATATAGAATAGTACAGGATTTGAGAAAGATCAACAAAATAGTTGTACCATGTTGTCCAATAGTGCCAAACCCTGCAGTAATTCTATATCAAATTCCACATGAAGCTGAGTGGTACACTGTGATAGATTTATGTCACGCATTTTTCTCTATTCCTTTGCATCCAGATAGCCAGCCATTATTTGCATTCCGGTTCGGAGAGCGTATTTTGGCATGGTGCCGAATTCCTCAGGGGTATACAGAAAGCCCCTCAATTTTTAATCAGATTCTAAAGAAATCTCTGGAAGACTTAAAAATGCCAGAAAAATCAGTGATGGTGCAGTATATCGATGACCTATTGGTGGCATCGAAAACCAAAGAAGCATGTGTAAGTGACACAATTGCTTTACTGAACCATTTGGAGAAAAGAGGACATAAAGTGTCCCCTTCAAAATTACAGTTTTGTCAGAAAGAAGTCCAGTATTTAGGGCATAAAATTGAGAAAGGAGTGCGGAAAATAGCGACAGAGAGAGTAAGAATGATTCAAGGAATGAGAGCACCAATGACTCAGAGAGAGGTAAGAATGTTTTTGGGAATGGTTGGATATTGTCGACAGTGGATAAGTGGTTTCTCTTTGATTGCAAAACCCTTACAAAAATTTACAAAGAAAGATGTAAAAGACCCTTTTGAGTTAAACAAAGAAGAAATGAAATCTTTCAAAGAATTGAAAAAGAAACTGTGTGAGGCCCCTGCTTTAGGCATGCCTGATTATGAGAAGGATTTTGAGTTGTACTGTAGTGAAAGAGATGGATGTGCATTTTCAGTACTGGTACAAAAACACGGGACCATGAAAAGACCAATCGCTTATTTTTCAGCTGTTTTAGATCCTATAGCAAAAGCATTGCCTGGATGTCTGAAAGCAGTTGCTGCTACTTGTGTAAGTCTGGAACAAAGTGAAGGTATAGTGATGGGGTACCCATTGAGAGTATATGTTACCCATTCAGTAGAAATTCTTTTGACAAGAACAAAAACACAGTACATGACACATAGTCGGCTGACTAAGTACGAAAAAGTCATCTTGAGCGCTGAAAATGTGACCATAGATAGATGCATGAATGTAAATCCTTCTACATCATTACCAGATGAAGAAAGCATAATTGAACAAGACGAAGTAGATCATGATTGTCTGAACGTGCTGGAATATTGCACAAAACCAAGAGCTGACATAAAAGATGAACCGTTAAAGGAATCTGATTATGTCATGTTTGTGGATGGTTCATGCTTGCGTACAAAAGAAGGAGTGTTAAGCGCAGCTTACGCAGTATGCACAGTGGCAACTGTGATGGAAGCGTCTTGTCTGAAAGGAGTTAGGTCTGCCCAAGTTGCGGAACTAATTGCTTTGATTCAAGCATGTACATTGGGGAAAAATGTACGAATCACGATTGTGACCGATAGCCAATATGGTTTCGGCATCGTACACGATTTCGGACAGATTTGGTCACAAAGAGGATTTTTGACATCTGCAGGAACACCTATCAGAAATGGAGATTATGTTAAAAAACTGCTTGAGGCGATACAGTTGCCTAAACAAATAGCTGTAGTGAAGTGCAAGGCGCATAAGAAAAACGAAGACTACATAGCGGTCGGCAATAATTATGCTGATGAGATCGCTAGATATTGTGCGGAAAACATGGCGTCCCTGAACAAAAATAGAGAAAGGGAGCATGTCTCTTGTCCTTTGCTTTTCACTAATACTGTCGAAACATGGGATGAAGTAAGGCAGTTACAAGAAACAGCAAGAGAAGAGGAAAAAGATTACTGGATAAAAGCAGGATGTAGAAGACAGGAAAATAATGGTGTGTGGGTATACAGAGATGAAAGACCAGTTATGCCTGATAGCATGATTGCAGACATGGCACGGATGTACCATGGACAAGCTCATATTGGGAGAGATGCAATGATCAGACTTTTTAGACAAACCTGGTATAACCCAAAATTCAGAGCCATTGCTGAAAGTCTTTGTCAAAGATGTCTTATTTGTCAACAATTTAACCCAGGAAGAAAAACAGTAGTGAGTCTAGGAACAATAGGACGAGAAGGAGGTCCATTCACAAGAATGCAGTTGGACTTTATCGAGATGCCCCCTAGTAACAGACTAAGATATGTTCTGGTGGTCGTCTGTTTGTTCTCTCGTTGGGTGGAGGCATACCCCACAAGAAGGAATGATGGAACAACAGTGGCAAAACTTATGCTGCGAGAGTTCATTCCAAGGTATGGTTTTCCAGTCACGGTTGAGACAGATAGAGGAACACATTTTCAAAATGAGTTGATCCAATTGATTTGTGAAGCATTAAGTATTAAACAAAAACTACATTGTGCTTACAGACCAGAGGCTTCTGGGGTAGTAGAGCAGATAAATGGAACAATTAAAAACAGGTTAGGAAAAATGTGTCAAGCTACAGGACTCAAATGGCCAGATGCACTGCCTCTTGTTCTGATGACAATCAGAAGCATCCCTGAAAAGAAAACTGGACTCAGTCCCCACGAGATGATTATGGGACGAGCAATGAGACAAGCACACGTACCTGTCAACAAGTTATTAACTATAACTGATGATCTAGTACTGGATTATTGCAAGGGACTGGCTGATGTGGTGCGTTCTGTGTTTCATCAGGTTGGACCGGATGCGACCACTCTTGAAAGAAAACCAGCCCACGACTTGAATCCAGGAGACTGGGTCCGCATAAAAGTCCACAGGAGAAGAAACTGTCTAGTTCCTCGTTGGGACGAGCCACGACAGGTAATCCTAGTGACAACGACTGCCGTCAAGTGTGCAGGAGTGAAAAACTGGGTTCATGCCAGCCACACAATCAGAGTTCCAGAACCAACAGATCGACATGTGAGTCGGCGTCTGGAAGTGTGGGATAAAAGTTTAACGGCTGGGACAACAAAGATAAAAGAAAGGGTGCCAGAACTTGAAGATCGACCTGAAAGTCGACATCTGGAAACCCCAACGACAAAAACCTCTAGAGAAGAAGAGGAAGAAGAAGAAGAAGAAAGAAATTCAGAAATTCCAGAACCTGAAGATCGACCTGTAAGTCGACATCTGGAAATATCTGACACAACTTCAGACTCTGATGATTCAGTTGAAAACCGTGAAGAATTCCTAAGGAAAACTTGGGGTTATAAACCAATTAGAGAAGAAACTGAGCAAGAAATTGAGTTAGATGAACAACCAGGTACAAGTTATGGTGGAACTCCTTCAGAAACAATATTAATAGATGAAGTAGGGAAAGAAGTACACAAAAAGTTAGAAAATCGAGAAGAACCCCGAGGAGCAATAGGGACAGATAGAGAAACAGAAGAACAGGGAAATTTAGAAACAGAAAAGGAGAAAAACACCAAATCGGAAGAACACCGAGGAGGGACAGTAATAAGGGAAAACAAAAAGGAGAAGACAGATCCACCAGTAGGAGATGACGAGATTATAAGTTTCAAAATAAGAGACAATAGCAAAACAGTTGAAACAGAAACAGAAGAAAGTGGAGGAGAGGAAAAAGCAAAGACTGAATCAAGAAAAAGAAATTGGAAATCAGAAAGAGAAGAAAGAGAAGGTGAAGCAAAAAGGCCAAGAAAAGGAGATAATTGGCCCAATAGCTATGTAAGAAAATTGAGATATAGAATAATAAGAGCGGAAGACGAAAGTGCTGAACAAGTAAATGAGGTAACAAGTCAAAAGGGACAAGAAAAACCAAGTGGAAAAAGATTACAAAAGTCCAAAAGGACAAAGAAAGTGAATGCAAAGTATAAGTCACCTGAGTGGCTGTATATTGCACTAACAGATTACAAAGAAGAAGAAGAAAACACTCACGGGAACCAGAGACTGAGAAGTCGGATGGGAAAAGGTGAGATGCAACAAACCTGAAGTGAAGACTTATAGTGCTTCTGCCGGACATGACAATTTACTGGATGTGACAAATCACCGGATGTGACAACGAAAGAATTCTGGAGAGAATTAAAGAAAGTACCAAGCAAAGACTTTTGAAAGCAGAGTGGCATCTAAGTCATTTCTGAGGTGTAGTGACACAATTTTCTGAAACTTAACAAATAGAAAAAGAAAAATGGAAAATAATAGGGATAGAAGAGATAAATGTGAATTTATAAAGAGATGGTGCAAAATGTGCTGCTTTTGTACAGGGTTATTAATGACCATATGGATAGTTTTAGCAATCACAATTCCTATTAGTGTAGCTGTGATAGAAGCAAAAAATGATACTAAACCAGGAAAAGAAACTAATATTAAAGAACAAGTTATTTTAAGAAGTAGCGCAGAGTTGCATAAGGATAAGTCAGTAACAGATTTTTCAAAGAATGTTTTTACAAAATTGTTGTATGAGTACGTAGAGACAATGGACGTGAGAGATTGTTATGTTTGTATGCAGTTGCCTGCATCAGTATCAGAAGGTGTGACTTATCATCACCTACCTCTGACTTATGGAATAACATGTAGTATAATAGCAAGTTTATTTTATAAAACAGGTAGATTAGAATCTTATTATACTGATATAGATAAGATTTTTGCAAACATTCCAGTAGTACCCGAACTTAACAAAGTAAAACCAGCAAAAGTTTTAGGAGAATTCTTTTTAGAACATAGAAAATTAACGTTAGAAGAAATAGTTAGTAACAACCTTACCTGTGAGTTAAAGAAAGAAGAAAAAGTATTTTTAGAAATGGTTGAAGAAAGAAGAATGAAATTTCAAAAAGAAGCAATAAAAGAGGAAGGAAAACGCTTATGGACGTTTGAGGAAGGAAATCATGAAGGGAAAAAGATAAATGCCGCAATGACATTAGATTGGCCGCAAACAGGAAAGTTGTGTATTAGGAGAAATAAGACAGTCTATGACAATTACTTTGTAGGTTCCAGTATCTGCCATGACAATTATCAAATTCTGGGAGGTTGGGGATTCAAAGGTGGAAAAGATCCAATATTTCCAGGTATTTATTATATTTGTGGGAATAGAGCTTATTACAGGTTACCGGACCATTGGTATGGAACTTGCTATGTAGGCCTGGTCTTTCCAAAAATTTTTCACATGGACAGAGAAGAAAAGGGAACATACAAGATGATTAATAGATTTACACGTAGAAAGAGGGAAAGTTTTTCAGAAATTGTAGGTGATATTTTTGGAGCATTGATACCAGCAGTGGGAATATCTTTGAATGCATTTAAAATTCGGAAGTTATCCACAGTAGTAGATCGTTTGTCTACAGATACTGCGGAAGGGTTCTTAATGGTAAATACCGAAATGGTTGCCATGAGAGCTATGGTGATGCAAAATCGGCTTGCCCTTGATATTCTTTTGGCAAAAGAGGGTGGAGTCTGTGGAATGTTGAAAGTCCAACATTGTTGTACTTACATTCCTGATAACAGTGAAAATATACAGAAGTATATTACAAATATTACAAGTTTGCACAAAGAACTAGTTCCACTGGAGGTTGAAAGTGTTTTGGGAAAACTTGGTAGAGGGTTTTCTTCAGTAGCGAATTGGTTAACTAGGATGAGTAGACTAGTGATAGGGAAAGTTATAATAGTAGCAACTATAATAATACTGTTAGCCATGGTATTGAAAATAGTAATAACATGTATAAAGAGAAAAGTAAGACAAAATAAGATAAAAAGAAATAACAGAATAATGAGAGAAAGAGAGAGAGAAATGGGTGAAATTGAGTTGGAGAAGATGAAAGAAAGCATGTATAAAGAGACTAAAAGGCAAGATGAAGAGGAAACTGATGTATAAATAACAGAAAGCAAAGGATGAAAGACATGCTGCCTGAAAAGAAGTATGACTTGGGTTTTATGTGGTGATTTAAAAATCACCAAAGGGGGAGTTGATGGAGCAGGGAAAATAAAAAATTTAACCCCTAACAAATTTTATAATAAATTAAATAAAATGTTCGTTTAAATGTATTAATCAACACTGTATGTATGGGAATGGTAATATGCCAATGTATGTGCTAAATAATCTATTAATGGATGTCCGTGTGCCTAATTATAACGTAAAATTAAATGCGTACTAAATTAAAATAAATGCATGTTTGTGCTTCATAGAAATAAAACGTGTTGTTGCAAAAACAATAGTGATGGTAAGTAAGGAACGGCTTAAATGTTGCTTTCTGCTAGGTAACAACCAATTGGGGTACGTAGACGACGGGAGGGAAACGAAAGGGATATTTTTCTCTATTTTAATTATGTTTTGTTTGCCTCAAATTAGTGCTTCTAAAAGTATAACCGAGTGGCGATGTAAAATGGCCGCCAGTGGGAAGATGTGCGCAGGCGCAAAGGGGACACGTGATATGGGATGAAAACGGAGAAAAAAGCTAAAAACCTCGTGAGGTTACTGAGACGCTTGGAAGCAAGAAATGGTCAAGGCTGGTGTGACCTAATTGAACTGATAGTGTGCCTTGATGATCAGCAGAAGGCCCGTGGGAAACAAGTTTAAGAGAAAGGACAATGACTGCGGAGTTCTCAAATGTGTCGAAAGAAGTTACAAATGAACTGATCGAAACGGATGAAAATGTTTAAGCGTATGGGAAAGGAAATGATCCAAGGACCCTTGAATCCAAGAGAACTTGATTAAAAGAATGAATAAGCTGACATGCATGGACCAATGAAAGAAAAGCGTGATATTAATGTTGCAACAGTTAGTTAGCAAAGTTAGAATTAGGGTATAAGAGGGCCTACTCTTAGTGGGAGGGGGTCAGTCGCGGTTGCAGTCACAGTCCGGAGAGGAGTTGAAGAGTCGTGTTGGTGGCTTCCAGTGCTGGGTGGTCCTGATCGATCCCTTACTGAGCGGGAGATGCTGAAAGACTGTTAGATGAGACGGGTTGCAGGTAGCTGATGCTGACGAGCTGAAGTTGCTGTTTGCTGTCTTAATTTTTCAGTTGAGTATGAGAATCAGGCTATTTCTAATTCCTAACTTAGGTTAGAAATCATTAGGCTAAATTAGGAAGCTAGGCAGGTAATTAGGGTTTTGGCTTCATGACAAAATTTCCTTTCTGCAATAAAATGATTATGCTTAATAAATATTTGAATTTAAGAATGAATAATTGAATAAAGTATTAAATTCTTTTTCATGCTTTTAAAATTATATAAAATTTAAGATTCTTTAAACCCAAAATGACTCAGTGGTTATTTTCCTAAATGATTGTGACATCAGTAATTGGTTATTGTGATTCAGCTGGTCTTAATCACTATGAACTAATTTCTTAAATGAATGATTCATCGACAAAACAATGAGCAGGAATATCTTAAGAAATAACTAAAAGAAAGTGACAAATTAAGGTAATAAGATATCCTGGCTCTTCCAGCGGTACATAAAATGGTGTTCTCCATTTAGTTCTCATGCTTCTCCTAGGAGTACAGAATTTCATAAAGGTGTAAAGGAAATCCAGGAGTGTGTGTGTGTGTTAGGCGATGTTTATGGGCCCCATCGTCATGTGGATATGAGAAATATAATTTGCCCCTGGATGACCTATAAGTAACCTGGGAGGAGAATAGTTTTTATTGTACGCGCTGCATCACGGTCATATGGCCGTCCAGTAGTCTGTTCTCCGGGGGGAGGTCATCATAGTTTCCTCATCCTGCGGCACTACCAGACTCAGCATGTGGCGCAGTTGGAGGTACTTAAACACTTGGGAGATCGTCATGTTGTATTCTGTCGCAGGATGGTCAAAGGAAACCACACTATTTGCATTCCATACCTCAGCTAGGGTGGTGATACCAAAATCATCCCATTTCGAAATCCCAACAATCTTGTTACTACGCTGAACTTTGTGCCCAGCCATAGAGGGCTTTTTGGTGTGAGCCACCTGTGCCATCTCATTTCTCTATTTAGTGCATGCCAGGTAGTAAGTACAGTTCTTGTTGACAGAAGGTCATCTGTGGATAATCTAACTCCATATAATGCAAGTATATACCCTTTTTCCCCCAGGGTTGCCCAATCAAGTCCGAAAGCCGGGTCCTCCAGCGGTGCATATGCCCACTCATTAACCACACTAACAGCCGCTGCCTCGTAATATTTTTGTACATTCAGGAGTGCAATGCCCCCTTTGTATGTTGACTGTTGGAGGGTAGATATTGCTATTCTAGGTGGTCTTCCTGCCAGACTAGTGTTCTTAATGGTGCTTTTATAGCTTGAAAGAACAACTTGGGTATGACATACGGGCTGTTTTGAAGTATGTAGGTAAATCTTGGTAGGGCAGTCATTTTAAAAATGTAATCTCTTCCCATTAATGAGAGCTGCAGTGTCTTCCAATGTTTTATGTCTGTCTCCATCCTCCGGAGAAATGGGACTTGATTGTGCTCATAGTGGTATTTCTTCCCTCTGGAGATCCACACAGTCCCAAATATTTGAAGTGGCAGGGTTCAAACCGTAGTGATATGGGGAATCATAGATTAGCCTTCCACGTGCCCATTGGGAACATCAGTTACTGCTCCCAATTAGTTTTCAGCCCTGAGTACCTTACATGGATCTGAAATAATCTCATAATCTCACCAGGCTTTGATCAGGGTTTGCTAAGTACAACAAGATGTCATTCGCATATAGTGATATGCCGTCTTCCCATTTAGGGTCCCATCTCCAACCTTCTATCTCAGCGTCAATCCGCACCAATTCAGCAAGCAAGACCAAATCCAACAACACCTCCACCGCTTTTAGCGCTGCTATATTACTATGGAGTCTACGAAAATTGAGCCTTGTCAGTCTGTTGGGTATAAACCCATTTTGGTCTGAGTGGACCAAGTTCAATATTACTCCCCTCAGCCTGTTAGCCAAGGCCTTAGCTAGGATTTTGGTGTCTGTATTTAGTAGGGAGATAGGTCTGTATGAGTCCCATTTTCCCGCTAGGTTCCCTAGTTTAAGTATTGGTATCACCGTTGCCATTCTTAAACCTCTGGGGAGCTCCCCTTTCCAGCGGGACTCCACATATAAATTATGTAGTGGGGCTACAATTTTGGTGGACAATTTCTTCATGAGTTCTGCTGAGAAGCCTTTTGAGCCAGGGGCTTTCTTGCCTTGCAGCTGAGAGAGCGCAGTCTGTATATCACACGCAGTCAGGTCTGCTTCCATCTCTAGCACTTTCTGGGGCTCCAGTTTCCTGCATGGGCAGTCTCAAAGTCCTGTAGCTCTGATCCCTAGATGGGTTTCTTCCACGAGTAGAAGCCTTGCATATATTTCGCCATTACCTCCATTATTGCTTTGCTTACTGTGACCCTCTCTCCAGACTATATTTTTACTGCACTCTTCTGTGGGCGTGTGTCCTCCAGCAGCCGGAGTTCCCTTTCTGCCTCTAAACAGTCCCACTCTCTCTGTCTTTTTTCTCCTACCTCACCTGAGATTATCTTCTGGCTTATGTAGGCTTCCCATTGGGTGGCAGCGTCATTCACTGAGTCTGTATTTCATATAAAATATAATTTTGTGACTCTATTCAGCCCTTCAACTTCTAAAGGAGTTGTTAGTCACCAGGTTGCCATTCGCCACTCACCTTTTCCCCTCGGAGTTGGTGTTTCTAATTTAATCATCAAGGGGGAGTGATCAGATATTCCCGCCCCCTATATTATGCCTCTATGAATGTATGGAACATTGGCATGGGTGCAAAAACGAATCAATGGGGTATATGTATTATTGGCTCCAGAATAATAGGAGTATCCTCTGCGCGGTCCGTGTAGTGATCTCCAGACATCTCCCAGTCACATCGCCTGGACAAAGCTCTCTAATTTCCCTATGTGGGATTGTTGCACTTGACCGATGTGAGTTGTGTCTAGTTGTGGGTGCATGAGCATGTTAAAGTTGCTCGCACAGGATAGTGGTCACCTGTGGCACGTCCGCCTGGGTGCATCCACGGTGGACAGAGTGTCTGTTTGCAGCCCTGGTAGAACATACATATTTAGAAATGCCATTGCCTCTCCTTCGAGGTTCCCCAGAATCACGGTGTACCGCCCCAAGGTGTCTGTCCACACTATCATTACTTGGAGCGCTATGGATTTTTAGGTCTCGCCTGGCGTTGCAGCGCGCATGCGCTGCTCGCTCTGCGAGGGCTTTTTGCAATCGATACGGTTTGAGAAGGGTGCTTTAAGCCACTCCCTTCTTTTTAATTGGCTTGTGTCAGCGTTTATGTTAAACGCTGGCGTGATTGGCAATTGGGCTTACTTGTTACCACCTTGTCCTCTTTTAGTACGGCCCATTTCGACAGGCCGATGCCATGTTTGTTTCTGTGACGTAGGGGGGTGTGCTCCTAGCGTGTTGTGCAACAAAGAGGTGTACGGCTTCCTGCCCGTGCCGCTGCGTGCGCACAGCAGCCTCCGGGACGTGCTGCTGGAGATATAGGGTGAGTGGCAGCTGTGGGCGCTCTCTGCCGACCCCTGTCTCGGACATTCTTTACTCCTCTAAAACCGCTTTTATCGTTTCCCATTCTCCTCTGTTTCCCAGGCTTCTTTATTTGATTGCCAGGTTTGGCTTGTTTTCTTTTCTTGCAGCTCTTCCTTGTTACACTTCTTGTAGGCATGTGGTTTGTGCGCTCAGAGAGGCAGCCAGAGCTTTGCACCGTTTCAGTTTGAGCCTCGCCCTTTGAAAAGTGATCGTGAAAAATATCTTTTTTCGGCTGTCTTTCCTGTGGTCAGGTGATAACGAAAGACAGCTTCGGTGCGAGCTTCTAAAGAACGGAATCTTGTAGCAGCTGCTGGTTTCCTGGCTTCATTCTCTGTGGATTGCCCTTTTAGATTCTTCCTGGTCCTTTGAAGGGCCTAGGTGTATTTGTTTTCTTGATTTATGGCGCCGCTTGCGTTCCTGCCACCTCAGTGTCGGTGCTGCACCTTTTTCCCTTGCAGGTGCCAGATACCCCCACTGCTCCAACCACTCCCATGTCTCTCTGGGGTGGGGAAGAAATAGGTTTTGCCCTGCACAGTTACTCAGAGCTCGGCTGGGAAGAACAATGCATATTTTATGTCCTGGCTCTTCAGATGTCTTTTGACCACTAGGAAGTTTTCCCTTTGCCGCTGCCTCAGAGTGGTGTAGTCCCCCTCCACCTGACATGGCCCATGTGCCCTCTCAATTTGCAGTATCGCGTCTCTGTCTTGATACTTTAAGAAACTGGCCACTGTAGCCCTTGATAGGACTCCCAGGATGAATGGTTTTCCAGGGACTATGTGGGCTCGCTCCACCATGAAACATTTGGAGGTTCTCCCCTCCAACAGCACTGTGGACAGCCAATGCTCGGGGAACAGTTCCATAGATGGTCCCTCTGACCACCTGGATGTTGTTGTGCAGCTGCACGTGGTTGCTCTCACCCAGTAGTCTTTTGAGCCCTAACATTCCCTCTATGTGCCCCCGTGAAAAGCGTGACGCATGGCAGTTTCTTCCCCGCTGGCTACAAAAATGCAGTCTCCCTGGCCGGCCTATCAATGGCCTTTCCTCCACGGGGGGAGGTTTCACCATTCCTCCCGGAAGCAGGAGCGTCTTGGTTCTTTAAAGGTGGGGCACGCCTCTGTCACACTCGTCTGTCCTTCTGTTCTATGGACTGCTTTTTCTCTGGTTCCCTCGGACTTTGTCGCCACTGGAGAGGTGCCTCTTTTTACCCTGCTGCCTACGGAGGCGAGCGGGGGGTCTTGTCTGCCCCTCAGTATAACCGCGTCAGGGAGCTGCCCACTCCTTTACGGCCTCTCACGGGGGTTTCCCTTCACTGTTGCGATGCTCCGCGATCTGTCTCTGTCAGCGCCATCTTGGTTCGGATCTTCCTCATCTACACCTCCATCTTTGTGGGTCATACCATTCTTGTCTGGCCCTTTGTTGCAAGCTGGTGCTCTCGGGTGGCCCCCCTTGCCTTTGAGTGGAACTCTGGGGCATGGGGGGCAGGATAAATTCTCCGATGTTGGCCTCGGGCGATGGAGCTCAGCAGTTAAACAATTGCTGCCATGCTTCCCAGGCCAAGTTCCCAACCCCCAAAAAGTCACGTTTTGAGGTGTTTGTGAAATCCAATTTCTGTAGAGGAGGACTGCAACTGGAGAGGAAGAGAGTTCTGCATTTTTGTGGCAAGCTACTTATTCAAATGTCCACCAGCCCATGTCCGCTTAACCTTTGGTATGTGGGCCAGGCGATGCTGGGAAGAATGAAGACTTCTGGCAGGACAATAAGGAGTAATCAGGTGGCGAAAATAGACCGGGCCACCACCCGTCAAGCCTCTGTAAATAAAGCAGAGAGCTTTAAACTGGATACGTTTGTCTATAGGGATCCAATGAAGGTCCCTAAGTTGGTCAGAAATATGAGTATACCTGAGCAAATGTCCAGTTGGCGAGCTCCCGGGTTCTGGGTGATCTATAGACATAGAATAATGGCTTTATGCACTTTCAGAAATAAAACATTTCTATAATGCAAACAAGATATTATTGCTGCCTGGATGACGGTTTTCTGGAACTTAGCATGAGAGACCGAAGAAACTTCCTCAGACATCTAAGAAGACCAGAGCAAGAGCCTGTCACTGTATTGATCTGCCGATCAAACTTGAGGTGGTTATCTAGCCAAATTCCCAGATTTTTTACCATTGATGTCGGCACAGGAACCAGGCCTAATTCTGTAGCCCACCAATGATGCCCTCAAAAAGTGGGCTGATTTCCTATCAACATGATTCCCATTTTACTGCCATTCAGTTTTAAACAGTTAACGTCCATCCATTTGGCCACCAACAGTACTTAAATTGGGACGAACCCTTATCCTCATTGGGTGTCAATCGAATGATGATCTGCATATCATCCGCATAGGAGATTATAGAGAAGCCAAAAGCTTCCACAATGCCTGCTAAGCGGCACATATATACATTGAAAAGTGTAGGGCTCTAAGATGAGCCCTGGGGAGCCCCATACTAAATCTGCCTCACTGATGAAGAAGGATTTAGATGACACCTGAAAAGAAAGATTGCTCAGAAAAGAGGCAAACCAATTCAGAGCTATGGCTGAAACCCTACACTCTTCTAGCCTCCCAAGTAATACTCTGTGGGACACAGTGTCAAAAGCCTCACTCAGATCAAGCAGAATCAAAGCCGCCGTCCCACCGATCAAGTGTGGCTTCAAGCTCTTCTGTCACCATCAAAAGTGCAGACACAGTACTATGGCCTGGACGACAACCAATTGAGAGTCGTGGCGATAGTGATGCCAAGCAAGATTTTTTTTCCAAAATTTTCGCCCTAAAAGGAAGTATTGAAATAGAACAGAAATTATTAGTTTAGATGGATCAAGTGAAGGTTTCTTCAATAGAGGAAGAACCATTGCATGCTTCCTTGCCTGCAGGACGTCACCATAGTTATCGATAAATTCAATAGCTCAAGAAAAGCAGGAAACAAAAGAGATCTAGCCTGCCTTAATACCCATGGGGAGGTGGATCATTCAGAAGAGGTGAGCTGTGCAGCGGGACTGCAATGCATGTGCTATATGGACCTCCGGGGTGGTAAGACCAGGGTATACTGGGGGAGCAAAGAACCATGGCACCAGCTTTGGCGTGATGGCGGAAACACATGACTCCAAACCACATCAGGTGGTGGCTCAGGCAGTATAGAAATGACTCTTGCCCCTTCTTGCTACCCAGGTCGTACACAGGGGAGGCAGCACTGCTTTCTGTGTTGCATCTTTGGTTGGCTGCTCATGCTTCTACTAGGCCGTACGTATACCTTTTGTGTGCATCTGGAAAGTGGGCATCCTCTTGACAGAACTAAGGGCATGGCAGACATTCTCATCAAGCAGCTACCATAGAAACTCAGCTGACTTACGTAAAGTAAACATTCAGGGAAATGGGTATGCAATATGCCCTGCTCTTCCCAACCAAACTCAAAATCTTGAAAGACCATAAAACCTGTGACAGGGATCCTCAGCTCAGCCCATCACACCACAGTCCTGGACAACCGCATGTGCAGATGATGCAGACCTAAAACTTCTGCTCAGCAGAGGCATGAGCTGACCCCGAGCCAGGAACAGACCAGAGTGGTGTGTGCCACAGTGCTACAAGCTGCAGCATCTCTCCACACCAGCAAGATAGTATCCACCTCAGACCCCTCTAATAACACCAGTGAAGGAAGGGTCTCAGCATTCTAGCAACGGAGAAAATATGCATCCTAAAATAACTTCTCAACCTGTTGATGACTAAATTTAACAGGGAGAGGGGGCATGTGACCCTACAGAGGTATGTGGATGCAAACTTGATCTTCATCTTTCCATCTCACCACAGTTATCGTATTAAAATGAGGAGACTTTGGAGTGGGAGGAGCAAACGGCACAATATGATACTGCACATAGACACATGACATGTGCACTGGAAAGTCTGTTAGTACCGGCACAGGAAGGGATGCATGCTTAGCACGCTGGCCACTGGTCTGCCCCCTGGATTACCGACTCCATCCATCTGCATTGGTGGTGCTGACCCCAGGTGGAGTTCGCACATGCAGACACGCAGCGGTGGACAGGTGGTTATCCACAGCAGTCCGTGAGGTGTACCCATTTTCTTCTGCGATTGAACAACTAGCAACCGGAAACCCCCCGCCTTCCTCTCGAATTCTTTAAAACATTCCAAAGCTTATTGGCAAATTGCCTATTACCTAAGCATGTACAGGGCTATTACAGACAGAAGTGTGCTCCCTTCTGTCTTGCATATTAATAAAGTCCGATTGAAACCCCCCACCTTGAGCAGGCATTGTATTGGCTGTTGTCCATCTTAAAACTAGACAGCAAGAACCTAGGGAAATTAATAGCAAATAGGATACAGTGAATGTTGCCTCATCTAATCCACCCAGATCAAAGCGGATTTGTCCCAGGCAGAAACACCTCCCCCAATATCCGCAGAGTCTTTAATGTGGTAGATGGATTACCCAAAGACCATGTACATGTCGCTGTGGTTTCCATTAATATAGAGAAAGCATTTGATACCCTAACCTGCACATATGTGACCCTCTATCTCACTGTACATGGACAACATCCTGATATACCTGCGAGATAGGACAATGGGATTGGCCCAGGTTCTTGTGGCCTTAAAGGCCATTGATATGATAAACCAAAACGAAGACAGAGCACAAACCAATAGTAAAGACTGACCACAAACAGTCAGTAGTGTTTTTTAATAGAAAAAGAATATAATATGCACCGAAACAATCAAATTAGCAAGAGCATAAAAGTGCTTAATCATATTTTACAATGTTGCCACGTAGTTGTCATAAGATAACAGCCGACACGTGTTTCGTCGCAGATCGACTTTTTCAAGGCTTAAAATTTTTTAATCATATAGTCCTGAAATCCAACAGGAAAGAGGGCTCAAACAACGTACTTCAAAATATAGTAAATTTGCCGCTTGTCCATAAATACCGAGACCTCTACCAAGTATCGGGTAGGTCAAAAGGTTGCAAAAGGCCGTCTTTATTTCTTCAAAATTGACGCAACAGTCGCACACAAATCTGTATCTGTTCTTAGTGCTCCCTCTTCATTCGTTAAAACTGGACGTGGTCAATGTTGTGGGATCTCCGTTATGTTAGACGGAATATCTAACCCCCTCTTCACCGTTCCACCGTTTATTCTCCGACCCACCCCAACATCTACATGCGTGAAAGGTCCATCTCCCGTAACAAGTTAGTACGTGTCTTCGTTTTGGTTTAATGTGAAGTGCATTGAGGGAATTTTTCCTCACTGCGCTGAGTAGCACTGGAGACGGCACAGTGTTGACATAGAGCACACCAAGACATATTATATTTGACTTTTTTGCAAACTATAACAGAGGTGCTGACTATTCTGTTGAGATAACCACTGCTGTCGTTCATTTCTAGTGCCATTGATATGATATTGGGATTGGTAATTAACAGAGCAAAATCCTGCATATTCTTTTTAACAGACTACTGCACCTAGACCCTTAGCGAGTTGGGGGCACCAAACATGCACATAGAATTGCATGCGTTTTGACATCTGGGAGAAAATGTGTACAGGCACTAGTCTGGCGTTAAGGCTGAGAACCTAAACAACACCTTGCCTCATACAGAGCCTCTACAGAATATTGGAAGAAGCTTCCTTTGTCACCCCTGTGGTGGGTAGCCCTCTCAAAAATTGTGCTCTTGCCGCAGTACCTTTTTTCTTAACTACTGGTAACATAACACAGGCCCTTTTTCTGTGATCTTAACAATGTATAGACATGCATTGTCTGGACTTCAGGCAGGTGCAGAATGGCCCTAGATAATTTACTTCTCCCAATGTACGGGGGCTAGGGGCACTGACTTCGAATCCTATTATTTGCCGGAATAGCTCCAATGGGTCACAGCCTTGACCACTCCAAGAGGATCCCAGAAAGCAGGATGCTTGGGTCTTTCTTTAGGGGACACAGGCATCCCAAAGTAATACTTTGGGGTTTGTGCTAACATTGTTCGCCCAAGATTCTTCCACAGGAAGCAAGATTTTGCTGGGGCAGGTACCTACAGAAAACAGCACCCACCATGTGGTTTACACACCTGAATTGCCATTGTGGTGCTTGCCCAGTTTCAAAAAGGCAGAGCTGGCCGTTAATAGGGCACTTTGAGCAAGAGTCACTTTTACCCAAGTAGGGCAACTATATGACTTGCTGTGCCTCATAATATTAAGATTGCTACAGAGAATCACTTCAATAGTGAACCCAAAACTGAAGATGCCTTGCACATTGAAGACATGGGGCATCCACCATCACCATGGAGGAACACACACATACAAGGTATGTAGAGAGAAACAGAATGTGGATCTAACAGCCCTTAGGAGTAAGTGGGGAAGGCACCTTGAATTGGAACGTACTGATGGTGACTAGTCGGCGATTCTCCATAATGTCTCCATGGTGTGCAAGAAGGCACGCCTTAAGTTTTTGCAATTTAACTTTGCACATATCTTACCACTGTATATTACATTTAATGTTTCCTGATGTTTTGCACAAATGCACCCAGATAGCATTGACTATGCTGACTTCCTCCACATGACCTGAGCTTGCACAATGTTCCAGACCTTCTGTTGTAGGGTATGCATTTGGGTGATGAAACTGACCCATAAACAAACAAACCCCTAAAATCTGTTGCTTGGGGTTAAAGAAGAGGCCTACGGTTAGCCACATTCAGAAAAGGAATCCGTATCCGGTAACAAATTGCAGTTGTCACAGTGGTGTGCTTGCGGAGAATCAGGAATGAATCAGTGACTCAAGCAGGCATAGCCTTGATTTCTCACTGACTACTGATTCATTCCTGATTCTCTGCAAGCTCACCACTGCGACAACTGCAATTGGTTACTGGATACGGATTCCTTTCCTGAATGTGGCTAACCAGGCACTCATCCCTCCTCATCCCTAAGCCACACGATGCCCATTCCTCTTTACCTCAGACCACCCTGAGGTCACAATTAATCCATAGCACCATCGCAGTGCTATACCCTGCTTGTTGTACTTATCTTCAACCACAAGCAAGCACTTGTGTAAATATTGTAACCTGGTCCTGATGATGGTCTGAAATCTTTACGGGCCGAAACGCCGTCGACTTTTCAGCGCAATTCAAGGCGCCACTCTCATGGTCACCCAAAAAAACTGTTTTCTGTTCATAAATGTATTAATGTACGGGTACCAATCAGAGTTCATTGTATATATTACTGTTTTTTTGCGCCGTTTCCCACTGTTCATATCCCTTCACTTGTCACTTGCGCCGTTCACCTTTTCACAAGCACTTGTGCACAGTTTTGTACAGGTTACATGATATTTTATGTAACATAGTGCTTTTATTTTGATCCTTCAATCAAATATATGAAAAAGTTTTTTCGCATTTATTGTTTCCTGGTTTCTTGTCTCCATTGGTCCCCCCCTTCTTTCCCTCTTCCCTGCAACGTCATGTGCATATTCTTTTTTCTAATTGTCAATTAAATAATACCTGTTGAGACATTGTTGTATGTTATGAACTATCCTACCCACGTCTCAACTGGGTCTATGGATATCCTCCTGTAGTTTGTTACTACAGAATAACAGCGGACCACCTTCCTCTGATAAACAAGAATTAATCAGGCCTTTGCAACCACCCACAATTCATTGACTGATTAGTGGCTGTCGCAAAAAAGAGCCATCAAATTAAAACCCTGAGCCCCTCCTTTGATTGTGGCATGGAAGTGAGACGTATACAAATGGGCGCCAGCCGAAGATGACACCAGCAGGGCCTTTAGATATAAGGCTGGGAGACCTAACACTGTGGTGAGGTGGAACCCGATTCTGCTGGAACTCACACCCAAATCTGATGACATGCCAACATACTAGCCAGGGTACCATGGTGCGTGCTCACACGTCACATGATCTCATACACCAAGCATGTCACCCAGTCTTGCCCTTAAATGCACACACAAAACCTCTGCTGAGTAGATTGGATTTTTATGATTCGGTCACAACTTTAAATCAATATCCCCCGAGTCATTGCACGTGTATCTGTTTAAATTTGTTTTGAAATTGTTCTTGCTGTTAGTGCTGTCTTGTCATCCTGGCCCCTGGCGTGTACCGAACGTGTGTATTTCTAAGTTATAGGCGGCGAAATGTACACCACTGTTTTGTTGTTGGCCTTGATATATGCGAATAAACCCAATAAAAAGCATTTAAAAATTCTATTGACAGATCGAAGTGAAAAAGTAATAAAGGATATCACTGTCTAGCCTCCCTTTCCAAAATGAACTCGAGTGATTAAGTAAAACGAAAAATAAAGGCCCCTATTTTCGAACCAGCATTTTTGTTGGATGCAGAATAAAGAGGCTTGGCAGATCCCTTCCTTCTGCAATATTGCTTTTTAGGGGAGGGGGTTTGGAGGGGGAGGAGAAAGCGGTTTGCAGTCTGCATGTGTGTATAGGTTTACAATGTCAGTAATTTGTGTGTGGGGTTTAGGTAGTCGGTGAGGTCTCGGATTTGTGGAGGGTGTTTTGCTGTGGACGTATCAGCGAAATTCATAGTTGCACCGTCGTAGCCACTATTTGGATGGAGGGCACCACTGAAAACTGTCAGAAGGGCACATCCAAAGGCGACAGTTCTAGGGTCACCACATTACTAAGCACAAAGAGCAACCCGACATCCAGCTGGCCATAAACCCAAGTTTGTGGGGATAACACCCAATGAAGAGAAGGGGACAGGGTGGGGCTGCCAGGTTCTAGCTGTTGTGCCAAGCCTCTCGGGGGCCCCCATCTATTCTCTATCTTTACTCCTCCCTCCTTGCAAATTTAGGACCAGTTGCAGAACTTTTCAAAGTCGCGTCAAAGTCAGAGTTCCTTCATTGTCTTTCTGTGCAATTATTTGGTGTCCTGGAGTTTGTGTACGCACATCGCGTGCACAGTGGAACCTGTAAACTGTGCACAGTACAGACCAAGTGTATCCTGGGCAGGAGGTCTGCCCTTTTCTCATCAGAAGTGAATTTAGCACATGAGCTGCATGAAAAGGGACTGCCGTCCACACCGGCTGTTGGTCCTTTCTGCATCCCGCCGGAAGAGCAGAGGGTGCACGCCTCAGGGAGGCCAGTAGAGGGCAGTCAGAGCCAATGCTGCTTCAGGAGAGCGTAGAGGTAAGAGAGAGGGGCGGGGAGGGCGCAAAGCTCCCAGGTCACTTTCATTTGTAGGGAAACATGACCAGCTCTGTGTTCTGTAAGAAAAGTTCACGCTAGACCCGCATGTTGGTGTGTCAGTGGACTTACATTCTAACCCGGAGAGGGCGGGACTAATGAGAAAGGACGAGGGCAGGAGGTGGGCGAAGGGCACAGGCTTGGGGTAACATAGGAGGAACGAGGAGGGCACGGAGAGGGCCGCTGCGGGCTCAAAATAGAGGTGGGGTGAGCGGGCAGTCAGTAAATGCTTATTAGTTGCTCAGTTTTGAGAGGTCTGTGGTTAAAGAGAGCGCCCAGAATGTGTGAGAAAGTTGTTCAGAGTTCTCTTTGGGAGTCCATATACCTGCGATAGGAATTGATAAACCTTGGCGTAATTAATCCTATCCTATCATTGAATATTGTCATCTAGAAAATCTCACCTTTTGGAATATTGTAGCCTTTGCAATAGGCCTTCACGGGACTCATCATCTGACACACATTCACATGTTTTCAGGGTTTATGGGACAGCGAACATGCTACCACCTATGGAGACGATGCACACACATTGGGAGAGATGTGAGGCACACACTGGGAGAGGTGTGAGGCACACACACATTGGGAGAGATGTGAGGCACACATTGGGAGAGATGTGAGACACACACATTGAGAGAAATGTAAAGCACACGCACATTGGGAGAGATGTGAGGCACACATTTGGGGAGGATAAGAGAATTAAAGACATGTTAAGAGATGCCAGACATGCAGGAATGTTGAGAGACATATTAGTGGGAGATAATAATAAAAGTTATTTTCATATACTGTTTGTTATGGCAGTTTCATAAAGCTGTGAATAACAGCTGATGGCGTTACCCAACTCAGTTCCATTTTTCTATTGATTACATTTGGTAACATAAAAGAAACAGATGGATAAGATCTGAAACACACATTGGGGCATATGAGAGGGTGTGGCATATATTGCTAATTTCTGCTCTGCATTAGATAAGCAGCAATATATGATAAACTATGAAGCTTATCCGGAAAATACAGACTGTAGGAGGAGAAATACCCTGTAAAATGAAAATAAAACATGCCTAACATTTAGAGATCATGAAATTCGAAAAAATAATTTAAATAATGTTTTAGTATTCCAACATTTTTCTTTTATATTCAATCTATAACCCCTAAGCATACAACTGAAACAAAGCTCCCCCAAACGCATACACACGCATGCACACATACACACAACACTCAACTTGTCAGTGGAATAGCAAGGGTGCTGTGGGCCCCAATGTAAGCAAGGAACCTCGTTGGGAGGGATGGGGGGCAAGCCAGACTGAGACAGATTTGTGTGTGTAAAAGGCCGCTTTATTGAAACAGGTGCATATCACACTTTATTAACCACTGGCAACTGCCTTACAAACTAACGCCTCACTATACATTAAATTACCTGACCCCATGGTCCCTCCCCCACCCCTATGATCCCCACATCAAGTCCCCCACCCTTCCGAATACAAATTAAAACTCCATAACATTACATAACATTACATAACAACCGTATTACCCAACGTTACCCAACATTGCATTTCCCAGTCCTGTCCTCCAATGACCCCAACCTGTACCTGCCTTTCTGCAACTGTAACTCCGAAAACCCCTAATCTAAAATTATCCTAAACTTATCCTACCTGTTTACCCTTTTCCTGACCCTGCTCCCAAACTACCAACCTTTAACTAAAAACATCCGGCAATCTTGGCCAACTTTGAACAAATCCACGCCAGCACCTGTTCCAAGCGACAATACAAAGCATACATACCCCTATGAACCTGTTCCAACAAGATGACCAAAAATAAAACACCCAAATAATATACAACGTAAAAAAGGGACAAGGGGCCACACAAAAAATTGTGGGCCCCGAAAAAACCCCAAATAAAGGGGTGGGAGGGCGGGGACAAAATTCAAAAACCCCGCGCTAATCCCAGCCACCAGGTCACCAAACCTAAAATGGTGGCTGGGAGAGCGCGACAGGGAAATATAAACCCCTTGGGCTATAAAATAATACTTGGGCTGCATTTGGGCTAGTCCCATGCAGCCCAACAGCCCAAAATGGCCGTACCCAGTCAAAGCCCCCTCCCCCTCCCAAACTGCCCGGGGGGCAGACCTCCCAAGGTCGGCTGCCCCCCAAACCCCCCTTGGGAGGGATGGGGGGCAAGCCAGACTGAGACAGATTTGTGTGTGTAAAAGGCCGCTTTATTGAAACAGGTGCATATCACACTTTATTAACCACTGGCAACTGCCTTACAAACTAACGCCTCACTATACATTAAATTACCTGACCCCATGGTCCCTCCCCCACCCCTATGATCCCCACATCAAGTCCCCCACCCTTCCGAATACAAATTAAAACTCCATAACATTACATAACAACCGTATTACCCAACGTTACCCAACATTGCATTTCCCAGTCCTGTCCTCCAATGACCCCAACCTGTACCTGCCTTTCTGCAACTGTAACTCCGAAAACCCCTAATCTAAAATTATCCTAAACTTATCCTACATGTTTACCCTTTTCCTGACCCTGCTCCCAAACTACCAACCTTTAACTAAAAACATCCGGCAATCTTGGCCAACTTTGAACAAATCCACGCCACCCAGGAAAAGGCGGGAGCTAGAGACAACGCCGCCTCCCCCTTTTCCTGCCCCCCCTGCCTCCTAGGAAACCTCCCCTAGTTGCTCACCTGGCTCCGCATAATCTGGCTAACACCTCTCTTATTTCCAAAAGGTATAGGTCCATGCCCATCTTAGACAGATGCACCCCATCTCCTCTAAAAAATTCCGGGGTGTCATACCGTATGTCCCGATGCACCACCCTATGAAAACCCAGGTGTCTGCAAAACGGATCATCTCCGTGTTCACCTTACGCCTTGCCCTGTCTACTGCCGCAGGCTGAAACGCCCCCCTCCAAACTCTGCGGGGCATAAACTCTGTCCAAATGACGGTGACCCCCGCCCATTGCCCCTTGATCAACTGCAAATCCCGCTTCATACGGCGCATGAGCACTAAACCCGTCTCCTGCACCATATCATTTTCTCCCAAGTGCAATAAAAGCACATCCGGGCACCTACCAGCCCGCAAAATGTCATTCAGCACCGCCACCAACTCCCGCCAGCGCATACCCCCTTTTCCACGCCAATGAACATGGAACAGCTCTTTATTGAACCCCAAATTCTCTCCGAAGTAACTGGATCGAGCCTGGACCTGTGCCCACTTGACGAAAGAGTGCCCCACGATCCAGATATCCAACTCCTGGGCCATGGGGCCCATCACTGAACCTGTAACAAGAAAAACATGTAAACCCCCAGGCAAACAGCACAACCGCGCTAAACCCCCCCTTGCGCGCTGCGCACGTAACGCTGATAACAAGAAGAAGACCATCTGCCCAGACGCATGATATCCCCCTGCTCCCAGCCCCTGTTGTTAGCCTCTGAAGCCGCCCCGATCCGGAATGAATGCGTGCCAAAACCTTTCCCTTCAAACCCCAAGAGATCCAGCGCCCTGCGCATCACGGACAGTAACTGATAACCGGTAGCTATCTTGCCATTGGCATGACAAAAAACCCTCCCCTCCGCAGAGGGGTTGGCCCCCATCCACCGTACCGCCCATCTGTATGGACAGGTGGACTGCGGCTGGCTAGCTCTTAAAGACACCCATTGGCCCCTGCCCCGCTGGTCCGTCTTCCCGCTACGCAGCCATATAAACACACCCCCTCCCGCAAAAACACCTCCGACCATAACAATCCCAAAGATAACTTTGTGCCCAGCAACTCAGACACCCGAAACGCCCCAAAAAACATCCACACCATTAACGTAGAGAATAACAAAGTCTCATGATCATTCAAGCATATCTCCGACAGGGCCCCCAGCACTTTCACCAGCAAATCCCACGACATTGGATTGCGGACCCTGCCTAACCGCCCACACTCCCTGGCTCACCCCTCCAGCATCCGCGTACCTAACTCGCCCGCTGAGGGCGCATAGCCCCACCACAGCTTCCCCATAAACGCGATACCCGCCAACTTCCCCGCGATGGTAACCCTAGACAACCTTTTTTCAATTAGGTCCAAGATGAATTGTATCACGTCCTCCTGTCGCCGCCTCGGTGAGCTGCGCCACCGTGCACCAGAATTCAGGAATTCCCCCATGCCATGCTGTACGTCCGTCGCGTGGAAACCGCCAGCGAATCTAAAACCAGCTGCAACATCCTGTGTTGCCTACTTTCCCACAAATGCCGCGGCATGCTGGTCGGGGTCTCGTCCGCGTCCTTGGCTAGTCCACGGAATCTCCCCCACTGTGAACGAGACAAAGCATCAGCTATGTCATTGTCCACCCCAGGAACATGCAATGCCCGAAATGCAATATCAAAACGCAAACAACCCAGAACAAACACTCTCAGCAGTTTCAACACTTGTGCATCTCTAGCCGACTGCCTGTTTACCACTTCCACCACCGACATGTTGTCAATGCGGAAAGTCACCCTCCTGTGTGCCAATCGCTCCCCCCACAGCATGATAGCTACTACCAGGGGAAAGAATTCCAAAAACGCGATGCTCCTCCCACCCCCGCCCATTCCGTTGGCCACTGTTCGGCGCACCAATGTCCTTGCCAGAACAGGCCAAAACCTTCGCTTCCCGCTGCATCCGAGAAAATCTGAATGTCCCACACCATGTCGTCCTCTCGCTCTAGGGGGATGCCATTGAAGTTTTGCAGGAAAAATTGCCACATCCGCAGGTCTTCCCGCACCCCCCCCGACAGTCGCACATAATGGTGGGGCGGTCCGTGGCCCGCCAACGCCCTCCCCAGGCGCCTGCAAAAAGTCCGACCTACCCGCACCACTCGACACGCAAAATTGAGGTGGCCCAGCAGCACCTGAATCTCTCTCACAGTCACTTTCTGCCTGGACAGCATTGTCTCCAACAGGCCCAACATTTGCTGCTGCTTGTCCACCGGCAACCTTGCCTCCATCTTGCCGGAATCCAACTCAATACCCAGAAATGACAAAGCCAAGCAGGGTCCCATCGTTTTCGCAGGTGCCAAAGGCACTCCCAATTCCCCCATGATCTCAGTAAAACTGTCCAGTGCTGACTGGCAGTACGTGGAGTCTGGGGTGCCCACAAAGAAAAAGTCATCCAGGTAGTGCGTAACTCCTTGGTGACCCGTTCGTTCCGTAAAGAGCCACTGTAAGAAAGTACTGAAACATTCAAAAAGTGCGCATGACATAGAGCAGCCCATCGGTAATGCCTTGTCCACGTACCATTTACCATCAAAATGGACGCCCAGAAGATCCCAGTCCTCTGGGTGGACTGGCAGCAGCCGGAAAGCAGACTTTATGTCGCACTTTGCCATCATCGCCGTTGCGCCCGCCGTCACCACCAGTGACATGGCAACGTCAACAGACGAATAAGACACCGATGCCTCTTGTTCATCAATAAAATCATTTACAGAGCCCCCTTCGGGCCACGATAAATGCTGGATCAATCGAAACTGACCTGGGTCTTTTTTAGGTACCACACCAATCGGTGACACAATTAAATTTGGTAATGGCCAAACCGAAAAGGGGCCCGCCATGCGGCCCTCCCGTACCTCTTTTTCCAGCTTTTCCAACACCACCTCAGGGTGCTCTTTTGCCGATTTCAAATTGTCCGCCCATCGTCGTGTCCTAGGCCCGTCATACCCCAGTCGAAATCCCTCCAAAAATCCCCGGCGTAGCCGGTCCGCGGCCCCCTTGTTGTCATATGTCTCCAAGGCCGCCACCAGCTTTTCGATCCTAACCGGAGTACGAGCCCTTGGCCCCTTAGCCCCCCTTCCCCCTGAAAACTGCTGTTGCTGTCCCCCCCTTTAACCCCCTGCCTGCCACTGTGTCCCCCTTGTGTACTCTGTCCTCCCCCCAGCAATTGGCCAGCGTGTGCCGACCCCCGCAACCTGAACATTCATGACGGAACTTGCAATACTCCCTGGTGCATAGGCCTTTATTGAAATCCTAACATGCCCCTCGTGCCCCTGTCTGTCCCCGCCCCCCCCCCCCGGGTGGGTCGCCCCTGAAAGGGCCGATACACCAGTGGTAAGCCACTGGCCGTGAATATGGTCTTTCCTGCCCCAGCTAGACCCATCGTATGCTGCCACAGGTCAGCATCCAGTTCCCCCCACTTGGCCTCGGGATCCCAAGCCATACGCGCCCGAAATTCCTCGTCATACTGTGCCCAGGCAAAGCCGCCCCCCGTGATCTGGGCCTTCCGAATTACGTCCATGTACTTAAACATGGCCACACTTCGGTCCGGAAACTTCTCGCAGTATACACTCGCATAGATTAAAAATGCCGCCGTCCAATTCTCAATGGTGAGCGGCACCCTAGGCCGTTTGGCCAACTCATATTCCTCCTCCTTTGACCCCTCTTTGGCCCGCACTTCCCTGTGGAGGAGCTTTAACATTTCCACATATTCCCCCTTCCAAATTTTTTCCTTAGTGGCAAGCATTAGATGGGCGCCCAAAGGTTTTGTAACGCCCATGTAAGGCAAGCGTTTCACCTTCAACTCTTTGCTCTCTAACTTAGGGTCAGATTCCACTGCCTTGGTATCTGCTTTTTATTTCCCTCACTATCCAGAAACACCGGGCCCGAGCCGACGCCCTCCCCGCTCCCCGGAGCAGCCGGCAATGACCCATCCGTCCCCACACTCGTATCCTGCACATACTTACCCTTTTGCAATCGACCCCCCGACCCTTCCCCTTTTTCCCCCTCCCCCACCCCCACTGACACCATGCGAGGTCGCTGCTTACCTGGCGCTAACGAAGCCGACCTCTGTCTGTCGTCTCTCCGTTCCAGGGGGGGCGAGCGTCTGTCCCACCGCGATGTCCGACCCGTGACCTCTGTAGGGCGTCGTGACATCTGAAACACACTTACAACAGATTTACTGGGCCCCCCACGCCCTTATCATCCCTCACTTCCCCTTCCTCCAAACTATCCTCTCCATAATCTAATTCCTGAAAAACACCCTCACGCTCCACCGGAGGGGCTGAGTGCCCCCTCCTCCCTTCAATCAACTGGCGCTCCATGCTGCTCCACCGATGATGCTGCCCCCCAGACCGTGGGGCTCTTGTGGGTGGACGGGCCGTTGAGCCCGCTCCGGGCCTACTTATACCGGCCATGACGGGGTCCCTCACAGGTACTGGGCACGCCGCCCCAGGCTCCACCCTCCCTTCTCCTTGGCGCCGACAGGCCGCTCCCAGCCTTGCCAAGTCCGGTGCCGCGCGTTGCGAAACCTCCTGCAATGAAAAGGGATGGTCTGGTGTGCTGGGCCCCTCACCTGTACCTTTCCCATCCCAGCTCCTCTTCCTGCCAACCCCTAAAGTACTGGCCGCCCAAGCCTGACCCACCTTCCTTAAATCCACCCCGTCCCAGACCCCCCTGTCTCCCCCCTCCTCCTCACTCCACTGCAAATCAATCACGCCGTGCCCCCCCCTATCCTGCATCTGCCCCCCAGTTCTGGCCCCCAAACCCAAAGACCCCCCCTGACTCATGTACGCATCTAGCCTGCCCACCCTGTCTAACCCCTGAACCCCTTCATTCCAAGATTGGAATATATCCAGACCATCCCAATCCCTGTCCCCCCGCCCTCCTCCAACTCCTCCGGAATATCGCTACTCCCCTCTCCCTCATCCCCGAAGGCCCCCCCCACCGCCGGTCCCAAAACCATATGTCCCTCATCCTCAGACCCCAAAACCTCCTTAACACCTCCCCCCCGAGCCCGCTCCTCTGAAACCCCCTGCACCACCAAACTTGCATTCCCTCCTCCGCGTGCCCCCATGTCCCCCTCTCCCAAATCCAGTCCCGTGCTGTCATCCCTCCCACCGCCCATCCCCTTACCTGCCCTTGCGCCCGGGGCTTCCACTTCCAGAGGCCCTGACAAACCCTTGACCAGACCCCCCTCCTCCCCTCCCCCCGACACTAAAAACGGGGCCTCCACAAACTCCTGTGCCCACCCTGCACGCGAGGGCGCTCTTCGTATCCTTGAACGCCCACGCTCCTTTTCCCCCCTATGCCTCCCTTCCTCTTCTGGGCTAGACGCCCTGCCAACATGCACCCACTCCACCCTATCTTCATTGAGCCTGCCGGCTCGCTCAGGGTTAGACACCCCGCCGGCAGGCTCCCAACTTGCACATGGCCTGCCGGCTCCGTACGAGACGGATGCTCCGCCGGCAGGCTCTCGCCCCGCCTCCCTCCCAACTGCTTTGCCCGCCGCACTGGGCCCGCGGCGGGCGCCGCGCTTACGTCCATCAGCAGGCTCCAAACCTGCACATGGTCTGCCGGCTCCGTGAGATACGGACGCTCCGCCGGCAGGCCCCCGCCCCGCCTCACTCCTCATCGCCTCACTCCTCATCGCCCCGCCTGCCGCACAGGACACGCGGCAGGTGCCGCGCACACCTCCGGCCACATTATTCCTACCACGGCCCGGGGGAGATGGACGCGACGCCGGGTTGGCGCGCGAGCCGCTCCCCCGCCCGCGGCCTTCCTAACGGCACCCGCCTTCCTTTTTTGGCGCCCGCCCCCCGAACTTGATCCCCTTATCCCAGGGGCCGCGGCCTGTCCTGCGCGGCCCCCCGCACTCACCTCACGCCCCCGCATAGCCAGGGGGCGACCAGAACGCGGCGGCGAACACGCGAGGACCGCCGCCGCTACCCCCGCAGACGCGCGCCGAGGGGGGCGCGCGCCGGAGGAGGCCACCGGCATAATTAAATCCAGCCGGCCCGCCTCACTCAGCAGTCGAACAGCCTCCAGCACCCGATAGTCCTCGCCTGCCATCACGCTACAATACCACGGTAAGTCAAAAATTTCCCTACACTATTTCTCAACACCTAACTGACAAAATTCAAAAACCCGCGCTAATCCCAGCCACCAGGTCACCAAACCTAAAATGGTGGCTGGGAGAGCGCGACAGAGAAATATAAACCCCTTGGGCTATAAAATAATACTTGGGCTGCATTTGGGCTAGTCCCATGCAGCCCAACAGCCCAAAATGGCCGTACCCAGTCAGAGCCCCCTCCCCCTTCCAAACTGCCCGGGGGGGCAGACCTCCCAAGGTCGGCTGCCCCCCAAACCCCCCTTGATAGCAAATAATCTATAATCCAGGCGCAATCAGACCCTCACACCCTGTCCCTCGTGTCAGCGCACCTGCTGCACTCCTGCACGCGCACACAGATATCCATCTCACGCACACAGATGTCTCCTTCACACACAGATACACCCAGCCAGATTTCTCTCTCGCACGCCCAGACAGACGTACACACAACACCACGCACCTCAGTCTGACACGTTTCTTGTGCACACATACTCTCCCTTGACCCTGCTCTCGCGCCCTCCCTGCTCCCAGCGGCCGACGCTGCCGTGTCTCGTGCTCCTACATTGACTTCCTGCCTGGCTGCGTCCTGGCGCGCTGACCTTATAACTCAGAAAAGCAAACAGACTCTTTACCGATCTGCCAAGCGTAATAGCTGGTGCTTAAATGTTAGCAGCCTCGATGTTATTGCTGTGGGAGGCAGTAATCCGTAGGGGGATTAATTTCTTTGAGCAGAGCAGACCTTTTTTGCTGGAGAGACTCTCTCGCGCCTGTGGAGAGAGTCCCTACCCCAATCCACAAAGCATTTTCTGTGCAAAGGTGAGATATACGCATGGGAAAGTCCAAAATCCGTCATGCAAAACTGACGTGACTCAAAAATCCACTTTTATAAGACTAGGAATCATTAATGTGTGTGAAAATATTGCTGGAGTGCTCAATTTATAACTGCCAGGGAAGTCGTGAGGAGACCGCTGCAGTTTGCACCACCCTTTGCCCCTGCCAGCACTGCCAATGAGAGAACTAAAACAACTACAAACCACCACACTACTGCAAGTGTGACAATTCTGACTATTCTATGCCCGAGAGCTATAAGAATGGTTTGGGCGGCAGGTATTGGTCATTTTAATGTATTTTGAATTAATAAATAGCTGCTATTGTGCTCATCTCTAAATTAAACAAACAGCGTCACCATGACCAGCTATCTATGAAAGACCAGATTACCTCCACCTGTGGCACTTGCTTCGGCATATTGCGCCTTCTTAGGAGAATCTTTCGGTGACTCCCTTTGAGTTTCCGAAAGACCCTCACCCAGGCATTAATCATTAGTTGCCTGGATTATGGCAATGCCCTAATTCTTGCAACAAATTAGTCCTTTTTATCCAAAATGCAGGTGGTTCGAAACACTGCTGCTCGCCTGGCCACCGTCAGCCCCTGTGCTCAGAGCCCTTCTTTGGATCCCCATTAGAAAGAGAGCCTTGTTCACATTACTCTGCCTGACCTACAAATCGTTGTCAGGCTTAGGCCCAAAATATCTACAGGACAGACTCATTCTGCACCACCCCGACAGAAATCTAAGATCTAAAAATCAACTTTTTTATGCCCTTGGACTATTCGAACATCAACATTTGGTGGCCGGTCTTTCTCTTATCTTGCCTCGTACCACTGGGACTGGCTCCCTCTGTTCATCCATGCATGCTCCTGTTTCTCTGGTTTTAAAAAACATCTCAAAACCTGGTTGTTCTAATCAGCTGCCTGTTCACCTATCTGCCGGTCACAGCGTCGAGATGTCCCTTCGGGGCTGAGTCATTGCACTATACCAAGAACCATATAACATAACATAACATACCATAACATAACATAACGTGGCAGACTGTCATAAGTGCCGGTGTTGAGGATTAAGTGCCGGTGCTGGGTACCTCAAACCTCCGGCTCAAAGTAAGCACTGCACTGAAGTGAACAGCAACACAGTTGTACCTTGCATAGTTTTGTAGCATTTGTATGGCACCTTATATTAATGAGGTCCAAAGGCGCTTTCGTAGGGGGTTGGGAGGGGTTGATTTAGATGCTACTCTGTTTGGTGTGTGTGATAAATGAGTCCTGTTGATTTAATCACCTAGGATTGTTCGCTTTTTGAACTATCCAGTTTATGGACTTCTACTGTTTGTGAATGTCTCTACCTGAGTCCCACTCCGTGTTAAGTCTGTTAGAATGGATTAGGAGTGCTAGGTGCCAGTGTCCAACTTTTAAAACAAAGGGCCTCATTTACAAGGCCAAGCTTAGAAATCAATTAATGTGCTTTTTTTGTTACAGCCCGCACATTAATCAGGCACTGGATTGGGTAAAGGGTGAGAGGCTTCACAGGTCACCTCCATCAGGCATTATAATACATCTTTCCAGAATCGAGCTATAATCTGGCAGTGCCATACCATGTGGTAGACATCTGTTATAGCTTCTGTGCGCTATGGTAGCCAGTTGAAGCTCCTGGGTACATTTTTATGATTCGCTTCAGGTACATTTTTATGACCCTCTTCAGGGTGAGATACATGTGGTGCACAGAATTAAATTGTGTAAACTGTACGGTAGCATTTTTTTTAGACCTGCTTTATCGAGCTCAGGCACCTGCTCCATATGTTGCTTGGAAGGGCACCCACCAGTTTCCCTTCCCACATTCTTTAAGCGTCCCCCTTTGATCAGGTGGCTGCTGCATCAATGCTCTATTTAGATATATAATCACCTTTCTGTTTCGGCCTTGCGTCAGCATCACAGACAATACCCATGTTGTGTCCGGCATGTCTTGAGTCATTCTCCACATCTGGCTTATGACCGCCTATGCATCCGTCCAGGTGGTAACCTGGTAAGATGCTGTCAGAGGTCACATAGAGAGATCCCATATCAGCAATTGTGGGGTGTATAGAACGTTTCTGGGGTTTCCATACACATATGTTCTCTAAACCCACCTGACCGTGGCCATGAGCACATGGTCTGTTCTCTGGACTGAGTGAGGTGACAGGAGCCATTACAACACATCATTGCCTCCTAACTCTTTGAGCACATCGTCACATTCCAGGTAGCCCCTTCACTCAACCACCGCAAGGGCCATTGTAACAGCGCTGCAGCATGATATAATGTGTAATGTGGAGCCCCCAGGCTTCCCTCAATCAAGGGTGCATATATTTCGATAACGCAACTCTACACCTACCATTGCCTATATCAGTGATGTGAAAAGTTTTTGTAACTCTCTGAAGAACGATTTCTTATAAATTACTGGAATGGCAGCAAATGAATAAAGAAATCTAGGTAGGACCACGATCTTTGAAATTGCCACTTTGCCCATCGGTGTCAGCTGCAGCTAGCACCAAAATAGGAGACACCGATGCATCAAAGCAATCGCGTTCCCCAGGTTTCCCCAATTATTTTACAGTATCCAGCTTCCACTGCATTTGCATCACAAGAAGCACACTCTGATGTGTATCTGACCGTTTGAGTAATTGGTACAGGCAAGATTTGTCCCAGTTAAATTTTAGGCCAGAGACTTAACCAAAATCGTTCACTTTTCAATCAGTGCAGACAGCACATTGGCGTCCCCACAGAGATGTATGAAGACATTGTCCGCATATAGTGACACAACATGCATCTGTGAGCCTATCTATTTTTCCCAGTTTGGCTCCTTGATTGCAGTAAGCAAGCCAGGGGCTCCATGGCTAATGCAAAACGTACAGGTATGAGAGGACAACCTTGTCTAGTGCCACGTTCAATCCATATCTTGTCAGAAATCACCCCACTTGTGAAAACTTGTGCCACAGGTTCCGTGTCAAGTAGTGACATCCACCTGAAAAATTCCAGGCCCATTCCGAATTTGAAAAGCACTGCCATGTGGTAAGGCCAGCCCAGTGTATCAAAGGCCTCCTCAATGTCTAGGGAGGCAACCCCTTTGATTAGCTTTTGTCTGTCTGGCCCAATCCATATACCTGAACAGCCCGCCATAAGTTGAGAAACATATTTCTGCCTGGTATAAACCCATTTTGCTCCGGGTTAACTATGTCTTGATTTATTGGAATTAACCGATTTGCATGTCTGTTACCAAGCACCTTGTAGTCAAGGTCCAGAAGTGATAATGGGCGATCTGAACTAACATTAAGCGGATTCCGATCAGATTTTGGAAGAACCACTGTCAGTGCTTCTTTCATGGTATCCGCAGGGAGCCGCTTCCCTTGGCCGCCATATATCTTTCCAACAATCGCAGTGCCAGGATTGTTTAAACGCAGCAGAGAACACCACTAAGAGTCTGTCTGTTCCAGGTGTTTTGCATCTCGATATCTGCGTATGCGCCAGCTGGATCTCTTCAACAGTTATTGGAGGATCCAACTCTCGTCTCTGCAGTATATTCATAGATGGAAGATGTAGCTTCTCCTGGAATCCCCCATCAAAGAGATGGTTTGTTTCCAGCACCACCTTGTATAGCTCCCTATATGTTTTGAAGACCCGATTGATCTCCAGTTAGGAGTTAACCAATAGGCCTTCTCACATGCGAACAGCTGATATTGGGGTTCAGGGGTGTCTGACTTCAACAGCTGTGCCAAGAGAGAACCAGCTTCATTGCCAGCTGCATGCTGGCATGCTATATGTTCCTTATAGTCCAGGATGCACAGCCTATTTCGCACATTTTTATGTTCCAGTTTGAGGCCACTGAACGAGTGAACTAGCACTGGGTGCGTAACTCTAGCATTTTCCAGCTCTCGGAATTCACCCTCTTTTTTTCTTTAAGTCATCCCTCAGTGCCTTCTTTGTGCCATAAATCGTTGTCATGCAGCTTTTAATGTGTCCTATTCTATTGCTGTGTCAGTGGCAGTACCTGCATTGTCTGTAAAGTAATGGTCGATGGACTAATTTATTTGTGCCCGAAAAGCCGTCTTTTAATGCCTCTGTAGGTAGGCGCCATGTGGACATCTTTAACCGGGGGCTACCCCAACTGAATGCAATCTTTAGAGGGTTGTGGACTGATTGTGTACTCCTCAGATACTCGTCAGTCACTTCTCTAGAGCCAGCCATTGCTGTACAATAGGCAAGGCCAATTCTAATGTGTAGCACCTGTACTGGAGAATAATATGAATATTCTTTTGTTTCTGGATGCATTCAACTCCATATGTCAGACACTTGTGTGTTTTGTTGATAAATGGCGGAGATGGCGAGTAGTGAGGCAAGCTTGTGCTCTCAAGCCCGGCAGGACAGACCTATCCCAATCCAGATCCAGGATGCAGTTGAAATCTAGATGGTAGGGACCTGGGTGTTGTGTAGGAAAGAGGGAGTCAGAGTATTAAAGAATGGGTTCTGTTTAGAGTTGGGGGCATAGATCGCCACCAGAACCAATGGATCTCCATCCAAGGTTTCTTCAATCACCATGTACCTACCCTCTGGGTCAATTGTAGAATGCAATAATGTATATTGGACTCCTGCGCCACCCAAATGAGCACTCACTTTGCAAATCACGAGTACGTGGTATCATATATCCACCCTTGCCATCTTTTATGCAATTTATACTGCTCCTCTGCTTGGAGCTATGTCTCTTGTTAGCATGCAAAGTGAACCTGGAGCCGCTGCAGGTATGTATGTATTTTATATTGCTTCATGTGGGTGCCCATTCGTCTTACATTGGAATACCGTATCTGTCTATGACCATTGTGTTATTTAAGGTATGTCTTCAATTGTGACTATTTTACCCGTCTAGGTAGTATCTGTTTCCTATATCGATTCTGCAAAATCTGTTGCCCAGATACCCAAGTGAAGGCATTGGAAATCTAATGTGTCTCAACTTGCATGCAAATGAAATCCCAACTCCCACTCCTAGGCCTGATTGTGGAACTTGCACTTCAAACTTGTGCTTTCTAATGTTTGCCATTTGATCTGGGGGGTCATCAAGAATAAACAACTGCAATGACCCTTGAATTTCCAAGCCAGAAGTTTCACATTTCTCAACTTACGCTACCACTACTGCTCTTTCTCTCGCCACTTGTTCCTCAGTGGGGTTACTTCAGAGGCGTCTGGTGGTGTGGCATCTATTCTTAACCTATCTCTATTCCCCATCCATGTCCTCTGAGTTTGGAGTGTCTGTTTTTCCCTTGGACTCCAGCCAAAACCACTGGTCTTTAGTTGATAAAAAGAACATAGGCACAGATTTAGTATGATTTTGTGTCAGGGTTGCACCACTTTTTTTTCCTTTTTGCCATTAACCAATCACGCAAAGCCACTTTGCGTGGCTTAGCGTGATTTAGTAAATACAAAGTAAAGCAAGGCCGAGCATAGCACTGCCTTGAGTTACTTTGCATTGGGTAGATGCTACATGAGTGGAGCATGGATGTTCCCATGCATCTACCAATGTGTTTTGATGCAAACCCATATTTACAAGGACTTGTAAACCTGGGTTTCCACCAAATAATTGTACACCTACCCGGCAGAGGTGTAACAAGGAGAAATATGTGCATTTCTCCTCCAGTACATGTAGAGAGCAGAAATGCTCCTTATCTTTGCTGCACAATGTTGCATGAAATAGTAATAAATATGCCCCCTAGTCTTTTCGCTATCCATAACCTTGAGTTGTGCGGAAACATCAGGGTGTATTTCATGTTACTGTGTCTGAGGCATTGTTTCACTGTGTGGAAGCGGGAACATCCTTTACCCCGCAGTCTTTAAAACGACCAGCCTTTACATCGAAGTCAGAACTCCGCATGCAACGTTATCTGGTGTTGCTTTACCACAGAAGTTGTTACAACAACTTGTTGTAGGGGGTGCACTTTTGTACTAGGGTTGGATTTTTAAGTCAAAACCTTCCCTACTGTTGCGTAGACTGGAGTTGGACTAGTAAATTATACTATTCCAATGTCCAGCGCCCCCTAAAGCAAGTGGGTGTAATCAGTTGTGTGCTAAAGTAGCATGTGGTAACGTCGCAGGCTGACTGAGTTGTAAAGGCATGCGGGGTAAATGCCTGCAGGGTTCCATCATACTACAGTGTGGAATGATTCTCATTTCCTCTGCACCACTGTTGTGTAGCCCGGAAAGATTGTTGCTTTATTGTTTCTGACCTGCCATGGTCCTTTGGCTCTTGAGATTTGAGAAATGTTAATTCTGTCACAAAAATTTAACATTGTCACCACCACTTGTTGTGGAAGCGCTCCCTGAGGCGGAGGCCTACTGGGAACACTATGGGCACATTGCACCGATAAAAATGTGGATGTCTTGCCCTCCAGAACCACCCTTGAGAGCCAGTCTTCTACATATAGGTCCATACTCGGACCTTCAATTTTTCAGACAATCCAACAATCCTAGCATTATTACGACATGATCATCCCCTGCATCTTCAGCTTTGGCTTGTAAAAACCTTATCAGATTTGTTTGGGCTAACCCTATCCTTAAACTTTTAGTTGCCTTCTCATCTTCTCGGAGGAGACCTACGTTGATCACCAGTGCATCTATTTTTGTTCCAATGAGGATCAATGTCCAAAACTACCTTTAGTAGTTCTTCAAATTTACCAGTATGTTCACAGAGTTTCTGCTCCACTGAGATTGTCATCTAAGCAGATGGTGCGTCCAGTACTCCTTCTGAACAGGGCGCTGTCTTGTTACCAGGTTTGTTAATTTTGGGTTTCACCATTCAATGAGTTTCAATACTGTGAAATGCCTTTCTGTAATTCTGTTTACATTCAATGTAAAAAGTTGATAACTGTAACATGAAAAGCATTCAAGTTCGCAATAGACTTTGACAATGGCAGAGAGAGTGTGAAGATGTCATGGGCCAGTTGCCTAAGTGATTTGGATTTCTCTTGTGGAAGAATGTTGGTGAAGGCAATTACTGTGAAGTGCTGAGGTGAACTGGACATTTCTCTCTCCGTGCTGGAGGTGCTGAAAGAAATAAAGCTGTAAAAGGAAACCTGGGAAAGGCTCTTTATTACATGGAGACAAGTTCCTGCACAGGGGGCAGGTACAAGCATCTCCACCCCTGGAATATCAACTATTCTCATCTTCCGTGCTTTCATATTATCGAGTGGTAAGAAGGACTGCCCCCAGTTTGAACACCATACATATCTCCTGAAAACTATGGACCCTTACTGTGAGTAAATTTTCTCTACTTATGGGAATTTGCCAGTGTTTTCTGCTCAATTAAGTTGATTCCCATCTTAGGAGCGTGCAACGTTAAATAACCAAGCGGTTACCTCAGACTTCATGTGGATTTGTCTCCTTATGGGGCACGCGACGTGCATTACTAAGCAACCAGGAACTCGCACTGGGACTCGCGCATTCAGGGCGACCGCCAACGTGTACTTGACGCACTGAGATTCGCGCTTTAGCACGGCTGTAACATGCGCCATAACGCTGCCTCATAATGCTGCTTCTTTCCCCTTTAAAAAGTAAACACAAGGAAGTTCCCGTGTTACTGAGTACACAAAATAAAAGAAAGAAATAAAAAGTGGAAAAACAAAAACACTCACCTCCTTGATTTAAATTTCGGCTTCTCTCGCAAAGTTCTCATTGACTTCAGGAAGGATCTGGAAACAGGAAGCAAGAAACAGGAAATGTCTTCAAAGTAGGCATAGAAAAAGGACTACATTTTTCTTCCCAAAAAAAAGGAGATGAGAAACTAGTCTGCAAACTGCTAATTGTTTGCAGATAAGAAACTGGTCTGCAAACTGCTAATTGTTTGTTATGGTAGTTTGTTACTTTTCCTAATTATTTTAACTTTTTAATTTAGATTTTTATTTTAGATTTTTATTTTGAGATATTCTTACAGGTGAAATGTCAGACCAGAGTATTTCTTCTTCACCACCAATCTTAACAAAGCCTGGGCAACCAATTATACCTTGGAAACAATGGAATGCTTTTTAAAACATATATATTAGCGATAGGTGGGGATAAGATGGTCCAGTGCGACGTCAAGCGATACTGCTTCATCATTTCGGTGTTGCAGGGAGAAGAATTTATGAAGAATACCAGAAATTTCACTGGGTATGGGAGATGGGCAACCCAAAAATATTTACGAAATGTCAATTCAAATGCTGGAATTATATTTTACTCCCAAAACTAATGTAGTATTGGAACATCATAAATTCTTCACCAAAGTTCAAAGAGATGATAAAGATATTGCTTCATATGTAGTGTTGTAAATGAAGTGAGGCTCTTCACATCAGATGGATGGAGGTGAGTGTATTTATTACTATGGACAACAGTCGTAAGCAGCTCCCCTTTACTGGCCAGTGTACAACTGTCCAACTCAGAACTCTCCCCACCAACGTTCGTATGGAACCCAGCGGAACCAGAGTTCCATCCCATTGGAGGCACGAGGCAGGACTGTATGCTGGTAATTTAACCACAAGCAATATACCACACATTTCCCGTTCCAAATAGAATATTGTGAACAAGAACAAATTAATAACACATGACAAAAGAATGAAAATCACATGAGAACAAACCCGAACTAGAACAGAAAGCCAGATGGAGACAACATCACTAATACACATAATCCTTCAAATGGACTGGAGGTTTCTGACTTCTTTCGCTTCTCCCTCTTGCACTTATCAATTCAAAAACCTTGGAGCAGGAGGAAGAAACGTTTCCCTCTGTACCCGAAGGCACCACATCACACATCCCCTTCCCTACCAGACCAAACTCACCATCTTTCATCAACATGTAAGCACTACAGTCTCTCCTTTCCTCTACACACAGTACATCCTTCTGGTACAAGGCCACTCTGCGTTTACTCCACCTTTCACCATTTTCCAAGACAACATTACATTTATGAACATCTGAATGGACCCCTGAATTTAGACAATCCTCTCATCACCCTGCCAGACCTGACATTGACCCAATCACCTCCTTCAATTTAACCTTTTGCAGCAATGACAAGTGTCTTGGGTTCTTGCCTCTCCTCTCCACACCACCCATCATTACCCATTCTTTCAACCATGAGGGTATCATTTTGGTACTTGGAACTCTCCCTCTCATCAACTCGACAGGAGAGCTGCCATTGATTTCATGCGTCGCAGTGCGGTATGCCCACACCAAGTCATCAACCGCCCTCCTGACGTCATGTCCAGCCACATCTGCCATCTGGATCACACCCTTGACCATCCTATTGGCTCTCTCAATCAAACCATTTCCTTGCAGGTTGTATAGAGATGTGGTGTGATGCTTGATCCCTCTGCTCAAAAGGAATTTCTTCATGTCACTAGAGACCAATTGCGTACCGTTGTCGGTAATAAGGATGGATGATACTCCCTCCTCAAAAAACATCTTCCTTAATGCACAAATAGTAGCATCAGTGGTGATCTCTCTCATGAAAACCACAGTCAACCACTTTGAAAACACATCTACACGAGCCATGGCAAACCTACACTCACTATTTACTTCCGACATGGGACCAATGAAGTCAACAGACAGGCTGTGCCAAGCTTTCCCTGGGTCTGTGATGTGCCCCATGATTCCTTGCCTACACACTTTTAGCCTCTTCTCTCCTTCTTTGCACACACTGCACTTAACAACTCAGGTGGTCACTTAATCATCCATGCCCTGCCACCAGAATTGCGCTTTAAGGCGACATTGCGTCAAACTTTGTCCAAGGTGTCCCTTGTGAGCCATACTTATGAGTTTGTTTCTCAACCCAACAGGAGGAACAAATCTGTCACCTCTCATAAGAACTACAACACCACATAGGGTCAACTCCTCAAGGAGTTTGATATATGGGCGGCCAGGTAATGGAACACAACTCTCCCTCTTTCCACCGAAAACCATCATCTTTACCACCTCTTTGATATTGCTGTCATTATCCATTTCCTTGCACCATTCTTCCTGTGTGAAGGCCCAGGACCCTTCCAATACCACATTCTGTACAGAGGCCACAGGTTCCTCACACTCGTTACTCCAAACATCCAATCCACACATTGTTTTGTGATCGACAGCCATTCGAGACAAGCAATTGGCTTGCACATTCCTCCACCCTTGTATGTGCTCCAGAACATAGCGATATTCTTGAAGCCTAGCAGCCAGTCTGGCCAATCTGGCTGACCCTTTACCGGCTGCACCTGGCAACAAAATCCTTCAGGTCTATGATCTGTATGTAAAACAAATTCTATGCCCCATAAATACGTTCTGTAGTATTCAACACCCCACGATGCAGCCAGAGTCTCTCTCTCTATTACAGAATAGATCCTTTCAGCATTTGTTAAGGTTCTTGATGTGAATGCAATTGTTCTTTCACCACCAGGATGCCTTTGAGACTGGAAGGCACCCACCCCTGTCGCACTAGCATCTACAGTTACAATGGACTTTAAGTTAATATCAAAAGGCACAAGAATTCCTGCCTCACAAATCTCTTTTTTGATGAGATTGAAACAATCTCTTGTTTTTGCTCCCACAAAAATGTTTGCCGCTTTTTCGATAGAAAACGTAACAGTTCCATCTTATCAGCAACATTTTGTACACATTTTGCATAATATTCTGTTAGACCCATAAACGATCTCAATTGTCCTTTATCCTTGGGTCTCGGAGCTAACTTAATAGCTCTCAAAAGATTTTGCTTGGGCTTAACCCCATCAGCCGATAATGTGTACCCCAGGTGCTCTTAATATTCTGTTAGAAAACAACATTTGTCCTTGCGTAACGTGAGCCCAACATCAACAATGCACTGCAAGGCTTGCTTTAGGATAGCATTGTCCTCCTCTATAGTCTTACCAAAAATCAAGATATCGTCTTGAAAGTAAAGGATGTTATCCATTCCTTGAAATACGTCTGAAATCCTACGCTGAAAAACGCTAGCTGCGGATGACGGACAGAATGGCATACGTGTAAATTGGAAAGTTCCCTCCATAGTTATAAACACTGTGAGATGCTTGGATTCGTCATGTAGCTTGATTTGATGGTTTGCATTTTTCAAATCCAATTTTGAAAAGTACTTGCCTCCTTTCAATAACTGAATCAACTCGTTTATATTAGGCAAGGGATAGGTATCAGCTACAATATTCTGGTTAACAGACCTCAGGCCCACACAGAACCTCAAACGCCCATCTGCTTTGCGTGTGATCACAACTGGAGACACCCAATCTGAGGCTTCTACAGGCTCGATGACACCTTCTTGCAACATTTCATTAATCACCTCCTTTACTCCATCCCTTACAATAACTGGAACTCTCCTAAGTTTGTGCTGAACTGGGATGGCATTTTTTTAAACATTATTTTATGCACATAACCTTTCAACATACCTAGTTTGTTGTCAAACACTTTATCCATTGAACTTACAATATCAGACACATACTCATCGTTGACCACCATAACTTGAGAAGGTGCCCTAGGGTTCACTATAATGTGCAGGTCATATTGGCGTAACCACCCTAAGATCGGAGGACCATGTTCAGCCACATAGAGCTTTCCTCGTGTACTCCTCCCTCCAAACAGTATCTCTGCGTTAGTGTAACCCACAATATCTATAGTCTCCCCTTGGTAACCTGCTGGTGAAATATCCTTGGGTTGTAGAGATACGTTGCCCCACACTCACTCAAACATGTCCCTAGGTACTATGGTATACATTGAGCCTGTGTCAACCATCAGTTGAACTTCCTTTCCATTTACTGTAAACACAGCCTTGGGCCTATTCCTTCTTTGATTTTCATTCACCTCAGTATCGTTCTCAACACATAAAATTCTTTCAAGCATTTCTGTTGCTTCAGTGATAGCATCAGATACACGTCACCCACCACGAAAAGCACCTCTACACACCCTTGCAAAGTGGCCAATGCAACCACACTTCCTACACTCCCTGTTACTTGCAAAACAAAACTTTGATTCTGAACCATAGTTCAGACTACCACACCTACTACAACCTCTGTTTCCTTGTCTGGATGGTATATAAACATTCCCTCTTGAATTGTTCGGTTTAGTTGTAGAAGAGGATTCTTGTCCACATTTCCTCACTGCTCCTATCTCTGAAACTACCTCTCCCAAGGTTTTTTTCTCTAAGTTCTTCATGCAAAGGTCTGACTGCTCCAAAACTTTAGCTATCCCTATGGCGCCACCTAGTGTGGGTTGTTTCGCTGCCCACAGCCTCTCCTGGATTTTTGTGTTCCTGCATTGTACAATTAGCTGATCCATGATAAGTTCATCTGTCGTGGGTCCAAAACTGTCACTTGGTAGATAATTCGCGAAATCTAGACACAAATTTATCAATGGTCTCATCTACCTTTTGATGTTCTGTATAAAACGTATACCTATTCATAACTAAGTTCTCTTCCTTGGCATAACGGGTTTCTAATCTATGCCTCGCCTCTTTGAAAACATCCAAAATGGGTTGACCATTTGCTTCCGTAGCAATGGGCAAGTATCTGAACACTCTTTGGCCTTCTTTACCCAAAGCAGTTAACAATAAAACCATCTTCCTAGCAGATCGAAATCCTTCACCATCCAAAACCTCTATATAATTATCAAACATTGGGATCCAACCCACCCTGGGCATAGGTGGAGACCCAAGTTGCAATAAAAAACAAGTTGGGGGTATGACAGAAATATGTGCAGGAGTGACAGAAGAAATTTCACTGCGCCCATTCTCCGACACTTTCATGACCTTTACACAAATGTTGTAAATGAGTACAATAAAGATTTCTGCAACTTATACCCAACACACTTACGATGATAGGTTACAGCGTAATTGACAACATGGTGTGCTTTGTGCCGTGTCCCTTATATTGCGTTAAGTAATCAAATGTAAGTTCTCAAAAACAGAGTAGCCAATCGTGGTAACCGAATGTACCTTCTGCTGTGTGCTATTCGTTGTCCACAAAGTTGCACAGGTGTTGTATGCTTTATTGTGTGCGCATCACAGTTTCTATCAAAATGCACGCACTAAGATGTGTGCATCACCGTTATTTTCAATTGACATTTCCTAAGCTGTGTGCGCATTGAGGTGTGCGCATCACCATTGAGATTCCCCACTCCACAAAATGGCCGCTACGTCGTTTGACGTCTTCTGTTTCTGCAAAACTAGAGTGCCAAACTCGCAAACAGATGCAGCCTTTCCTTTATGCCTTTCAATATGGCCGCACGTCCACGCTGCGTCATCTGTTGTTCAACAACCAGACCTGAACGACGCTCCTCGCTCAAGATGGCCACCATGTTCTTGCCGTGTTCAGACTGCACAGGCTATACACCCCACATGGCTGCCATAACACACATGTGCAATATCATGTCACAGTCTCTCTCTTGGATATCACGTCGCTCCAGGCTCATGCGACTTACTTCCTGACTATGCGAAGTTCACCGGTAGGATGGCAACCGTTATTTCTTCCGCTGCTTCTCCGACTCCGTTGTCATGTACTGCCACTCCTCCTTGTCTCAATCTCTCTGCTGGAGGTTCACACTGGCCAGGTAATCAATCGTCGCCAAAATTGTTGTAAACTAAATGAAGCTCTTCACACCAGGTGGATGGAGGTAAGTGGATTTATTGCTATGGACAACAGTCATAAGCAGCTCCCCCTTTGCTGGCCAGTGTTCAACTGTCCAACTCAGAACTCTCCCCACCAACGTTCGTATGGAACCAGTGGAAACAAAGTTCCACCGCATTGGAGGTACGAGGCAAGCGCAGGACTGTACGCTTGTACATTTAACCACAAGCAATATACAACATGTAGCTACTCTAAGGGGGTTAGCTCTAACATGTAGATTTGAATAGTTGAATGACTCTTCAATAAGAGACCAGATAATGCGTGGTGCTAGCAGTAAACTAATAAAAGAGAAACTTTTAATGAGATAACATACTCTAGAGGAAGCCATACAGATAGTGAAAGGAATGGAACATACAGCCATGTGGTTAAAAGAAATGGAAGGTACATCAAATATAAAACAGGCCAAAATCGAAGTTGTTGAAAGAAAAATGGAGAAAAAAAAGACATGGAAGTAAATAGTGATTCAAGAAAACTACAAACAGAAAAAAGAAATATTCCAGTCAGAGACATTAAGGGGCAGATTTACAAGCCCCTTGCGCCACTTTTGCGTCACTTTTAACATGGGAAAAGTGACGCAAAAGTGGCGCAAGGGGCTTGTAAATAAGCCCCTAAGTGTTTCCGTTGTGGTTCGCTGGGGCACATTGCTTCTAGTTAAAATTGTCTTGCTAGAAGTGTACTGTGTAGAAATTGTGGGAAAAGGGGGCATTTTGCAAAAGTTTGCAGGACCAGAATGCCAGAAAGGAAAAAAGTACAAGAAGTTGACGACGTGTGTGAGAATGTACTTGAAATTGTATTGACAGTTGAAGAAATTAAAAATGATTTCATAGATAAAGACATTAATGTGGTACTGGAGAAAGTGTGGATAATCTAGACCACCCACATTGTAATGTTTCTTTCAAAGGCAATGACACAAAGGTGTTAGCAGATTCTGGAAGTCTGTACACTCTTATATCTAACAAGTCCTATGAGGAGAATTGGCCTATGGGAAGGGGTCCACGGTTGAGTAATCCTGACATTCGAGCAGTAGGTTATGCAGGCAAAAGGATAGAAATTGCTGGAATGTGTTGGAAGACTTTAAGGTTTAAAGGAGAGGCTGTGAGAGGAAGAGTCTATATCACAAATTGTGGTTCGAATCTTTTGGGGTGACGCCACCAAAAGGATATGAACATAATAATAGATTCTAATGCTAAAGAGCCTGTGATGGTGATCGAGAAAACGAATGTGGAGGAAGTGAATGAATGTACTGAAATGGTAAGAAAGTATCCCAAAGTGTTCAATTCAAAGTGGGATTCCTTAAAGGGATTTTGACGTAAAATAATCTTTAAAAATAATGCTAGACCAGTGGTCCACAAAATAAGGAATGTTTCTAACATGATGGTTGAACCATTACGTCAACAATTGGAAAACCTATTGGAACAAGAGATTATTGAACCCATTGAGGCATCGGAGTGGTTGGCTCCAATTGTGATAGCTCCGAAGGAGGGTGGGAAAATTCATCTTTGCATAGACTTGAGATATCTTAATAAGAACATTTGGGTTGATAGGCAACCCCTCCAGAATATATATGAAATGTTATCTACTATGGAGGGTGGGCACATCTTTAGTGTGCAGGACATGTCAGCTGTCTATCATCAAATTAAATGACACGAATAATCAAGACATTTGACCTCTTTTGCTACATCTTTTGGTGCATTCAGATATAGAAGAATGCCTTTTGGTTTAGCGTCAGCCTCCACCGCATTTCAAAGGGTAATGAAGAATATTTTTGGAGACATGAAACAAATGTGGTGTTTCCAGGATGATATCTTGGTTGTGGGGAAGGATGTATGTGACTATGATAGATTGTTCCGAGACGTAATGGAGCGATTGGGGAGGCATGGTCTAACTAAAAAATTGGACAAGTGCCAAACAAAACGAGTGGATTACCTGGGACATGAAATAAGTATGATTGGTATAAGATCAAAGAAAAATATTGTGAGAGCTGGGGCCATGGCTCCTGAACCATTGAATGAGGATGAACTGAGATCTTTCTTGGGATTAGCAGAATATTGTGCTAAATATGTGGAAAGTTTCTCAGAGATTGTGGAACCTTTAAGGGAGATAATGAAGAAAAATGTGATGTTTATCTGGAATGAAGAGGGCAAACAGGGTTTTGGGATGATTAAGGAGAATATCAGTAAGGCAGCTATGCTGGGACATTTTGATGTCACAGGTAGAACCTACCCTACTATAAGCCTGAGCGGAGTTCGCGGAGTTTCACTCCACGGAATTCCACGGAGTTACCGGAAACCTCAGCTAAATTCTGCGGAGTTCCGCAATCGGGCGGACTATATTGCTTGGCCACAGCTAGACCTTGAGCTTTATGCGAGCAAAGAAATTAGACCCCACTTCCCTTTTTGGATAATTCAAAAACATACTTATTGAACAAAAAATGGACCCAGCAGCTCTGCTGATAGCTGCAGCCTTTTTTTTACTACTCTGAAAAGAAAGGACATACTTTTACGAGCCTGAAAAGAGTCTCTGTGATGTTATGCCTGATAAGCACTGTGCGGGCTGCGGAAGGTCTGACTGTCTTGGCTGAGGGCCAGTGCCGATTGGAAGTAGCTTTCAGTGAAACTCGACCGCGCTGAAATATTCTTTCTAGAGTAACTGCTGCTGTTTGCAGCGCTTCAATGCTATCCACGCCTAAAGCGCTACATTATTAGCACAATGCTACCATTATTACGATTTTTCCTGAATTATTTGTTGTGATGTAAGACAGTTTTTTTTCTTGAACAGCTTCTGTTCTTTCACCTTTCGGAATGCATGTCTAATCCTCGTCTGGCCGCAGGGGCCCATGAACCTTAGCTTTTACTGCATTAAAGGCTTTAGGGACGCTCCCCTGCTGGTGTTAAGTAGGTGAGAGACTCCACGGGCAGTACAGCAGCAGCCACCTCTTTCTTATCGGCTCTGGGTTCCAGCCCCGGAGGGAGAGAGGAGTGGCTCTGTTGTACATAGAAAAGTCCATTCGCCAAGTGTATAAAACAAGTTAGATTTATTCACGCTTAGTTCAAAGTTGAGTAGAAGATAAGAAAAGACAAGCCCCACCAGGAGCAGCCTCCCTGCCGCTCAGCCTGCCTGCCATCAACTGCCACTCCACACACCAGCCAGGCACTCCAACATTCCATGAGGTCATCAGGCATTCTGACACTCACCCAAGCTGAGCAGCAGAGAAGTCACGGCCAGGGAAAAGAGAGACGCAAGTCAAATATAACATATCCCCCTTCCTTAGGGAAACAAAACTGAAGTGAAGGAAAGAAAACGTTTACATTGCATTTTTAAAGACATTGAGATTGACCCCAAATAAAGACATAGAGATTAACCCCATCCCCCTCCCTTGGGGAAAATATAGAAAAACGAGCATTGCAAGGGCAAGGCTCAAAACTAAGAGCATTGGGCACTAACCACCCAACAACATACCGTAATAGGGTACTGACCAGCCCACAACCTCAACACAACAGGGTACTCACCACCCTTGAAATCCAGAACTGGGACACCCACCGCCCCACAAGCACAACCCAACAGGGTACTCACCACCCTTGACCATAGGACTGGGGCACTCACCACCCCTAAAACCTCACATAGCAGGGTACACACCACCCTGTGAAACATAACTGGTGTACATACCGCCCCTCAACCTACACATAACAGGACACACACCATCTTGTGGAACATAACTGGGGTACTCACCACCCCCAGTACTCACCACCCCACGACCTCTCATATCAGGGTACACGCCACCCTGTGAAACATAACTAGAGCACATACCGCCCCTCAACCTACACATAACAGGGTACACACCGCCCTGTGGAACATAACTGGGGTACTCACCACCCCACGACCTCTCATAACAGGGTACACACCACCCTGTGAGATCTAACTGGGGCACTATGATTCACCACTCTGCAACCACCTCCACCAAACAATAACACAGTGATGAAATGAAAAAACAAACACAAAACACATTTTAAGCATTAAGAGCCCTGACCGCATAGCAGAGTAAAGATCTCGCTATAAAATCTTGAGCTCCGGTGAGCTGTCTCTCACCCAAGATCCTCACACAAAGTGAAGCACTTGTCCATAAGCTCCATGTAGCTATCGCTGTGGCGCAGTTCAAAAATAATGTGCTATGTTGTTAAGCAGACCCCCAACTGCAGGCAAGGTTCCATGTCCTCCTGCCTCTCAAACAGAAGAATGCCACATTCCATTGCTCTTATTTTTAAAAACATATACACAGGCCACTGAGGTGCTCCTCGCAACCACGAAGCAGGTAAGCAATACATGCATTACCCGTCTCGCGCACTTTTAAAAACAACTTGCAGCGCTGCGAAAAAATAAAGTGGTAACATAAAAATTATTTTCACACTAAATTCACCACACAGTACCTCAGTGGACGGAGAAGGTATGCTCCAAGTCACCCAACACCTCAATCGTGGTACATCTCCAACCTCACACAGGCTGCGGCTTAAGAGACATCCCCAGCCTCTACTCTATCAATCAGCACGGTGTGTAGGCTCTCCTCACACTGCCAAAACATCTCACCAGGGGTGTCCATCAGCTGTCCCAGAACAGCTAGCTGCTGGCAACTCTCGCGCACCACTCAGCACCGCCAAACCAAACCAGCAGGGCCTGTGGCAGGGACAGCTGGGCAAAACAACTCCTCCCATGTTCTTGTGGGCTCCTTCGGATTGTGCTCATAAAATCCTCTCTCTCAGACCTTCACTGCTCCCAAATTCCTCGTAGTCTCCACACATACACCAGAGACAGCTCTAAGAAACGCTGTCGACTCTGCTCCACTCTGCTCCACTCTGAAGTGAAGGAAAGGAAAACGTTTACATATGCTCCCAAATTTCTCGTATTCTCCACACATGCACCAGGGACAGCTCTAGGAAACGCTTTAGACTCGGTTCCACTCTGAAGTGAAGGAAGGAAAACATTTAGAGCATTGGGCACTAACCACCCACCTAAATTCCGTAATAGGGTACTAACCACCCAAGACAATGGCAATCAATACAACTGGGGCACTAACCACCCCACAACCTCAACACCACAGGGTACTCACCACCCTTGAAAGCCAGAACTGGGACACTCACCACCACACAACCTCAACGTAATAGGGTACTAACCACCCACCCCACAACCTACCCATAGCAGGGCACACACAGCTGGGCAAAACAACTCCTCCCATGTTCTTGTGGGCTCCTTCGTATTGTGCTCATGAAATCCTCTCTCTCAGACCTTCAGTGCTCCCAAATTCCTCGTTGTCTCCACACATACACCAGAGACAGCTCTAAGAAACGCTGTCGACTCTGCTCCACTCTACTCCACTCTGAAGTGAAGGAAAGGAAAACGTTTACATGTGCTCCCAAATTTCTCGTAGTCTCCACACACGCACCAGGGACAGCTCTAAGAAGCGCTTTCGACTCAGTTCCACTCTGAAGTGAAGGAAGGAAAAACATTTAGAGCATTGGGCACTAACCACCCACCTAAATTCCGTAATAGGGTACTAACCACCCAAGACAATGGCAAACAATAGAACTGGGGCACTAACCACCCCACAACCTCAACACCACAGGGTACTCACCACCCTTGAAAGCCAGAACTGGGACACTCACCACCACACAACCTCAACGTAATAGGGTACTAACCACCCACCCCACAACCTACCCATAACAGGGCACACACACCACCCTGTAGCACATAACTGGGGCACCTTCCGTCCCAAGAAACTGGACTGGGGCACTCAATGCCCACAACTTCACACACCACCCCAAAACATTCTGGGGCACTCAACTTCACCACCCCACAACCTCCACGCAACAGGGAACACACATCCCTATGAAGCACAGTGGCACCAAACACCTACAACACCATAATGAGTACTAGCCATACTAGAAGACTGAACTGGGGCACAGATCACCCAACCTCATTGTAATAGACTCTGCAACCATTTTGCAACAAACCCACACACCAATACACAAGAAATCAAGCATTACAATAAATAGCATTGGAAACAAACACAAGGAAAGTGTTATACTCCGGCGGACGATCTTCCACCCGAAGTCCGCATCAAAGGTGTTCTCTTATCGTGATAGTTCCATGTTGATGTTGCCACCCGATCCACGGTGGCGCAGTGACATCCTCTTGGTTATCGTCCCCCATGGAGTGTGAATAGTAAACGACAATGTAGTGTGTCCCGCGATTCAGTTCAAAATGTTTCCCATACCATTTTTCTCAAATGGAACATGCGACATGTTCTGTCACCTTGAATGACCTTTCTAAAAACATATTTCAACCAATGACAGGGCAACACACAGCTACGATTGATCTTCGTTTTTTTTTATTTAAAAGCCCTCCCAGATATCCACTGCGGAGTACAAGCCTGCTCTCCCACATGAAGATCGGAGATGTTGGTGCGCTCCTCACACGGTAAAGTGCTTGACTATTCTGCCTTTAACAGCGCATGTCTTGCCTGTTAGATCCTCTTACAACTCTCGACGCTTGGCTTGAGTTAAGAGCTCCCAGTTCCCCATGGCATCTCCTACCCCCGCAGTGCTCTCCTCACAGCGCTTCTTTCAACAACAGCTCACTGCCCGCTGCGCCGTCCTTAACACCTCTACTTTCCACCGCTTGCTCCCCGCAGTACTCTCCTTACCACTACGGCTTCCCTCTGTTTTGTTCGCACGTCTCATTTTCCCTTCAGCTCCGACACCCGCTCCATGTCAATCACGCGTTGCCTCACTGAACGACTCCTCCAGCACCTTTTCTCTTCCTCCCACAACCTACAGGGTGTTCTGTGTGTCTCCTCTTTCAGCCAAGACACAGCGTTTTGACCTTTCCCTGCACATCGCTCATGCAAAGATGCGTGGTTGGCAAAACAGGACGTGGTTGGGGAATCTGACAGGAGTAACCAGGGTGAACAAAAGACGCAGATAGAATCAAAGTAGCCGCCAACCACAAAATGGCGGCACGCTCAGTGACGCTGCGCCGGATGGCTCGCAGCACGTCCATTCTGCAGAACGTCCCTTTCCAGTCCTGATATGCGTAGAGTCAAAAGCGTGACCGGTTCAAGAATGGAGGCGTCACAGGAGAGGTAAGGCTGCGCGCGCTATGCACAGCTCGAGAGATGTTTGAATGACTCCCATCGGCTCAACTGCCATTGCGCAGCAGCAACAACACTAGGATTCCAAAAACGTGAAAATCCATAAAAACTGCCACACTCACTGAATAACTCCCGGTCAGCAGTCTCCGCCCTTCCAAAGAAGTGCATAGGCTCTCCAACAGTGCCGTTTCACTCTCAACAAGCCGTTCCTTGCAGTGCCTCTGGGTGGCAACATTTTTTTTTTTTTAAATCATTCTCTCCTTACCAGTACGGCTTTTCTCTTCGTTTTTTATATGTGCAGCACTCCTTCTCATGCCTTACGCGCTCCTCAGTCTCACGGCGTCTCTTCCACGCCCGCAGCACTCTCCTCTCTGCGCTACTCACTCTGCGCTGTCTCTTACGCCTCCTCTCTGCACTGCTTGCTGCCCCGCCGTACTCTCCTTACCACTGCGCCTTTCGTCTCTTTACGATGCAGTGTACTCCATGCTCCTAGTCACTCACGCGTTTCCTCTCTGCACGACTCCTCCGTCAGCTTTTCCCTTCTCACAGCTTGCAGGGTGTTCCGCGTGTCTCCTTCTCCTTTCAGTGGCAGCACCCCAAAAGCTCTTACCCTCAAAGACAGAGGGAGACTCCTTCTTCATCAATGCTGTCTGTTCTCCAGACGGAGTGAGGGAACCTTGCTCTGCTTGTCTCCGACACATGGGACACAGAGTCAATCATGCGCCGACACACAGGCACCCCGAGCAGAAAACTCCAAACAAAGCTTGCTCACGCAAAGGCAAAACTGTAGCTTCCATTAAGTCACCTTCGCCCCCTTTCTGCTCATTTCAAGGTGTCATTCTTCACTGGCAAAACACAGGCTCCGATCTTTGACAGGGTTCATTCTTCACTCACAAGCATGTAGGTATTAACCCCGAAGTCTTCCAGGTGACAGCTCTTTGCCAAAGCAGCAGTTTCTACTGTCAAAACAAAACCTGCTGTCTGACCATGACACTTCTCAAGCAGGTTCAAAGTCCAAACGCCCAGGCTGCAGGCTGTCTAGGTGTTATTGGACACTGGTGGGGCTTACCAGGGCGTTTCTTTAGTTTCAGTTGACAAGTTTCACAGTCCTTAATTAAGTCCTTAGTTCCTTTGCTCCCGTCTTCCTTCCTCAAAGCGTAGGTTCGTTTTAAATCGTCGCCAAAAATGTTGTACATAGAAAAGTCCATTCGCCAAGTGTATAAAAGCCTCCTCCTCAGGCATAGAGAGCGAGACTGGCTCCCAGTCCTGTGGGAGAGACTACAGCAAAAGGGGCTGGCATTTCTGTTCCCCCGAGACCGGCTGCTGGTGAGTACAGGTGGTGCCTGTCACGAAGATCACGCGGGATTGCTCTCAAGGGAGCTCTGCAAAGAATGGGTACTCTAATCTGCCCTGGCTGCCGCACACTTCCTCCTCGAGCGCGGCCAGTGATTCAAAGGAACTCACAGCGCAGGCCGAAGAGTTGAAGGTATTTCCTGCCAGGGTGCCAGGGTGCCAGGAGAGTGGCAGCTGAAGGACGAGCCCTTAAAGGGGGCGCACAGTCCTTGCTGTGCTGCTCACCAGAGGAGGAAGTGAATCTGTAATCCTTGGAGTTCACGTGAGTGACGTGACATTGCCTGGGGACTACACTTCCCAGCAGCCTATGTCATGTGACTGTGAATAGTGTTTGGTTCCTGACAGAGGAGCAACCTTTGGCATCCTCAGGATAGCGAAAGCCTGTTATTGAGTCATTGCGGCTCGATTTTCCCTCTACTGTGTTGGAGTGTGCTGTAATGATAAGGGGTGAACCCTGCAGCAGCGTGCACCAATAAACTCCGCTCTGCCTGCAGTTGGCGGAGCTGGTTTTGCCAAACTTTGTGCTCCCAGTGTAGCGCGGAGTAGCAAGACTCTTACCCTACTACTGATGCTTGTGGTGTAGGAATAGGAGCGGTATTGATGCAAATTGTGAATGGAGATGAACGTATTATTGGGTTTGCATCCAGAAGATCAGGGAGCAGAACGTTCATATTCAGTCATTGAGAGGGAAGCTTTGGCCTGCTGTTGGGCGATAAATCATTTTAGATTTTATGTGTGGGGTCTTCCATTTAAAGTACGTACGGATCGGGGGCATGGCCAAGTAACATGGCCGTCAGAACGTGAGTCTCCGAGCTTCCCGGCTGGCCTGCCCAGTAATCCTTCTTCATCCTTTCACAGCGATCTTTAGACCAGCTGAAATTACACCTGGCGTGACCCTGCACTAAGATGAATCAGGGATTTCGACCTCAATGACCCGCGGGGTCAGAGGAAAGAGGGATCCGGCGGCTGCCGCACGGGCCTGCCCGTTGACTGGATAAAGAGCTGCGGAATATAACCACTGCACACCTCTTGGCAGGCCTAAAGTGGCGCTTCACTAATCTGGTCCCCTGCCGGGGCGAGGGGGCAATTTGGAGGTACGGGCGTACGACCTTCGGGTCAAGAGGCGGTGTGAGCCCGGCGCTGCGGCGGAGTTCCCGGGAGATGAAGAGTCCTTGGGTGGAGGCTGGGACTACGGCCTGTGCCCTCACATCGGGGCCGAGATCTCATTCCCGCTGCGTCTGCTGCAGCGGACTGTGGTCTGGCACTGGGTTCTGCGAAGTGCGTCACTGAGGGCCCAGCGGTCCCGAGTAGTGGCTGGCAGCAGGCCCGGTTCTAGCGGGTGGGCCAGGCCCACCCAAACATGAGCCTGGCCCACCCAAACAGGAGCCTTGGCCCTCGCAGTGAGGGCTTGAAGGCAGGCGCGCAAAGCACACGTCGTGTGTGTCAGCCCGGCCGAGACAGCTTCCCGGGCGCGCACACACACACAGACAGTTTTAGAGATTATTGCAGCCGCACCAGAGTACTTCACAGGTCTTTAAAAGACCATTTACATGTTAACGAGGCTTTGTTTATTTTTTCACCCCTTCATCTCCACATGGCAAAGGCGACAATATTCTGCTGCGTGGATATTTCTTTTTCTATGCAGCGCAGGAGAAAAGAAGTTTGTTTATTCCTATTCACCTTTCCTGACCCCTGCAGCTGCTTATCACATCAGGCTCTGACACAAAGTTTGACTATTGGAGTAGGTAAGAGAATGTGTTACTATTTGTTTTTCTTTTTAAAATATGCACAGACCCAGCAGGACACATACTTCGTGAGTGCTTCATTTAAACAGTTTTTATCATTATCATGGCAGATGCAGGGCAACAATAAGACAATACAAAATGCCCAGATAACGCTGGTGATAAATGATCCTGCTGGAGAGCAATCGTTTCTGTTAGTAGTTTTTAAATGCAGATGAACTGTATTTTATGTGGAAGCTCAGTGGGTTACTGCCTTTGTCACAGAGATCCTTGTGCTACTTGCAGTTCAGAAGTTACAATCCTAACATAGGACAGTAACCAATGAACTGCATCAAAGAGCTGCATACAAACATGAATGGTATAGTTAGAACTTCGCTTTCTTTTTTTGTGATATAGTTAGAACTTCCCCAGTCTTTCATTATTCTAATGTTGCTAAAATGAGTATGTTTGGGCAGATATACATTTTTATCAGTAAAGCTGACCCCCATGGAATACTCTTTAAATCCTAAAGTTGTGTTTCCCCAGACCAAACCCTCTTAAAATATACTGCCCACCAGTATGGATGACATGTGATTCATACACCTTGTAATCCTCATTGGCTTATGTGACATTCCCTGTAGACTGATTTACATACTTGTATGATTCATTGTCTCTGTATAATGTGTGCGTGGTGTAAAATACTGACACACACTACACTGACATGAGTAGCGCTGTACAACAAATGAAATGCATATGAGAGAGGGGTTACGTAAAGATGAGGGGCACTGTTGGATGGTGGCAGTGAGGGAATCCGAGGAGGAGGTCAATAGGGGGAGGGGCTATGGAGCGATGAGGGGCACTGTTGGAGGGTGGCAGTGAGGGAATCCGAGGAAGAGGTCATGGGGTGGAGGGGGGAGCTAGGGAGAGATATGGGGCACTGCTGGAGGGTGGCAGTGAGGGAGTCTGAGGAGGAGGTCATGAGGGGGATGCGCTACAAAGAGATGAGGGGCACTAGTGGAGGGTGGCAGTGAGGGAATCCGAGGAGGAGGTCAATAGGGGGGGGCCATGGAGGGATGAGAGGCACTGTTGGAAGGTGGTAGTAAAGGTTATTTACGGAGAAAGAGGTTATTGGTGCGGCGCCAAAAAAGACTTTCGCATTAGCGCTGAGGCCGGCCCTGTCATGGCCTTTCTGTTTTTCTTTATTTAATTAGCAGTCGGGTCATAAGGGCGACTGTGGAACATACTTTAAAGTGTGTGCTAATTATATTTACCGCTATATTCAATGTTTTAAGTTTGAAGGTGATTTTACTAATGTTTTTACCGGGAAAAATTAAAGTGGAGCCCAATGGTGCCTGATATGGGGCTGGGGCCCAAGGTCAGCTGTGAGATAAGGTGCTCTGGAGAGGAGTAGTGGATAATCAAGCCTGTAAGGGAGTGCGTTGCAGAGTCCGGGGTCAGGTGGAGGCAGTAATGAAGAGGGATTCTCCCTGAAGACTCGCACAGAAGGAGCCTGAGTAGTGTCACTTGCCTGATACTCCCACCTCAGAAACCTTCTCTTCCCATCAAAGGAACATTACATGGAAAAAACACTTTTTCAGAGTGATAATATTTAGAAAGAGATTTGGAAAAGAGTGCGTTTTACTGGACCTTGTAAGACTAAGAAGAGATAAAGGAGGGCCCTGAATCAGGCCTGCCTAGACATATATGTGACAAATCGAGCCCGCAGTGGCCCACCTAAATGCACCCTTGGCCCACCCAAATAAAAATTCCTGGAGCCGGGCCTGGCTGGCAGGCACTGAAATGTGCTTGCCACTGTAGGCAGCCGTGACGGAGGGCTGCACCCGGCCGAGGGCGAGTGCTTCGGGGCAGGCTTCCCCGCCGGAGAAGTGCAAGGCCTGCAATCGGTGGCCTTAAGATGGCAGAAACTGGACGGCACCATGAGCGGCGGTCGACACCAGTGAAAAGGTACCTGTGGGCCCCTCGAGTGACTGACTCAGCTGAGTACTTGTGCAGGGGGCCAGGTGTTGCGGGTTCTGCCTAAGGGAGGTGCCCCGCCTTCACCTGTGGAGCTCGTGGGACTAGTCTGGGGAATTCGTAGGCTCAGCTGGAGTAAGAGTGGATTGGATGTGAACCCACTTATACACCATTCAGTGGGGAAGTACCAGCAACTGTTCGGCCTGGGGCAACTAGTGACCCCCTGGAGCAGGGGCTGTGCCGAATATCAAGTTGCTCATAAGAGCCCATTACCCTGCTTTAGGTGGCAAGGTTACACCGACATAGGGACAAAGCAGACTATTAAAGTGGTGGCCAATCGAGGAGCAGGGGAGGACATCTGGGGGCCCGGTTGAAGCAATTCCTGACTGTGGTCGGCTCGAACAGGTGGGCTGGTGAGCACGTGTCCTTGAAAGGGCTGATCTTGAGGTGCAGCAGTGACCGAACGGTGATTGTCCCAGTGGCAGAGGCGGGCAAAGAGGTGCCTGGTGGTACTGGTTCGTGGAGTGCCTTGCGCCTGGTGAGGTGAGGTGACTGAGCGCTCTAACAATGGGGAGGCCTCTTTGAACCAGTGGGCGGCAAAGACAAGGCAGCATGGTCAACTTGTGCCAACACCATCATGTAGTACAGTTCCCGGAGCGCGTGAAGGAAGGGTCCACGGAACACTTTCTGCAGCAGTGTATACACACTCACTTGCACCCACGGGCTGTCTGGACTTTTTGCAATAGAAAGGGCGCACAGGGCCCTGATCCCGCCTTCTACCCCAGGGGCACAGCCACGGGTTATCGTCGCCATAGTGCTGAACTATCCCGACAGAGACTGTATCCTTGTGCTGCCAGGGAACATCAGGACATTAACTATGAGAACAATAAAATCTCCATTTATCCGGATTATACGGAGCAGGTATAGGACCAAAGAAAAACTTTTCTGGGGGTCAAGCACAAATTGCGGGACTTACAACTGCAGTATATGCTTTTATAACGGCGAAACTGAAAGTATTGGCACAAGGCAAGGCTCATTTCTTCGAATCCCCTGAGGAGACGTGGGAGTGGCTGGAGGTGCGGGGAGATGCGCTTCCCCCACGAAAGCAGCGTGGCCAGAAATGAGTATGGGTCACTCGCCCTAGTAAGGGGGCACTGCGAGCAGATCAATGGACGGAGTCCCTGGGGATGGATATTCAGAAAGAACATAGAATTACTGTGGGCAAGGATGGCACCATGCAGTTGAGGCGACGAACGTGCGTTGATGACCTCTGCGCTGGATGAACAATCACAGACACTGGGCCCGACAGTGGAGGTTGTCCCGGGGACAATGCTGGACATATCGACTGCAGTGGAAAGGTACTGAAGAATGGGCTGGCCGGGATCAAGCACGGATTTCTGTTTTTATTGTTTCTAATACTGTGCACTGTGGATTAATGTGATGCATCTGAGGGCTAAGCTGGAGTGATTACGAGTGGATTTTGTACACTGAGGCAGTGGGGTCAGCTGCTGCATTTGAAGAAGGGCAGGGGGGCTGTTCAGTGGGGTCGTCCAACATTGAGATTTAGGTGATGTTGGGATCACAAATCTTTTGTCCCCCTAAGGACTTATGCTGGTCGTGATCGTGGGCGGGTGGGGCAGGGAGACTCATCACACGGAGATTGTTCTTGGCCCCAGTTGGGCGATTTGGGATGCAGTGCACGTCCTGGCATGAGTATGCGGTGGGCACTAAAAAGTGCGCAGTTGCACGTCAATTGCCCAAGGGTGGGAGTTGGGGAGTTTTTCTGCGAAATTGTTCTGTTGTTTATGTGGGAGTGTACAGCGTGAAGTGGCAGTGAGTAGTGGGCAGGGGGATGTGAGATGTATAACAGTTAAGTTTTACCGTTATGGCCTCAGAAGTAAGATTCCTGAGCTGTAATGTTGTAGGCTTGGGCACATGTACTAAATGCTATAGAGTGCTTTCCTTTCTGAAAATGCAAAAGAAACCTGGCTTGGCAGTTCGGGCTGGACTGTTCCCACAAGGAACAGGGTCATGACTGATTTGCATATGGCTGGGTCCAAACTGGGGTGGTGTGGTAAGCAAAAGAATGATGGATTTAACCCAGATCCTTGTGACTGGGGGTGAATGTTTGCATTGCCCAGCATTCCGTCCATCAATTGTTTCTTTTGCATATGTTGCCCTAAGTTGGAACGGTATCCCCAGTAGTGGGTTCCGTGCTCACTACACCAGTAGATTCAAGCTAGCCTGGCTGATGAAGGGTGATGCCCTGAAACCGGTCCCAGGATGCTTGTTTCCGGTCCAGGGAGGACCTGGCTTGGCAGTTCGGGCTGGACTGTTCCCACAAGGAACAGGGTCAAGACTGATTTGCATATGGCTGGGTCCAAACTGGGGTGGTGTGGTGAGCAAAAGAATGATGGATTTAACCCAGATCCTTGTGACTGGGGGTGAATGTTTGCATTGTACAGCATTCCGTCCATCAATTGTTTCTTTTGCATATGTCGCCATAAGTGGGAAGGGTATGCCCAGAGGTGGGTCCCGTGCTCACTACACCACTGGATTCAAGCTAGCCTGGCTGATGAAGGGTGATGCCCTGAAACCGGTCCCAGGATGCTTGATTCCAGTCCAGTGAGGACCTGGCTTGGCAGTTCGGGCTGGACTGTTCCCACAAGGAACAGGGTCAAGATTGATTTGCATATGGCTGGGTCCAAACTGGGGTGGTGAGCAAAAGAATGATGGAGTTAACCCAGATCTTTGTGACTGGGGGTGAATGTTTGCATTGTCCAGCATTCCGTCCATCAATTGTTTCTTTTGCATATGTCGCCCTAAGTGGGAAGGGTATGCCCAGACATGGGTCCCGTGCTCACTACACCACTGGATTCAAGCTAGCCTGACTGATGAAGAGTGATGCCCTGAAACCGGTCCCAGGATGCTTGTTTCCGGTCCAGGGAGGACCTGGCTTGGCAGTTCGGGCTGGACTGTTCCCACAAGGAACAGGGTTCAAGACTGATTTGCATATGGCTTGGTCCAAACTGGGGTGGTGTGGTGAGCAAAAGAATGATGGATTTAACCCAGAACCTTGTGACTACGGGTGAATGTTTGCATTGTCCTGCATTCCGTCCATCAATTGTTTCTTTTGCATATGTCGCCCTAAGTGGGAAGGGTATGCCCAGACGTGGGTCCCGTGCTCACTACACCACTGGATTCAAGCTAGCCTGGCTGATGAAGGGTGATGCCCTGAAACCGGTCCCAGGATGCTTGTTTCCGGTCCAGGGAGGACCTGACTTGGCAGTTCGGGCTGGACTGTTCCCACAAGGAACAGGGTCCAAGCTGATTTGCATCTGGCTGGGTCCAAACTGGGGTGGTGTGGTGAGCAAAAGAATGATGGATTTAACCCAGATCCTTGTGACTGGGGGTGAATGTTTGCATTGTCCAGCATTCCATCCATCAATTGTTTCTTTTGCATATTCCTTTCTGAAAAGACACCACATCTCCATACCCTGTCTCCAGGAGACGCACCTGGATGATGCAGGGGCCGACAGGGTGGCAAAGAAGTGGCGGGCCAGGTGTTTCATTCCTCCTACTCCACATATGCCAGAGGGACATTAGTGTGGGTAGCCCCTGGAACGCCATTTACCCTCACATATATGGAGGCTGATGTGCATGGCCGCTTCGTGTTTATGGGGCACTTTAGATGGTAGGGACATCCTTCTATTAAACACATACGCCCCAAACACGGATGACCCTATGTTTTTTCAATCTATGCAGAATTTAATATCCCCAGAATTAGACATACCTCTATTGTGGATGGGGGACTTTAATTGTGTACTGGACCCCGACATGAATAGACATCCCACTAAACAAGAAACTAAACCTAAGATGACTTGAATGCTCCATGAAATTATAAGGGAGCTGGACCTATGGGATGTCTGGCGACAGAGGAACCGCACTCAGAAACTGTTTACATGCTTTTCCCCTATCCACAACAAGCATAGCAGGCTGGACAGGGTGTTGGTGACAGCAGCACCCGCCTTTCCGGAGGCGGAAGTGACTAATTTGGCCAGATTTTTGTTGGACCATGCCCCGTGAGGTGTGTGGTGTGGTGGAATCCCCCTGCACAGGGTCCCCGATGGTGGAGATTGCCCCCTGACTTACTCCAGGACCAGGTGGGAATGGAGTCCCTGTCTAAGGAGCTAACAGAATATATGACACTTAACTGGGAGGGGACTACTAGCAGAGCCACGGAGTGGGAGGCGATGAAGGCAGTGGTCCGGGGAGTGGGAATGGGCTTGACATATGGGGTCCGCCGTCAGCTGCTGGGGGAATTGAGGGTGGAGGAGAGCGCCCTGGCAGAGGTTCAGGTGGGGGACCATGCACGCCTTGAAACTGGAGAGCTAGAGAGACTGGTGAGCACGCAAATTAGAGACATATGGGACAGACTTGACAAGTACATGCTGTGCTAGTACCGCCAATGGCTACATGCCGAGGGGGATAAATCTGGGTGGCTGCTGGCTTGGTTATTGCGGAAGGAACAGTTGATACCCATGACGACTTGCTTGATAGATGCGGAGGGGGGCTTTGCCCGTACCAGGAAGGAAATAGTGGAAGTGCTTAGACAGCACCTACAGAAAGTGTATACAGCAGATCAGCCGGTCCGCCCGGACCAATATGTCCCTTTTTTACAGGGGTTAGCACTAACACGCCTCCCACCCTCAGGGCTGAGGGAACTCAAAGCCCAGGTGACTGTCGAAGAGATCTGTGAAGCATTGAGGGCACTGCCGGGGGCCAAGGCACCGGGTGCAGACAGATTCCTGTCGTAAATTTACCAGACGTACTCGGGAAAGCTGGCGCAGCCTCTAGTCCTGATATATGAGGTGGTGTATGAACGGGGACTACTACCCCCAACCATGAGGGAGGGGGAAATCTGTATTCTCTTAAAGCCCAGGGGGGATAGCCGGGACTGGCAAACCTATTGCCCGATCACCCTGATTAATTCAGATATCAAAATACTATGTAAAGTTTTAGTGCAGCGATTGGCTCTGTACATGCCCCACTTGATCAATGAGGACCAATGTGGGTTTGTACCCGGTCATAACACTGGTGTGATCATATAATGGCTAACCCATGTCATGCACAAGGTATGACACAGAGACAAGGAGCTGGCTTTGGTATCCATAGATCTCGAAAAAGCTTTTAATGCGGTCGACTGGGGGTACCTTCTGGAGGCATTGACGGTGGCAGGGTTTGGTCCGTGATTTCGGCGATGGGTAAAACTCCAATATACAGCACCGTGCGCCCAGGTCCGAGTGGGCCAGAGTCGTTCTGAGGAGTGGACACTGGAGCGTGCACACGTCAAGGTTGCCCACTCTCGCCGCTGCTCTTTGAGCTGGCCATTGAGACATTGGCAATATGGGCACGCAGGGATCTCGAACAGTGGGGCATCCAGACAGGAGGGTCGCTTCACGTGATATCTCTTTATGCGGATGATGCTCTTTTCTTTGCCACCTTGCCTCGCGAGGAGATGCCTAGGATGCTACAGCTTATGGAGGACTTTGGTGCCTACTCGGGTCTGCGCCTTAATTGACAAAAATCTTTGATCTTTCCACTGGACCGCCTGGCCATCGTGCCTATGGAGCGACTTCCTGATCTGGGGTTGCGCTGGGAGACGGGGCATTTCTGATACTTGGGGGTTCAGGTGGTGCATGCGGACTCTCAGATATTGCACCTTAATGTACACAGGACGATCGATGGGCTGAGAAAGTCGGTAGTCTTTCGGAACAAACCGCCGCTCTCTTTAATGGGTAGACTGGCGGTGGCCAAGATGATAGTACTGCCCCGCTGCCTGTATATGCTTCAAAATGCATTGAGTCCCATCCCCATATCAGTATTTAGGCAGTTGAATTCTATACTGATGTCCCTCTACTGGGCCTACCGCTGTAGTAGGTTAGCACTGGCCACTCTGAACTGCCAGTATGAGGAGGGAGGACTTAAGGCCCCTAGAATGGATCTTTATTATCATGCGACCCACCTACAACATGCGGCCTGGTGCCTGGATGAGGGGGATAACTGGGAGAAGGGACTGGTGCAAGGACGTGCACTGCCAGATAGTCTCCCATCGGCACGGATGGAGGGAGCAGGGGTAACTGAGGACATGCCGTATGTGGTCAGACAGACCGTGAGCACCTGGCAGAGGTTCGTGGAGCATATCTTGCGGTGCACTCCGTTCCTTCAGAAGCTCCCAGTGTGGATACTTGCCCCGGTGCGCAGAATGATGGATAATATTCCCTTCCAGGCATGGAGGGAGACTGTGAACAGATGGCTGACTTATACCCAGGGAAGACATTTATCTCCTACGAACAGGCCAGCGAGGACTTTGGGCTGGGCGGGGCTCATTATCTTCATTATGCTGGATTGTCAGCCTTGTTTAAAGCAACTTGGCCCACATATCCCACCATCCCTCAAACAACACAAAAGCTGTATATAATGCTCACATGTGGTGCTGGACGTAGACTTATCTCTCTCCTTTATAAGACAATGAGGGAGGATTTGGCGGGCCCCCCTCTCGGGCCTGGGACGCGGACCTGACTGAGCCCTTAGGAGAAAAGAATTGGAAAATAATAAGTGCGCTCACCCATTCGGTGTCATTCATTGCACGCTTCAAACTTATACACTACAACTACTTACACCGCACCTACATGACCCCAGTGAAGGCGAACCGCATAGCGCCAGACCACCCAGACACGTGCCCTAGGTGCGGAGAGACGGAGTGGAATTCTTGCACTTAGCATGGGGTTGCTCTGGGCTAAACCAATTTTGGGCTCAGGTGGTGGAGAGGGTGCGGAAGGGCATGGGCATTAATGTTGAGGCGTCACCGCTGCACTGCTTGCTGGGACATGTTTGGAAACCCAAATGGCACAAGATAGCTTACAAACTCCTCCAGTTGCTGTTAGTATTAGCGAGACGTAGGGTTGCTGTAATGTGGATGGGCAAGCGTTCCCCTGAGTTCGAAGCGTGGTTGAGGGATGTGCGTGAATGGACGCTGGCAGAGGAAGTCCACATAAAAAACAGTTGAAGGGATACCAAGCTAGAAGAGGATCTTGCAACGTGAAGGGAGCTTTGTAACGCATTCCTAAAAGCCGACTCAAATGCAAGTGATCAGGATGAGTCAAGAATGAGTGAAAATATGACAGAGGGGGAACTAGAATGAGTTTGCTATTGGACTCCTTGACTCCTAATGCTTTGTTATATTAAAACCCAAGAGGTTCTACTTTAATCATAGGACTCTGCTGTACTATTCACCAGTATGTACTGATTAACGCTGTACACCTGTTGCATCTTTGTTGAAAAGATAAATAAATGTAATATATATATTTTTTTTTAAGGTACGTACGGATCACAAACCATTGACTTATGTGTTCAAAGGGAAAGCGGGTTGGAAGGAAGTGTGACTCCGTGCATATCAAGGTGGTTGTTGTCTGTTATGGAGTATAATTTTGAGGTAGAATATGCAAAGAGCAGAAAAAATGCAATTGCTAATTGCTTGTCAAGGATGCCAAAAGAGGAGGGTTATGAGGAAATATGTAATGACATTGTGGAGGATGGGGATGGAGGTGAAATGGCTTTATGCAGTGAGGAATAGAATAGTGCAATGGCAAAGGATTCTGTATTGAAAAATGAAGAGCTGAAGATTGTTCAAGGTTGGAATCATGAAGATGGTGTGGATAAGGAAATGAGAGAAATCTTTAAAGTGGAAGATGAGTTAAGCTTGAGTGAAGGTAAAGTTAAAAGGAGACAACAATTAGTACCACCAAGTGGAGTTCGCCAACGAATTATGGATATTGCTCATGAAGGGCATCCTGGACGAAGTATGTCTAAGAGGAGGGTCAGATAGGCATTTTGGTGGCCTGGCATGGATAGCGATATAGAAGTATTAGTGAAGGATTGTCACGTATGTGCCAACAGTGACAAGTTGAAAGTTGTGAGGAAACCTCCTTCGGTTTGTACCGAGTTTCCATTGAGACCTTGGGAAAGCTTAGCAATAGACTTCATTGGACCTGGGGAGAAGTTGGGTTTTAGAGACAAATATATTCTTGTGCTAGCAGATTATCATTCTAAATGGTATGTAGTGGAGACAATGGGTGAGATTAATACTGCCAATGTGATAAGATTCTTGGAGAAAGTTTTCCTTGAAGAAGGCCTGCCTGGATCCATTGTGTCTGACAATGGAGTACAATTTGTCTCCAAGGAGATGACGAATTACTTGAGATGAATGGTGATTGCATTTGAAAAGGGGCTCTTTTCAGACCACAGGCAAATGGCTTGGTAGAAAGAATCAATTGTCTTGTTATGGAGAATATTCAGCTATCTCTTGTGAATGGGTTGTTATGGAGACAGGAGTTGAGAAGGATGACATGGACTCACAGAATTACTCAATGTTCTGCAACGGGTGTGTCTCTGTTTGTGTCCTTAAAGGGAAGAGAGTCAGGAAAAAAGAGTGTCCTGTTGGGCTGAACAATAAATATAAAACTTGGGTTGATCGGGGTGAGATGAGAAAGAAAGTGGAAAAAGGGCAAAAGAAAATGGAACAGGCGTACAATCTGAGGAAAGGTGTGAAAAAGTTATGGATCCAAGTAAGAGATTGGGTAGTAGTGCATAAGAATGAATGGGTTTGCAAAGGTTAAAGGAAGTAAATGGGACCTTTCCAAGTTAAGGAGGGTTAAGAAGAGTGTGGTGATGTTGGAAAATGGAACTACTTGGAGCATGGGGAGCATATATAAGGTTTATAAACCATAGGTTTCCATGTCCAAAGTGCATATGTTGGAGGAATGTTTTGTATTGGCTTATTAGTGGATGCATACTATGCAAAGACATGTAAATGTATTTAATATTTTTCTTGTATTATATGTTGTGTATTTTGCATATTTATTTCTTATATTAAAGGGGGGAGGTGTGTGAAGATGTCATGGGCCAGTTGTCTAGGTGATTTGGAATTCTCTTGTGGGAGAATGTTGGGGAAGGCAGTTACTGTGAAGTGCTGAGAGGAACTGGTCGTTTCTCTCTCTGTGCTGGAGGTGCTGAAAGAAATAAAGCTGTAGTAAAGGAAACCTGGGAAAGGCTCTTCATTACAGAGAGTTCCGAAAAGTAGGCACTAAGGATGCAACAGTAAATAGTACCAAACTAATGAACGGTGTCAGCCCATGTGCCCAGGTAATTTGTCAGTCTGCCCCTCAGTGAGTGGGGCAATAGCCAGCTAGTGGTCCCAGTGTTCCTCGATATAGCCAAATTACCACTCCGATGGTTATTTTGGTGCCTTGCAGCATACTTCATCTAAGCGACTGCAGTGTCCAAGTATAGGAGGTGGGTAGAAACCCCTGCACCTCCACGGCAGTGGAGGAGCAAGAAAAGGGGACAATGCAGATTAGGGTGGCCAGTTCCTCTTCTCTCAACCATAATTAAGGTCCCATAAGCAGTACCTGAACACATACAAGGCCGGTCAGCAGTGGGCATGCATGTCTACCCCCTCTGCTCACCTCCCAACCATGCAACATGGCAGAGCACACAGCCGCACCCACAGCCCTACCATGGGCAGAGGTCAATTGAGTGCCTACAAATGCAACCCGAGGTGCCCCTGGCTGCTAGGTGAGCCTTTTGGGCCACTGCGTCCAAGTCACAAAGAGAGTCCCAGCCATAGATAAGCTCAGGGCACAGAGCCATCCCAGTTCTGTCAGAGGCAGTGTCATGTGGCAAGGGGCCAGCCCAGTAGTCTTTTCTCCTTGGCTGCAATGCAGGAAGGCATGCAGTATGATGTAGGGCGCACATGGCTCTACCTCACGGCCTCTCCGCATGCATTAAGAGCGGGCCTGCCCACAGAGCTGTCCATCAGTTGGCCTTCACACCATCTCTTGTTGCTCCTCACTCACTCAGCTCATCTGGCCAGGCATCCCCTGCACTCACCAGCAGGCCAAGGTAAACAGGGAGTGCTGTAAACATGCCGGATCCAGGAACTGCTAGGGAAACCTCGCCCGAACTCATATTCCACGGGTGTGGAGGCAGTCACAAGCCCCACCACTGTTGCTCGCCCAGCAGGGTCGATACTGCAACCCAGGACCCTGTTCCAGTGGATGCCCCTTCTCAGCTGGAGTAATCATCTTTCTTGGGCCCCGGGAGGGGTTCATCGCTACAAGAAGGAATAATTGCTTGGGCTTTCGGTCAGAGTTTGTGACTACGCAGCTTTCCCGATTGCCATCTTGGTCATGCTCCCCTGTTTCCATTTAGACCATGTCCAAAACACCTCGTCATGCCAGTTTCCAAGTCGTCCTTCATGTACATAAAGCACCATCACCATACCAGTTTCAAACCCACGCCTCCAAATGTCTAAATGCACTAACTTTGCATGCAATCTGGATCCACCAGGAGCAATGGTAGCTTCCTCAGTGTTCCATACTCACAGCCAAACCCACACTACAGTTTGCAGTAGACCTGGAGAACAGTGAATAGGACAAGAGAGCGAAACAGAGAACTGGATAGCATCACATTTCCTGGTGCCACAGGCGCGGCAGGTAGAGGTAAGAGCGGTGGGGCGGGGTCCGGGTTGGGGGGGGGGAAGTCGGCAGGCAGAAGATGGGATAGGGAAAATAAAATAAATAAATAAAACCACTTACCTTGCGCTCACCGCGTCGCTGACTCAGCGATGCGGCGAGCACAAGGCAAGTGGTTTTATTTATTCATTTATTTTATTTTCCCTATCAAGTCGTCTGTCAACTCCCACCCCGCCCCGCCCCGCCCCACCGCTCTTACCTGTACTGGCCGCGCCTGGCCACAGCTGAGCTTAATCTGCACTTTCGGCGTATTGATTTCTAAATCTGAAAGAAGATCTTTAGAAATATTTACTGTATTGACCTTGATGTTCAACTTTTGATATAATATATGATGTACCTACAGAAACTCTTTGCATTTCCAACTCTCATTTATGAAATGAAACTTGATATTTCTTTTGAGGTCAAATGCAATTAAAGTGGCTTTAATCAACTGCGAATCACACTCAGGGTTATTATATTTTGTTTGCTAAGGAGAGCTACCTTCAATATTGTGAAATACCTTTCTGTAATTCTGTTTAGATTCAATGTAAAAAGTTGATAACCGTAACATGAAAAGCATTCATTAAAATTGTGCATTTCATCAGATCACTTGGTATCACATATTTGCAGTTATCATATCTGCACACCATACTTTGTGCCAACATAATTCCACTGTTGTTTGGGAAAAATGATTGGTTTTTAACCACTTGGGTAACTCCTTGTGGAAAGTGAACAAGAGTAATAGAGGGGCATATTAGCAAGACCCACGTTAAAATTATCGCCGTTTTAGCGGCAGGAAACTGCCGCTAAAACGGCGATAATAGGCTTGCTAATATGCGTTATGGAATTCAATAGAAGCCCAGGTTAGATGTCCTGCACATCTAACCTGGGCTTCTATTGAATTCTATAACGCATATTAGCAAGCCCATTATCGCCGTTTAGCGGCAGTTTCCTGCCGCTAAAACGGCGATAATTTTAACGTGGGTCTTGCTAATATGCCCCCGAGTTCCTTATCCTAAGCGATAACTCCTGAAAACAAAAAAGTGCAGTAGCATTTGCATCCTAATAGAGTGCTACTTGTGAAAACAAACTGCAAGACTACATACTTTGCTAGTGTGATGCACAAAACTTCTCTGGTTCCAAAGATGGATTACATTGACTTCATAGAATAACAGACATCAAGGATTTCAACAGCATGTTCCTGCTCAGCAACCATGTATAGCGATAGCCTCTTAGATGCTCTGGACCATGAGGTATTAATAATCTATATATCCAAGATGTCTGCCATCATTTGCAATTATTGTGAGAGTTCTGTGACTTCATTGGACATGTAGTCTGTCTTGCCTTTACTCAGATGGTTGACGGGTCACGTCATTCTGAGACGTGAGATGTCAATCCAGGCCGTGCTCAAACTTTGGGTAACCTTCCACCCTCTTTTGATACTAAAGATGTGCAAGTTCAGGAGCATCAAAGTAGTGCATCACGTGGAACCAGCGTGTGGAGGTAAGCGCACTCTGCATTGCATCCTTTCTCTAAAGCACTATTTTAATGCCAGAATTTATATTGCTCCTATATGAAGAGTAACATTGTCTGCATAGTTCTAAATTGCCACAGTTTGTAAATCACTGTGGCATTACTAGTCTGCCCTCTTCCTCTCTCCATCTGTAGTGGAAGAGTATTGGTGGCATTGCAGATTATAAAGCACATTTTCTGTTAAGTTAATCACTTTGACACAGGGTGATAGAGTCGATAGGAAAATCCATGAGCAAGCTCTCCATGAAAAGGAAAACAGATTGTTTATTCTTATTTCCTGTTCCCATGCTTGTAGTTCTACACAATGTAGAGGGTATCCTTACGCACTTTGACATAGGCAAAAGCAGGGGAAAGTCAGGATGCCTAACAGTTGCCAAATCTTGTCCTTAACACTGACCATAAATCTAACCTTAACCTCAATTGTTCTCTTGGTCCTCACACAGGTTCAATCCTGACCCTAAGCTTAACGCTGATGTGCACACTCACCATAACTCTAAACTGTCCCTGATCCTCTTCCAAACTCTAACGTTGACCATTGCCGTAATACGGTCCCTAGCCCTTACCCTGACCATAAACGTCCTATTATTTTCCTAATTTCAAGGAAATGTATTTCCCCTTTTTCAGCAAAATACCCTTTTGCAATAAGCGTTTTCATTGAAAAGTGTTTTCTCTGAAACATATATGCGTAAAATGACAGGATACTAGTCCACTAAAGTATGAAGAGCTCATACTCAGCAAGCCCCCTGCAATCCACCAAAATAGATGCAAAAACTTGACTTTCAGATGAACAAAACTTTCATTTTGACAATTTCCAATACATTGACTTATGGTCATGAGGCACCCAGGACCCAAACCTGGTATAGTACCTGCAGGAAACCTCCTTCCCGGCATCAGCCGAATTAGTGGTACACCAACAGTGTTTCATTCTTGCTGTTTAAGCTCTTATTTTCTGGCCACAAAGTACTAAAAGGTGCAGATGCTCTGGATTCAGTAGATCTTAGCTCTTCAGGAGTCCACTTCTTTCACTTAACCACCTGTATTTGTCTATACCCAATTAACTTTCCCACTCACCAGCAACTTTTTGAATGCTCCCAGGTGCAGCGTTTCCTATATAAGTGAGTCTGAGGAGAGAGAACTGTGGGGTTGTGCGGCTAGGTTGCTGATCTTAGAGGACGGAGAACCTGAATTCTAATACTGCCTGCTTCCCTTGACCAAAATGTTCTGCCTTTCTGGGCAAACTGCTTTACCTCCTGTGTTTGAAATTTGAAATGTGTGTAAAAGTAAATATCCCTTCCTCTGAATTCACGTGCGCTCTCTATAATCTGGAACAGACCATGCTGTTCCATACAGTTGACTATTCACCTACATCTAGGTGAGGGAGGCAAAACTGTTTGCTAAGGTAGCAAGTGCAAGACTGTAAATTATGTATTTGTGGACGAAGAGCGAATATTTAAGGCCCTTTCTGAACCATAAAGAGTTTGGTTTCCTTGTGACAAGAACAGACAGTGAGGCGGCAGCAGCAGAAAAGGCTTTGCGTCCAGTTCAGATATGTTTTCACCTGGGGTCGCGCAAACCACATTAATCAACAGATCAACGAATGTGAAATGGTTGATATCTACTACATGTTTTGCTAGCAGCAAGTAGGTCCATATCTGCCTTTTAGCTAGCGGCAAGTAGATACATTTTTGCCTTTTAGCTAGCGGCGAGTGATTTATGTAAAGCTCTGCTTGTTTTCAAAATGTTCTCTGTAAAGGGCTCTGCTGTGCCTTAAGAAGTCTGTATTACTCCAGGAAGTACCTTAAAAAAAAAAAAGAAGATAAAGAGATGGCTCTTGTCTGTAGTTGGACCGAACACCCAAATGGACCCTTTAGACAAGCGTAAAGAGAGTCAAATAACTTCTTAAGGCAAAGTTCCAGGGTCTCGCCATGTCCATTCTGTGACTGTGGTTTATAGTGGGCTAACCCTGTGATTGACAATGCACTGCACCAGGGTGAACGTGGCCGGCCTACCAACGCCGACTGTGAGCGCGCCCCAAGGGCCTGTGGGCGAGCCAAGGACCTGTGCGCGAGCCAAGGACCTGTGCGATACCCGGCAGAGGAACTTACAGCCCTGCTCGTGCAAGACCGCAGCAGTCGAGGACAAGGGCACGACCGGACCCAGAAGGCGAGATCAATCGTGCAATTTGCGGATGTAAACAATAATAAAGCCTGTCATTATTGGAGGGCGTAGGTGCCAGAGACGGAGGCGGGAGTTATACGTCTTACAGTAACGCGCTCCTCTATCCAGAGTAGATCTTAATGTGGGGCTAACCTTTGCCGAGAGATCAAGCGCTGAAATTCATTACAGAAAGGCCGCTCGTCAGATGGATGGGGCCTATTAGAGATACTCTGCATGAATGCCTGGCTTGGGCTGCAGCGAGCGCTGCGGCCTGCTTGGGGGCTGGCCAGATATCACATGGCGCAGGCTTTCCCGCCAGAGCATGAACACCTTCCTCACACCTCTCTTGTTAGATTAATAAATGAATGACGTACACTGTGCACTACATACCTGAACCAAGCAATCTCATAACCTCAAAAGCAAACTTGCTTACAGAGAAATCTACCCAATTCACCAAAAGTCAATGCCCCTAGAAGGCTAGTACGGGTGGGGCAGGGTCAGTAAGATTTCCGGTTGAGTCTTAAATGTAACTGCCACTGTTTCTGCACTTACAGCCCTTCAGAGGTGCAGGCTTGAGGAATATTGTGAAATTCCCGCTAGGGCACTTTTTCTCTGTTTGAAACAGCTAAAGCTTATGGTAAAGGCTACCATTGTTACTAAAGGGGTGGTTTGATATTCCTGCAACCATACACGTCAGTGACATGTCGAGTAAAACAAACTAAACTCTCATCCTCTTTAATTTCGCCTATATTACCATTTCACCAAATTGAAAGGGGGGAAATCTCAAACCCTTTGAACTATGCAGTGACATCAATGGAAGTGACATCACCTGGGCTGCGACATCGATGATGCTCAGTGGAGCCCCTCAAAGACCAATGTGGCGAACAGACTCTTCCAACAGACTATGAAAGGGCACCTCACAAACATCTACAGTCAATGGCCCTGGTGGGATCCCCGGGAATTGTGGGGGACCCCTTTCATCACAGGCAGCAGCAGGCTAACTTCTTGGCAGCTTGCAAGGTGGGGGACGAGTGTGAGCTGCTCGACTGGGGAAGAAATTGTGCTAAACACATACAACCCTACTGCAACCACGCATTTAATTACACTGGCATCCTTTTCAAGCTACTTCCATTGACTGTAGACCTATGCAGCATGGGGAGGAGAGGGAAGGGAGGCAGACTGAAACAGTGCTCGAGTTGGAAAAATTTAGCCCAGCAACCCAACATTTGGGGATCAAGGTGTGGCAGATGAAAAGGGGTGGAGTGACGAGGGGCAGAGCTTGAAAAGCAGTCTTTCAACTTATACATTTATTTAAAAAAAAAAAAAAATCAGCTCCAACGAAATTGGTAACATGGACATATGTGACAGTAAAGCTGTTCTAGCTTACTTAATTTTTCTAAAAGATCCTGCATTTTAAAATATGTCACAGGGTTAAGACACCTGCTGCAAAGATCTTTGTGTGGCCAGCAATTTTGGGGGGTCTATAATAGTGGTAGGATAGCTCTAGTGGTTAACGCAGTTCTGGGAGAATTCTGTGGCAGATTTACTAATATTTGGCGCAACACAACACAGCAAGACAAGTAGCTGCGCTGCGTCAAATGGAGAGGGCACGCTCCACCCATGGGATGCCTTCCCAGGGCAGAGTCACACAGGGAACGACTTAAGCCACTTTGCTTTTCTCCAGATTTACTATGCTACACAGAGACATGCAAGGTGGCTCTTCATGGCATAGTAAATCTCTCTTAAAGGCCTTGCGTTGCCCTTGTGTTACCTTGCATGACGCAAGGGCAACACTAGCCCTCGACAAATCTGGTCCTCTGTGTTTAGTCCAGTGACGATTTTGGCTACGCGGAGGGAGCGGTTCACATACAGAACAAATAGACATGGGCTGAAAAACCCATGCTCACACTGATAGAATTGACTTGGAATAGTCGACCAAGAAGCCACTCAACAAGCGATCTTACTTTGTTGGTGGAGTTAATGAATAAGAGGTCCAACTGGCACACTAAGCTAGAGTGAGGGACCGAGTTGAACTACAGAAAAAGATCTCAATAAATCATAATAGAGCACCGTTGTTGTCATTGCCCTGAAGAAGACCTTTTTAGGTCGAAACGCGTTGGCTACTGTCGTTTTTATGAAGAATATTTCAATAAAGAAACAAAGAAATCGGAACCTGCTGATTTGACGCGCTTCTCTTTAATTTGCTTGTACTTGTGGAATATATCAATTCATATACATGTTGGTGTGCTGAATCATTGTTGATGTTGTAACAGTTTTGACTCATAAAGTGGCATGGATTTAGATCCTTATTGTTTTTTTTTCAATCTGGTGTTATTCTAAGACTGCAAAGAAGGTTTCTTTGGGAAGTATTAAACTCTTGTGCAGACAATCACAATCGCTGCGTTATGTTTTATATCTGCCTTTGTGTTTATTGTTCCTGTGTGTGTGATGTAAGACGATCTGACACCCTGCACTGAGATGAGTAGCGCAGTAAAATAATTAAATAAAAAACGTAGTAGGTACCATTTTAGTCATTAATTATATAATTACTCATACATACGCAGATGACTCTTGAATTCTTACAGTGCATGCACATTTCTTACATAAGGAATTGAACAAAGTCAAAAACCTGCCCCAAGTCATCTTTTCTCTGCAGTACTTGTAAAGTGATAACAAGCTGTGTACCTTTGTTTCCTTCCATTGCATTGGCATCCAGGTAATAGCCAAAATACAGCTCCCAGCCAGGGTGATAATTGAACAAGAGAATGCATAGTGGCCTTTTAAATCAGGCCATTGTTTTGGGCCTGGCTGGAAGTGAACATAAGAAAGCCCCCATTGCTGCCTGCAGGTTGCTGCTCTGCATGGAATGCAGACAACATGCAGGCGCTGCTGAATTCTGTCACGGTGTCGGAAAAGTACACTAGGGCAAATTCAACAAATTCCCTGGGTCGACCCGATCCCAAACCCATCCCAGAAATAGCTGCCGGAGCTGGGATCTGGTGGGATCCCCCTACTTTCTAGCACTGGTCTGTAATGCATAGTACACTGGCAACGGGCGGTGTTACCACAGCACATGCGTAAGTATGCTGCAGAAGAAATAGCACCATTAGTAGCCTGTTATCCCAGATCACTTGTGATCAGGAATAGCAAGCTATTTGTGAAATAGTACAACTTCTTCTGCAGGACACGCCTTCCATGCACTGTAAAAACAGCTTTACTCTGTTATCCATTTTCCATGAAGCACAGGTGCTACAAGTGGACTGCCACATCATAGGCTGTGGTGACAGATGGACCTGCCATGCCGGCTGTTGCCCATCTGAGGCCCATCCCCAAACTGCTCAAGGCTATGTGAGAAGCTCATTACTTCCTCGTCCGTTTTCCCGTCCCATTCCTTATCTATGAGCAGCTCGTCTGCTCCACAGAAAGTATTACCTAGTTAAGGTCAAAATACTTCCCATAATATGGCACTGCCTACCCAGCAGGCATAAAGGGGGAAGTACGTCACCCTGACAGCCTGAGAATACCAAAGAAACTCAAAAGAAAATAAAAACCAAAAACAATCAACAGAACCAGAAACCAGGGAGGGAGGAACGGGCCCAGGAATGGAAGACCAGGACTCAAAGTAATGAAGATTACCATCGAGTAACCGGGCAACACACAGTATGTAGCTAGCGGTGCACATAAAAACTGCTTTGACTGGTGTGAAATCCAAGTTCTCAGAACTGTGTCACTGAGTGTCAATGGTGGCAAAGTGAAAGAAAGGAGGAGGTGACAGCCTGTGAACTGGCATGGCAATATGCGCTTTACATACTAGAGAAATATGGACAGTGCCATCGCAGTGTAGCTTTACAAACTCGTTGAGTACAAGGATTCTAGCATAGCGATGTTTTTTTGCATACTATGAAGATGCTAGTCCTCTTATGGAAATGGTGTTTTATATATTGGGATGAAATTTGGATAATGACAAGGGACTAATGCGTTTCATGCTGGGGTAAATGGGGATAAGTAATGGTGATTTATGGAAAAGGAAAATGTGGACATTGTCATGGGAAATATGCTTTACATAGTAAGGGCACAGCTGAAGGTGAGCCTCATCAGTATGTATTCTGCACATCATAGACACTCATGACATGCTAGCTGAAATCAATGTGGCATGCAAGGCCGGACTAGCAGTAGCAGGCACTGAGCGTTTCCCCGATGGGCCGGAAGGGTGGAGGCCGGTTTTAGACAGGTGGGGGCCATTTTTGTTACTGGGGGCCGGTTTTGCAGCAGTGCTTCAAAATCGGCCCCTTGTAACAAAAGCGCAGCAGCAGTGTTCCCACCAGCCACCCCCCCAGCACCGTTCGGACATAATTGCCAGGGCTGGTTTGCGACCCCAGTCCCGCCCTGCGGGCATGCAATGCAGCTCATGAAAATGTAGTTTGTACAATGCATTTGCAATTTTCAGTAACCTCCTCCCAAAAGCCTTCAGAATCATCTATAGGGATAGAGTCTCTACGCGAGGAGGCATGATAGCCCTAATTTATGCTGCAGGAACTTACAAAAAACTTCACACCCCTTCTATCTTATTCTTCAAGGGCCGAGTCAACCACATATTAATTAACTCAAACAGTTTGTTCATTGTTGAAGTGATATACCATCATCTTGGCCATACTTCCTCATTACTGGATACATTGTTAGAGCTCAACTTACACCCAGAAATGGTGGAAAAGATCACCGGAGTTGATGTGATCATTGGAGAGGCTTATCAAGCATCAGAACTTTTTGATAATGTACAAGTGCTCAACTTCAGCCGGGCAGTGCATGGCCTGATGCCTCACACTGGACCTTGTGTTTTCAAATAATAAAGGAGCCCTCAATGTGGATGTGTAACTGCAGTGACCACTCTTTATTTTATTTTACCTCTCCAGCTTGCCGTAATATTACCCTACAAGCAGCTGTACACTAAGCACAAGAAGTGGATACTGACAATGGATATGGTCCTCCTATTGACCGTTTAGGCCATTCTCTGGTTAAAACCAAAAATCAAAGGTGAGAGAAGAGCACACTATTGGGTTATCACATAGGGCAGGTGGCTATACAGCAGCATATAAAAACCAAAGTGCAAATGCATATGCGAAAATACAGGAAAGTGCAACAGTAATACAGTTAAAAAGAGATTACGTTAAAAGACTTGTCTGTTTCTACCATGCATTCTGACGCTACTTCACTACAGCATGCACAGCAAGTGGGTCTCGTCCTTTCTTAAAAGCCAAGAGCATAGATGACCAATCTCATAGGCCCAACTTGCTGGGATGATCTATTTGGAGTGGCTTGCTGAGCATGCTGGACAGAAAAAGAGGAAATGTTCCTTGGTCTTGCTATAATAAGAGCAGACATGGCATGCTGCGGAGCTCCTGGTGTTGGCTAACCAAGTGCTTGAAAATGCTGCAAAGGGGAAGAGTACTATATTGAAATTTTTATTAAAGGGATCTCGTGGAAGCAGGGCAAATCATATCTAAGAAATTTTTATAAAAAGGAGACAGTTTAAAAGTAAAAAGATTGAGTTAACACACCTACAGCTTAAGGGGCCGTAAGTTTAGCATAGTACCTTTCCCAAAATCTCACTTTTAGCAATTCCTTGGTGCACTGGTCAATGAGTTATGGTGAATTCCAGAGATCTTCCAAGCCAAACTCCATCAAGTTGACCTTCATAGATCTTAACCAGGAGATCTTCCTTAAGTCTCCAGGCCTTCTAAGGATGTCAGCAAGACCCTCCCTGTATGGTTTAAGCACATCCTGCTTCCAGATATGCACCCAATTAGCTAATGGGCGTAACTTGGCCACCAGGCCCAATGGCCTTAACCCAAGATCAAGCCGTACATGTAGCAAGGGACAGCTCTGGGGGAGTAATAGTAATGCCAAAAAAAGGAAGAGGGAGAGAGAAGCAGAGATTCATTCAGCTTCCAGAGCCAGTACTTAAATAATCAAAAAGAATGAATCACTTAGGTCGTTTTCCAGAGTCTCTTGGAATATTTTGATGAGGACCCTCAGCCACACTGTCACGGCAGTGGTATATCTTGGTTCTCCGCTTATTTGATTAAGTGGGATGAATAATCATAGGGTCTTGGCACCTGAGTGTCCCGTTCTCCAGGTGTTCATCATCCTCCACCAGGAGGGAGACTGTCTGGTGTGCGACAGTCGTGAGTGGGAAGAGTGTTGGAATAATAAAAAATGATTAAAAATATCTTCTCTCCTGTGTAGTTTGTTTTTATTTTCACAGGGGAGAGATAAGGTTAAAAAAGTGGCCGTGTGGGATTCGTAAGACATGTGCTGTGTGAGTAATAGTAATGACCACACAAACATATTTTCCTTGAATCCCAGTTTAGTCAATTCAGAATGGGCCCATAATTCCCTTCCAATGCTGCAGTTAGAGCCTGTGCCCTACATATTTGCAGGGGAGTGTTAATGGGGTAAGACTTGGCAGGTTGCGCAAAACTAAGTAAGGCCTCAGCCCTGTGTTTTAATATAGAACACTCTTTTGTGTCTGGTCCTTCAATGAATTGGAGTCTGATAGGGCCGGCTCTAGGGCAGTGCAATTGGTGCCACCGCACCGGGTGCTGACTTCTGGGGGCGCTGTGTTGTCAAATATATAGTGGATTTAAAAGCACCTACTGCAGGGTTCCTTGCCTCCAGCAATTTTCAAGCAACAATAAAAATGTCAAGATAAATCTGGTGATTAATGGACCTGCTGGTAGCGATCGAGTTTTGTCTAGTGGAAGTTTCGACTCATCATAAAGTAGCCCAGAGGGTTAATGTACCTGCTGCAAAAGCATGTGTACCATGCAGATCACAGAAGTGCATACAATGTAAATAGTTAAGTGGGTTACTGCTATTGTCAGAGAGATCCTTTTGTTACTTGCAATTTATAAATTAAAATCCTAATATAGAACAGTGCTCTATTAACTTTCATCAAAGAGCTGCGTGGAAACTGCAAGGTATAGGTTTGAACGTTATGATTTTTTCCCCAGTGTATCATCATCCTAATGTTACAAAAAGGTTCGTTTAGGTAGAAAACAATTCTTATTAGTTAAGACAACCCCCAACCATGGTGGTACGTTCTAAATTCTGAGTTTGTGCTTCTCCAGATCATGCAATCAAACTATAATGCTTACCAGTATGGATGACATCTGACTCCTATACTTTGTAGTCCTCTTTCTTATGTAACATTTTCTATACACTGATTTACATATGTTTGATGCATTGTCGCTGTTCAACGTGTGTGTGATGTAAACTACTTTGATGCCCTACACTAGTAGGAGTAGTGCTATAAACAAAAGAAAAGAATGTGAGAGAGATTTAGTGGTTATGGGGGCTTGAGGGTCACTATTAAAAGGTGGCAGTGAGGGAATTCATGGAGAAGGAGGTCATTGGGGGGGCGCCAACAAACATAGTCACTCTGGGCGCCACCAGCGCTAAAGCCGGCACTGGAGTCTACTATCCGAATGCGAAGGTCATTGAAATTCCTCAGTCTATCGAGGGGGACACCATACAGCGGGAAGCGCCCCTTAAAGTTTTTCGGGGATTAAAGATCATGCACTTGGTCTTAGCTGTGTTCAACTCAAGTTAACGTTGATCACAAAAGAGGGAAGATCTCTGCAACAAGGTTGACAACCACCTAGTCGTCTTTGACATCAAAAGGGTGTCGTCAGCAAACAACAAGGTATGGACCTTAGTTCCAGCTAAAATAAAAAACCTACACAACCATTAATAAATAATAAAAACAGGGTGGGGGCCAGGACGCAACCCTGGTGAACCCTTATTTTAAGAGGAATATGCGTCGTCAGTTCCCCATTAGGGCCCCATCTAACCTGGGCATAAATGCCTCGTGAAATCTAATTGGAATGCCTAAAATTTCATGGGGCGTCCCCTGCTCCCTCAATCCACCCCACAGTTTCTATCAAGGACCAAGTCAAAGGCGGAATGTCAACCATGTTACTGTCCCTGCATGACCGTTTGAGAACCATTGGGACCCTCAGCTGATCCTCTCAGTGTGTTACGTACACAAAATTACTGACTACCTGGTCATCTCTTGACATTGAGGGCTTTCAGTCTATTGTTCAAAGCAACAAACCCTCAGGCTCACCGACTGACCCCTTCCTTGTGAAGTTTCATAAGGATTTATTATTGCTCAAACATTCCTTACTGTTAGCCATCCTTAACGCATCCTTGTCTTCGTTAGTTGTTCCATGTTCTCTCAGGCATGCACTTGTCACCCCGATTTTGAAAAAGACCTTCGCTGGACAGTGACATTATGGCAAATTATTGATCCAAATCTCAGCTTCTATATCTGATCAAACTATAAGAGCATCTGATCTTTCAACAGCTTCAGGACGTTGTCACCACACTCTGTTTTACACCCCTCACAACTAGATTTTCATTCTGGATTCAACATAGAGCAGGATGTAATGTTGGCCCTGGATGAATTGTACTACTGTACTGATTGTAATTCACCCACCACATTGACTTTTTCGACCTATCTGTGGCCTCTGATACAGTCAACCACCACATCCTTTTGAACAGATTCCTGGAAATAGGGGTCAATGGCCCTGCTCTCTCCGGGTTCTTCAGCTTTTATCATCTAGTAGAACATTTCAGGTCTTAATCTCACATCTGCAGTCAGAACCCTGGACTGCACAGGGCTCTATTTTATCTCCACTATTATTCAAATTCCACATTCTTCTGGCTCCTCATATCTATTCCAGTTGCTGTGACTTAGTTCTATTCACTGGTAACACACATACCGTGCTGAGGATTACCGGAGATGTCAATGCAATTGCTAGATTGTTACATGACTGCCTCACTGAAATTTAGTATTGGATGAGTGTCAACCACTTTTTGAATGGTGATAAGTCAGAGATCCTGTGTCCTGTTAGACCTACTATTTTTTGGGTCTTCCTTTTTTGGTCATCTTCACTAGGCCCTAAAACAGCTCTGTCTATGTGTGTGAAAAACTTGGGAGCAAAAATCAGTTTGGTCCTGTGTCTGGTGGACCAAGTCAACTCTTTGGCGAAGACCTGTTACTTTCAGCTATGTGCTCTGAAATGCATTTTGTATCTTTTCTCACAAGGCACAGATGTACTAGTGGTAAGATTTAAATTGAGTGCTCATATCTCCAGCTTTGGCTTCATTACATTGGCTTCCTGTGAAAGCTCGTATTTTATTTAGGTCATTGTGCCTTTAGCATAAATCCATCTTTTCTCCCTCTTGCACTGTCTGCTCCTAGTGCTCACTTTAGTTTATACCAGCCTCCATGCGTACTGATTGAAGGATAAACTCCTTTTGAAGGCCATCAGATTTTAATTTAAAATTCTGATGGACATGCCTTCTCAGTAGCTGCAGCTATTAAGTGAAACTCTTTGTCCCTGCATCTCATGCAGATGCAGATTTATGCAAATGTAGGAAGGCCTTAAAGATGTGCCTTTATGCTACTTGTCTAGTTCCTTCTCTTGGTACCAGTTTTATCAGCAGTGTTTCTTCTTACTGTTCGAGTATAGTTCTCAGCAGTATGACACCACTCTTGGGGTGAATATTGTGCTTTAAAAACATCCAATGTTATAATTTATTATTGCACCACCACCAGTCAGGGTTCAGTCCTGCAAGGGGCATTGATTCTGTCTTAGCTCACATTTGTGAGGAACTCCTGCTATCCCTCGATGAAAATAAGAAGATAACCATCACATATGCCGACCTTCCAGCTACCTACAACTTCATGGACCACAACATCTTGCTAGAAACACTTGAGGGTTTCCATACCCACTCTGTACTGATTAGATTCATTTACTCCAGTGGCAGGTTTGAATAGGGCCACTGAAATAATTTGGCTCAGTATCCTGGGAGTATCACAAGGTTCATCACTTTTCAGCCTGATCTTCGCCATTTTCTTGCACTCCTTTGTCCAACTTCTAGAGCAGTATTGGATGAAACTCCAAATGTATGTCAACCATTCTGGAATCCATTTACAGGTAGAAAACAAGTCTAGAAACCAGGTCAGCATCCCCTTGTGGTTGGATCACAAATTTCACTGACTACAGGAGAGCTTCATTTGTCTGAATGGAAGTGATACTGATATTTTATTGTTGAGTATAACAAAAATCAGGGATCCAGCCATTGGATGGCTTCCCAGTTTTCGTGCACCGCTTAACACTGCAGTGAAAGTAAAGAATATTATATTCATTTTTGATGCAGATTAATATGACGGCCAAGGGAATAAACTTGCAGTCCTCCCAATTTTCAAAGAATCCTCCAACTCTTCTGATTGGACCATCAGATCAGTTGTGTAACATAAGCCCCCGTAGCCCCTGCGGCACGGGGGGCCGAGCTGCAGGGGGCCCCCTCAGCACAGTGCCCTGGCCTGAGAGCTCCTGATTGATTCCGGAGGAGGGGGCCTCCATGTACCTTGCAGGGGGGCCCTCAAGTTTCCTTACGCCACTGCGTCAGATAGAGTTGACTAGAGTCACAAGGATGTGAAACTAGATTATTGGATCATAGTGCACACTAAACTCTCCAAAAAATCCAGCGTGAGGATTCAAAGGTTCCAAGCCAGGCTGCCACATTCTGCCTGAACCTGAAGTGGTGTTATCACATAAAGCCAGCCTTGAAAGCTCACCCTGGCTCTCAGTAGGTGCCAGGAACAGGTTTAAACTACTCTGCACCATCCACATGGCCTACTGGGGTAAATCACTAAGATACCCCCACAAACTGACATCCCACTACACACAATAGCCCTCTGTCTTCTGCATCTACACTTCTAATCATCAAACTGGCATTCAAGAAAACCAAACCTGAAAACAATGCCTTGGGATTCACAGCCCTAAACTGCGGAAATCACTGAACACAAGTTTGAGGGCACAGCCCAACCACATGTATAGCTTCACTACAATTGAACTATTTTCCACCGAGAAGAGTTCTTAAGTAACTGAGAGGCGACCTACAGCACTCTACAAAGCGGAATATATAAGCGCAAATGTTGCTTGGTAATGCTGGTTTGATGGCCTACATATTGTTGGTGCTTGACTTGATGGGAGGATTGCTAAACTAACTACTCCATAAAGACACTCCTTTGTAATGTGCAGTAAAAAAGAAACATCACTGGTAAGAGTCTTGACACCACATGCATCATCTTCAGCACATTATGCAGCAATGTGACCCCAAAATCGGAGCTAAGGCTGCATCAATGCTCATTCCCGAGCAGACACTTCCACCTTCATGGATTACAAGCAACACTTCCTATTGTGTAAATCTACAGGCAGGGCAGGTTTAAAAATTACAAAATAATTCAACAATCACAGACCTGTTTCACCCTTTGGTGGGCTCATCAGTGTGAGACAGTTAATACACAAATAACCAGGTGTTAAATGTAGTTTTTTGTGTGACTCCCTCCATTCCCAGTGCACTGAAATCATGCCTCCTAAGGCCAGGAGCGTCTCGTGTCGACGAAAAGAGGTGGGGCGGGGGAGGGGGTTGGGGAGGTGGGGGAATGCGGGACAACAGAGACAAATAGAAATTAAAATAAAAAAGAACTTACATGCCGCCCTCCAGCATCGAGTCACGCTCTTCTGCTCCTCTCCTTTCCGCTGCAGGCAGACATAGGCTCCCAGCCTGGACTTCAGCCAACCCTGAAGCTGCTCTCATGCATGAGAGCAGCTTCAGGATTGGCCTGAGCACCGATGATTTGCACTCCAGGACAGACTGAGACCCTGTGCCTGCTCTCTCCAACCCAGCAATGCAGCTGAGGTTGGAGAGCTTCACTGCGCAAGTGGGTTTGGGCAGCCTCAGACGGCTGGTCAAACCCACATGCACAGTGAAGGCAGTGCTCAACACTACCCCTCCAACCTGTCACCACCCTGGCCCCGCCCCCAAGACTCAGCACAAGAAAAAAAAACGATAATAACGCGGGACAACAGAGACAAATAGAAATTAAAATAAAAAAGAACTTACATGCCGCCCTCCAGCATCGAGTCACGCTCTTCTGCTCCTCTCCTTTCCGCTGCAGGCAGACATAGGCTCCCAGCCTGGACTTCAGCCAACCCTGAAGCTGCTCTCATGCATGAGAGCAGCTTCAGGATTGGCCTGAGCACCGATGATTTGCGCTCCAGGACAGACTGAGACCCTGTGCCTGCTCTCTCCAACCCAGCAATGCAGCTGAGGTTGGAGAGCTTCACTGCGCAAGTGGGTTTGGGCAGCCTCAGACGGCTGGTCAAACCCACATGCACAGTGAAGGCAGTGCTCAACACTACCCCTCCAACCTGTCACCACCCTGGCCCCGCCCCCAAGACTCAGCACAAGAAAAAAAACCGATAATAAAATGGGTTTTAAACCCGTTTTATTATCGTTTTACAAGGATCTGTAAATCTGAGGTAGCGCCAAAAACGTATGTTTCCCCAGGGGAGGCGTAAGACTGGCGCAACGAGGAGAAATACGTTTATTTCTCCTCGTTTTTTGCTCTTTCTATTTGTACTGCAATGGTGTGAGCAAAACACCATTGGTGATTGTTGCACAAAAACAATCATCCCTGCAACGCAGGCACCCTTGCACAATGGTGCAAGGGTGCCAGCGCTGGCACTACGCTCCTTTTTTGCGCCGGTGCAGGGGTGAGTACATGAATGCGTCATTTTATTGTAAATACGGCACATTCCTATACTTAGAAAATGATGCAGCTTGGCGCAGCAAAATTGCTTGCGGCACCATGGTGCGCCATTTTCATGTAAATGTGCCCTTAATTGACCACGGTGATAAACAGCACACACTAAAGTAGGTCATACAGGCTGTGAGCTGGGTAGACATGTTGGGGTTACACAGGACAGACAGACTGCTAATGGCATTAAGTTCAGTCTCGCTAATCAGCTGCACCTCTCTCCTTGTTCCACAGTCTATCTCATTGAGTGTCTCATGCCTTGGAGTACCGCCTCACTCACCGAGTGCGTGCTGCGTCACTTGGGGCATATTTCCACTCATTGTTTGGCACATGTATCACTAATTGTAAGTCTCAAATGTTCGAGCACAGTATCACTCGTTTAATGTATGGGTCGCACCCTGGTGCACAGTCTCACCAATTTAGCTTTATTCCCACACCATGGTGCACAGTCTCACTCATTGGGTTTGAGTCCCCCACATTGATGCAAAGTCTGTATTACTGGGTGTGAGCCTTACGATTGGATGTACAGTCTCACTCATTGGGTGCGAGTCCCTTTCATTGATGCAAAGTCTCTATTAGTGGGTGTGAGCCTTACGCTTGGATGCACAGTCTCACTCATTGAGTTTGAGTCCCCCACATTGATGCAAAGTCTGTATTACTGGGTGTGAGCCTTACGATTGGATGTACAGTCTCACTCATTGGGTTTGAGTCCCCTTCATTGATGCAAAGTCTCTATAACTGGGTTTGAGCATTATGCCTGGATGCACAGTCTCACTCATTGGGGTGTGAGTCCCCTACATTGATGGACAGTGTAGGTTACTGGGTGTAAGCCTTATGCCTGGGTGCACACTCATTGCGTTTGAGTCCCCCACATTAATGCAAAGTCTCTCTGACTGGGTGTGAGCCTTATGCCTGGGTACACACTCATTGCGTTTGAGTCATCCACATTGATGCAAAGTCTCTCTGACTGGGTGTGAGCCTTATGCCTGGGTGCATACTCATTGCGTTTGAGTTGCCCACATTGATGCAAAGTCTCTCTTACTGGGTGTGAGCCTTACGCTTCGGTGCACAGCCTCTCTCATTGGGAGCAAACTTTCATAGGTTCAAGCGTAGCCTTGTTTACTGAGTGTGAGATCCGCTTAGGGTAACCACACCAGTCACTGAGCAGTCCTCGAGGGAGAAAGTGGAAGGTTCCTATAATGGAGCCCAAAAGTCTGCAACAAAACGGGGGCTCATCCACCCATCCTTGATTCTTTGGGTAGGTGTGGTCGAGCAGATAAGGCTTAACTCAATGGAAAGGTATGAGACAAGACTACGCTTAATACATCACAATTATCACAGCTGAAATAAAGTATGGCTGTTCAGCTATGGTTGTGTGTTACAAAACAAATGATAAAATCTCGTACACAATAAACCTTTCACTTCTGGTATGTTTGCATACCACTGTGTAAGAGATTATTGCAAAAAAAAAAACCTGTGATTGGCTGTTGAAACAAATATTCCTACTTTGTCTCTTTATGCACCCATACAAAATATTTATTTCTGAAGATTCAGGGGTACGTATTGGTGCAGCATGAAGATATAATGAAAAATGTCTGTGTATATGTGTAGATATATTTTCATTTTTGTTCTACAAATTAGTTCAATAGCTTGTTGCATTCCTAAAATGGAAAAAACAAATAAATAAAGGAAACGTTACTCTGAATGTCTGGAGTCCAGCCAGTGCTTAATTTGAACTGGTGGTTTGCCTGTGGGGGCCACGTCACTTATTTCTGTAGACCGGCACTTATTGTTCTGCATCAGGCTTGCACTTAGTGTCACGCATGCCCTGGTCACAAGCAAGCGACATTGCGGGAACGCCCTCTATGCTGGGATCAACAATAAACTCACCAGAAGGCTGCAGTCCATTCAGAACTTGGCAGCCAGAATCACTCTCAATCTCACACGCCGCACTCACATAACATCATACCGGAAGGAGCTTCACTGGCTCCCCTTACACAAATGAGCACAATTCAAACTCCTCACCCACATTGGACTCTTACTTGCATACTTCCCACGCATACGGAAAACCAGATCCCGTGGTCGAGCTTTCTCCTACATCGCTCCTAAAGCGTGAATGATCTGCCACTACAAATAAGCGCCTCCTACTCACTTCTTGAACTCTGCAAGAAGCTGAAGCTTGGCTTTTCGAGTAGTCCAACTAGGCCTTAGCTTTGGCTAAACTCACACCTGCTCAGCACCAGAATACCCTCCTAGGTGACAGTGGCTCTACTAATCTGCATAACATAACATAACATTAAAGTGGGGTGCCTCATTCCTGTTTCAACAGAAAACAAGCCATCTCACTGCCCCGTACCTGTCTTCCTATAAACTACTTTCTGGTGGTGTCTCACAGGGCTCCTCAGCTAGCCCTACCCTTTTAATCTTTATGGTTCCCCCCGGGCTTCTGTCATTCACTTGTTTGAATCTGATTTAATGTCCTACGTGGATGATACCCAAATAACTATGTCCATCACTAATAACATCGTGGACACGCAAGAACATTTCTCAACTTGTATGACAGCTGTCACCTCCTTGGTGAGGACAGTGGCTGCTGCCACTTAGCTAAAGTGGGGTTGGGGTGGGGGGACGGGGGATTAGGGGAATAGTAAATAATAAAAAAATCTTACCTGTCGCCGCCTGCCGCCTCTGTGTCCTTCTCCAACTCTCCTCCTGGCAGTCACTGGGGCACAGGATCCCCACCCAATCCCGGTGCTGCTCTCATGCTATACGTAGCATGAGAGCAGCACCAGTATTGGTCTGAGCAGCCTGGTTTGCCGCTTAGACAGTGTCTGGGAGTCTCTGCTGTTTCTCCAACCCAGCAGTGCAACACACCTGGGTTGGAGAAACCTAAGTGTGCATGTCTGTTTGACCAGCCTAAGACTTTACAGTGCCCATCACTCCATTCCCTGCCATGGTCTGACCCTGCCCCACCCTACACTGACATCGGTTCAATAAGTCATCAGAAAATAAAATGCTATTATTGTTTTATTATCATTTTATTTTTCGCTGACTGACTTTGACAAGTGGGGCGAAGCTCCTCTGCCATTAAGGAGGAGCGGCCCTTGATGAGGACTAATTGCTTGGTGACAAAACTGAGATCCTGTGTTTTGGTTCTCGCGGGTTCGTCTGATCTTCTTTTTGGTTACCGGTGGACCAAGAGCCGCTCCCCTTCCCGCTACCGCCGTCCTTCCAAAACGTGGAAGTCATTATCAAATCCGACCTCTCTCTTAAACATCAAGTCAATAATATTGCAACAGTGTGCTTCCTGCTGCTCAGAATTCTCAGGAAGACCCTTTCTTTTTTTTCAAATGTGTGGTCCAAGGACTCATATCCTTCAGACTGGATTATGGTAACTCCCTCTACCTGGACTTGCCCTATTTCCTTGTCTAACCTATCCATGTCATTCAAAAGCAGTGGCATGCCTGATCCTGAAAATTTCATCATGCCTGCCTATATATTCATCAATTATGGAACTTCATCGGCTCCCCATCAGACAATGGATTACTTTCAAGGTTCTGTGTCTTAAGTATAGGACCTACAACCTTCTTGGCTCTATTTGTTTGAACACGAAATTGAAGCATCTTGGGCCAGATGTACAACCATTCACTTTTGCGAGTCGCAAATTGCGTTGAATTGCGACTCGCAATTTGCGACTCGCAAAAGTGAATGTACAACAGTATCTCAGACACTGTTTGCGATTTCTAAAGGGGTCGCAAATTGCATGCCTCATTAATATTCATGAGGCAAACGCAATTTGCGACCCCATTGAGAATGGCTAGCACTCCCAGGGATGGAGGCCTGCTGGGGTCAGCAGACCACCATGTCTGGGACTGCTTTTTAAATAAAGCAGTTTTATTTTAAATGCAGCCGGTTTTCCTTAAAGGAAAACGGGATGCATTTAAAAAGAAAAATGAAACTTTTCAGTTTCATTTTTTAAGAGCAGGCAGTGGTCCCTGGGACCACTGCCTGCTCTTAAAAATATTTTCTCACACACTCACAAAGGAGAAGGGGTCTCCTTGGGACCCCTTCCCGTTTGCGAGTGGTTTACCACTTACTTGAAGTAGGTGATAAACTGCGAGTGTTTTGCGGCCGCCAATGCGGTTGCAAAACAATAGTACATGGCAGTGAGTCTCGCTATTAGGAAGCAACGCCCCTTCCTAATAGTGAGAGTCGCAAATGCTATTTTGCGAGTCAGTGACTCGCAAAATAGTGTTTGTACATGCCATGTCCCTTTTTTGCGGTTGCAAACGGGCCGATCTCCTGTTTGCGAGTGCAAAAAAGGGTCGTACATCTGGCCCCTTATCCCGTCTTGCTGTCTCTACCACTCTTTCACCCTTCTGCTTCAAATCCCTAGGATCAGCAGGGCTCAGCTGGGTGGACATTTCTTCTCTCTTCTTGTGGCCAAGACCTGGAACTCTCTCCCCCTTGCGATCACAGCCGCTCCTTCTCTCACCTCTTTAAAAAACAATCCTTAAAACCTAGCGGTTCCAGGTGGCCTACCTTGTGTCCATTCCCAGGATGCTCATTCCTCCGCCCTCCTGTGCCAGGATGCATTTGGCCTGTTGGTGCGCTCTACTGATCAATTTTATTCATTCTTTCACCCCAAATTCTTTTCATCTGTTTTTTCATTATTAATTGATACATGAAAGTCACACAGTGAAATGCTGTAGTCCATTGTAAACCATAGCTGGAGTGCTGTCTCTGGCATTGATGGGGTGCCACACATGCATCAATGGGATGGTCAGGAAGTGAGCACTGGTCAGCTTCTTTCTTGAGGTTGCCTGTGACCAGAAAGGTTCAGGGCTCGCGAAAATTCCCTCTCAGCACCCCCATCAGGAAAAAAGAATGCTTCTCATCATCCGTGAAACATTTTTTTTTTTAATGGGCACTGGAGTAGTAGAAGGCAAAAAAAATATAACGTATGTATACATGATAAGAGCTTCATGGCAAAATTTGTTTTTTTGGTAAGTTTTATGGTGAACCAAGAACATATAGCGCCCAAGTAGACAATACCACGTGGAGCACAACCAGAAAGACCTTGCAATTGTAATAAATAATTGTAGACCATAGACCAAGACCACAGCAGTCCCACCATTTGCCCCAAATCCGCTCATGCTTGCGGGGGCACACTCGAACAATGTAAATGGGTTCTTCAACTTTTGCGCATCAGTCCATCAAGGCTCGCCAGGCCGCATGCTTGGGTGTATCGGCAGTTCGCCATTTCCTGTCAATGCCTCTTTTCGCCATCACAATCGCCATTGTTATCAGGCAACGTTCTCCATGGGTGACTCCCAGGTCGTCCAGCACCCCAAGTAGGGCCTGTTTGGAGGACAGCTCGACCCGGTGGCCAAGACCTAGTTGGCAAAATCTATTTTCTGATGTCTATATACACATTTTAATTGCAGCTAAGGAGTTAACTATATAGACAATATAAACTGTAACCAGAAAATAGAAGACACACAAAGCATAGTACACAAACATAATAAAACAATGTTACAACAGACCAGTAATCTCATAGAAGACATGTTACCCCTAAGTAACGGTAATGCAGGCTACCAGCTGAACGCGCCGTAAGCCACACCCCCCCCTTCACTTCCGGACACCCGCAGAGACGCCATAGGAACGCTACGCTGCAGAATGGTCGCTGCGGATTTCACGAGCGGGAGCAGAAGCCGGTGAGGCTCCGGCGCTCGTTACAAACCAGACCTTGTGTACCCTGGGATTAAATTTGGTCCTATGCTTGAAATAAGCATTAAGCTTTGACCGCAACTCAGAGCAACTAGGCGCATCACTGTGGGAGGAACTTTCTTTTACTCCTTTTCTGGCCGGCTGGCTGCTGGCTGCAGGACAGCGAATGTTTAATTGGAAGGCGATGGCAGAACGGTTGGTCGGAAGTCCAAGCCCCATAAAGAAACAGCTGAGAAGAATGGATAAATGGGTCAAGTCCCAAGCGCTTTCACTACTTTATAGACTATAGCCTGAGTTACTACAGCCACAGTACAGCCTGTGGGAGCCTTAAAACTAAGCAAGTTCTTGGTCCCTTGTCCCCAGCAGGGCTGCTCTGGAATAAATACAGAGGACAATAATAACTTCAGCCTGGGTAGCCCCACCTCCCAGAGTATGATCAGGCTCGCTGTTTCTTGAGGCTCGTCTTTGCCATGTCATCAGGGACCACCAGGTTTCTCGCCAAGGGGGTAAGTGCATGTGCTCTGCTGCCTGTCTGTGCATGGGGCTTCTTGTACTACTTGGTTGAGGGTCGCTGGGGGAGTTCCATGTGCAAAAGCCTTCCTTTTTTTTTCTCTCCCTTTGTAACTACTGGTAATTTATCACGAGAACAGCAAAAGAGACTTTTTGGAACTTTCAATATGCGAAATCTTTCCAGAAATACTGCTGCAATCCATCCTGATTCCCCAGTTTTGGTTCAAAAGGTCAAAAAACGTGTAGGACAAGCAGCAGCCCGGGCAAATCGCACCGCAGCCTTGAGGAAAGATTTGAAACCGCCTGCAGAAAATTCTGAGATGGCCACCAAAGAGCTCTCCCGGCAAGATTATTCGGGGGGCTCTGTTGATCTGGATATGAGTGCCAGCCCCGTCCCTACTGTTTCTCCTGAGGCCGGGCCCTCTGCTGCTCAAAATTTGGTGTATTCAGAGGCGATGTCCTTCGGGGCGACGCTGATGCTGGGAAATCCAAGGAACTTAAAAAATACCCTCTATTCTTCAAAGCTAAAACCGGATTAACATCTAGCGCAAAAGGGACGGAGAGTGTCCCATCAACAGTCGAACTGCCTCCTGATTCCATTAAGGGTAGGTCCCTCTGTGATGGCAGTACTGCTCTTTCACAGCCTCTAGTACAACCTCTACCATCTCCTAGGCGGAGCCTATCTGGATTACCCGCTCTTGAAGACGTTGGGCAGGCTGTACCTGACAAGACCGTATCCTCTGGTGTATTTGTAGCACAATCTAAATCTGGGCCTCAATCGACTCAGGAAAGCTCCTCTCAGGACGATAGATCCTTCACTTTGCAATGGGATGCCAAGAGCCTCCTCAACTCAGAGATCAGAGAGCTCAAAGCCTCTCAATCCACGGAAATTGCTGCCATTCATGCCCGCCTCACTAAAATCGAAGTTAACATGGCTCGGGTCCCGGAGCGACTTCATGAGGCAGAGATTAGGATCTCGCAATTGGAGGACCAAGTTTCTATCATGAATGATAAAGTCGCCGCTTTCCAGAGTAAAAAATCGTCCATGGAGTACAAACTGGAGGAATTGGAAAATCACTCTAGACGTTCTAATCTTCGTATCCTTGGTATTCCGGAGGGCCTCCAGGGGCAGCAGACATTACAATGGGTCGACTCTTTCATTAAAAAAAATGTCCTCCCGGAATATAATGGAGATTTGACTCTCACAAGGGCCCATCGGGTCCCTACGCATCTTCCTCCTAACGCCAAATTCCCGCGGACAATTCTTGTTAATTTTGAGGATTACAGGGTCAAGGAACAAATTCTATCTAAGGCCATAAAACAGCGACAGTTCACCTCCTCGGAGGTTCCACTTTGTCGTATTTTCCCTGACATGTCTACCTCCGCAGCTAAAAGGCGGAAAGAGTTTGTTAAAATGTTGCATTTATTCAAAGAACAGGGGGCACAGGCAATGATTGCACAACAGAGCAAACTAAAAGCACTTGTAAAAGGTAGATTCCATGTATTCTGCAATGTCCCTGAAGCACAGGAATTACTGCAACAAATTTCTTCAAACAAGCCCTAATCGTTTAGCTCAGGGCTGTTAAAGTAGCAGATGTAATTAGTTCCATGTTTTCTGTCTTTCTTCCTCTTTGAGTCTGGGTTTTTTTTTTCTCAGATAGTCTTTGGGGGCTCATATTATGGCTTCTTCTTTTCTACTCTTCATTGAGTCTTTCTCTTTTTTCTTTTATCTCGGGTGAGGGGGGAGCGGCATGTAGGCCGGTAGCACATGGCACAAAGTCACAGTGCCAGTTTTGGGGAGTTGGGTAAGCCTGTCCGGCGTGAGCAGGGATGGTGGACTGCTCACCGCGGCTTTTTGGTGGGGGGGGATTTTGGGGGTGGAATGGGACGCAAGAGGGAAAAAGAGATCCATCTGTAAAATCTAGATTCATCCAAATTTTTTTCATAAATTCATATCCTGTTAGGGCAAGGGGGAGATTAATGGTAAATTCGGCATCTCTCCAGCAAACCTTAGCCTACTTCGTAACACTTTTAGGATTATATCGTGCAGTGAGCTAATGGATAAAAAAGAAATTCTAAAGTTGGTCTCTTTCAATGTCAATGGTCTTAACAATAAAAAGAAAATGCAGGCCATTGAATCATGGATCAAGACAGAAAATCCGGCTGTCATTCTAATTCAAGAGACCCATATATCGGAGGGGAAGCTAGCAGATTTTTCCATGTTTAGGTTCTGGGCAGCAGACCGGGGCTTCTCCTCCTCTTCCGCATCACATCGCGGCACGGCAGTCTTCTTGGGCAAAAAACTTCAAGCCGAGGTGGTTAACTTTGCAAGTGATCAGAGAGGAAGGTGGTGTTGGGCGACCTGTAATCTGGGGAACAGATTTCTAACTTTCGCTAGTATTTATGCCCCAGTAGAGGATAATCCTGAACCATATGAAGAACTTTTTCAATCTCTATTACAAATTCCTGGTGAAGTGATTATAGGGGGAGATTTTAACTTTCTAGCGAACCCAAAAATTGATTCCTCAGTTATCTCTAAAAAACAATTTAAACCTAAAACCTTTAGAATTATTCAAAATTATAGGAAAACCCTGGATATAATCGATCCTTGGAGGGCAGTGTTCCAGACTAAGATTGCATATACTTGTTTTTCGGGTAGATTTCGCACCTTCTCACGTATTGATTTCTTTCTTATATCTAAGACCCTGATTTTTAGTCAGCAGAAAATCCTGCCGAATGGATTCTTGGATCATGCTATGATTATCTTAGAGTTTGAGCCAGGTGAAAACTTTGCTCATTCTAAAAGATAGACTTTAAATAGGCAATATTTATCGGAAGAAAGCTGGGTGTTACTCTGCAAAACAGAGATAAAGGAGTTTCTCGCGAGAAACCATGGGACGGCCCCTCCCCATATTGTCTGGGACTCTCTTAAAGCATATATTCAGGACTAGCTATAGGGAAAGATGCTGAAAGCTCTAGAAAAAGGAAGGAAAAAAAGCGAAACCTAGAGCAGAAGGTGCAAAGGTGCTACGATACCTTTCTCAGCAGCCCCTCGGCCCCTAACCAACAAAAACTTGACCAGGCCAAACGGGATCTCAGCGAAGAGTATTATGTTAAATGTGAATCTATTTATAGTAATCATAGGCAAAAGGTATATGAAGAGAGCAATTATACAGGGAGGTTTCTTGCATGGCAGGCCCGGGAGCAGGCAGCAAGTAACCGGATTAGTACATTGAGATGTCCTGTATCTGGCACCCGAAGTGAAGATCCAGCTGTCATAGGGGACATAATGTCCCAACATTACAGGAGTATTTATGGCCAACAACAGTCCATTGGTAATGCATCCCGGGACAAGTTTCTCCAGGAACAGGAAATTCTGGTACTCTCCGAGGCCAATAAAATTAGTATGAAGCGCCCTTTCTCTAAAGAAGAATTGGGCGATGTTATAAAAAACCTCCCGTATGGTAAAGCCTGTGGACCAGACGGTCTCCCGGCTGAGTTCTTTAAAACCTTTTCGGGGGCCGTCTCAGAATATTTTCTGCTGATTGCCAATTCAATCTTAGAGGGAGGCCTGATACCACCCTCATTTCGAAAGGGGAATATAGTTAGTTTTCTGAAAAAGGGAAAAGACTGTGAAGACCCTAATTCATATCGCCCTATCACACTTTTAAATTCTGACTATAAGATCATCACTAAACTTTTAGCCAACAGATTCAATGTAATAGCCCAGAACCTGATCCATCCCGGTCAAAATGGTTTTATTGCAGGGAGACAGCTTGGAACCAACACGCATTATTTAGCAGAAGCACTGGATTATTTTGAGACCATGAAAATACCAGCCTTGGTCCTTCTGTTAGACGCTGAGAAGGCGTTTGACCTTGTGGTCTGGGAGACTTTATTTCATATTCTTTCGAGTTCTGGTATACCCCCCAAGATCACGGGGTTGATTCAGAGAATGTACCTTAACGCAGAAGCCAATATTATCGTTAATGCCTCTGAGGCAGGACAAATTTGTGTCAAACGGGGACCAGACAAGGGTGTCCACTGTCCCTCATGTTATTCGCTTTTTTTATTGAACCTTTGGCTATTGCTATTCGAAATAATGCAGATATTCGTCCCCCTTTACCAACTATGGGGAAATTAAAATTATACGCGGACGATATCATGCTAATAATCAAAGGTGATAAGGAGGGCGAAGTAAAAGTCTTTGAGGTCTTTGAGCAGTTTGAATTGCTCGGTGGGTATAAAATTAACAAAAAGAAAACAGAAATAACCCAGTGCGGATGCAAGCCCGATGTTTTACACTTCGATATTTTGTCCTGTCTAAATTCTAAACCAAAAATATATTTTGGGGTTTATTTTTCATCACGAATCTCTGATTGTATGACTTGAATTTTGTCCCGCTTCTGCGGAAAGTACAGGACCTGTTGCATCGATGGAACTCGCTCCCATTAACTATTATGGGGAGGGTCTCACTGATCAAGATGTCCGTTCTCCCGTTATTTAATTTTTTATTCTCGGCAATCCCGTGTGTTTTAACAGCATCTTTCTTCGCCAAATTAGAGTCCATGTTTACATCCTTTCTTTGGGGAAAGAAAACCCCCCGAATTGCACTAAGTACTTTATATGAGGAGTTGGAGAATGGCGGGTTAGCTCTCCCTAAACTCAGGGATTATTAGTTCGCATATTTTGCACAATATATGTCTAGGTTTAAGTTGGAATCGCATACAGGACCATTCGTAAATTATTTTATGAATTTAATTTGTAAAGAGCACCAGATACGCTGCCCATTAAAAATCTCGAAATCCCCTAAATTAGTGCGCTATAAATGTATGCAGTGTTTTTTTCATAAACGTCAGGACTTCTACAGGAGATATACAATCCCAGCAATCAATTCCTTGACCCCGTTAGCTGAGCTCACTTCAGTATTTGGGATTAGAGATTCGACTGAAATTATTCAAACATGGACTAAGGCCGGCTTTGGACGCATATTATATCACAGTGCCCCTCAATTCAGGGGTTCTGGAAGGATATTTTTCGCCATTTGGCGGCTGAATGTTTAATCACAATAGACTCCAATATTTGGCTGAAAGTCCTTGGTTATAACCCTACTCTACATCTTCCCGATAAGCTGGTTAAACTACTATATATTGCAATGGCGGTAGCCAGGTCACTCCTGCTTCAAAGATGGCGATCAGACCTTATTCCAACAAAATGTGAGTGGGCTCGGAAAATGAAGCAGGTTAAAAAAAGTGAGCGCTTGTATGCATTGCGAATTGGGGGGATCAAGAAGTTCGAGAAAGTTTGGGCGGCCTATTTCGATTACATTTTTAGACTGAGCTTAAAATTTGAAACTTCAAAGGTACTCCTAATATGCTGGAATTTTAATCGATGTTGCATGTGTTGACATATCTGAATTTATTCCTGTATTTGATTGCACAATAGACACCTATTCTTTAGCACTTTATTGCACTATAGACACTTTAGTCTCCTTTTTTATAGGCAGTTGAAGTTGTTTTTATATGATGAAATACTATCCACGGCACAAGTGTTGATAATTCCGCATATTTTAATGTACCTAATGCATTATAGGTATTTTAGCTCATCTTAAAACAGCCAGGCAACGTCGTATCTTATCTTTATCATCTTGGCCATACTTAAAGCTTTATTCGGACTTATGTTTCAATGCATTATGGGCACTTTAGCTATTATCTTTTCAATGATGAAATGATATTGTATCTGGTCTCTAATGGGTGTTTTCTTTTCGGATTTTATTCTATGTAACTTTTTTGTAATAGACTTTTTATGCTGTATTTAAAGCCTCTTATTGGATATTTATATTGCGGTGGATGGATGAATATGTAAAACTTTTTTGATGGATCTCAATAAAAATAAATAAATAAATAAAAGGCCAGTAATCTCATATTAATAACAATAATCTCATGTAGAAACCGATGAACAAATGAAGCAGCTGGTAAACACACTACATTGTAATAAGACCATGGTCCCTATCTAAGCAATCTTAATAATATTTATGACACTAATATTCTCGAATCTGTAAGGTTCGTGTAGCTTGGAACATACCTGAGCTGGATAGACACAGAACCAATGCAATATGGGTATGTAAACACAAGATTCGCAAATATGTAATGTCCACAAAGCTTTAAATAGACAGTGTAGTCAAAAAGGATGATTGTAATCATCCCACCAAAATGTGCTAGTTTGTAATTTCTATACTGATTGAGGTTTGTGAAAATCTAAGATGTACAAAACAAAATGACCAAATGACAACTACAGTGTTGATGGCACCTGCAAAGAGACGAGACAGCGACTCTGAATGCATGTGGCTGCACGTCTGCCACGCTTGGTAGAACAAGAGAGCAGCAAAAAAAGATTGAACAATCAAATGGAAGTGCTGGGGGGCGGTGTTCCTGCCAGGCAGGAATACCACTTGTAGCGGTTCATCTGTCAGCTATCCGCCTCCAGTTGGCGAGGGGTTCAACAGTGTGTCCTGTTGCTGAGGTGGGGGCAGAGCTGGCTTCAAGGTGCCGGGTCGATTTTATGCTCTTCAGTTGTCAGATGGTTTCCATGGACACCAAGCATCAACAGCAGCCAGGCAGCCCAGCAGATCTTCAGCAGTGCTTAGAGGATTTGCACCAGACAGAAGGAAGTGGGCGGCCAGCAGTTACAAATCGTGGATACCACAAGCTCCCCACAGGAACAAACCCAAAGGATGTTCAATAATCCGCATTGCAGCTCCAGTTTATGACCCCACAATTGGGAAGATGGGTAGATGCTCCCTGCACATTAGTATGAGGCGCAGCTCACATTTTCAAAGGATCATCCAATGAACTCGAGACAGAGTTTCCCCCTTCAAGGCACGCTCTGGCATAGCACCTTTTAAAAGACCCGTCATGCAGCAGTACAGGGGAAGAAGAAGTGTGCCAAGGGTTGTCCTCTCTGGGCAGCTCTCCTACTCTAGCTTGCAAACTCCATTCATACACATGAGTCGGTGTTTAGAAACAGTTGCAGGTCCCACTAACAAACAGGCAGTCTATAAAGTCTGCAAAGTCGTTTTCTGAAACACATTCTTTCTAAGGATCTCAAATACTTATGTGAGCAATACCAGTGCATAATGTTCACTACACTATATTCACTCAACAGAAAACAAACATGCGGGTACCTTGACTGTCACAAGCCTCTAGACTTAAATTTACATGAGAAGGGCGAGAGGTGATTCCCTCAGATTACATAAACCCCAAAAACCTACAGTGTGCTGCCACCAGCCAGTGCTTGTGCAGAGACAGTCAAGCAGGGTTCCCCCTTGAGACTGCATGAGGGACTAACAACGCACTTTCTCCCCATTATCTGTGCACAGCAAACCAATGCATAAGGTGGCCTGAGCCAGATAAACAGAGGTCTGCTAGGGCAGCACCAAACTAAATCTATGATCGATTCCACAACATGGTGGTCGTGGTGCGGAGCAAGGGGCATGGACAGTCCATGCTATAGATGTACGGAGGTGGGGAGGTGGGGAGCAGATGAGGAGAGGCTGTCTTAGTCACGATGACATGGCGATTCCAAATGGGCGAAATGATTCGATGTGTCCACCGACCACCTAAAAAAAACCATTTCATGTGGCAATCTGCAAACCAGGGCTGTATCCATTCATGGCGATATGTCTTCTTAGCCCAGACACAGGCAAAGAGCTGCGCTGGGGAGAGCGCTGGGGAGAGCGCTGTGGACACGCTCATGGGACTCATAATACATTATAATCAGGATAATATTAATATCTTCACCTTTTACTGCAGCTACCACGATTGATGTCACCATACATTTTGGCACAAAATGCAGTAAATAATGTGTATTTTTTTTTGTACAAGATGCAAATTTTCAATTTTCATGTAAAAATATACCTTGGCCTACTTCCAGATTCCACAGTGCACATAGCTGCTAACTTAATTAGGCTGAGAGAATTGTTCATTCGCAAGCTGTCAGGGAATCGGCATTCTTTTGTCAGGTGAGAAGGTACGTTTTCTACCTCAAACCATCCTGTCTTATGCTTTTGTGCAAATGGGCCTGGAATGCCCTCCTACTTGCATTGTCAGGGTGGTCCAGGAAAAAAGCTAGGACTTTCAAATGGGGTTTGCGATCATGACATTCAAGGAATTGTATGTGTGGGGCAAGGGAAGTCCTACTCCTCTCAGAAAATATTCATTAAATGACCGACCATTCCATGTCAAAGTGTATAGGCTCTATCCTCACACAGCAGAACTATTCCACATCTTAGCTAGACCCACAGCTGCAGATTTTGACAGCACAGCTGCGCCTCAGAAGACACATAGGTCCAGATTTATCAGGTCGCAAAAAGTGATGCAAACCGGTGCAAAGTCTTGATAAACTATTTATTATCCAGTGCAAATCAGATTTGCACTCGAAATGAGCACTAAAGTAATGCAAAGTAGTGGTATGCACTGCTTTGAGCTAGTTTGCCTCAAGGAGGTGTCGCTGAAGTGAGGAATACAGGCCCACTCATGTAAAGTTCCGCTACTCTCTGCTTAACTCACTCTTGGCCTACATCAAGTTAGTGTGTAGCGCTGTGCAGCTTGTGTGTGGTTGCATGCCTGTGCATGGTGTATGAGTGGTACAATACATGGAGGACTCTAGGTTCCATTTTGGGAGGCCCAGGGCTGACTGAAGGAGCATGAGGAGGTAGATGATTTCCCCAGACAAATTTGTGGATTGCTGCATTCTTGAGAGCTGGGTGGGACACATATTGAAGGAAGGAAAAACCAGGCTCGGTACACTTCAAAGGGTGTTCTTTGGTTCTGAGAGAGGTCATTGGAAAGAGGCGTGGGTACATCTTAGGAGGAGATGAGGCTGAATAGAGAATCATAAGGAGTAGTGCTGATGCCCTGGGGTAACCTTTTGATTTTGCATATCACAGTAACTGGCATTCAGGTATGATCCTCTAGTCACTCCCATTGCCTGTGTTATAGAGCTATCAGATTTGGATTCCTTCCTATTGTGACAGACTGCTTTCTGGAGGAAGGGCAGGACAGAGGAGTGTGCACTTCAAAAGGAAGGAGAACCCCGAACACAAACTTCAAAGACTCTGACATTAAATCACAATTTGTCTCTGGAAATGGAAGAATAAGAAGGGGAGCTTGAGGCCCCCAAAACTGTCAACTGCCAAGCAGCCAGTCGGGCTGTGTGAGGAGGAGAAGCTCTCCAAGACTTATGCCTGTGACTAGGACTGGGAGCTACGGTTTGCCGGTCACCCAGGGAAATCTCAGGCCACCCGTCATGAGTACCTGCCTGCTTGCTAAGACCAGTGTGCCCTCTGCACAAGAGGAGAGCTTTGGAGGGAGAGAGATCCAGTGGGGGATCTTGGTGAGTGGATCCCCGTAGTGGGGTGTGGTGAAGTCACCCATGTACAGACTCATGTTGGTGACCCTGTGTGTCAGAGGGGTCTGCCATGAAGCTAGCCACTGCTGCATCAATTGAGTTGTTGCCCATGTGCAGGGTAAAGTCAGTGACCCCTATGCCAGTGAGGGCCGCCATGAAGATTGCATTACTGACGTGCTGATTAGGCCGTTACTCATTTGTGAAGCAAAGACAGCGACCTCGTATGCCAGATGAGGCTGCTGTGAAGGGCTGCATTACTGCCATGCCGATCGGGCAATTACCCATGTGAATAGTGAAGTCAGTAATTTTGGATGCCAGAGGAGGTCGCAGTGAAGTATGCGCTACTGCCATGCGGATTCTAGAGGAGAGGCGAGGACGCCATGGTGACGTGTGTGTGCCTGAGCCCCGTCTGAAGGATCCAACCTGAGCAATTGCCACCCTACCTACGAGAAGAATCAGAGGAACTTACCGTGCCACAAGAGGAAGTGCCATTGGTGACCAGCCACTGCCTCGGCAAAGTTTAGAGTGCTACCCACAGCAAGCAGTTTCTGCAGCCCTCTGTGACGTCTGAGTGTGGAATACTCCAGGGGACGCTGGTAGCGCAACTCCTGCAGGAGCGGGTAAGACTGATCGCAGGGCCATGGGCACAGGGGAACGTGTTCTACCTCATAGCACTTTAGGCGCTGAACCACTTTTGACTTTTGACTTTGGAAGTGTCGAAGTGGGACTCCTGAGACTCGGACTACTAGTGGGACCTAAACTAAATGTCTACTATTGAATGGAGAATAGCCATTACCATTAGAGAGAGAGGAAAGGGGGACTCAGGTACCTGCCTATTGAGCACTAGACTACTGACCTCATAGGAGTGTGTGTATTATTTGTGTATGTTGTATCATATATAAATACTCCTTTTTTCATAAAAGCAAGTACTTGTTTGGACAATCATTTATTGCTGCTATTGAACGTACTTTGAGTTGTGAGCCTGTGTTCACCCCCTGCATCTACCTCCCCCGAGAAGTCTCAGACTGCTTGATCCATGCTACTACTGACAGTCAGGTGCTGAAGAGGCCCAGTTGCTCAGGACCCATAGTAAGTTGGGCCCTGGGACATTAGGAGTAAAAGGCCTCTACCCCCACAGTTGGGCCCAATAGCTCCTGCTTCCCCTGTGGCCCCCTGAAAGGCGTTCTGACAACAGGAGAGATGCAGTAAGGTAAACAACGGCCTTGTTGATAGATGTGCAGTCACTCTTCCTCAATCTCCAGACAATCCGAGCTTTAGGTAGATGATCACATGGCCACATGGGTAGTCTTTGCGGCCAATGAGAGCATACTTCCTCCTGCAAAGTAGTGGCTTATTGTTTGATCCAGGAGTTAGGGGTTGAAGCTGGAGGAGGGTAGTGTTGGGACCAGCAAATGGAAGCCCTAGTGCTAGGTCAAGGCAGAGCAACATCCTGATGACTCCAGGCCTAGCCACAAGATCACTGAGGAGTTGAGCCTAATGGATGTTTGAGTTTGTCCCCAGCCATTGAGACTGTGGAAAGCAGAGCGCCCACCTGAAAAAGAAGCACCAGGAAGAGGCTTCAATGTAGAGAGAGAGCAGAGATGGAAGTAATGCTGAATGTGCAATACCTTCTCAAGAAAAACATAATAGAGGAACCAGCAAGTACCCCGCAATTGGGACAGGTGTTACACTAAAACACTCCACAAACAGAATTAATCGGAAAATTCAAGCCAGGATACATGCAAGATACATCATATCAAACTCAGCACCTAGCTTAGACCAAGGTGGCCAGAGGATTTCGTGTGACAGGAGGAAGTTACAGAGGAGGCAAAAGCAACCTTGATTTGGAAACAGGAATTCAAGAGATAAGGAGGAAATAAGTACATTCCCACCAGAAGCGGCTGCTGCAGGCAAGAGCGGTGAGGCGGTGGGGCCGGCTGGGGGGGATTTCGAGAGACAACCACGAGGGAAAATTAATTATTTATTTCATTTTCCCTTGTGGTCGTCACTCAAAATTACCACCCAGCCTGCCCCTCCGCCCCACCGCTCTTACCTTCAGCGGCCGTGGCTGATTCCCACAGAAAACGTCTGAAAACTCATTAGCCGCTAATGTAATTTATCACCTTCTTGGAGAAACCCCTGAATTCACTAAACAATATTGTGACCTCATAGCCACTCTACTCTTATCTTCCAAGTCAGACTTTTTCCTGGGAGACTTTAATCTTCACCAGGAACTCCATAATGATATTGGGGCCGATTCACAGAACTAATCTGAGATAAAATCCTAAACTTACTACTTTTGGTATCCACAGAATAACTTTACTACTACTAAGTTAAGATAAAATCCTAAACTTACTACTTTTGGTTAAACTTACTACTTTTGGTATTCACAGAATAACTTTACTACTACTAAGTTAAGATAAAATCCTAAACTTACTACTTTTGGTTAAAAGGACTCCTAACTTTACTACTACTAATTGCCTTCTGTGAATACCAAAAGTAGTAAGTTTAACCAAAAGTAGTAAGTTTAACCAAAAGTAGTAAGTTTAGGATTTTATCTTAACTTAGTAGTAGTAAAGTTATTCTGTGAATACCAAAAGTAGTAAGTTTAGGATTTTATTTCAGATTAGTTCTGTGAATCGGCCCTCCAGTGATAACCAGCTGTACTGGAAACAACCATGAATGGCTTTGCTTTGACTCCACCCATGTTAAAGGGGTTCCTATAGACCTAATCATAGAAGAGAAAGCTCCAGTTAGTGTTCAACAACAACTAGGCATCCATTAAGAATATCATAGAATGATCTCATTTTGCATAAACTTTGAATCATTGAAACCCTTTTTGGACCAAGGAAATTAACCAAATTGCTTCTGAGAAGCTGGGCTAATCTATCATCTCTCACATCAACTGATCATACATATTGATTTTTGTAGCAAATTATCATGAGACTTTATTGTCAACTATGAAATTGATTCCACTCCTTAACAAGCATTGGCATAGCCAATAGGTCCCGTTCTTTGGGATCTTATAAGTGTTTAGCTATATATTTTGAGTTTGCGTAAGTGTTTAAGCTCTTTAAATGCTGGTAAGTTGTATGTACCTGTGTGAATGTTTGCTTGTTATGGGGTTTTTTTGTGATGGGGGGGGGTGCATAAATAATAGGAGGGTGAAGGTTAGTTAGTTAGTTAGTGATAGTGAGAGAGTTAGTTATTGAGAGAGATTGAGTGTAAGTTAGTTAGTGAGAGAGTTAGTTAGTGAGTGAGAGAGAGAGTTAGTTAGTGAGAGAGAGTGAGAGAGAGAGTTAGTTAGTTTGTTAGTTAGTGAGAAGTTAGTCAGTCAGTTAGCGACTGAGTTAGTTAGTTAGTGAGAGAGTCAGTTAGTCGGTGAGAGTGAGTTAGTTAGTGAGAGAGTTAGTTATTGTGAGTGAGAGAGTTTGTTAGTTTTTTAGTTTGTGAGAGTGAGATAGTTATTTACTTAGAGTGAGAGTTAGTTAGTTAGTGAGAGTGAGAGAGAGAGTTAGTTAGTTATTGTGAGTGAGAGAGTTTGTTAGTTTTTTAGTTTGTGAGAGTGAGATAGTTATTTACTTAGAGTGAGAGTTAGTTAGTTAGTGAGAGTGAGTGAGTTAGTTAGTGAGAGTGAGAGAGTTAGTTAGTGATTGTGTGAGAGAGTTAGTTACTTAGTTAAACGGGCATTGAGAATTTACGTATGCAAATTGCTTTTGTCCGCACACCTGACGTGACCTTGTACGGGGAAGGGAGGGAAGGCAGTTCAGAGGCCATGTCTAAAGATTGACGAAGTGCATTATTTTTAGCCGGGTCTATTGTCTACAGTAATTCCAAAATGAAGATATGGATCAGTGTGAAAAATATAAACTATTCTTATTTAAAGCCCTCCCGGGTGCACTTTTAAAAATAGGCACGTCTGTACTTTCATATTTGTGTTCTGCCATTGTCTTTGACTTGTATGTGGCACATAGCAATTTCCGGTGCTACGCATTGCTACTCTTAGTGTGGGGTTAAAGCACAGATAACTTATCTGAGAAGCCCATGCAGGGTAGTGCTACTTGTGTGTCCATTGTTCTCGTTTTATACTTCTGTACCGGATTGTGTTTCACTTGTAAGGTAGGAGTGAAAACACAGCTTTTAAAGGAGAAATCACTTAAATATTGACTAAACCTGTATGTAGCTCCAACTCTGCTGCATGCATACTATTGTAGTCAATTATATTAGTACTGTTTTATATAGTGTTTCGTACCATTCGTCTATTTCTAGGCACTGTAAAAACCCGTGTTATTAGCCAATTTCTAACTGAATTTATATATTTATTCGATAGTCGTTGGAATTTTCTTTTTATTCAAAATTAGATGACTTATTGGGGGGTGGTGTAAAATATATATATATCTTTTTGTAATCTGACAATGTTAATTTCGCATTGCGGTTTTATTAGGTTTTTAAAAAAATTATTATTTATTGCGAGTATATATATGTATAGTGCGAACCTCGCCCTAGGCGGTGCGCAGTGAAGTACTCCAATGAATTTGCTCAGCGAAGCGCGGAACGTACCGGTTTGCATGTGAATTCTATATCTTGTGTGGGAATGGTTCACGTGCACATAGAATCGGGATGGTGCCTCCGTGGGTGAACTGGCCCATGTTCAGAGACTGGATTGTTTAGAGGTAGCGGTGGGCCAAGAGGCGCGTTCCTCCTGAACGGCTTGTACTTGTGTCCCGAGGAGTGACGTAGCCATCTGCTACTTGGTGATTTGTGTAGTTTAACCTCTCCAGGTCAGGGGAAGCACTGATTAGGATGGTTCCATGTGAGCAGAGACGACCACCTGATACATGTTTGGGTGCATGAACTGATGTAATAAATGGTTAAACCAGAGAGACAACTGGTCCCCTACAGAGTACTTTACTCCCACCTATGACCCCTCCCTGCGACCACTCGGGCACTTCCTGACTCCCTTGCATTAAATGAATTCGGAGTCATTCTCGTGCTCGCCCATGAATGCCTCTCGCCCACCCGGGGTGCGTCGATGGCACTTTGAGGCGCACATCAGCACTAATCTCCCTCTGATGGCGCCTGTCTTCAGATGCAGATGAAGCAGAGCTCGGGTTCCTTCACACCCACGCCAGTGGAGAGGCTGCCTGTGCGGTGTCAGCATGGCGAGGGTGTTATCATCTGTATAAATAATGCGCAGGAGAATTGATGCGCTCGGTATTGTGTGTGTGCTAATATTTGGCAGGGTATGCCCAGACGTGGGTGCCTTGCTCACTTTGCCACTGGATTCAAGATAGCCTGGCTGATGACGGCTGTAAGCCAGAAACCGGTCGCAGGATGCTTGTTTCCGTCCAGGAAAGACATGGCTTGGCAGTTCGGGCTGGACTGTTCCCATGAGGCACAGGGTCAGACTGATTTGCATATGGCCATGTCTGAACTGGGGTGGCGGAGTGAGCTAAAGAATGATGATGGATTAAACCCAGATCAGTTGACTGGGGGTGAGTGCTTGCAATGTTCAACACTCCGTCCATCATCCCCTTTGGTTTTGCTGTGCTAATATTTACCATCAATGGAGCCACAACAAGCCGAGCAGCCGTGTGATCGTGGCTTCTGCATGGAAAGTGAAGCCTGCACTGAGGCGTGGGAGAGCAAAGGCGGCTTTTGCTTTGACAGCAGAGCTGCCAGGCGGGCACGTGTTTACACAGTGTGATTTAATGTTCGTAAAACCCAAAGATCAGCAGTGAAAGGAAGGGGATTCAAGCTCGATTTGGAAAAGATAACAAGGCCAACAAGTGTGCAGCTGTCCAGCAACCAAAGCGAGGGGCTCGCGTTGGTGACCATAATCGTCTGCCTTGAGTTTGGAACCTTTATTTTGGATCACCAGCATTGCATTCCATGGGGTCACTGTCGTTTATAGTTTGATCTGCGCCGCTGTCTAACCTCTTTCCTGGGAGGTTAATGGTCCCGGTGGGCTGTTATGTGCACCCCTGAAAAATCAGAACTTCAAAGGCAAGTCTTATCTCTGAAAGGAATGAAAGTACAGCACCAACAAAAAGAAAACAAGCGCGCGCGTGCGCCTCGCGCTGAAAGTTAAAAAAAACAAGTTTGACGAGGAGAGGAGGAGGCAGCAGGGGGAGGGGAGAGAGGAATGGGCCTGCGCCTGTTTCCCTTGCGGGAGCGAGCAGGAACCATCTGTTAATTAGAAACAGATGGTTTCAAAGCTCGCTCCCGCAAGGGAATCGCCAAATGTGCACGCGTTGCCATTGAAAGCAATGCAAAGCGTGCACGTTTTTGGCAGAAAAAGGGAATCGATTACTAAAGGTCTCCTCCTAAGCAGCGCATGCGCGCTGCGTAGGCGAGACCTAAAAATGAAAATGCACCAGGCACTCAGTGAAAGTACTCAGAGTAGCTGACCCAATCCAATTTAAAATTTACAGCACCAATTGACACCTGCACCAAAGTGACTCAATTCTACTTCCAAAAACATTTCTAATATTCATCAAATGGTGGATTCTCAAAAACCTGAATCACTGACTGTTAAAATCAAGTCTAAATCCAAAGTTATATGGCTCAAGTTTAAATGCATTCACTGGCTCACTCTTTCTAAAGCAGTCTCAACTATTAAACGCCTCCATATATTGTTGACCTAAATTCATGCCATATTTGCCAAAAAAGCAGGAAAAACTTGAATGCAACATGTCTTAACATGATAAACAGCCTCCTATGATGATCAAGTACAGCCTTTCTTGAAAATGCCTGTTTTCAGCTCTGAGGACACAAACAACTATAGACCCATCACCAATGACCCATTTCTAACCAAACTGGTAAAAAAACTGCATCATAAATCAATTGTAACACTGGGGGGGGGGGGTATTTACAAGCCCCATTCTCCACCAGAGCGTCAATTTTTTTGACAGATCCGGTGGCCTTGTCATGTCCTTTAGGATATACAATCAAGAAGAGATCCCTCTGTCTGCAGGATGTAATAAAAGTGCTAATCGTCACTGATGTATATACACACGTGCATGAAACTGGCCTTCCACAATACGAAACACAAGTTTATTGGATACAAATTATCGTATTTATTCGATATATTACAGAAAATACAAATGTTTGAGGATTAATATATAATAAACAATAAATGACACAAGCGCCACCAACACAGCAAACACACTATTGTTCATACAGACCAGTGCATACCCACACATACACATACGCCCTAAAATATAAGGGTTCAAAACATTCTAAATACAGTTATATACAAAAAGCAAAAAAAAAAACTCTGATCAGCACAGTTAATAACACTGCGAAATCCACAATGGTTAAGTATAGGGAAAAGGTTGTCAATTCAGGGTTGTTTCATAGCTAGAAAACAATAGTTGATATAAATCATTAGACAGAATCAATTTCTTATTGGTATTGTTTTTTATATCAGGGGAAACAGATGAACATAGAAATTCCAGTGCTGATCAGAGTTTTTTTGTGCTTTTTGTATATATCTGTATTTAGAATGTTTTGAACCCTTATATTTTAGGGCGTATGTGTATGTGTGGGTATGCACTGGTCTGTATGAACGATAGTGTGTTTGCTGTGTTGGTGGCGCTTGGGTCATTTATTGTTTATTATATATTAATCCTCAAACATTTGTATTTTCTGTAATATATTGAATACATTTGATAATTTTGTATCCAATAAACTTGTGTTTCAGTATTGTGGAAGGCCAGTTTCATGCACGTGTGTATATACATCAGTGACGATTAGCACTTTTATTACATCCTGCAGGCAGAGGGATCTCGTCTTGATGTATTTCTCAGTTTCCCCTGCCTATGTATCATATCAGGGGCCCCCTTCTGTGTGAGTGTATGTCCTTTAGGATAGCTCTGTCATGTATACTCCATTTTACATACATCATCCCATCCACACGACTATAACAATTCTAAACAGGTGACCTTTTACCTAATAGCTTGCTCCTGTCTCTTCGACACCAGGCTCTCAATCTTCTATCTGAATCCCTGTACCTGACGTACATAAACATGTCCCCAGGCACCGCAAATTTATTCTGTATAAGGGTCACCACTTTTTTCATCCTTGGCCAACAGCCAGCTGTGCATGTTCACACTTATTCTTTAGAAAAGCATCGGTGATTGTTTTCAAAACATTTATGATTGTTTTCAAAACATTCATGGTTGTTTTCAAACATATCGATTCTAGAAAAAACCCTGGAGTGACCACTTTAGTATAAAAGACCCTCACTCCCCCCTACAAATTAGAGGTGAATTCCTTCCAAGCTGAGACTGGGGTCCTGCATGCCAAATCTCTGAAAAGCAGTGGTCTGACATCCCTTGCGGGTTGTCATCCTCGACGCAGAGACGGGGTCATTCGTTCTAAACCATCAGGTGAGGGGGCTGGTTCATCCCTAGGAGTTTCTTGGCTGCCCATACATACACCTACACATCCAGGTTAGGTTAGGTACATTTTAGCAAATTACTTAGGGCTTGCATTTTAGGAATATGCAAGTGATACTATTTTTATCTGAACTGTTTCTGTTCATCTTATTAGCACTATGGTAGAAATGTATCTACTATTCACTATATTGGTACTAGCAATCTCTTTTGTATGCTTCTGTCTCCTGATTGTCGCAGCACATATGTTTTACACCAGGCTGTCGCTGGACCAATAAATTCTTATTGAAACGTACTAATTGCCATCCTGTGTGTTCTCTGAGAGAAAGCAAGCATGAGTGTCTGAGCGAAAAGTACTGTACTGTTTTCCACGATCCCTGAGGAATCAGGGTTGTCATGTTCAGTGGTTGCCCAAGACTACCTACGCCACTGTAGAATACAGGGGGGTGGTAGTGGCACTGTAGAGCCAGCTGGTTTAACAGCTGAGTAGTTCAGTCATGCTTTCTCAGAAAGTCCTACCCACACCTTCTCAGAGATGTCTAAAGTGGGAAGGGAAATCCGCCTCAGCTGAGCAGGTATACTCTGTGTATTGGCTGAAGGTTTAGCAAGCTTGTAAGGATAGAAGGTTCCCACATTGTGCAAAACCCTTAGTTATTCTTCCCCTTTTGAGAATGCCTGACAACGCGAGTGGTTCGTGCTCTCAACATCACAGAGAACTGCAGACATGTAGTTACTATGAAATTGTTAGAACACAGCGTACCTGCAACAGGTGGCTGTGTTATCTTCGTGATCGAGGCACACGAGGTGTTCGGATCAGAGGTATTCTATTCTTGGGTTCAGTTCCCACCTTCAGATCCAGTGACTAAATTGTTTCACACATACATTGTAGTTGAACCACCAGATGAATATATTGCATAGGAAAACTTTGAAGTCCCGTTAACTTACCAGCAGCATAAAAGCTGGTGTAAAGGCATCCTCCCACACACAACATCTGTCATGAGACTCGGTCCGCTCAGCATAGAAGGAGCGACCAGGAAGGTCTTAGCGACATACACTCCACATCCTGAGCTAGATAGACGGTGAATGAAGTCCGTAAAATATACAAAGACATAGTCAGGCTATACACACACATTGTCCAGTTTGTCATGCGAACATTGACAGTCCAACCTGCAAGAAATGCTCCAGCTGGTCCACATCAGACCACATCTATAATTAACCCACGGACAGTGAAATCAGTAATAGGGACAATTTCTTCCAAATGGGAGCAAATTCCGTTCTGGATAGCACAAAAAATTGCACAGCTGGAAGTAGTATTTCCCCATGCGGGTCCGCAGGAAAAACATAGAATGCTAACAGTTTGCTTGCCAATGGGGATGGTTCCCTCGATTGAGGATTGTACCACTTGGGGAACAATCTTTGCTGCAGTTTACGTCAGAATACACGGTACCCCTTCCTTAGCAGTTGTTCCAGAAGTATTGAAACAAATACAGAAAGAGTACGGAGCAGGACCTGCCCTGGACTTGGGAATGAAACTGATGAGTAATTTTGCCCAAGTCTCTGCAATCATGCTGAGCAATATAAAGGGGGAGGCAGCAGCAGTGGCCATACACAGCCGCCTAAGGGAAATAGCACCTAGAAATAGGAAGCGAGAATTACCAAAAATTATCGAAGAATTCTAGGCTGAATTAGGTAGAGATAATTTGGGAGCCAAAGCAGGGAAGCCACAAATGGCAGGTAATCCCGACAAAGACAACTCAAAGCAAGCACCCACTTCTTCTAAAAAGAAATGGGAAAACAAAAATTCTGAAAATAACAATTCAGAAAAGAATTCCCGATCAAGGGGTGGGTCTCCCCAACGGGAGTCCTCTGAAAAGAGGTATAACCTTAGGAATTGTGATAACATTAGAAAACCTGCTAGGTATCAGGACACTGATACACGTTCCTTTCGTTCCTTTCAGGGTTCATCAAAAAACTCGGAGAGGGACGGGCGACCAGAACAAAAGACAGAAGATCGACCAAAGACAATAAGGGAAACACATCGCACTTCAGATTATATTATCAAGCAGGAAGAGCAACCTAAAGCAAAACCTCAATTCAAAAAGAAGAAAGTAGCTGGCTTAAAAATCAGACATGCCCAGGTTACTGAGAGCTCATATTCTGAACGGGGAATGGGCTCTGACGATGCTACACAGCGCGGCAGAAGTAACAGTAGCTCGCCAGAACCTGAAGAATTTTCTGGTGACAGCAGTATTGAATGAACACATCACGGTGGAAACACCTGATACGAGAGTTAGTGTCCTGCATAGACTGTATGAAATTCCACTTCAAATAGAGGGGTTGAAGGTCTCTTTTGGGAGAACTTAACATATGGATATGACATACTGCTAGCAGAAAGGGACTGGCCGCCTGAGTTTGTGATGGATTGCCCAAAGGGGGAAAGCGCCATTTTGCCTGCTTTCTCTGACCTCGTTCCAGAATTATTAAAACATTCATAAGCGCAGGAGCGGGCGCTAGCGCTAGCTCCGGCATTATACCGCAACCATGTAGGGTGGGACGTGGAGTCAACTCACCACAAAATCCCATTGAAATCTACTCCAAATCCACAGAGACAGTACCCTATAAAAAACAATGCAAAGAGACAGGTCAAAGAAATTCTAGACCAACTCGAATATCAAGGTGTAATTGAGATGTGCACCTCCCCGATGAATAATCCCTTGTTTCCAGTAATGAAACCTGACAATACATATCGTCTAGTTTTAGATTACCGACATTTAAACACATGCACGTGAATATTTGCAGTTCAAAATGTACACAGTGCCGCATTAATGAATAACATTGTGCGGAAGAAATACAAAACAACATTAGATATCTTGAATGGATTCTTCTGCCAAAACATAGCTCCAGAAAGCAGATATTTGACAGCATTTTCCGCGCTCAGCACTCAGCGAAATTTTTGTTGTTTGCCTCAAGGGTATAAGAAGAGCCCGGGCTATTCTCGGCAAGAGTGTCAGAAATATAACAAACATGCGATGAGGAGGCTCTGTCCTATGTAGATGACATCTATCTGATGAAGGATGAATTACTTGAACACTTGAACAGGGTGAACAACATAATTGTGGGATTCGCCAATTTGGGCTACAAATTTAATTTTAAGAAATCTAAAATTGCCCATCTCAGTGCCTGTTTTTGGGATATGAGCTATCAAGTGAAGGCAAGAGCCTGTCAGCCAACTTTTTAGAAAAGTGCGCGCTGCTCCAACCTCCAAAGACTCTCAAAGGTTTGCAATACATTTTAGGATTTCTAAATTGTGGCAGTACATACATTCTAAATTACGCAGAAAGAGTAAAACCCTTCTATGACTTAATCAGACCTGATTTCACACCACATCAGTGGACACAGCAACACACAGATACTCTCCGTTCAGGCTGACATGATAGCATTTAAACACTTGCACACACGTGTAAATTCTACAAACTTGGTGATCCGGGTTGTCCCAGTTTATCAGGATATACTTCTCTCACTTTAAATGAAGGTGAGACAGTCCCAATTGCATACAAATCACATTTATACACAAATGCTGAAATGCGATTTGCGGCAACTGAAAAATATTGACCACAGTACAGACTGCTGTAGTGAGAGAAAGAGCACTAGCACAGGGGAAAAAAATTATCGTTGTAACCCCGGTACCAACTTTAGAAGCTGTTTCCAAAGCAAGCATTCCAAATGCGAAAGCATTACATCCACGATGGAAACAATGGGCTAATTCTGTCACTGCAACAGATGTAGATTACAGATATGATTCTACATTAAAAACGCAAGCGTTCCTGCAGTACGAACAAGAATACCCTCTCCCAAATGAAATCTTGCCTCTAGAAAAATATGAATACATCATTTACACTGATGGATCTGCTCAGCCTGCCATAGGAAGTAAACAGCAATATAGCACTGCATGTGCTATAGTGAAGGGTCGCATGCGTGATGGTAAGTTCCATCCCAGCAATACGACTACACAATCTCTAGGAGATTGTACAGCGCAGTTGGCAAAGCTGAAAGCCCTGATGTTGGCACTACAGTACACAAATCGGGAATTCCCTACGCTGATAGTGTGCGAATCGTTTTACTGTGTGCAGTCTTACAATGAATATCTTCATTACTGGGGCCAGAATGGGTTTAGAGATTCCAAGGGTTGCACAATTAATCATAAATTGTTATGGGAACAAGTGGCAAAGCTGAAAGAATGCCTGTCACGGGCTCAAGTTATTCACACCTTGAGTCACCAGAGTGTTGGCATACACGTTGAAGGGAATTCACTGGCTGATGAAGCCACCAAGGCGACAGTACGAACTGCTGCCGTTGCTGCAATCACTCGTTCTAGCACGAGGATAGACGGAGACATACTGATAGCTGTCAATGCCTCTAAGAACGGCTCTGCCGTTCCGAAAGGCTTTCCACTCAAATATTCCTATAAATTAGATGTGCAAAACACACCGTATGCTCAAATTCCAGGAGTGGGGGATAGAGTTATACCAAACACAGATTAGGTTTAATTCTAGCTGCACACGAGGGTCTGGGCTCTGCACACGCAGGAGTCACTGCTACAGTTTTGTTACTAAAGCGGCGATTCTGGTGGCCAAGTTTGTCAAAACAAACAAAGGCTTATGTCTTAAAGTGCGACATCTGTCAGCAGATAAAAGGTTCCACTGTAGCACAGCCACCACAAACACCATTACTCATTTCAGACAGACCTCTCGCTTGTGTCTATTTGGACCACTGCGGCCCCTTAAATTCATACGGGGCTTACAAGTACATCTTGGTGGCAGTGGATTCATGCTCTAGATTTCTATGGGTTTGGCCTCAGCGCTCGGCTGACGCTCGAACTGTTATAAAGGATTTGCGCGTCTTCATTGGGACATACGCAATTGGCACGTTACATTCTGACCGTGGCCCTGTGTTTAGATCTCGGGCTTACAAGGAAGCCATGGAAAGTATGGGTGTGGCCTTGCAGTACTCCTCCCCCAACCATTCCGAGGGAAATTCGGTGTTGGAGAGGACTAACCGGGACCTAAAGCAATCATTAACAGCAAGGGTATTATGTGCGGGCGGTAGTTGGGTCAATTACCTATACCGGGTCCAGAGGGCAGTGAATAATATGCCAAGAAAATCCTTGGGAGAACGTACCTCCTATGAGCACCTGTTTGGGACAAGAATATGGGTACCTGACCTCGATTGTGCCAGCACAGTGGCGGATGTAAAACCATTTGAAATGAATGATCGTTTGGCTGTTTTACAGGAACTCAATGAATCTCGGGCATTACAAAGCAACGTCCAAGTAAAACGCACCACCACTGGGGAAGTGAAACCGGTTCCGGCAAGACCTGTCTGCATTCCAAAGGTTGGGGACCTGGTCAGAGAAAAGATCGTGGACAAGAAGGAGTTTGGGCCATCTTACAGAACACCTGTATCTGTCCTGGTGGTTCAAGGAACAAGAACAGTACTTCTTCCACCTCTTGCCAGCCGATAAGAAAAAAGATTTATCTCCATTGATCTGATCAAACCACACTATGTGGCTGATTCTCAACAGCAGGCCGCGTGGAGTCCTGAGTAGCTGCAGATCTCCTCTCGCTACTATACAGGAAGTTCAGATGGAAAGACTAATAACGTTTCAAGACTCCTCTGTGTAAGATGCCGGCGTAACCAATAACGGAGTACAAATTACACCTGTTGAAACAGAACAACACCAAAATACTACTGAAACGCAAATTGCGATTCGGTCCAACAATGAACTTTACATCAACGTGTCTTCACAAGAAGCAACTGCCAGTTCTACAAACACTGCTGAGCTTCCAAAGATAGATCGAACTGCGTCTGGCTACTTCATCTTCGATGACTTCACTTCAGATCCAAGTGAAACTGAACAAATGGCACCCGTTTCCAAGAAAGAACAATTTCGACAATTCTGTCTCTGGCTAAAAATGACTTACTTAGTGTACCCTTGGTTGCATCTTTGGTTTGCATTAGGGATCCTTTTCCTGTTAATATGGATTGGTATTGTAACTGTCTTTTTCTTACTACTGAATGGACATTACCTCCCACAACGCTCTGCAGTCCAACCTGTGAACTTGGTCTTGAAACCACATCCGTCATCACACCGTGAACAAAGAGACTTGTCCCTAGTGAACATTTCAGCAGATCTAGTACAGGAAGGTATAGTTTGGGATAGGGTTTCATTTGGTCCCACCGAACATTGGAAAATTCCACACGTGTTCAAAATTTCAATGAATGACTTCATTACCCCAAGTACACTCTCTGAAGATTGGGACATTGAGACTGTAAATATTATGCTTTCAGATTTAGAACAATCTGCTGCATTTTCTTACAGGGAATTGTATGAAGATACACCTGACTACGATAGCATGTTTTGTTACCAACATTATGGTCATCACTTTTTGCACAGAGCTAGTGTTCCACGAGTTGTAAACACTTACCACCAATGGGATCATTGCCAGACACCACCTAAAGGTAGTTCTGCCACATTCGCACAGAAATTTGCATACTTTTCAGGGTTCAATACATCAGACCCAATGTCATACTACTATAGGTTAATACAGACTAATGCAACTGCGAAGAAAATGATGCAGACAAATATCAAGCTCATATATTCAGCACCTTTCATCTCCCAACTGTCTATACAAGGTTTTGACTATTGGAGGGACACGATAGACACAAAATCCATCTAGGGGACGAAAGATTGGCAGGTTCAGGGAACAGAGGCTTCATTTAGAGCTTGCCTCATACCGTTACAGATAATATTCCTGAACAGAACAGTGCAACAAACAACCTGCTACGGGTTTGCAAAAATAAAAGACCTGAAAACACCACGCATCCCCTCGCCCATACCTCTTGAAGGTATATCGAATGACACACTGATTAGTGAGGAGGCACTGGGTGCAATGCTACAGAATGGTACTTACAATTCAATTCAATTTAATTCAAAAATCTTTATTCGGATCCAGATATATCCATAAAAGCACAGGTCGAAATAGCTGCATATAGTACACAAATCAAATCAATTCAATTCATAATAGGATAGCATATAAACACGATTTCCAATACAGCCCACTTAATTTATGCCTGTCCTATATCATGAAAAAGGTTAAAAGACAAGTCAATAAAACATCCATAATTATTTTTTACTGTAAACATGGATACAATATCAATATAAAATCAGTAAAAACAACCTTCATAAAGTGCACATTGTGTTACGGGCATGTACAGCAGCTTTCAAAAACGAGCCTACATGAAAAATGAGTTCTTCCTCTTCCAATTTGAGGATTTTCATGTAGGCTGCTTTATACCACTTTGCATATTTTAAGTAAAATTTACAAAAGAATAAAAAGTGTAACGTTGTTTGCCTACTTCGATCGTCACAAGGGCATGGCAGTTGATCAAGATTGGCATTATACCCCAGGGAAAAGCAAAGTAAAAATTTCACTGTGTCAGCCCTTAGACGGAAAAGGAGTCCTCTCTCCCAGCGGCCTATCGGTTTTAAGAGGTAGCTAGATGGCAAATGAGAGGCAACCTCGATAGACATATACCTGGCAACAGTGGTTTTCTGAACCTCCTTTTCATGTCTTACTTTGCTATAATGTGCATATAGGGCCTCCCGAAGGTTTTTTTTATTTATGCCATCTAAGTCAGTAGGGTTTAAAAAGACGTGCTCAAGGTTCACGCTACTCAGGCTCTCCCTCACTGCGGCAAGCCATGGTATTTTCCCACCCTTCTCGCACTTGAGACAATCTATTATTATATCTCTGGTTAGGGTTGCTGCCGGATTTTTCCAAATTGCAAGCCAAAATATGGCAGGGCGGGCCTTTATATAATCTTCAACGTAAAACAGTTTCAATTCACTGTGGCAAACGTACTGTGATGCAGAGATCGGGGCTCCCAAGAGTTTTCGACAAAGTCTGTTTTCTTCGCCCTGAATACTATTACTCTTTGTGAAACCCCAAACCTCTGCACCGCATGTTGCAGTTAGGATGCATTGTGATTTAAAAATGTTCATAATAGCTAAGACTACCTCTGTCTTTTTGGGCTGTGGGAGACCAAGGATTGAATTAATAGCTTTGGAAAACTTGATCCTACTGTGCACCACATGGTCAGCCCAAGAACCACTTGCTGCAAATACCAGCCCCAAATAGGGAAAAGTGTAAGTGCGTTGTAAACTTTGGTTGTCAATAATAATAGAATTTAAAAGATACTTTTTCGGCCCACAAGCCATTATAAATGATTTTTTAAAATTAGTACACAAATCAAGGCTAGCCATAAAATCTACAAAACCTCGCACTAAAACGCGTAGGGCATTAGGTGTGCGGCCCATTAAAACCGCATCATCGGCATACAATAGGGCGGGGAGTATATTGCTATTGGTTTTAGGAACATCATTTGAAAGTGTTATCAGTGATTTATGTAAATCATTGATGTATAAAATAAAGAGGAGAGGGGCCAGGACACAGCCCTGCCTGACCCCTCTACCAACTTCAATAGCGTTAGAGACCTCCCCGCCTTTATTGATCCTCACCCGGGCTTTCAAGTCTTTGTGCAGATAGGCTAAAAAATGAACTAAAACCTCATCCATGCCATATTTTAAAAGGATAGACCATAAGCGTGACCTGTTAACAAAGTCAAAGGCTGAGGTAAGATCCATAAAAGCCAAATAAATAGGGGATTTTTGGGCTATAGTGTATTTACCTATGGTCAAGTTAAGGTTTAGACACTGTTCAATTGTGCCTATTTTACTTCTAAACCCCAACTGACATGGTTGTAAAATACGATCTTCCTCAGCCCATTACTTAATCTTATTATACAGGATCCTCCCTAAGATTTTCAACGTGTTATCTATCAGGGAGATCGGTCTATAACAGCTTGGATTGGATCGGTCACCCTTTTTAAAAATTGGTACAATAATGCTAGTTGACCATGTGCTTGGAATCGGGGCATTTGTTAGATTATTAAAAACATTTAATAAAAGAGGCGCCCAGAACTCAGGTTTGTGTTTAATAAGGTCGATAGGTAGCCCATCAGGTCCAGGGGCTTTGTTACCCAAACTTTGTTGAATGGCATCCTCCACTTCCGATAAAGAAATCGGAATCCCAGTGGGAGCTTTATATTCAACCGGCTCGTCATTTTGTATTTGAGCTGAATAAATCATAGAAAAATGTGCTTCCCAAGCCTCACTGGTTATATTGCAACTTATCGGAGTCAGTGATTGTCCCATGGACCTCATATCTTTAACCGCTGCCCAAAAACTATTCCCATTCTTTAATTTAGCAGCACATGCAAGGGCGTCCCAGCACTCTTTTACAATTTCATCCTTCCTTAGGGTAGTGGCTGCCTTATACTTAAGCCTTAATGATTTAATAAGAGCAGGGTCTCTAGGATTCGTTGAAAGTGCCTTACGAAGCTGTCTGTTAGCTGAGGAGCAGTCACTATTGAACCATCTTGGTCCATGTTGTACATCCACACAAGGTTTAGATAACATAATTTTGATACCCTCACAAAATTTCGCAAAAGCACCGATTACCTCAGGGTTGTGGCCATGTAACGACAGACAAATGTCGATGGGTATCGGATAGTCCCTTACCATCTTATAAAACAGATCAGTGCTGTCAACTCCTCGCCAAACTAGTCTTAGCTTGTCAGCAGTGGGGTTCAGATTCCTAGCACCACACTCTTTAACATATATCGGCTTAGGGGCGATATTCAATATTTTTTTAATGGGATTATGGTCACCATGGACTGTTGGGACGACCTCGGCTTTCAGCAAAAAATCTTCAAGTGTAGGGGAGATAAAAACATAGTCAATAGTGGAAGCACTGCCCCTGCCTCTAAATGTTGACACAGGGGGGTTATTGTTATTGGTTATTGCAGCGATTTCCATTACATTGATTAAGTTATTATTGTGCAGATGATCCGATAATTCTACCCCCCTGTTACACTGGGGAGCCTTGGGGATAGAGTCTATACCTGGAATATTTGCCATGGGGATTTTAGCATTAAAGTCTCCCTCCAAACAGATACCGGCTAAGTTATCAAAGCCTTTTGAAGTTGCAGTGTGGAGATAAAATCGAACAGTTTAATAAAATTCATGTTTGGTAAGGTTTGAAAATCGTTATTATAGAAATTGAGTAGGCAAATAGATACACCCCTTTTATGGATTAGTGCCTGGAATTTGTCACTTTTAGTGTCTATGGCCTTTGCGCTATCTTCAGCAGAGACGTTGACCCAAATTGAGAGCCCGCCTGATGGGCGGCCTAACTTGGGGATTGGGGCGACAATATTAAAACATTCGAACCCTTCAAGGTATAAATCTTGCGTAGCCCAGGTCTCCTGAAACATAAGAATGTCCTGTTTTTGAACTATTTTTAACCAGTCTGGTAAAGTTATTTTAGATGCCTAACCAGCAACATTCCAGCTTAGTATATTTAAATTTGTATCAACAGTAGACTTAATTGGGGTATCATGCTCACATGGCTCTGGTGGGTGGGTATTTAGTGTAGGGGTGGTCTCGTTGAGTGCTGGTGAGGGTAACAGTCAATCCTGGCTATCCAAACCAGACAATATTGAGAACCTATTAGGTATATTTAGGAAGGGAGGGTCATTAGTTACAAACCTGGGGGTCGGTTTATAAAAGTAACCCAGTGGCAATGACCAGATATGAGTTGGGTTGGTGGTATTAACCTCATGTACCTTTAGTAGTGATCTAACCATAGATGGATTTCGAAAATTGCTCACTACGCAGTCCCCCTCTATGTTCTTTGATGACGCCCCCACCCACCCTACTCTTCGTACCATGATAATGTCATTCATGTTTGACACCTTAAACCCTCTATGTTTAGATAGCCAGTCCGTGCTCTTATTATGTAGTTGATCCCACGTTTCTTCTTGGTTTTGCTTAAGGGTGGGTACCCCTGCTAATACCAATACATAGGGACACGCTGCTGGTGGTAAACTCAAGACCTCCCTACTGGGCTCGAGGGTTCTCGGTGAGTCTGGGACACCCTCGCTCAAACAGCCTAACCTAGAATTTACATTAACTGGATTGTTCACACATTCATGATGAGGGATAGAGGGCATATGCGGGATGGTGACAAGCGCGCCTCGAACGCCACCAGAGTTGGAGGGATTTTCGGGCACAGCAGTATGTTTCAATAGAAAGCACTCCCTGACTTTGCTACATGTTCCACAAGAACCAATAGGTGCGATAGATGTTGATGAAATAGACTGTAAATTAGAATTAGTGTTAGATACAGTCTCAGTCAGCGAAATCAAATCCCCCTCCCTAGTAACAACAGGCTCAATAGTTTTTTGTTGTTGGCTTAATTTGTTCACAAAAGTGTCTAAGCGATCTAATCGCTTCCATAAGCAAATACAATTTTTATCTATTAAATCTTTGATACGTTCAAAAACAATGTCTTTAACAGAGTTAATAAAAGTGTCTCCAGATCCACTATGGTCAAAGGTGGGGAGAACAAACTCGGTCTGGGTGCTAGTAGGACAACACAGATCCGTATTTAATTCGGTCTCTGCAGTAACAACATTCTGTGTGGGCAATGGGGGCTGTATCCATGAGCTCATAATAGTACGGGAAGAACTGGAACGAGTAGGTTGTTTCCTCTTGGAACAAACAGGCTTGCCGAGCTTCCTTTTACGTTTGGCCCCTAGAGCTGTGGCTGATGTTGGCGAGCCCGTGTTTAGCATTGGTTCAGCGATGTTGTCTCCCTTACAGTTCTCAATAGGAAGATCCACATCATCCTGACTAGGTCCAGTAAGTCATAAGGTGCTTGGTGTAATTGCTGATGCACTACAGGATGTGGTGGGAAAAACAGGATCGGCTAGGGCAGCTCCTAACATGTGACCAGTCTGTTGAGCCTCAACTCCAAGGGATAGGCGCCTTTCAGTTAGTTCGATCTCATTAGCAACTATACTAACTGCCCTTTCTAGCATGCTGTCGATACTGGTGGTGACAGGCCGCAGGGGAATTGCCCCATTACGCTTCCCCATAATGAGTGCTCGAAAATAGAATGGTACTTGCAATTCTTCAGCTCCCAATTGGAAGGGATGGCTGGTTTGGCCTATCAACACAAATAGGTGTCAAGCGAGATTCAAGGGTAACACCAAAGGGATTAATATCCATAGGCCTGACCCACGCTATGTACACACAGACGACCCAGGGGTAGTGACTTCTTATAGTGTTGGGAAGTTGTGCCTAGAATGGCTAAAAACCTCAACACTACAACAGGTGAAACAACACTAGTCCCTTCTATCAGACAACATGGATCTTAGGGATTTCTTGTTAGGTCCCAAGAAACCGCGTAAGAAACGCTTCTTGTATGCCATCTACAACGAACTATGGAAAGTTTCCCAACAGGATGCTGCTGAGAGATTTCGTGAAATTGATAGGATTCACCTCAAAAAGGCCCTGGCTATGGTAGACAATGGTATGACCACACTTTCTTCACGTATTTATTCATTGGGCAACATTGTGTCCTCTGCAATAGACATAATGGAACAAGATTTGTCTATTCTACAACATGGGCAATCTCAATTTCGCTCCATTATGCTTTTAAGCTGGACACTGCAATCATTGCGTTCAGGCCACGTGCCATGGAAATACATTAACAGCACAAGTTAGTTTTCGGTTTACAATCTAACCGACAGACAGTTGACTATAGCACGCAGAGATGCAAAGTACACCATGCTGCTCATTGAGAAATTGGAGAAGTTACTCTTCACTGTAGCAGAGTCATCATCTACTGAATGGTTCATTCATGGCTACATCACACTGCCAATCACGACATTTCAGTTCCAATACTGCCTTAGATACATCAAAGCAGGCAGATATGAAGCATTGGGTGAAGGGTTCATACAGGAACCCTGGGAGTTACCTTATAGATATAGGTGCAGACACAAGGACACAGAAGTTTTCTTAAGTGGTAAAGACTGCGGGAAGGCTTTAAGTGGGTCTTTATTGTGCAAAGAAGTGTCACTTCATTGAACGTGTAATGCGTCAAAAGCAAACTTATCTTGCTACTTGAAGGGCTCCCCAGCTGCCGAGATTCATCCGGTTTTTGAATTACTTTCGAATGGAAGTTCTTTTGTGCTGAATGATCAAGGCTGTTGTGGAATGACGCCAAGCATCGCATATCTAGTCACAGTAAACTTCAGGGTTGTTTGCTGTAAGCAAGTATTGTTTCCCCCGGCTCGCACAGTTAGGGAGGCACCACTGTGGCCTTCATTGAATGTTTCCAGTATAAGGTTTGATTCGTTGAGCAGACTGAAAGCCATGTTGTTTCAACAAAATGTGGCCTTTACTTCAGCCCGAGAGACTTTTGACCTCCAGGTTGCAAGTTCTTCAGCAGAGATACAGGCCCTAGTCCGTACGAACTTCCCGATCCATCTTAACATGTCTGATAGGAGTGGGCTCGTACACTTATTTAAGCGACTTGGATCAGGTCTCTTAACCACCTTTCAGACCATCTTTGGAGTAATTCCAGCCTTCATACACTCCGTACTTGGAAGCGTTTTAGGAGGGCTTCCTTTGGTACTGCTTTCGGTAGCAGGCATCCAGATGTTAATACTCTTGCTTCTCAATGGACGTCGCAATCCCTCACGAAATGGAGAGAACACTGCTGGAACAACGTTGCCATGAGCGCATGGTGTTCTACCTGACTACGCCTCGGCTTTGAGAGCTGAGTGAGCATTGGTTCCTGTCTTTCAGATCGGTCTGGCTAGACTGTGTCCTGCCTGTGTTCCGTTGCCTCTTCTGTGGATTCGGCTGCATGTTAGACCTGTGTCTGACACTTCCATCTGTTGCGCCGCTGGACATAGAAGAGCTATTGGCACCTTTGCAGGACTACCATACCCAGCAAGCATTGAGGCACGAAGTCCCACTGGGGCGGGTCAGAATGGTATATAGTCCACACAGCTGCCGATAATTTTGTGAATAGCCAGTGAACAAGGGCATGGAGACCGAAATGCATTTGGCATTGTTTATTTTGTGGGGGAGATAGTACGCTGTGCCTGCTGCCTGAAATAAACTATGGAGGTATTTACCTACTGTGTTGGCGTTTCCTCAAGGGCAACCTTTGTGTTATGGAATTTAAATTGCGGCGCGCCTCGTCGCGGAAATGCCCCGCCGCCCCAATAGCGGACCAACAGCACTTGGAGTTCCGGGTGCCATGAGGAGTTGGTAAATCCAGTATTTTTCGGAATGAACATTAGCAGGTATTGTGGTGCGTCTCCCCCATAGAACCCACTTGGGGAATGCAGTTTGAACATTCACAAATATCAGACAGCACCCACTATGGATTTGTTATGGACTACCATACCCAGCAAGCATTGAGGCACAGTCCCATCAGACAGCACCCACTATGGATTTGCTATGGACTGCATACCCAGCAAGCATTGAGCACGATAGTCCACACTGGGGCTGGTCAGAATGGTATATAGTCCACACAGCTGCCGATAATTTTGTGAATAGCCAGTGAACAAGGGCATGGAGCCCGAAATGCATTTGGCGTTGTTTATTTTGTGGGGGAGATAGTGCGCTGTGCCTGCTGCCTGAAATAAACTATGGAGGTATTTACCTACTGTGTTGGCGTTTCCTCAAGGGCAACCTTTGTGTTTTGGAATTTAAATTGCGGCGCGCCTCGTCGCGGAAATGCCCCGCCGCCCTAATAGCGGACCAACAGCACTTGGAGTTCCGGGTGCCATGAGGAGTTGGTAAATCCAGTATTTTGGGAATGAACATTAGCAGGTACTGTGGTGCGTCTCCCCCATAGAACCCACTTGGGGAATGCAGTTTGAACATTCACGAATATCAGACAGCACCCACTATGGATTTGTTATGGACTACCATACCCAGCAAGCATTGAGTCACGAAGTCCCACTGGGGAGGGTCAGAATGGTATATAGTCCACACAGCTGCCGATAATTTTGTGAATTTCCAGTGAACAAGGGCATGGAGCCCGAAATGCATTTGGCGTTGTTTATTTTGTGGGGGAGATAGTGCGCTGTGCCTGCTGCCTGAAATAAACTATGGAGGTATTTACCTACTGTGTTGGCGTTTCCTCAAGGGCAACCTTTGTGTTTTTGGAATTTAAATTGCGGCGCGCCTCGTCGCGGAAATGCCCCGCCGCCCCAATAGCGGACCAACAGCACTTGGAGTTCCGGGTGCCATGAGGAGTTGGTAAATCCAGTATTTTGGGAATGAACATTAGCAGGTACTGTGGTGCGTCTCCCCCATAGAACCCACTTGGGGAATGCAGTTTGAACATTCACGAATATCAGACAGCACCCACTATGGATTTGTTATGGACTACCATACCCAGCAAGCATTGAGGCACGAAGTCCCACTGGGGCGGGTCAGAATGGTATATAGTCCACACAGCTGCCGATAATTTTGTGAATAGCCAGTGAACAAGGGCATGGAGCCCGAAATGCATTTGGCGTTGTTTATTTTGTGGGGGAGATAGTGCGCTGTGCCTGCTGCCTGAAATAAACTATGGAGGTATTTACCTACTGTGTTGGCGTTTCCTCAAGGGCAACCTTTGTGTTTTGGAATGTGTATATATATATATAGATATATATACATCTATATATCCTACTGACAGTCACCAGTAAGTAGTTATGGTTAGGACCCTTTGGCATCGTTTGACGAATCTTCACGAAATTTTCCACACAAAGTGTGGCGGTAATTCTAATTGTGCATGGTACATTTCGGGGCAATCTGTCAAGTGGGGGCTGAGAAAAAGAGGGGGGGGTCAAAAAAAGTGCGTTTCCCATGCTAATTCCTGTAGGAGTTTTGAACACGACTACCTCCCAAACTGCTGGACGGAATTACACCGAATTTGGCAGAAAGGTAGGTTTTGGTTCGCAGATCATGCTTCCAGTTATCTGGTGTAAATCCATTCATTAATTTACAAGAAATTAAAGGAAATCCAAATTTGTATATCTACGATTGCAAAGGCTTAACGAATGATAATGAGCTTGTGCAGAGACCTGCAGAGTTTTGATTGGCTGCCAATACTTGAACCAGGAAGTGTTGACATCCAAACAAAAATGCAAAAAAAAGAAAAGGCGTCAGGGTATGAATACCCTAACCCTGTAGCCTTGGTCCTAGTATCCCAGAGGGACCCCAGCAGGGCAAAAAAGCTATTTTGATTTAGATTCATGGTGAAATTTGTGAATATTAGCGAATATCATTGTGTATTGAAAAAAAAACAAGCATGGTCTCCCTCTCTTCTTTGTAATTAAGCCCCTGAGTGGACCAGGTCCAGGGGGCACATGTTTATATTAAAAGAATAAGGTGGGGTGCATGGGCCCCCCTCCAAGGGCTTATTATTGCCCAGGGGACCACGACCTTCCCCGAGTTATTGTTAAAAGTTGGTGGGGGTCAGCGCTGACCCACCCAGATCCCAGGGTCCACCACCTCCCCAGGGCCAACTCCTTTTAAAAAAAGGGTAGGGGGCTGTGCAGTCCCCCTCCCAGGCCATATACGGCCCTGAGGACCACCACCTCTCTGTGGCTGGCCCGTGCACATCAAAGGAGGGAGCCAATTATGACCCTGGGGCCGTCCACCCCCTAGAGCCGGCTCCTGCTATGTCCCGGGGTGGCCACCCCAGGGACATAGCTGTCTGCTTTTGCTTGGTGGGAGCTGACAGCAAGCGGGAGCTGCCAAAGTGCTCCCGCTTGCTGGATGCGGAGGTTTCATCTCTTTCCCTGCCCGCAGACAAACGAGCAGGGAAAGAGATGAAACTATTGCTCTTGCATGCATGGAGCTGTATTTGCAACAGCTCCCTGCATGCATGACTGGGACCGAGGGGGTCTTGAGGTGCCCCCTGTGGCCCCCATCCTGCACGCTGGGTGTGACCATGGCACCTAGGGACACATAGCCAGACCCCGGGGATGGGGTCTCCATGGCCGAAATCGGCCCTGGGAGAGATGCCACATGCCCCCTCCCCCATTCAATTAAGGCCGGGCCCCAAATTGGCCTGGTGAGGGGGGCCACAGAGCCCCTCCCCCATTAAGTATTGGCCGGGACCCGGGGGAGGGGGTCCCCGGGGCTGTTCTGGCTCTGATGCTCGTTTCACAAAAATTATACCACAACAGTAAGCACTTACACATATAGACATAGCATGTGCCCCAGTTGAAGCTCCACTTCTATAAAGGACATATGATCCTAACTCCTGGTCTTGGCGAAGACAAAGCAAGTGTGTTTTCTGGGCAATTCCATATTCCCTATTGAAAAACGATCTGAAATCCTTTGTGGATGTGAATGCATTCAGTTGCAGCCGTCATTAATCACGAGTGGGGGGGTCGCATGGGGAGGATCGGGGGGGGGTGGTTAATTTAATAATAAATAAAAAACTTGCCTGTCTGCCGGCCGGGTCCCGTGTTTTCTCGGCTCCTGCTCTCCTGCCTCCAGCAGGAACAGGAAGCAGGCTGCCTCCCTTCCCTTCCATAAGCCAATCACAATGCTGAAATGGCCGCGTTGTAATTGGTGGGGACGCCACCCAGCCAGGGTATTACGGAGAGGCCATTTTCTCCATTACAGCCTGCATGGAGAAAGGGAAGAATGCGCATGACTGGTTTGGGCGTCCCCAGAGGGCCGACCAAACAGTCATTGCACCCTCAGGAGTGAACAAACCACTCCTCCCCTGCTCGCAGAGCAGCCCCGCCCGCAACTAAACATAAAATGATAATAACGGGAAGTTATTACCATTTTATGTTTCTGCTTCTCGCACTGCGAGAAAGCAGTGGGGCGACGCTCCTCCGCCCTAGTGGAGGAGCCGCCCCCTGAATACTATTGGAGTGCAATCTGAATGTAACTGTGACATGTGGGTTCTGTCTTGTCCTCTCCTGGTGAGAGCAGAGTCCATGGTTTTCCCTTTAAATTGCTAGGAGTATGCAAATATGGAAATCACTTGGATGCTTCCCCATTTGGCCCCGCCTACCTTAGTAGTAGCGAAAGGTCTTCCTGCCTTTTGTCAGGATGATGGGCAGCTTAACAAGTGACCCCCCCCCCCCCCAGCGCGTTTCCTGCTGATTTTGGTGAGGAGTTCTTGATGCTGAGGAATATGAGGACAAATATCCATCAAGCAAAGAAGCACTTACTTCATATAGTTAAGATGAAGGAAACTTGTTTGGTGGAGATTTACCTCTTTGTAGTCTTGTCGCCTTCTCTATAGGAGGATTCATGTTATCACATATATCTTGATAAAGACGCACCAGGAACAATCACATTGCCAAAACACACATAAGGTCACTGGTGACATTTCCTCGTGCTCCATTACAACACAGGCAAGGCGGGATCTTTACGTTTTCTTTATTCTTCTTCAATGTAGCTATACACCAAACTACAGGACGCCAATGTGTTTAGGCTTGCTCCTTCAACTGGGCAATAAATATATTATTTTTACATTAAACATAAAAATATTAACAATTCAATTCCAAAACATTAAATAAATTAACAAATAAAATTTAAAAAATTTAAAAAGACATTTACAAAAAATATTATAACATTTTTAAAACAAATACAAATCCAAGCAAATACTATAAAAGTTAAATTAAACACACATATTAGTAATAAATATATTTAACCAATATTAAGAAATGTACTGGATTCTGAGAATAATAGATATACTATTTCCCCTCCAGTTTATGCAACAGTAGAGAAAGTATAGGACTTCGGAGGGGTTAAATATATTACTCCCACTCCAAACAGCGCAAAAAAAGGGAAAGTGTTGGACTTTGGAGGGGTTATGTTTACTATTCACACTCCAGTCGGTGCAACAGTATGGAAAGCGTTGGACTTCCAAGGGACAAGATTTACTATTCCCGCTCCAGTCAGTGCAACAGTAGATAAAGTGTTGGACTTCGGAGGCGTAAGATTTACTATTCCCACTCCAATCTGTGCAACAGTAGGGGAGGAGTTGGACTTCTGAGGGAAAGCGTTGGACTTCGGAGGGGAAAGATTTAGATTTATTATTCCCACTCCAGTCTGTGCAACAGTAGGGAAAGCATTGGACTTCAGAGGAATTACATTTACTATTCCCACTCCAGTATGTGCAACAGTAGGGACTGGATTGGACTTCGGAGGGGTTATGTTTACTATTCACACTCCAGTCTGTGCAACAGTAGGAAAAGCACTGGACTTCCGAGGGGTAAGTATTACTATTAATATAACCAAAGAAGACGGCCAAGCAAAATGACTGTCTGACATTAAGATGTCTGGCACCTCCAAAGTTTGTTATGAAAACCCTCACACACCAACCTGGTTGGTGTCATGCTTCATCATCGGGTCCCAGCCGGGCAGCCGAATGCTACCCAGCTGTGCTACGACACCTGTTTACAGTGGAGCAGGTTTTAGGTGTAGGTGAATGTGATGAAGTGAGTGAAATATGTAAAAATACCTCCAGATTACTATCCGTTACTTTATTCGTGGTGATCTGGGGCATGGTTAAAAAAGACAAGAGAGTGGATAAAGAGTACTATACATAGCTATTTATTATCCTCTGGTCGACATGTTTCAGCCCTTAGCAAAAATTGTTTGGGCTTTCTTCAGGACCTCTCTAAATAAATAAAGTGAGTGATGTGAAAAATGTGAGTGATAAAAAATTACCACATGAACAGCATTTTTAGCACTCACGCTAAGGAGTGCTATTTATGCAGCGAGGACTGGCGATGTGTCGGTCCTCTTAAAATGTAGAATACCTGTAAAGGAAACAGCATAACAAAATACATCAGATAAGGGAAGCATTAATTCCACAATTATCGATCGTACTGGTGGTTGATATATGGTGCTCACTACGTGCATTCCATAAATATCGCCAGTACTGGTGGTAAGTATCTTGTGCTAAATACTTAGCGAGGTGTCAAACATATATCTACCAAGTTACTAGCAATAGTAGCGCGACAGCTCTTATGGGAGGATTCTTAATTACACGAATCCTACATACTAGACACTGCCCATGTCTGTAAATAACACAGAGAACAACGCCCCCCCACCCCTTTTTTCTTCTTATAAACTGAGAAGGCACAATCACTCAACAGGTTGTACAGTGTGCATGACATTTACGTGTTGTGTAGTGTGCACGGTACGGCATGTATAAAAGTGGTAACTTGGTAGATATATGTTTGACACCTCGCTAAGTATTTAGCACAAGATACTTACCACCAGTACTGGCGATATTTATGGAATGCACGTAGTGAGCACCATATATCAACCACCAGTACGATCGATAATTGTGGAATTAATGCTTCCCTTATCTGATGTATTTTGTTATGCTGTTTCCTTTACAGGTATTCTACATTTTAAGAGGACCGACACATCGCCAGTCCTCGCTGCATAAATAGCACTCCTTAGCGTGAGTGCTAAAAATGCTGTTCATGTGGTAATTTTTTATCACTCACATTTTTCACATCACTCACTTTATTTATTTAGAGAGGTCCTGAAGAAAGCCCAAACATTTTTTGCTAAGGGCTGAAACATGTCGACCAGAGGATAATAAATAGCTACGTATAGTACTCTTTATCCACTCTCTTGTCTTTTTTAACCATACCCCAGATCACCACGAATAAAGTAACGGATAGTAATCTGGAGGTATTTTTACATATTTCACTCACTTCATCACATTCACCTACACCTAAAACCTGCTCCACTGTAAACAGGTGTCGTAGCACAGCTGGGTAGCATTCGGCTGCCCGGCTGGGACCCGATGATGAAGCATGACACCAACCAGGTTGGTGTGTGAGGGTTTTCATAACAAACTTTGGAGGTGCCAGACATCTTAATGTCAGACAGTCATTTTGCTTGGCCGTCTTCTTTGGTTATATTATAAATCACAGGGACAAGGACGGCCGTCCTAGAGTCCTAGCTCTTTATTATGGTTTTGAATAAGTATTACTATTCCCATTCCAGTATGTGCAACAGTAGGAAAAGCATTGGATTTTGGAGGGGTTAAATTTACTATTCCCACTCCAGTCGGTGCAACAGTATGGAAAGCGTTGGACTTCCAAGGGATAAGATTTACTATTCCCGCTCCAGTCGGTGCAACAGTAGGTAAAGCGTTGGAATTCGGAGGGGTAAGATTTACTATTCCACTCCAGTCTGTGCAACAGTAGGGGAGGAGTTGGACTTCGGAGGGAAAGCGTTGGACTTCGGAGGGGAAAGATTTAGATTTATTATTTCCACTCCAGTGTGTGCAACAGTAGGGAAAGCATTGGACTTCAGAGGAATTACATTTACGATTCCCACTCCAGTATGTGCAACAGTAGGGACAGAGTTGGACTTCGGAGGGATTACATTTACTATTCCCACTCCAGTCTGTGCAACAGTAGGAACAGTGTTGAACTTCACAGTGGTTACATTTACTACTCCTAATCTAGTCTGTGCAACAGTAGGGAAAGCATTGGACTTCACAGGGGTTACATTTACTACTCCTATTCTAGTCTGTGCAACAGTAGGGAAAGCATTGGACTACCGGTGTTGCGGGGATTCTGCACATATACAGAGCTATGCACAGGAAAATAGGACCTCGGTGTCTAGTGGTGTACCAACCATGCACCTTAGTACCCACAATCCCAATCCGACTAGCTTTAGCGTCTCATTCGTTCTCCGTACTACAGCGAAGCTACCAATGATTAGACATCCCAGAACACGGACTCTCTCAGGAATCGCGGGAGCAAGAACACTCTTTCATTACTCACTCATACTTGTCCACAACGTGCGTAATAAGAGACACAGTATAGTTTCAAATGTTTATTTCAACTATCGTGCTCTAAGATAAAGTACACGTGCCAGTACTATCAGCATAATGCATAACGATAAAATAACAAGCATGGTTACAATTCCATAGAATACAAATGGGGACAGCATTTTATAAAGACAGTGGATATAGGGCTAAATTACACCCTCCCCGTGCTAGTAACTAGTTTATTATAAAAATAGAAGACCTCTGGGCTTTGTCAGGTGGACCCCCATACCGCAATATCTAGATGCAAGGTTTACATCATCAGACAAGCGCAGCTCTTCTCCCTGGAAAGGTTTTTCTCCAAGTGCCACCAACAGGGAGATCACGATATTAAAAGCACACGAATTTCTCCAGTGCAGCTGTATTTCGTGTTATGTCTAAGTGCGAGGGGCTGACCAGATCAGCAATAACAAGGGACGTTGTTTTTCGACCTTGTACATGGTGTGCAGACGAAACCCACAGGGAACATGAGAAAAGGTGAAAGGCAAAAAGGCAGACAGTTCTAATATAACCGGGCACAAGCAGAGTCTGGAAAAACAAAGTCACAGAGTAACGTGTGCAAAAAAAGCATCATGGCAGCCAGGCCTAAGCTAACTTAGCAATGTAGACAATGAGGCCACAATCCACACTACACCCTCCCCTGGTCAGTCCATAGGCCAAGACATAGGACGAAAACAGAGTTCAAATAGATGGAGCAGAATGTAAACGTCTATTTATTTATTTATTTATGAAAAGTCCCCATGAAGGACAGTGAATAGAAAAAAAGTTCAGGATAAAAAAATTCCAGATAGGTCTAGAAATTAGGACGCTAAAAGACAATAAAAAAAAATCCAGAAATGCAGTTCGTTGAAAGCGAAGGCCCCTAATCCAATAGTGTGTACGCGCAGAAAACTGCCACACCTTCCAAGAGGACATCATTGGTGTCGTCCGAAAAAAGAGACGCCATCCAGTTCAACAAATGAAAACTGCATTCATGTTCCTCATAATAGGGAGCAGTGATCATCATTGCGGGACAACTTGCGTGATACTCAATATAACTTCGTTGTAGGAGATTCTGAGCAGCCGCCCAGATATCCCATTGCGCCAAAACCCCAAGTGAAGCCGCACGCGCCATCAATCCTGTGCCAGAACATTCCCGTTCATGGGCCACTAAGGGGCCCATCAACTGGCCAAAATCCTGGTCCGACTGAGACGTATTGGAGAGGCAAACATCCAAGGACCAAGAGAAAGGACATCGTAAGCAAGACATCACAGGTTGCACGCAAGTGAAATACGCAAAGCGAAAAGAAAGTCTATAGGACACGCCGAGTGTCACCAATGGTAGGATGCCGAAGCTGATGAGCATGCGTTCACGGAGCATCCGGAGTCGACCTTGGTCGAGTAGGCCCCCAGGAAGTGCAGCCATTGTGCAGTAAACAAATTAAAAGTAATATTCCAGCAGCTAAGGCTAGGAGCAATGGGAAGCCGCCAAAGACGCTGGAAAAAATAGAATGAATAAAAGCCGGAATTACACCAAATATAGTTTGAAAGGAGGTTAAAAGGCCAGAGCCCACAACTTTAAAAAAGTGCACAAGACCTTCGGTATTAGAAGCATTGAATATGCGGTGAATCAGTTCACCGAAATGTTGTGGGAGGTTTGTGTTCAAAAGAGCCTTTATCTCACTGTGGGTACTAGCCACCTGGAGGACGAAGGTCTCCCGTGTGGAAGTGAGCATAACCTCCTGGTTTAATAATAGTGCCTTTATTCTGCTCAATTTATTGAAATCCGCCTTCAAAGTGGGTATGGAAGGCCAAATGGAACTATCTATCATTTCGTGCGGGGGTGGAAAAAGCACATTTTTGCAGCACACAACACGGTGTGAAACCGTTACAATGTAGGGGATGCCTGCCTGCATTCCACAGCAGTCTTGATTATTCAGAAGCAGATAGCTACCATTTGCAAGCACAGTGAAATTAGGCGATATAACAGGTGCCGGAATGCCCTTTAAAACACAAGCAAGATTCAGAGTAGAAACATTACAAGCCCCGTGCAATTTAATGTTTTTACAAATTAGGGAATGACCTCCTTCCTGTCCCTAAGGCATCTGTACATGAAAGGCAGGGACCAAAGTTCATGCAAGAAGGCACTGCCTAAAGGCTGAAAACGGCCAACAGGATAATGTTTCATGCATGAACTGAACTCAAATAAAGAAAAAGGCAAAGCGATAACCCCGTGAACTAGCCACACTGCAGAGTCAGTCTCCGCCACAGAGAAAGGTAACGGCTCTATCTTTTCGATATGTAAGAGAGTGTATGATGCATCTTTCATGGACATGAATTGCTGTTTTTCAGTTAAATTAAATGGCAAGAACAAGGCAGACGTGTTTAAAAAATGCCATGGAACTTTGCCCATTTTCAATGTTTGCAACGTCCGCGCAAACTGCATTACTGAACGCAATTGATTCTGACCATGATATAACACAGACACATCATCTTGTACAATATCAACAACAGATCAAACAATATTCTCTAATGTGTAAATGTGGGAAGACAGGGTATTAATACTATTATCAACAACAGCGAGCACTTTTTCTAGATTTGCCTGATCGATTTCCCGTAAACTGGAAGCAGCTTCAATTTGCGAAAGCTTCCAGAGTTCATTGTAAGTCTCATAAATAAATCTTTTAGGTCTAGGACCTCGAGGCCCTAGAACAAAATCGGACAGATCAATGTTGCCTGATAGGAGGGATAAATGTTGTTTTACAGAATCTAATGAAGAGTGCTGCAACCACTGTTTACACAATTTACCAACAGAATATGTTGTAACAGTACGAGAGTCAGAAAACCTTGGATCTGGCCTATCCTGTTTGTAACCAGGAGCCGAGTCATGAAAACGTAGTTGGCAGGCATTTGATGCTATGGGCCAAGCCAACCAGGGTGACTGAACAATCGTAGAGATATTAAATGAATTATTTTGAAACAAAGCTTGCAAATTTGCAAGGGAAATATTGAAATGCAAGCTCTCGTTGGGATTTGAAGACAATACGGGAATGGAGGGTGCATTCAATTGTTTGGAAGTAGCCAAACCCCAACAAGTTGTTTGATAGATCGTACTATTTAAAAATAAAATTTGGGCCGGGATTAGGCAAGCTCGGTGTAAGGCTTCCGTACCGTGTACTTGCCATGATTTCGTGCCCCAGATAGATTTTAAGTCGATGGTGTCCTTCCAGTGCTCATAACCACCCACGGCTAATGCGTCCAGAAAGGAACCGGAATATAGCAATTTGGTGTGTGTCAACATGACCTTTTGATTCGACGAAATGTTCAATTTAAAATAATAGGACCCAGGGTTTGATATATCAAAGTCTGTAAAGTAAGTAAATTTACTTTTAAGTGTTTGGGAGCTACCTGGTAGAGGGGTCAGACAATGTTCCCATTGGGTGTAATTAAAAGTACCCCGAAGTGTACTTGGTTTATGGAGAAAATGGTTGCCCCAATCCCCGTAACAATATAAATCAGCATAATTTGCAGAATTTAAGTACAAATCTTCAGCATTAAAAGCAGCATAATATTTCAAATCAGAGAAGAACGATTCAACGGCATGCACATCCCAATCGTCAGAATGAATATTCCTTTTTACCACATCACCCATGGAAACACGAAGGACATTCGGTACATTAATAATCTCGGTTGGTCCATGAATCCGGAAATTTACAGCATCCCACACGATGCCATCAGCGACTGGGAAGGTGGAAATGTTCACAAATGTGTGGTCACGCCTCATGACGTGAGATGAAGAATGCGGAGCCAAAGCTCCAGCGACACAGTTCACCGCAGAGCGTTCTGGTAAATAGTGACCATTGATGAGTAAGAAAAAAACTGTCACAAAGCCAATGGACATGAACAGGAAAACCAGGAACAGCACCAACCAGATGCACGTCCACGGCGGGACCAAAAAACCGTCTCTGAACCAGGACACAAAAACACTGAAGCTGGACGGGATAAGTGATAAGGTGGAAGCTGAATCAAAGGAAAAATGGGTTGGGCTCAGTGGTGTTGTAGGTAAATGAGCCACCGACTCGTTTGCGGGGTATGCATACTCGGTTTCCTCGTTGCAGGAGGAAGCCGGGAAGTTGAGCAGGCGATCAGGCAAAGCGACCATCTCAATGGTAACATCAGTGTCTGTGTAAGCTGGAGGGCCACAAACAGGAGTCCTTGAAATGGCTGGACAGGACACCGCAGGTGTCACGCTATTCAGGATCGGCCAGATGTTGTAGCTTGACATTGTCCACTGAGATGTATCTGTTTTCTTTGCGACCAGGTAGCGGTGGTAAGATGACTGTACGAGTACCCTTCAAGCCAAGAACTGGAACCGGTGCACGATAAGAGGGGCCAAATTCCTTTTTGTTCTCCACCTTCTCTCGGACCAGATCTCCAACCTTCGGAAGCCAGCCGGCAACCGGAATCTGCAACGCAGCATCAGTGGCTGAAGGCAAGTGTTCGTTTGCAAGTTTGTCATGGGTCTCTTGTAAGTCCTGCAACATAGTAGAATGATTATCTACGTCAAAGATTGCGGCATTCACCGCCATGTCTAGACCATCAAGGTCTGGCACAAACATTTGTATGCCAAAGAGCATTTCGTATGGGGTCCGCCCACCCAGAGATCTTCTAGGGAGATTACTAAGTGCACGTTGCACGCTATACAAGTGGGCCAGCCAGTTCCTGCCAGTACCTAAGACTCTAGCTGTCAAGGATTGCTTTAAGTCACGGTTCATTCGCTCCACAATCGAGTTGCCCTCAGGCCTCTATGGAGACGAAAATTGCACCAGCACCCCCAGTGACCTCATCGCGTCCTTGTACGCCTTAGAGGCGAACGCTGGACCTTGGTCGGAATGGAAGGTGCCACAGGCAAAAATTCCCACAAAGACACGCAAATCCCTGATGACATTTCGAGCGTCAGCACTTTGTTGTGGCCAAACCCAGATGAAATGTGTGCACGAATCTACTGCAACTAAGATGTATTTATATGCAGTGTCAGAAGAAAATGGACCGCAGTGATCAAGATAAACACACCCAAAAGGTTTATTAGAAATGCAGAGCTGTGTTTGTGGTGGTCGTGTAACCGTTGAAGGCTTAATTTGCTGACAAACGTCACAAGAAAGCACATAAGTACGGGTCTGTTTATATAAACCACGCCACCAGTAACGCTGCTGCAAGATGGAAACAGTCGCAGACACGCCAGCATGGGCCGAAGCCAAGCCTTCGTGTGCGGCCGTTATCAAGGAAGTTCTGCGGTCCACGTTGGGAATCAGCCGATCACCAACGTCTGGAATTCTTACGTAAGGAACCTGTTCGGGACTTAAGTGATAAGAGTACTTGGAAGGGAAACCCCGTGGGTAATTAGCACCTTCCTTTGTTGCAGCAATAGCTGCCAAAATCTCATTATCTATTTTTGTCATGGATCTTGTAACTGCTGCTACTGAGCACGTGGCTACTGCAGATTTGGCAGCTTCATCCGCCAAACTGTTACCGACCGCGTGTGCGTCTACACGCTGGTGGCCAAGAGTGTGACTCACCTGTGTGAGAGGCAGACGTTGTTTAAGATCTGCCACTAAAACCCAAAGCATTTTATGCTTTTTTTAAAATTTATTTTTTTATTGTCATTTTCATATGAAAATACATAAACACGAACAACAGAACGAGCCAGTGCATAGACAATGTATATCCAGGAAGAAAGACTGCATTTACGGTTTACTGCAAAGCTAGTACAGAAAGTGCCTTCATCCCGATTGTTAGTCATGCAAGCCTACAACTTACTTCATTGTGATGTCAATCAAGAAATATACGTCTGAGGGACTGTCGTTTATAAAGCTAGAGCCTTGGCTTATATTGTGTGCATGTTCATCAGGGTAGCTACATGAAGAGACTAGTGTAGCAAGTTACGGTGGCCCAACATGTGACCTCGTGTGCAGCAATGTGTCCCCATCCGATCCCTGCCGTTCCCGGGCCCAGGTGATAAATGGTTCCCAAATGTCCCTAGGTCTAGAGGTGGGGGGCATCAGTTCCCAAAATGTGGTGAGTTGGGAGTGGCCGTACGTGACGTCCCTTATCCATTCCTTAATGGAGGGCACCCTCCTCTTCCCCCAGTGCACCGCCACCAGCCGTTTTGCAAGCAGGAGAAGTAGAGCATGGAGTTTACGTGTCTTGGGTTGCGTGTCTTTAACATAGCTCAGCAATCCTAGTAGGGGGGTGGGAGCTAGAGATGTGCCAATGATCTGATTTATCATTGAGAAGATTGTGAACCAGAATGACGCCAGTCTCGGGCAATCCCATGCCATGTGTAAGAATGAGGCGGATTTAAACCCGCAGCGCCAGCAGCTATCGTCGTCTCTGAGTCCCATACGATATAGACCTACGGGCGTCCTGTAAAATCTGTGGAGGAATTTGAAGTGAATCAGGCGAAGCCTATAATTTGGGGACAGTTCAGTGAGTTGGCGACAACAGTACGCCCATTGATCTTCAGTCAGTGGCACAGGAAGTTCCACGTTCCAGCCCTGCAATGCTTTGGGCTTCACCAATGGAGCAGAGGTCTGCATCTGTGTGTAAAGTCGTGTGACGAGTTTACGGGGTGAGGGGGAGCGTAGCAGGTTTTCTAATGCCGACAGTGAGGGAGGGGGCGTCAGAAAGCTGTCATGGAGGGAACGGCAGGTAGCGCGCAATTTATGATATAGGAAGAGTTCAGCAAACGGTACCGTGGTACTTTCATCTGCTGTCGGGGGGGAGCGAAATGTGTTTTCGGGATATAGATCAGCAAACGTGCGGAGGGTCATTTTTTGTGCCAGTGGTTTGCTAAAACCATCTTTCAAAGTTGGTAACATAGGGTTGTGTGCTAATGGTATCGAAGGGGCATACAACACGGGAGCGCCCGCCCGCTTACGCAGTTCATCCCATGCCCAGCGTAGGGTCTCTGAGGTATCTATGCCACCTCGAGGGCGGCGATATGGTCGATACAGCGCCACATGTATGGGGACAGGTGCAACTGCATCGGTTTCCACAGCCACATGGGGCTGAAAGGGCGTTGGGTGGACCCAGTGGTGTAGGAACTGAGCCTGAGCGCATAAGGTGTATAGCTGCATGTCGGGGGCGCCCATACCACCCTGTGTCAACGGGAGTGTAAGTAGCTCCCATGAAACCCTAGCCTGCCCACCCCCCCAAACCAGAGAGACCAGCAGCGATCTAAGGGTCTTAAAAAAGGAGTGTGTTAGAGGGATCGGGATATTAGCAAATAAATAAAGGAATTTTGGTAAGATAACCATTTTTGCTAGGGCTATTTTCCCTGCTAGGGATAGCGGGAGTTTGCTCCATAGTTTTACCTTCTCCTCCAACCAGACAATAGCGCGTCCGTAATTTAAGGACCATATTTCCTGCAGGTTACGGCTGATCCAGATGCCCAGGTATTTGACCGTATCGGTCTCCCATCTCAGTGGGAACTCAGAGGTCACCGGGACTGTATTATCCGTTAATGGGAACACGACGGACTTAGCCCAATTGATAGAGACACCAGCCAGCCCACCGAATCTAATAAATTCTCGTAAGAGGGGGTCTAGGTTTACCACGGGGTCTGTGATGTATAATGTGACATCATCAGCATATAGTGAGATGAGGAGGCTTCTGGTACTGAAACCTATTCCCCTGGCCGTATGGTGTTGCCTGATACGCGCGGCAAGGGGTTCCATCGCAATCGCGAACAGCAGGGGGGACAGGGGACATCCCTGCCGCGTGCCGCGCGAGATAGGGAAGGGTTCCGACAGGAGGCCGTTCACATTGATACGAGCCGTTGGTTTGGTGTATAGCAATCTAATGAGATTGAGAAAAAGGGGGCTAAACCCCATGCGGGCCAAAATAGCAAATAAATATGGCCATTCGAGCGTGTCGAATGCCTTAGTGGCATCGAGAAAAACTGCGGCAGCCTGTACATCCGGATGGAGGTAATGCAGCACTGAGAAGATCGTCCTGAGGTTATGAGAAGTAGACCGCCCGGGATGAAGCCCGATTGGTCGGGGTATGCGATGAGGGGAAGCAGGGGTTGCAATCTATTGGCTATCAATTTGGCCAAAATTTTTACGTCTACATTTATTAGTGATAACGGCCGATAGGAATCGAGTTCAGTCTCTGGTTTACCGGGTTTTAATAAAGTGATTATTATTCCCTCGCGCATGGTTGGGGGTAATATGGCAGTGGCGGTAGTTCTTCCACATATGCCTTATAAAAGGCGGTGGTTAGGCCATCAGACCCGGGGGCCTTGTCTAGGGGCAAGCTACTTATGACCTGTGTGACATCCTCTACTGTAATCGGGAAGTCCATGTAGTTTCTGTACCGTTGGCTAAACCAGATCAGCTCCAGAGAGTCAAGAAAGGACTGCACACCCTCTGGGCATGTCTCCTGGGTGGCAGTGTAAAGTCTAGAATAGAACGAAGAGAACTCATCTAGGATATCCTCCTGCCCCCGGACAGTAGCCCCCTGTGTGTTGATCAACTCGGGGATGTAGGTGGTGGAACGCGGAGCACGGATCATGCCAGCCAATGTCTTGCCCGGCCTGTCACCCTCTCCATATCTCCTGGCCTCGGCATATTTCCCAAGGAACTTGACTTCCCGCTGTGCCTCCTCATCACATTCAATCAGATTGGCCTTCAATAGAGCCAAGATAGTTAGGTCATTAGAGGAATAGAACTGTGTTTCCAGCCCTTTAATTTGAGACTCAAAAGAGGCAAGTGTGCCCCGTATGGCTTTCAACACACCAGCTTGACGGGCAATACATTGACCCCTAATGACCACCTTGAATGCTTCCCAGAGGGAGGCTTCCGTATCCACCGAACCGGAGTTGAGGGTGAAGTAGTCCGTAATATCCGTCCTTATTTCTTCCTTGAAAGCCTCCTCTAAGAGGGCATGTGGTGGGAGGCGCCAAAAGAACATGCGTGGGGGGGACTCAGGAAATGCCAATTTTAACAGGCATGGGGCATGGTCTGACAGGGATCTCGGCAGATGAGTCACCTCAGTGGTCCAAGTGGCCACGTCACGAGAAACCAACCAATAATCCAAGCGGGACCAGGCACCGTGGTGGTCAGAGATACAAGTGCCTTCATGGAGCTCGGGGTGTCTATGGCGCCAAATATCAACCAGGTCGCCATCTGAGATTATGGCGTTTAAAGCTGTACTTGCCGAAGGGTGTAGGGTCCGGGCCGCCCCCCGTCTGTCCAGATCGTCATTCAATATAGCATTAAAGTCCCCCCCCCAGATAATGGTACTGCAACCGGTCGCCCTGACTCTAGCCCAGATGTCCTGGAAGAAACTAGGGGAGTCCACATTGGGACCGTATAGTGCAACTATCGCAACCGGAATCCCACCCAATGAGTCCAGTATGATGAGAAATCTACCGTCGGGGTCCCGGTGTACGTCCCCCTCTCTCCACTCCAGCCCCCTCCTGACCAGCACCGCCACCCCCCGGGAATAGTTAGAATATATGGAGGAGTAAAAGTGGCTCCACCTGTTGTGCTTTAGTCGTGGGGAAGGCACGGCATTAAGGTGGGTCTCCTGTAATAAACATACGTCAATGTTATGTCTCGATAGGTAGGCATGTACGAGTCTAGATTTTCTACAGTCATTCAGTCCTCTGATGTTCCATGTGAGAAAGTTCAGAGTGATAGCGTGATGGCACATAGCGTGAATTGTGAGTGAACAGCTAAGCATAGGCAACACGGCATGAACCTGGAAGTGTCAAAGCATTTAACATAGTAGCAAGCATTCATACTGGCTAAGAACATAAAAACAATCCCCCCCCAACCCTCCACCCACTCCAACCCCCAATCAGGTTGTGTAGAACCCCTCAACATCATAAGGGAACAGGTAAGAATAGGGAAACCTCCCATGGGGGCGCAGAACCACAGGCGTACTCCCCTGACTAAACAGGGTGGCCGGGAAACTGCGGAGAGCTCAACCAAGGGTACAAATAAGGCGGACATACCAACAACGTGTCATATCAATAGCCGGAGAGACCGGCGCGCGGAATATAACACATCTCAGTTCCATATGTACCAATCTCCCCCCCCACGCAGCATACGGTCTGTCAAATCCGCCCTCGGGGGCTCACAGGATATACGGCTGGCTGCCTCTAGTGGAAGGGAGTGCAAAGGAAAATTGAAACACAACATTCAGTTCCCAATACAGCCAGAACTTGTGGTATTCCCTCCCCCGGCAACTCAAAACAAGACATCACGGACAGATAGTGCAACTATTGCAACGGTCCATTAGTCGTTGTCGCTCAGTCTGTCTTCAGCAGCAACGGGAGATCTATTGCCCTGCTTCGACTGTTTACCACCGATGTGCTTTGAGAATTTCAGGGCGGATTTGGCATCAGTGAAAAAATGTGCTGTGCCTTCGTGGGTGACCTTTAGTTTGGCTGGGTATAGCAGCGAGTAAGGGATTTGGGCCTGAAGCAAGAGGCGTTTAGCCGGCAAAAATTCACGCCGCGTCGACTGCACCGCAGGCGTGATATCTGGATAGAAAGAGATTTGGTTGCCCTTATGCGTGATCTTCCCTTTCTCGCGTGCCAGACGTAAGATAAGGTCTCAATCCTGATAATTAAGGATCCGGGCCAGTATCGGTCGGGGCGTAGCACCTACAGGTGGTTTAGGGCCCAGGGTCCGGTGTGCCCTCTCAACCGCAAATACCGCAGACAGATGGGTACCAAAGAGTTCTCGGAGCAGTTCAGACACATAAGTTTCCATTGTGGCGATGGCTGTAGTCTCTGGTATGCCCGTGATGCGCAGGTTGTTGCGGCGCGACCTCGCCTCCAAGTCCTCATTCTTGGCGCGAATGAGACCCAGTACTTTATCCATCTGTAGTAGTTGTTCCTTTGTTTCCACCTGAAATTCGTGGAAGTCGGAAGTCCTATTCTCAAGGATATCGAGACTGGTTTCGTGGGCGCCCACCTGTGTCTTGACCGCATCGAGCTGGGTAGTGAGCGTATCCAGCTTGGTGTCTATATTTCGCAAGCTGGACCGCATCTCGAGCATCAGGGTTCGCAGGTCTTCTCCCCGGTCCTCCATCTGTGACTCCGCAGGCCTCTCCGCGCAGGCATCTGGGTCCGACTCTGTGAGCCTCGTGGCCCTCCGCTGGTCGAAGGTCAGCTTTGGCTGCTTGGCGTCCTGCTTGCCCATGGCGCCTGCGCAGCGCGGCAGTAGTGACACACCGGGGGGTGCTTCTCCCACCCGACCAGCTCACCCGCTACTCGAGGATCCGCAAGAGCCCCACACTCCTCTAACCCCAGGGAACGGACAGGAGATCGCCCACACTCAGTGTCTAAGAAGAGCAACACGTATGTAATTGTCCTGGGAAAGACTCGGCCTTGCGTGGGCACCGAGTGGCGAGTGGGCCAATGGACTGCATACTAGGTGCTTAATCTGGTCACAGCGTACCCCATCTCCCAGAGTACACGGTACGTTCCACAAGGATGGGGCACCCACACAGGGCAAGCAGTGATTTTCCCAGTGCGGCGAAGATCCCTGCACTCAGGCCGTCAGGCGCTGCCGTCACCCCCACCACACGCCCGTGGGCTCTGAGTGACAAAAATAGCAAATAGGGGGTGCGTCCAACCCCTGAGAGCATTAGTGGGTCCTGTAGGTTAAGGAGTTCCCGCCCAGGCCAGGTGCATGACACTCACCGTTAGAAGATATCCTCGCTGTTGATCCCACCGTCTTTCACTCCGCAGATCCGGCGGGAGCCTCCAGTCAAGGCAGCTGCAGCAGTGGCGAAATGAGCTCCTCGGAACACCGCACCAGCTGGGCCAATAGATTGTAGGCAGATCAAATGTGCACAGCAGCACCAGGCCCCCACAACAAAATGGCCGTCTCGCGGAACGCGTACCTTTCAAACCAAAAAAAAAAGGGGGAGTGTGGGGCTCCGCCGGTGTCAGGTCAGTTCACTGGCACAAAGTCATCCAGGGCAGCATTGATTGGGGCATATTTGGGGAGTGTTGGCAGCAGCGCAGCCCCCAGGCGTGAGACAGATGCGCCGCAGGCGAGTTCCACGCCTGCTCGGAGTTTCGGGTATCGCTTCAGCCGCCCGCGGCCCCAATGTAGCTCCGCAGCTCCTCACCTCCTCTCGCAGGTCGTGGCCATGCTGCCGAAGGTCCTGTGGCAAGCAGCGCAGCGCCGCAGAGGGATCGGGTATGCCTCCGGGGCCCACAGGCAGAAAGAAAGTTCACGGGCCCGCTCCGACCAGGGCCCTCTGCGCGCATGCCACCGCGGGCTCGGTTTGTTGAATGATCCGCCCAGGCAGCAGCTCGGCAGGCGCGCGCCGTCCGCGCCCAAACAGCAAGGGGGGACTGCTCGGCCCCGGAGCGGAGCTCGGGATCGCAAGTCTCAGCAATCGTCTCAGCCTGATGTCCGCTATCGGTGAGAGCGTATGAAACGCGGTGGGAGCTCTCCAGTTGTCCGGATTATAGCAGGATTATTACCCGGCCGGCGGAGCTCACTCAAAGAGTGGCCATCTCGCAGCTCCGCAGGCCACGCCCCCCAAAGCATTTTATGCTTAATTGTGCTGCCTTTAGCATCTCTATAGTCGTTTTGAGACCAAAAGAATAAGTTGTCATTAAAGGATTGAACACAGTAGTAAGAATCGCATACAATAAGTGTCGTCACATCTGGATTCGTGAACTCAAGTGCGAGCACCAAAACACGCAGCTCGGCCAATTGTGCAGTACTGTCTCCCAGTGCCTGCGTGTGCACCACACTCGATTTGAACTCACCGTTCACCATAGTACCTGCAACAATAGCACATGCTGCGGAATAAGCATGCTTAGAACCCGTGGCCGGTTGCGCCGAACCATTGGTGTAAATGATACATTTGTACTCCTCAAGCGGCAGCAAAGACAGAGGAGGAGGATGAACAAATTCATACTGCAAGAACTCCTGTGTCTGAAGAGAGGAATCAAAAATAAAAGTGACATCCGGGGACGTCAGAGATGTAGCCCATTGTATCCAACGGGGGTGCAAAGCCTTAGAGTTTGGTACACTTGCCTTCGTCACTGCCTCAAGGGCAGGATATGGTGTTACCACCAAAATGCGTTTTCCCTGTGCCAGTGCGCATTCCTTAAGAATCGCCATTTGCACTGCAGTCAAAACTTTCTCCACAGTGGAAAAGCGCAACTCAGCTGAAGTGTAAAGATGCGACTTGTATGCAATAGGTACTGTGTCACCTTCGTTAAACGTTAAGTACGTGAAACCCACTGCCCCTGGCACAATTCTAAACACCAGGTTCGTGTGGTTATCACGAGTCAACAAGAACTTAGATTCAAGTAGATCAGACTGCAAAGAGTGCAGTATAGAGGAATGCTCAGGAAGCCAACATGACTTCGAAAAGTTAGGTTGTATCAAGGCATAAAGAGGCTTGATACGCTGGGCATATTCGGAAATGTAAGAACGCCCGAAGTTTAAAAATCCCAGTAATGACTAAAGTTTCTTCAGGGTCGTTGGAGGGCGCAAAAGTGCGCACTTCTCCAAGAAATGGGGAGCTAAGCCCCTACCTTCATTGTTGAGCTCATAGCCCAAAAACAAAACAGTGAATTCTGCAATGTGAGATTTGGCAAAATTAAATTTGTATCCTAAGACCGCAAATTCAAGAATAATGCGGTCCACACGGGAAAGATGCGGCCATAATTCGTCATCTGTCAGATAGATATCGTCGACGTACGAATACGCATCTGGGTCTATGCTGTCCAACAAAGAGACAACACGGGCGGCGAAGACCCCCGGGCTGTTCCTGTAGCCCATGGGCAAACGCCGAAATTTAAAATGTTTTCCACCGGAAGTGAAAGCACTCCATTGGCTGCACTCCGGGGACAAATTGTGCGTGTAAAATCCATTGGATAGGTCAAGTGTCGTTTTATATTTTTTGCGAACAAGACTGTCTACCAGCGCAGAACTGTGGGTATTTTGAACCGCAAAGGTCCGACAATGAGAGTTCAAATGTCGGTAATCCAAAACTAAACGGCACGACCCATCGGGTATAGAAACCGCAAAAAGGGGATTATTCATTGGTGATACGCATGTTTCAATTACTCCTTGATATTCTAACTGTGTCAGAATGTCTGAAACAGGACCTTTAGCTTCCCGCCGGAGGGGATATTGGGGTTGGGGCTGTGGCAGCGACCGCAAGGGTATATCATGGGGTGGAGAATCCTCATCCCAGCCCACGTGGTTACGGTATAGCGCCGGAGCCAGGGCCCCAGCCCATTCAGCCGCTAACGCCTCCGCTTTGTCCTTGGGGACATGATGCGAAAAGCTCGGAAGGATTACTTCCTCCCCTCTCGGTGCAGCAAGTACGAATGGGGGCGGCCAATCTGCTTCTGCCAACAAAATGTCGTAAGAGGTGGTCAGATTTTCCCCAAAAATCCCTTTAATAACACGCTCAATGTCACCTTCAATTTGAATGACAATATTAAATAGTCTGTCAGGGGGTGCCACTCGGGTGTCAGCTGTCTCGACAGTAATGAAAGTATCAGTTGCTGTCGCCTCCACATGAGGACGCAGTGCCTCCCGCACTATGGTAACTTCTGCGGCGCTGTCTAGCAGCGTCACTGCCTACGTCCAATTCAGGAGTCTCGTTCTCACCGTCTGTGGCATACCTCGCTGTTAATGCTGCAACTTTTTTCTTCTGAAACTGTGGGTGAGAACGTGGAAATTCTTCTGGTTTCCCTCGGCCTGGTTGTCGAGGTTGGTCTTGTCCCTGTGGGGCCTCACGACCCCTGCCTCTATCCTGGCGATCTCCTCCACCAGTCTGGGAGGTCGATGGTGCCTGTGAAGAACGAGGAGAACGTGGGTCAGGGACTTGAAATCTATCTGGAGATTTAATTCTCGCTCTATCGCGCAAATCATAAGTGCGTTCAGAAGATACGGAAACCGGGGAAGCAGCACGCGACCCTGGTTTTGATTGTTGCTTACCCTGTTTCTTCAACTTCCAGTTCTTTTTAGAAAAGAACGGCTTCTCTTCTTTCTCAGACTGAGTTTTTTGTTGTGGTTGTGATTGAGTATGCGTTTTAGCAAAAGGCTTACCCCCCAAACTATTGCGGACAATGGTTTTATAAGCCTGTGCAATAATTTTCGGTAATTCGCGTGGCTTGTCCGGCTCCGGGACCAAAGCCAAAGCATTAGCGACTTGAAAGTTGACTGCGTCACCCTTGACGTTCGCAAGGATTAGATCAGCCACCACATCGAACACTCCCACCAGTCTCATCCCCAATTCCACAGCTGCTTCAGGGCCATGTTCATCCTGCACCCGTTTAATTACAGAGGGGAGAACCGTCATGGAAGGAGTGCCGAAACACTTCACATACACTGCTGCGAATACCTTGCCCCAGTTGTTGTATTCTGTCAACTCGGGAATTAAGTCTTTCGGCAAACTAATCGTCAAAATCCTGTGTTTGTCCACAGGAGAAGTATTTGGAAAAACAGCCTCCAGCTGGTCAAATTTTTCTGCAAGCCAATAAGGCAAATCATCCTTATTCTACGGGCGCTTGCCCATCACCGAATTAACCATGATGGGACTTATGGTTACACCGCCCGGTCCAGCTGGATGTGCCGCAACTCCAGGAGGGGCCCCCTGGACGTTGCCTGTAACATATTGTACCAAAGCCCTGTGCACGTGGATTAAAGACGCATGCAACGCGCGCAGCTCATCAACCGCAAACGTCAAATAACGCGGATGTGGGGTATACCCGGCCAAGACTGGCCTAGTGGCCCCCTCTATTGATAAGGGGCCTAAACGAACCGGGGTGACCGGATGTGGGAGGGCGCCATTAAACCAAATACGGTGTTGCCATGCCGTAAGTGGTACTTCAAGAGCCTGATAAGGCCGATAAGCATTGGGTAGGGCAGTGGGAGCATAAACATGAAACAAATTGTCAGCTCCTTCCACCGCCGGAAAAGTGACCCAAGAGTAAAACACCTCAAAGTGGTGAGCCGGATCAGCCTGCACCACAAAGATGAGAGCGACACCCGCGTTGGGCACTCCATAAGCCAGTAAATGAGCCCGGAGTGCAGCACGGCAATGTGCCGGGATATTTACATTCGCGGCCATTAAGACCAGGAATGATCAACAACCTAGTGCGTGGCAGCGCAATATAGGGTTAACATAAAAGAAAACACCTTTTAATAACTTCAAGCTTGAAAGAACCTATAAAAACATCAATATAGGAGGTATCACCCTCACATACGTTTCCGGAAGCGTAAGCGAAGGTTATTGTGGACAAGCACAAGCACTACTCAAGCATCTCGCAGATAAGAAGCGCCCCACGTTGGTGGCGCCATGTTGCGGGGATTCTGCACATATACAGAGCTATGCACAGGAAAATAGGACCTCGGTGTATAGTGGTGTACCAACCATGCACCTTAGTACCCACAATCCCAATCCGACTAGCTTTAGCGCCTCATTCGTTCTCCGTACTACAGCGAAGCTACCAATGATTAGACATCCCAGAACACGGACTCTCTCAGGAATCGCGGGAGCAAGAACACTCTTTCATTACTCACTCATATTTGTCAACAACGTGCGTAATAAGAGACACAGTATAGTTTAAAATGTTTATTTCAACTATCGTGCTCTAAGATAAAGTACAAGTGCCAGTACTATCAGCATAATGCATAACGATAAAATAACCATGGTTACAATTCCATAGAATACAAACGGGGACAGCATTTTATAAAGACAGTGGATATAGGGCTAAATTGCCTTACCACCCTCCCCGTGCTAGTAACTAGTTTATTATAAAAATAGAAGACCTCTGGGCTTTGTCAGGCGGACCCCCATACCTCAATATCTAGATGCAAGGTTTACATCATCAGACAAGCACAGCTCTTCTCCCTGGAAAGGTTTTTCTCCAAGTGCCACCAACAGGGAGATCACGATATTAAAAGCACACAAATTTCTCCAGTGCAGCTGTATTTCGTGTTATGTCTAAGTGCGAGGGGCTGACCAGATCAGCAATAACAAGGGACGTTGTTTTTCGACCTTGTACATGGTGTGCAGACGAAACCCACAGGGAACATGAGAAAAGGTGAAAGGCAAAAAGGCAGACAGTTCTAATATAACCGGGCACAAGCAGAGTCTGGAAAAACAAAGTCACAGAGTAATGTGTGCAAAAAAGGCATCATGGCAGCAAGGCCTAAGCTAACTTAGCAATGTAGACAATGAGGCCACAATCCACACTACACCGGAGAGGTAATATTTACTATGCACACTCCAGTCTGTGCAACAGTAGGGAAAGCGTTGGGCTTCGGAAGGGTTACATTTACTATTCCTCCTCCAACCTGTATCATCGCAAAGCATAATTGTACATTATTTACACCGTCATAGTCCCCACTACTACTTTGACAGCACAACTTGTCCCAGGTCTGCGCAATGGTCCCTTAGCAGGTGTCTAGTATTTGCGGATCATCGGCTTCCCTTGCTACTGTGATCTGTTTGGGTGGCCGTGTCCACCTGAACCTGACTCTTACTGACCAATTGCCTGCTCCCAGTGCCCCAGCCATGAGGCATCCCAAAGACACTGTTTGAGCCACTCTTTCTACTGGGCTATTGGTCTTTTGTGTTTGTCTTTGCGTGCTGTCTCCGTCGCCCCTTTTCCCCAATTCCCGTGTCGCCCCTTTTCTCCAATTACCGTGTGGCTGCGATGCCTGCATTCTGGTGTGGGTGGGTGGGCTTTCGTTTGGAGAGGTCAAATTTTGCCGCGGTACCCGTGCCCCTGCTTATGACCTCTCCTACCTCCACGCCCCTGTTTACACATTGGGCGCTTCAATGCACGCCAGCCAATTCCTGCTATGAAATTTCGCGGGCTTTCTCTCCTGCTCCCGCGGACCCCCGTTAAGCGTTCATCGTGTGCCCCCATGCGTAAGGAAGACTTTAACAGGAAAGCTGTTTCCTAAAATTGCATTTTTTTGCATTCTGAGAAAACACGTCCTTAAATTATTCACAATTCTTAACCTTTTCATTGTGAATACAAATAGGTGTTTTAAGCAGAGCCCCGGGGCTTTTTACCAAGTCAAGTGCTATTCTGGCAGCTGCCTCGAGCAAAGCACGCCAGACCAGGCAGCCGTCCTCCCGTCGGCCCCTGCCATCCGCAGACTTCACAGTAAAACTCGAGGGTCAGAGCGAACATGGCAGAACAGGGAGAAACGGGCTCCCAAGAAAGCAAGGAATTAACAACGATTTTACTGGAAATGAAACATTCCACAGGTCGCTCACACACAAGGCTTGACAGCATGGCCGAGGGTCTCTGCTCACCGCAGATGGAGGGAACGCCAGTCTAGTTCACAAAGCTGATTTCCTGGTTGCAGATGGGCTTAGCCCTGGAGCAAAAACTAATATGCAGATTTGTGAACAAGGATGCGCTTTATTAGTAAAGAAAAGGCGTTAAAAATGTGTGATGTTACTCTGCCAAGAAGTGGGGAGCACAACATGAACGGTAAAAAACATCTGAAGAGCAAAATTACCTCCCAGGCACAAGCAGAATCGGAGAGTTCAAGCAGGGTGTAAAGCACGGCAGTGCGAAGTTATAAAGCGGTACATCTCAAAACTTAACACATTTTTAAAAATGTCACCAGCTTCGGAGACAGTAAAGCCGGTGAAGCAGTTTTTTTTTTTTTAAGAAAAGGTGGTCGTTCTGGGGGGGCCCAGTGCTGCAGCGGGGGTGTTCATGGGGTGCATTGCTCAGCATCGACGTTCCTTGTGTGTGGGAGTGACGCAGCAGCATGAACATTCCGTGCTGCTGACAGCCTTAGGGTGGGACCTCTGGCAGAGGGGAATGGGCAGTGCTTGAAATGGAAAAATCGAAGTGCAGGTACTATGTACCAGAGTGCCTGCTTGTTTCTGAGAAGTGTCGGTACTCTCCAATTAAAAGTATAGCATTTCTCTTGAGAAGTGCAGGCATTCTCCCTCTCAAAATAAAAAAGTGCCGGTACTACGTACCGGACAGTACCGGTCATTTAAAACACTCGGAATGGGGTAACAAGTTTGGGTGGTAGCCATTTTGTTTCCCCTGGATTACAGCTGAGAGACACCATCCCATTCTTCAAGATGTCATATTTATATTGAGTAGGACACCTGGCTACAGGGCTGACTTTGGTACCGGTGGCGCCAGGTGCGACAATCTTTGTTGGTGCCCCCAATGACCTGCTTCTCCACGGCTTCTCCACGGACTTTGAATAGTGGGAGCAAACCTCTATCTGGAGAGAAAGGTATGTGCTAACGAGCGACTTTCTCATACTTCAGTGAGGCCTAACCTTGGAGATGCAAATGCATCCCACCAGCTTTCTGCTGAAGCAAGCAACATGAGACAGAAGCTTAGTTTCAATCATAGAGCGAAATGGCGGCTAAAATTAAAATGGCGTCATGAATGCTAACTTAACACAGTATAAAGCATGAGCAAGGGGGCAATAACATTTTCAAGCTGGCCATGGTGGGTGAAGTGAAGCTTGTGCTAAGGGATATTAGGTTATCTACAGCTGGACCTCTATGCTGCATGCCATCAAGGAAGGAGACCATCGTTCCTTTTGGCACATATTAGCTAATGGAAGTCTGGATAATTATTCCTCTATGGAAAATAACATCATGGCTGCAGACTGGGTCGCCCACTTTTCTGAGCTCTACTCTCCCCCCACTGTATTACCTGAGAATCCAGCATATGATTCTGGTCTAGTGGGTGCTTCCAAAAGTGCTCCTCAACTCTCCATAGCCCTTTCTCACAGGTATTTCATTTGTTTTAAGGCAAAGAGGGCTACAAGGTGGCGGAGTCACATGTCATCCATACTGATAGGCATTATTTTTCAAGAGTGCTTGGTCTGAAGAATCACAAACTCAGGATGCAAAATGTAACACAATGGTTCGGAGTTTGCTTTGCTAATAAGAATATATTTCCAGCCAAATAAACTCTTTTCAGCAACATTAGGATAATGAAAGACCAGGAAAAAACGTAACGTTCTAACCTAAACCTTGCAATTTGCATGCAGCGCTTTGATGACAGTTCATAGCTTACTGTGCTACATTCGGACTGTAACTTATGAACTGTGAATAACAAAAGGATCTCTGTGACAAAAGCAGCAACCCACTGAGCTATCTACATAAAACTCAATTCTGTAATTTGCATGGTACATGTGCTTTTTTTTAATTGAGTTTTATATAACTCGACCCGAAGGTATCAGAGCGCTTTACATGAGCACCAGTTGCATTACAGACAGACACATTCATTTTGTTAGGCACAGGGAGATTAAGTGATTTGCCCAGAATCACAGGATGTTAAGCGTCCCTGCCGAGACTCGAACCGGGTTCCCCAGCTTTGAGGTCAACTGCTCCAGCCGTTAGGCCACATCCTATATTAACCCTCTGCTCTACATCATGATAAGTCAAAACTGCCACGAGAAAAAACTTGGATCTCTCTCCAGCAGGTCTATTAATCACCAGAGTTATCTTGACATTTTTAATGTTTCCTCAAAATTGCTGGACACACTAGGAACTCTGTAGCAAGTTGAAGGAACTGACCCGATTAGGGCCACCCGGGCCACTCACGACCGCCTCTCTGCCTTCCAAACAAAGAAGAGTTGATCAGACAGTAGAGAATACAAACCAGATCATTTATTAGTATTGCGCTGCAGCGGAGCCCAGTCTGACCAGTCTCCTGAGATGACTGCCGAGGGACTGCCTTTCACAAGCATAAAGGTCACAATTATACATTCTGCAACTGGGCAGGAACATGCCCACCTTGTAACTTTCCACAGGGAGACAGTTTAAACAAAGGGGCACACAAGTATGAGCTAAGAGTCTGAGACCGGGCACACACTATCTCTCTGGCAAGGTCATTCTGTCTGTGGCCGCAGCTGGAATAGTGGGAGCAAACCTCTATCTGGAGAGAAAGGTATGTGCTAACGAGCGACTTTCTCATACTTCAGTGAGGCCTAACCTTGGAGATGCAAATGCATCCCACCAGCTTTCTGCTGAAGCAAGCAACATGAGACAGAAGCTTAGTTTCAATCATAGAGCGAAATGGCGGCTAAAATTAAAATGGCGTCATGAATGCTAACTTAACACAGTATAAAGCATGAGCAAGGGGGCAATAACATTTTCAAGCTGGCCATGGTGGGTGAAGTGAAGCTTGTGCTAAGGGATATTAGGTTATCTACAGCTGGACCTCTATGCTGCATGCCATCAAGGAAGGAGACCATCGTTCCTTTTGGCACATATTAGCTAATGGAAGTCTGGATAATTATTCCTCTATGGAAAATAACATCATGGCTGCAGACTGGGTCGCCCACTTTTCTGAGCTCTACTCTCCCCCCACTGTATTACCTGAGAATCCATCATATGATTCTGGTCTAGTGGGTGCTGTGCCATTTTTTCCCTTGTGCGACTTCTCTGACCACGATAGCAACCCTATAACTCTTCTCGAGGTCAAGACTGCTTTGGACTGGATTATCCCTAATAAAGGCCCAGGTCTTGATAAGGATCCAGGAGACTTATTTAGTGCTGAAAAGGACATTTGGTGTCCGTACTTGGTTATATTCTTTAGTGCTGTTCTGAAAGGTGCTCTAATGCCTTCCACCTGGGCAGGGGCTGAGATAATTCCAATTTTTAAAAAGGGTTCCCTGTCTCTCCCTGCAAACTATAGGCCCGTCAGCCTCATAGACAGATCTCAGAAAATCTTTATTAGAATCATCTTGGCTAGGATGCATTACTGACTCCCTTACAAGCGGCTTTGGAGAAGGTGTTGGTACAATCTACCACGTTTTTCGTCTTCAGCTGCTGCATTGGAAGTATGAATTACTCAGGGGTTGCAGTCTATACGTGATCTTGGTTGACCTCCTGTCAGCTTTTGACCTTGTCTCTAGGGATATTCTTTGGAAGGTTCTGGTTGATATGGGTATCCTCAAGTATCTCTTGTTGGTCTTGATCAGGTTACACTCTGGCAACTTTGCACAAGTACGTTGCGGGACCCAGGGTGAACTCATGGATGCCATCCCTGTCAACCGGTGCATTAGACAGGGATGTGTTTTGGCCCCAACCTTATTCCTGCTGTTTATACATGGGCTGGTGGCGTACTTGGCCGACTGCAAAAATGATTTACCAAGTCTTGGAGGTGTTAAGATACCGGCTCTACTATTTGCGGACGTAACCCTCCTAATTTCTAGATCTCCGATGGGCCTTCAAAAACTTCTGTCTCAATTTGGGTGTTTCTGCAAGCAGAGGGGGTTGGCATCAGCAAGACCAAGTACATGGTCCTTAACCCATGTCCAACATCCAGAGCCAAACCTGAACTTCATGGAGCTCAGCTGGAGCGAGTTCCAATATTTGATTACTTGTGGGCTACACTAACCGAACACTTTGATTGGTCTCCGCATATTGTAAAATGCAAGTTGAAGCTCAAATTATTTGGTCCATCAGCGGCTCCCAATTTCTCCATACCTCCCCAGCTCTACAAATTTACAAAATGCAAGCTTTGGGGGCTGCATCGTATGGAGTTGAACTTGGAGCCACAAAGATTGCAGCTCACTGGATAAAGTTGAAAAACGCTTTATGCGTTCATTGACTGACCTTCCTGTTAGCACCCCACTCATTCCTCTGCGCCTAGACTTGGGACTGAGAGCACTGAGTTCAAAAATAGGACTTAGACCTTTATTGTATTGGTGCAGAATTTGGGTGACACCGGAGCTTTTAGCCTATCGGCAGGGCCTAGAGGATGTCCTCAGATTACCCGATACCCTAAAAATACCATGGGTCAGGTACATTCAACAATCCTTTACCCAACTAGGCTGTGCAAATCTATGGACCACTCCAACAGACCTTAGCGGGGTTACTAAGGCTGCCATTAAGAGCTTGTACTGACAGCATAAGACATTTACTTACATTGGGCAAGTGGGAACAGGTTCCTTTGCTTCTGCATTTCTTGAATTTAAAGTAGATTTTAAACTGAAACCCTTTTTTGATGAGGTTGAGCCCCTATTAGCTAAGACATTATATTTGAAGTTGCATTATGGGACCCTTTCTCTGTGTTCTTTTACTTCTAAATGGCGGCATGTTTCTAGAGATTTGGAAGGAACCTGCCCTGTTTGTGCTGGATCCAATGAAACAATCGAACATGTTCTGCTCTTTTGCCCAGCTTACTGGGGATATCGGGAAAAATGGATGCTTCCACTTTGCTGGCTTCTGGGCATCTGAGATTTTGGAACAATAATTAGGATTTTGAGAACTGATTCTAGGCAATCCATAGTGTTTGCGGTCTCACGGTTTCTGCTATGTATGTGGAGATTAAGGTCCAAATATCTGCAGTCCAGCGATTCTGGTTCCATTGTAGTTTGACTTGCACACATTCTGTATGTAAATCGTTGTTCTTGCTGGGATAATCTTTTTAGCCATTTATCCAAGTATCGATTGATTGAATTAATCATGTGTTTTTATGTATTTTTATGGCCTTGTGCCGATTTAAAAAAAGATTAGATTTATTGCAGCTGCAGTAAGATTGCGTTAAGTAGTAGGCAAGTAATTATAATTAGATTTCTTATCGTCTATTATACATGGGTTACTACCGATTTGACTGTCATGGTAGGACACACTGGGAGTTGCATTAAGCACACAATATAAGTTATGTTACGAAATGAGACTGTGTTATGCTGCTAGTGCTAGCTGCTCTTGTAAATTCTGTACATCTATTATTGCGATATCTTTGCTACAATCACAGGATGATGACAGCTGCAGTTGTTTTTGAATATTTGCACATGGTTTAATGGCAAGTTGTTTTTAGAGTATTGTTATTAAAGATGACTTATTATGGAGATTTTAACATTTGGAAATTCTTAATTATGATTTTAATTAAATTGTTACAATGAATTACATGTTTCTTTTATGTTTTTTTTTAACTGAATAAAGATCCTTGTAGTAGTGAAAGCTTTGTTTCACTTGAGAATACTAAAATAATACTACTACATGATACCATAAACAGACAAGAGGTAAGACAAGCTAGGTAGAAAACACACAATATAGTTGCAACCAGCCCATTGGCACACAACTGAAAACATCCCTAAACTGGCCACCAAAGATCCCATCCAAACCTAACCATGTGATGCAACAGACCTGTACTATGCACAGCGGCAAGGCCACTTGCACGCATCATCCTCTTCTGTATGCAGCGCCAAGGGACCCCCCTCATTCTTGGTCTGCTGCACATAGAACCATGGTCTCTTACACACATAAACCTTCCCCTAACATACACAGGACAAAGATAACACACTCATTCACCTTCAACTCCACACAGGACAGAAACTCCCCTCTTCCCCTCCTGAGCACAGGTGCAGCATCAGGAATAGATAGCTAGCACTCTCCTTTTACTGCGCACTCATGCAGCATCAGGAACAGATAGCTAGCACTCTCCTTTTACTGTGCACTCATGCAGCATCAGGAATAGAGAGCTAGCACTCTCCTTTTACTGTGCACTCATGCAGCATCAGGACTAGTGAGCTGGCACTCTCCTCTACTGTGCACTCATGCAGCATCAGGAATAGAGAGCTGGCACTCTACGTTTACTGCGCACTCATGCAGCATCAGGAATAGAGAGCTAGCACTCTCCCTCTACTGCGCACTCATGCAGCATCAGGAATAGATAGCTAGAACTCTCCGTTCACTGCACACATGCAGCATCAGGAATAGATAGCTAGAACTCTCCTTTTACTGCACACTCATGCAGCATCAGTTATGTTATGTTAATTATATTTATAGAGCACAACGGTTACCCAAGGGTGTCCTGGCGCTGGTAGCTCACTCTACTGAGACCAAGATTGCAGGGAAGGTGTAGCTGGAGGATTCTATAAGTTAAATAGCCAGGTTTTAAGTTCTTTCCTGAATGGGAGGAAGTCAGTGGAATTCCTCAGATTCCAAGGGAGAGCATTCCAAGCTTTGGCTGCGCCTGTAATGAAACTTCTCCCCCGTGTAGCTTTCTTCGTGGGTGGTACACTCACCAGTTTGGCTCCTAGTGAGCGCAGAGTTCTTTTGGGAGTGTACCATTGAAACTGGTGAATCAAGAATTCAGGACCCTGGCCAGGTAGTGCCTTGAAGACAATACATAGAGACTTGAAATGCACCCGTTTCCTGATAGGCAGCCAGTGTAGTTTTTTAAATTTCTTGGCGACAGATACAAATTTGGGGGTACCTGTCACAAGTCTTGCTGCCGCATTTTGCAGGATCTGCAATTTATTTAGGTGCCGCACTTGGATATTCAAGTAGAGCCCATTGCAGTAATCCAGCCGTGATAAAATAAGGGATGAGACGACCGTTCGTAGACTGTCTTCTGGCAAGAAAGGTTTGACCTTTTTAATCAGTTTAAGGGAATGAAAGGTGGCCGAGGTTGTGGCGTTTATCTGGTCCTCAAAGCTCAGTCTATCATCCACCATAACACCCAGATTTTTTGCCTTCCTCGTAGGTTTAGGAAGGGTGCCTAGATCTGACGGCCACCAGTCTGGGGTCCAGAAGTTGGCTTTCTTTCCGAGCATAAGGATCTCAGTTTTGCCTGAGTTTAACTTCAGGCAGTTCTGTGTCATCCAAGTTCTGACTGCTTCCATGCAGTCATGAAACTTCTTGCTCATCCCTACTTCTTGTCCTGGCAGCAGTGACACTACAATTTGTGTGTCATCTGCATAAGAAGTAAGACTGAAACCATAGGATCTGATCAGGGGGGGCCAAAGGCGCCACATAAACATTAAAGAGGGTAGGGCTAAGAGACGACCCCTGCGGCACACCACATGGCAAAGAAAAAGATTTAGAGTAGAATTTCCCTAGGGACACTGTTTGTGTTCTATCAGTTAAAAAAGCTTTTAATAGCATCCATGCCTTACCCTTGACTCCACACTCCGACAAACGGTCCATCAGGAGATCATGATGGACCGTGTCGAAGGCCGCAGATAGGTCCAGCATAATAAAGGCAGCCTCCCCTCCTTGGTCCAGGGCTTTCCTAATTTCTTCCGTTGATTTTATCAGGGCAGTCTCAGTACTGTGCCCTTCTCTAAATCCATACTGAGTGGGGTCCACTAGCTTATTCTCGTAAAGAAAGGCACTCAGCTGGGAGTTCATAACTTTCTCGACCATTTTCGCTGGCAGTGGGAGGCGAGAGATTGGCCTAAAGTTATTTGGATCCCTTGGATCCAGGTTGTGTTTTTTCAGTAATGGGAGTATTGAGGCCATCTTCCAAATGCTAGGGAAGTCTCCTGAGTCGAACATGGCATTGAATACTGATGTAAGTGCGGTAGCAATGGGTTCCAGGGCTAGATTGGCCACTGGCACTGGACAGGGGTCGTAAGGAGATCCCGACTTAATTGAGCCCACAAGTATTTTTGTATCATTTATACAAAGTGGGAGGAATTTCTCAAGTATGGGACAAGCACCTATGGCTTGCTTGGCTCCCGTCATCGGATTTCCTATACCTCCTTGCGGGAGTTGGTTTAAGACTGAAAAAATGGCTTCCACCATGTTCTGGAAGAATCTAGCAATTTCTTCACTCAATTCTTAACTTGATCCGATCTTAGGTAGGCTTGGGTTGGCCAGCTTAGATACAGTTTTAAAAAGTTCTTTAGAGGAGTTTTTTGCTAGGTTGATTTGATTTATAAAGAAAAGCTTTTGTGCGTTAAATACAGATTGTTTGTAAACGGTAAGACTTTATTTATAGACTTCTTTCTCAACTGCAGTATATTTTTTCCGCCAGTTGCGTTCTAACCGTTTACAGATTAGTTTTTGATTTCTAAGTTCCTAAGTTCCTCTGAGTACCAGGGTGCAGTTGGTGAGGATCGTTTGGGATGCACGAGTTTTGCTGGGGCTAACTTTTTGCAGGCTGTCTCAACCCATTGAGTATACCATCTGGCGGCGTCCTCCACCCCTGTAGGCAGTGGACGTACGGTGGTACTAAGCAGGTCTTGTAGTTCGGACCCCACCACTCTGTTCCAGGCCGTGGTCTTTATCTGATTTATAGAGCCCCCGGGTTTATGGTAATCAGCTGGGGTGGTTACTTCAAATAAAATTCCTGCATGGTCAGTCCAAGCCAAGGGCATTGTTCCCGTGCAAGTTAGATGTGGATGGTTGGAGAAAACCACATCCAAAGTGTGTCCTGCCATATGGGTGGGCACATTCACAAGTTGAACCAGATTGGCGCTGCCTATCATATCTAGCAGGGCTCTGGTATCAGGATCCATGGGGGCTTCCAAATGGAAATTAAAGTCCCCCAAAATGGTAAATGAGTCGGAACATAGCCCTTCCTCTAGCAAAATCCCAAGCAAGGTTAAAAATGAGGCTCTAGACCCCGGTGGTCGGTACATTAGAATACCCTTAAAGGAGGGATGGGGCGAAAGGCCAACATTGAACGAGAGCGCTTCACAGGCCGTATTATTGGCTGTCTGAAACGCTATTTTAAGAGTATTGTGATATATTATTGTTACCCCCTCCTCTCCCGGTTGGCCTGTTTAGGGTATAACACACAAAACCAGGTGGAGTGGCCTTAACTAGGTCCGGTCCTGAGGCCTCATCCATCCACGTTTCTGTGATGAATGCCAATTTTATGTCTTGTTCCACTAGGAGCCTGGCGCACTCCAAACTATGCTTTACTAAGGATCTGGTGTTTACCAGTAGACACTTTAGCACATATTCCTTGGGTTTTGTATTACCAGTCCCAGTAGATAACTCAATAGGTCTGCTGGATCTGACTCCCTGGTGGAGAACCCGGGGAAGAGGGCTATGGCAGTTGGGACAGATGTATAGTGTGGTGGCTGGTTTTGAATATACAGAGATGTCCTTACATTTTGTTCCCCCTTTACCCGGATTCAAATCTAACAATTGAGCTCTGGAGTTCCTTACGAATGGGCCATTCAAAGGCTTGAAATAGGCAGAGTGGCTGGCGCTGAGCACGGTCGAAGCGCGGACGGGCGCAGACGGGCTTGCCTTAGGCGCACCTTCGGCGCGCCATCGTCAGGAATAGAGAGCTAGCACTCTCCTGTTGCTGCACACTCATGCAGCATCAGGAATAGACAGCTGGCACTCTCCCTCTACTGTGCACTCATGCAGCATCAGGAATAGATAGCTAGCACTCTCCCTCTACTGCGTACGCACACAGCATCATTATTAGATAGCTCGCCCTCCTCTACTGTGCACTCATGCAGCATCCGTAATAGTTAGTTGGCACTCTCCTCTACTGTGTACTCGTGCAGCACCAGGAATAGATAGCTGTCACTCTCCTCTACTGCGCACGCATGCAGCATCAGGAATAGATAGCTAGCTCTCTCCCTCTACTGCGCACTCACACCGCATCAGGAATAGATAGCTGGCACTCTCCTCTACTGTGCACTCATGCAGCACCAGGAATAGATAGCTGGCACTCTCCTCTACTGCGCACTCACCCAGCATCAGGAATAGATAGTTGGCACTCTCCTCTACTGCGTACTCACGCAGCATCAGGAATAGATAGTTGGCACTCTCCTCTACTATGCACTCATGCAGCATCAGGAATAGATAGCTGGCACTCTCCTCTACTGCACACTCATGCAGCATCAGGAATAGATAGCTAGCACTCTCTCTCTATTGCGTAGTCACACAGCATCAGGAATAGATAGCTGGCGCTCTCCTCTACTGTGCACTCATGCAGCATCATGAATAGATTGTGGGCACTCTCCCTCTACTGTGCACTCATGCAGCATCAGGAATAGATAGCTAGCACTCTCCCTCTACTGCCCACTCACACAGCATCAGGAATAGATAGCTGGCACTCTCCTCTACTGCGCACTCACGCAGCATCTGGAATAGAGAGCTAGCACTCTCCTCTACTGTGCACTCATGCAGCATTAGTAATAGATAGCTAGCACTCTCCTTTCACTGTGTACTCATGCAGCATCCGGAATAGATAGCTGGCACTCTCCTCTACGGGGCACTCATGCAGCACCAGGAATAGATAGCTGGCACTCTTCCTCTACTGCGCACTCACACAGCATCAGGGATAGATAGCTAGCATTCTCCTCTACTGCACACTCATGCAGCATCAGGGATAGATAGCTGGCACTCTCCTCTACTGTGCACTCATGCATCCTCAGGAGTAGCTAGCTAGCACTCTCCCTCTACTGTGAACTCATGCATCATCAGGAATAGATAGCTAGCACCCTACCTCTACTGCACACGCATGCAGCATTAGGAATAGATTGTGGGCACTCTCCCTCTACTGTGCACTTATTCAGCATCAGGAATAGATAGCTGGCACTCTCCCTCTACTGCGCACTCACACAGCATCAGGAATAGATAGCTGGCACTCTCCCTCTACTGCACACTCATGCAGCATCAGGAATACTTAGCTGGCACTCTCCCTCTACTGAGCACTCATGCAGCATCAGGAATAGATAGCTGGCACTCTCCCTCTACTGAGCACTCATGCAGCATCAGGAATAGAGAGCTAGCACTCTCCTTTTAGTGCGCACACATGTAGCATCAGAAATAGATATCTAGCACTCTCCCTCTACTGCGCACTCATGCAGCATCAGGATTAGATAGCTAGCACTGTCCCTCTACTGCACAGTCACGAAGCATCAGGAATAGATAGCTGGCACTCTTCCTCTACTGCGCACTCACACAGATTCAGGGATAGATAGCTAGCATTCTCCTCTACTGCACACTCATGCAGCATCAGGGATAGATAGCTGGCACTCTCCTCTACTGTGCACGCATGCAGCATCAGGAATAGAGAGCTGGCACTCTCCTCTACTGCGCACTCACGCAGTATCAGGAATAGATAGTTAGCACTCTCCTCTACTGCGCACTCACACAGCATCAGGAATAGATAGTTGGCACTCTCCTCTACTGCGCACTCATGCAGGATCAGGAATAGATAGCTGGCACTCTCCTCTACTGCACATTCATGCTGCATCAGGAGTAAATAGCTGTCACTCTCCATCTACTGTGCACTCATGCAGCATGAGGAATAGATAGCTGGCACTCTCCTCTACTGCGCACTCACGCAGCATCAGGAATAGATAGCTGGGACTCTCCTCTACTGTGCACTCATGCAGCAATGGGAATAGATTGCAGGCACTCTCCCCTACTGCGCACTCATGCAGCATCAGGAATAGATATCTAGCACTCTCCTCTACTGCGCACTCATGCAGCATCATGAATAGATAGCTGGCACTCTCCCTCTACTGTGCACTCACCCAGTCTCAGGAGTAGCTAGCTAGCACTCTCCCTCTACTGCGCACTCATACAGCATCAGGAATAGAGAGCTAGCACTCTCCTTTCACTATGCACTCATGCAGCATCAATTTAAGATTTACTGGTCGTACCCGTGGTGTACGGATAACAAGCCTCACCTCAACCTGGCAACAGCTCAGGGAAGGGGGGGCACCGCTCTGTCCGTCGGTACCCCTGGCGGTACTTAAGCTGCCTCCGGTTGCAGCTTATGTGCCGCCAGGGGTACTGACACCAGGTTAAGGTGAGGCTTGTTATCCGTACACCACGGGTACGACCAGTAAATCTTAAACTGAAAATAGCAGGATTACTGGTGCTGTATTTTTCATTATTTTCACATCACTATTCACTATTTTCGCAGTAGCATTCTCAGAGGTCCTGACGAAAGCCTTGACACCTTCCGGGTCTCCCTGCTGAAACATGTAGACCATTTTCTCGTCCGACACATGAAGTTTTAAATCCATACTGCAGGTGCACTGTTTTTAATCCTGGCAATGGGAAAGAGCTAATAAAGGCAACCTCTTCGCTCCCGCTAGCTAGTTTTAACATCACTACCCACACAATTTTGAATTTTTTGTTGCGCTGCGCCCTCACCTGAACCCGTTCTAGTTTTCCTCATCTGCTGGATTTAGTACATCCCTAACAGAGTAGGAATAAAACATCCCTGAGCTCCTTCCTCTCAGAGAGGGAGTTGTAGCCCTTGTCGGGGCTAGGCTGTCCCACCAAGAGGAGAATCCCAGATGATGAAGCATGCCACCTTCGGTGAGTGAGGGATTTCGCCCTGAAAGGGATTTCCCCACAGGTCTTTGGTGATAACCTTTAGTGCCTCTGTCTGTTTGTTCTTATAACACAGACCCAAGGATTTATCTGTTGTTTTTTAAATAGAATAAATCATCCAAAGATCATCTATTTTCCATATTTTTCTGTATTTAAAAATAAATACAGACAGGAAATTAAATAGTTTTCTGTCTGTATTTATCCGGAAAAATCAGTAAAAACAGAAAACTGGGAGTCCTACTTATAATATGACATGACATGTTCTAATAAATGTTTAAATGTAAATTACTTTAAATGCTGGGAACTATTTTATTTTCCCAGACACTAATTCATTAAGTGAAGTCATTTTTCAGATTGTGGTTTTTGAAACATCTTCATTTCACAATAGTGAAAGTACTTAATCACAGCATTGTGCTGGAATAGTGAAGGATCTGAAATTGGGTGTCACAAGTCAGTATCTAGAGAGGATCCCAGCCTGTGTTCTGGAAGGATATGGCAGGAGTAAAGATGGAGAAGCTGCCAGCTGGGATCTGAGTTGAGATTGGCCAGATAAGGAGGTCTACATTGGAGATTGTCACTGAGACATAGCTTGAATAGATGGAAGACAAAGGCAGGAAGCAGCTGGGCTCACATCTGAAGCTGGAAATGATTCTTCACGTCTCCGTTCAGCAGCAGAAGTGTGTGATTCCTCAGCCAACCGAAATAGCCCAGAAGCCCAATTAGGCTGATACTTTAAATTTAAGAGAGCCAAGGGTGCGGTTTCTTGACCTGAAGGTCAAGTAAGACATGTTACCAGCTAACACATAGAAAAACAAACACACAAAGAAATAAAAGATCAAGGGCCAGATGTATCAAAGGGTTTTACCCATTCTGTGTCTATGGGAAAATGTGTTCGTACATATGGACCAAGATGTTCTATACCTGAACTGTTGACATACAACTGGAAGGGAAAACGCACACACTTTGAACCCTGTATGGATAAGAGCTATAGTGATACGTATCAACACTGGAAATAAACAGATTTTGCTTCAGAATGTATTTATTTCCAAAGCAAAAGTGTGCTAAATGAATGTAAAAATATTAGGACTGGTGAAAAATATTTAGTTGTTAACACAAGCCGTTTATGTGGATTGCTCCACAGCCTTTGTTTGACAAGGTTGATTTGCCAACGACTGAGGGACAAGTTCAGAAATTGGGGCATTGATCCAACACTATTGCAATTTTTAATTGAACTGCACACAGACACATGGCTACAGGGAAAAGTCATTGCAGGTAATTCATTGTCTACCAAAATTGATCTGGAGAATGGATTAAAACAAGGCTGTATCTTGGCTCTGCTTCTAATCACATTGTATATAGCCGACTTACCTGAATACCTTTGACCTGAAACAGGGGGTACTGTCAAAACTTGGAACTCAAGGGGTTGCACACCTGGCATATGCCGATGATCTGGTAATACTGTCACAAACTCGAAAACGCCTACAGCATCTACTAAGTCGGTTAAGTGACTTTAATCAGGCAAAACGCCTGACAGCTAATCAATCAAAAACGAAGGCCATGATATTAGGCAAAAGTGTAAGAAAATGGCCTGGGTACTGGGAGAAGACAGAATTGAAACAGCCAATCAATATGACCATCTCGGAGTCTCAATGGACACTGGGTTATCTTGGTGTAACCACCTGTCAATCAGGAAGCTCAAATCAGTTACCACCAACAAATTTATAATGAGGTTCGCTAACTTATTTGGCGGTAGAGCATCTGAATCATCTTTAAGGGCATTAGGAAAGAAGTTAATCCCTCTATTACTTTATGCATCGCCTGTTTTAAATGGCAAGACCATAAATCTTGAAACAATTTACATGCAGAGTATTCGACAACTCTTACATCTGTGAACTGCCACACCTCTTTCTGTTATCAGGCTGAAGTTGAATTTAAAATCTCTAGTATCGCTTCACAATAGGGCTACACTGAACTGCATTTGTGACTGCGCTGGGTCCGATTCAACAACTCTAAAATCTCTAATTTATGCGAAACTTAGAAAAACCTCAAAACCGAGCAAGCGACCGACAGTCTCAGAGTTGGCACAGATTGGGCAGCGGGCCGCAAGACTCAAACCTACCATACCATTACATATACCCCATTCACATGGATTAGGTTGAAAAATGACAAGACACAATCCGCATAAAACACCCTGGCGATGAGACATCACCCATACCGCCCTGGATCAGGGAACCCTTATTCCTCATTTGTGGAAAACTCCACTTTTAAAACCACTGATCGCAGTCTGTTGAGAAAAGGCCAAATAATTTGTAACCCGTGAATTTTACAGACACCAAGTAACATAACTCTATGTTCAATATTGCATCCAGCTAGAGACACATAATACCTCCCACCTGAATACCCCTTTCAGGAAGGACAACTCACCTTGCTCAAGCCCATAAAACCCACTATAAAAAAATCATTTTTTTTTTATCACAATCAAGATTTTAACTATCACTATTTTAATCAGAAATGAATCAATGTGAATCATTCAAGACACCAATGGAAACATTTCATCCTAGTTCTAGAATGTTATCCCAAGTACAAATATATGCAATTAGAGTGAAAAATGATCGACTTCAATAATACAAAATCCTTAGCATCTTAATGTGTATTATAGAAATCCTTTGGCACACAGAGTTCAAATGCAGATAAAGGACATCAGCTTTCAAGTGTTACACGTAGAAATCAAAAGACACCCGTGACATAGCCGCACACACATATATACATTAAAAGCTATCGTTATATATACTAAGGTAAAGCAGAGAATTGACAGTGCAATAGTGAAGGTTAAAATAAAATGAAGGTGTCTGCTTCTGGCTAATGTAGCTTTCTACTGCTTTATACACTAAACTGAAATGTTAATTGCAGCTGCATAACGTATGGGTCACAGGTCAATATAAAACATTGACAAGTGCATTCGTTTAACCCATGTTTATGTTCTGTGAAATTGGACAGGTAACACAGCTCAGTTTGTCCTTACCTGTGGGTGAAACTGAAACTAGGGCATATTGAGCTCTCCATTTCTGAATATGGATAAAACTCAGGAGCCCTTTCTCTATAGGACACCTCACGTTGAAAGAATGATTATTCCACTGGAGCAGGCAGCATATGTAATCTGTCTTCTGAGTTTATATTTGGTTATTAAATGAAATCCTGGTTTCCTCTAATACATCGGTGTCCAGTGTAGGTCTCCTGGGCTGGATGTATGCCAGACTTTCAGGATACCTGCACGAGATTCAATTACATACAATATATCTAAAGAGAATTAATTTAGGAGTCAGTGCTGATTCTGAACACCTGGCATGGACCCAGCCCTCCCGGATATACACTGAACACCCTTGCTCTAAAACTTGGGGGTAGAATTTGCCACACATGGATAGCTAGGCATCCATTGCTTCACTCCTCAACACGCTTCTCATGACCTCAGACATAATGCCACAGATGACATCTCAAATAACATCACATATCACATTACCATGAACATTGTTATGATATCATCGCTGCCGCTTGACAACACTGCACCCACACACAGCATGCAGGACATGATCTTTTCATGTGTTGCATGTGCTCTGAGTGAAGACTCTGACCTTCAGACAGGCCCTGAACGAATGCCCCTTCCCCTTCTTCTCCGTTGACATTTCTTATAGCCATACCCAGCAGATCCTGGGCACGCGGCCTAGCCTTCACTATTCCCACCACCTATTGTGTTCACCAACTCGATCATGTCATCATATACATCTTCTGTCACTATGTCACTATCCACAGCACTTGTTCTCGATAAATAATAAACTAGAGGTGTAGCCTGCACCTAGTTTGTGGTACACGTGACAAGGCCGGAAAGCAGCAGGGGTGTTGCTTCAGGGGGTGTATTTAGGGTGTGACACCCCCAAATAAATGCGTTCTTGACTTTGCAGTTGGGTCTGTGGGTCCTGAGTCAGGTCTGCTATCTCTGTGTCTGTTTTTCTCATGGGGAGCCAAGAATGAAAGACAAAGCAGTGACCTTTGATGTAAACAGGAGAGAGAGACAGAAATGCCCATCTGGTGGCTGCATTTCAAAATGTGAAACTAGATGATCTGGAATCAATACCAGCGTCACTGCTTGTTTAACTTGTGTGATCCTAGGCAAAAATATTATTTCACTGAGTCTTCTTTTTCTTTATTATCACATATGAGCACACTTTTAAATACTTAAGTTCTGGATGTATGCTGTACAAACAAATCTTATATTTGATTTAGTAGATTGTAATATTGCTCCCTCTATAATAAGAATCTAGGCCACATATGGACTTTACATGGCTTCTGACTTGCCTCTTAATTCTTTAATGGCATTGTCATTTAGGGCAGAGTCTCAAATGTTTCTAAAAATGATTACTTTTAACAAATGTCAGTGTTAGAACCGGCACTTTCTTGTTCCCTAAGGTATGACCCCAGCCAGGCAGAACCTGCCACTCCCATCAAGGGTGGGTGATTACACTCACTGTATAACCTGTGCTTACCCTTGGGTAGCTTGGCACTAATCAGTCATGCGTTCCTCAGAGGTAATGTGTAAAGCAAAGGCACAGCACACACGATAAATACACTGTGCAGCACAAAAGAGACTTCACACAGGATGTATGCAAATCATGTTTATGTTCAACACACATATTCAATCATTATAACATGAACATCATAAACTTTTGTTCATAAAACACTGTGAGAATATTACTAGCAATACTAGGCCCACTCATATTGTTATGAAATCAATAATATGCACACTGTGGACAATTCCTAATCTAACCCCCCCAATGGAGAGAGAACACCCTTATGCTGTGCGGCACACTGTCCACCCCGGGAGCGCCCTAGCAATTTGGATAATATAATCCCATTCAGTTATAGGATACAATCCGGGTCACAACGATATCAAAGATATGCACACACATGAAACAAGAACACTTTTTAGCAGCACTGCGGGCTGGAGATACGCAGGTAAACCCAATGTTAAATGTATTGTGCTTTTGGCATGAAATCAACGTATAAAGTGGTACTGTGAATCACAGGTGGTCCACAGACAATAACTCCCACTCACACACACTCACTCCGCACTGCTACTCGGTGAGAGAGGTACCAGCCAGTCCGTACTGAATGCTCTTGCACACATATGTACTAGGCACCCTAATGCGGTGCCACTGGTACCCAGCAGGTTAACGGATAACACGCTGCATATCCGTGGCCCCCAGCCTCGCTACAACCCTCCAGTTCACCCCGATTGTCCTATACCCACGGGTGGAAGATAACCTGCCCACCTCCTGGACGCTAGGCAGCACGCAGCCGAAGTCACACTTAGTCTGAGACCTCAGGAATCAGGTAGGGACATGTAGCAGTTTAAATTAGGAGGTAGACGTAAATAAGGGGAGTTTGGCAGCCACTCAGGAAGTTCACCCACAAGTCTCAAAACACAAGAGTCTCTTGACCCACTTCCGAACTGTCTGGGAAGCGTTCCTTCAACCCAGTCAATCTCGCTCACTCCTACCTGGTGTTAAGATATCTTCAGGAAGGGCCAGGTTTTGAGAGGGCAGTTGGTCTGCCATAATGAGGGTGAATGGGGAGTAATACAGGGGAGCCTCTTGGTGGGAGGAGGCACCCCAGTCGGTACAAAATGATCAAGGTCGTGCCCAGGCAATGCGGGCACAGCCTTTGGTGAGCACTGTTATGAGTCGCACCAGACACTTCAGATTTCAAACATGAAAAGTTGCATATCCCACACCTCCCTAGAAAAGAGGCACTATGACTGGTGCACATTGAGATGGGCTGCACCAGGCAATTCCGGTCACACACAGCGAAGAGTTGCAATTCCGTACCTCTGTGAAAATGAGCACAACGTCAGATGCATGTTGATACAGGTTGCAACAGACCAGTCCAGTCACACACACATAGGTGTAGGTTCAGCAGAGCCATATGAGGTAGGATGAGGCACTACTAATGAGTACACCCCCACCTCCGAGGGTCACATCCTATGAATCGGACACCGCACACAATGAGCATGCAGTTGGTGTGCCGCACAAGAGAGATGCCGCCCGATTGATGAAACGGGCCACAAGGGGTCCCGCAACCGGTGAATCCGCTCACCACCAACTAGGTGCTTATGAATGTAAGGGTCCCTGCAGTACAGGAATCACATACCATAGATGCAGGCAAGGTTTCTGAGGCTCCACACTAGACAATCCGATCTCCATACATGTCTTATTTCCACGCTCGCACCGCATTACCCGATGGGATTTAGTAGCAGATGTGGGCACTTCAGAGGGCAACTCTCTCCAGATGTCACAGATAGATAATGTAGGTCCCTCACAGGAGATCTTTGATGTCCCTGAGATCTCCAGAAAAACAGGAGGCCTGCAGACAGGTCCTTGGAGAGCACATTTCAGGGCGCCACACTTCAGCGGGTCTTTGGCCCAGGCCAGCCACTATTCAGAAAGGGCATGCGGTCAGCTTCATAGCCAGTTATCCTCCATGTGCACAACAGAGTCCTCTGGCAATGTGCACCACGCAGTCAGGGTTCTCCGGTCCAGCGTCCCCGCACGCATATCTCGCCCTTTGTTGAAGGATAGCACCAGTAGTTATATTGTCATGTGTCTTTGAAGTTTGGGGTGGTTCAAGGGGTCTCCCTTTGAACCACAGATGTCTCCCCTAAATTGTAGGCATGTCTGCCATGGGGCCATGGAATGCAGATCTTAATCTTTAGTGGGGCCATGATCCGGCCCCTAGAGGCTAAGTGTCAAAACCTCTCTCTACAATCTATCCCATTCGGCCCTCAAACGGCAGAGGTCTGCCATTCTCGTGGGATGCCCATGGTTTATGGCTGTCACTTGGGGAATGCTCCCCGCCCCATGGTGTCCACCGGAGCCAGGCACCACAGCACACAAAAATCTTACAGCATAGAAATGCCCATATTCTATAAGTGGCATTTCTAAACGAGTTATGCCAAAACCCCCTTTACCATTCTACGGTTTGGCATGGCAAATCCATTGATAGGAAACATCATGAGGCTGCTCCACTGCAATCCACTATTGCAGCCTGAAGTGATGTCAACCACTTCCTCATGTTAACATATGGGAGGAGCAAGCCTCATAGGTGGTGAAAACACACAGAGGTATTTCTCATTACCTGGGCACCCATGTGCTAGTGCACACACAACCTGCGATGGCAGGTTGGACACGGTCCTCAGCACCAGGGGTGCAAGTGCACCCGTCTGAGTCTGCAATAGCAGACTGGACATGGGTTTAACTAATACGTGTGACAGTGCTCACGCACAGGCCTGCGATGGGAGGTGGCACATGCAACCACGGGCACCATCGGTGCTGGCCCGCACATACAACGCCTGAACCTTGCAGGCTGCTCATGAGTTTAATCACAATAGCTGCCAATGTTCACACACCCCTCAAATGCATTTTCGTATTGGTAGTTGGGACGGGGGCCCTGAATCGGATATGCTATGTCTTTGTCAGTTTTTCTCATTGTTCTAATTTCACTAAGAAATTTTACTTGTGCATTTATTGGATCGGATTTAGTGAATATCTATATATCTATATATATATATATATATATATATATAGATCTATATCTCTATATATATATGTATATATATGTATTTACATATATATATATATATATATATATATATATTCACTGAAAAAACCATAGGTTTTAGGGAAAGTTATAGTTAGTTGGACATTGCACTCGTACAAAACCCGTGAAATTCCCCGTTATAGTTAGTTCAGCTAACTATAACCCGCGCCCCGCAATGCACTGCTGATGACGTCACATATTACATCACTCATGACATGGTCAGTGACATCACTGATGACATCACTGATGACATCATCCAGTCACTGTGTGTTTCTGTAAAGTTTAAATATGTTTAATATATATAGGGAAAGGCGTATTGAAGAATGAGTGGGTGTATAAGCGTCTGAATGGATGATTTAGTAGGTGCGTGACTGAGTCTATAAGTGAGTGATTAAACGTATCTTACTGGATGCATGGGTGAGTGACTAAACTGTGTGAATGTCTGTATCCGTCTGTCTGTTGTTGTGTAAGCAGCTGCATGGGTTTCTGACTAGCTAAATGAGTGTCTATATGGGTTATGGATTGGTTCTCTGAGTATCTGTATGGGTGCCTCAGTGTTTGTGTGGGTGGGGTGTGTGTGACTCTGTGCATAGATGTGTGAGTGGGTGATTCACTGGGTGCATGGTTTCAAGAGTGTGTCTGTGATGGACTGTATGGGTGGGTGAGTGTGTGTATGGGTGTGTTAGTGATTGAATGTATATCTCAGTGGTACATGTGTGAGTAACTACATATGTGAAAGGCAGTATATATGTGTGTTGGAGTATATAAATGGCTATAAGTGAGAGTGTGTGATTGTGAGAGTGGCTATATGGATGAGTGTGTGCTTGCATCAGTGATTGCATAGGAGCGTAAGAATGTGCTAGTATTTTTATGAGTAAGTGAGCTGGTGTGTATAACTGTATAGGTGAGTAAATTGGAGTGTGATTAATTATTTGCATGACTGACTAGGTGTGTGAGTACCTCTATGGATGAGTTGCGTTGTGTGAGTGTTTATATAGGTGTATGAGTGCATATGATAGTCCTGTACTGAGTGACTGTAAGTATGAGTGACTGTACGGGTGAGTGAGTAGATGTGTGTGTGTAGACCTAAGAATCAGTGAGTGGGTATGTACTTATTGGTATTGGAGTGTGTATGGTTTTGAGAATGGCAGTCTGTAATTTAGAGTGGGTGTATCAAAAGTTATATTAGGGTGTGAGAAGATGCATTAAATTCTCACATGGATGATGTCATCAGTGATGTCATTTGAGATGTCATCAGTGATGTCATCAGTGATGTCACTGACCATGTCATGAGTGATGTAATATGTGACGTCATCAGCAGTGCATTGCGGGGCGCGAGTTATAGTTAGCTGAACTAACTATAACGGGGAATTTCACGGGTTTTGTACGAGTGCAATGTCCAACTAACTATAACTTTCCCTAAAACCTATGGTTTTTTCAGTGAATTTCAAAGGTTTTTTAAATGCTAAACCCTAACTATAACAGGCCTGAAACCTATGGTTTTTTCAGTGAATTTCAAAGGTTTTTAAAATGCTAATTCCTAACTATAACAAGCCTGAAACCTATGGTTTTTTCAGTGAATTTCAAAGGTTTTTTAAATGCTAATTCCTAACTATAACATGTCTGAAACCTATGGTTTTTTTCAGTGAATTTCAAAGGTTTTGTAAATGACAATTTTTAAATGTATTAATTGTTATATTTATTTATTTTTATACTGATTTACTACATTTTTTTAAACTATTTATTTTTAGATGTTTTATTTTTTAAATTACATTGTAATTACATTATACATTACATTACAAAATATACTTTCTCAGAATGAATTACTTTAGTTTAAATACTTTGCAAATAGGCAATAGACTTTTAAGTACAGTAGTTACAGTTGTTGCAATGGGCAACACAATTTCAAACACAATGCAACATTGAGCTCAATGTGAATTTCTAGCTAAATGCAATTAGTTACTTTATGGATTACTTTTCTAACCACAGGACTGGATCCTAGATTCAGTCCTGGGACATCTCCTGTAAACAGTTGAGTAAAAGCGTTTTGGTTACAGTAGTGATTTTTAAGGAATATTATTGTATTTTAAAAGTTGACACTTAGAAACTTTTTCTCATAGAATCACCAATGTTATCCTATGGAAGGAAATTCACTTAGAAGGTAAAAACTGTTATCGTTACTTTTTCTTACTCAGTGGTGGATCCTGGATCCAGCACTGGTGCATCTCCTGTAAACAGTTGAAAGAATGCGTTTAAGTCATACAGGCGATTTTTAAGGAATATTTGTAGTTTGTGAAAATCAACACTTTGAAACTTTTCTGCTGAAAACCAGACAATGGATTCCTATGGAAGGAAATATAAGTTACTGGTAAGTACGGTTAAAATTACTTTTCAGGATCAGTACTGGGCTGAAAGATGCAGCACTGAGGTCTCTCCTGATAACAGCTGAGTAAATCGGAATTCGTATTTTGGCTGATTTTAGAGGAATATTTGTATGTTTCAAAAATCGACACTTAGAAACTTTTTCAGCAAAAAGCAGGCAATGATATCCTATGGAAGGAAATTCAAGTTACTGGTAAGTACGGTTAAAATTACTTTTCAGGATCAGTACTGGGCTGAAAGATGCAGCACTGAGGTCTCTCCTGATAACAGGTGAGTAAATCGGAATTCGTAGTTCGGCTGATTTTAGAGGAATATTTGTATGTTTCAAAAATCGACACTTAGAAACTTTTTCAGCAAAAAGCAGACAATGATATCCTATGGAAGGAAATTCAAGTTATTGGTAAGTACGGTTAAAATTACTTTTCAGGATCAGTACTGGGCTGAAAGATGCAGCACTGAGGTCTCTCCTGATAACAGGTGAGTAAATCGGAATTCGTATTTCGGCTGATTTTAGAGGAATATTATAAAGTTCCAAAACTCCACACTTAGAAGAATTTCCAAGTGAAACCAGTCAATGTTAGCCTATGGAAGGAAATTCAAGTTACTGGTAAGTACGGTTAAAATTACTTTTCAGGATCAGTACTGGGCTCAAAGATGCAGCACTGAGGTCTCTCCTGATAACAGGTGAGTAAATCGGAATTCGTAGTTCGGCTGATTTTAGAGGAATATTTGCACAATGGTGAAGGGAGGGGCGGGGCCTGAGGTGACATCTGTGCAAACGCGCCCCGTGGCGCGTTTTAAGTTGGGGGATTAAGTCCCCTTGAATCATGAGGGTCCCTGGGGTCCAACTAGCCCACCCTGTACCTCCAGTATGTGCCAGGGAGCTGCGTTGCAGAGAGGTGTTCAGAGGCCACGCCCCTTTTGCACCTCTCTGCAATGCAGCTCTGTGGTGCTTTCTGGACGTATCTGTTGGGCTAGTTGGCCCCCAGGGACCCTCAGGATTGAAGGGGATTTAATTCCCCATCTTAAAACGTGCCACGGGGCCTGTTTGCACACATCTCACCTGAAGCCCCGCCCCCTCCCTTCACCACTGTGCAAACGCGCCCCGTGGCGCGTTTTAAGTTGGGGGATTAAGTCCCCTTGAATACTGAGGGTCCCTGGAGTCCAACTAGCCCACCATGTACCTCCAAAAAGCGCCACAGAGCTGCATTGCAGAGAGAAAGGGGCGTGGCCTCTGTACACCTCTCTGCAACGCAGCCCCCTGGCGCATACCGGAGGTTCCTGGTGGGCTAGTTGGCCCCCAGGGACCCCCAGTATTCAAGGGGAATTACTTCCCCTTCTTAAAACGCGCCAGGGGGCGCGTTTGCAGACTGCTGCAGGGAGGGGGCGGGGCCTCGGCACGATGCCGGTCTTTTTTTTTTTTTTGTTGCTTTTTTCTGCCCAGGGGGTCCTTGTGGGACCCCCTGAGCAGACCTAGGGGGTCAGGGTGTTTCTACCCTGCCCCCTTTGTGCATTTTGCGCACTTGTTTCTTGTGTTTTTTTTTTTTTAAATCACTGGGATTCGCGCACCCTAAGCGCATCCCGCCGATTTTGAAAAAAAAATGCTTTTTCTGCCCAGGGGTCTTTGTGGGACCCCTGAGCAGACCTAGGGGTCAGGGTGTTTCTACCCTGCCCCCTTTGTGCGTTTGCGCACTTGTTTCTTTTTTTTCTCGGCGGGATCCGCGCACCCTGAGCGCATCCTGCCGATTTTAAAAAAAATGCTTTTTTCTGCCCAGGGGGTCCTTGTGGGACCCCCTGAGCAGGCCTAGGGGGTCAGGGTGTTTCTACCCTGCCCCCTTTGTGCGTTTTGCGCACTTGTTTTTGTGCCTCGGTTCTACCGAGGGACAAAATGGCTGCCAACACTTCCTGGTTTGGAGTGTTGACAGCCAGCTGACAGCCAATTAGCATGCAGCTCGTGATCGGGACGGTGCGCGCAGGGTGCGCTGAGGGTACGCGGACCCTACTCGGCCATAGATATATATGTGACTTTACTTTTGATTTTCTCAGGAACTACTGAACGGATTTACACCATTTAAGCAAAAGGCACCAGTCTGAACCAAGGGCTACCTCTTTGCCAAATTTGGTGTAATTCCGTTCAGCAGTTAGGGCTGTAGCTGCGACTAAAGGTTCCTATGGAAAAATGAATGGGGAAAACGCGTTTTGGGACCCCCCTTTTTTCTCGGCCCCCGCTTGACGAATCAACCCGAGACTTTCAGGGTAGGAGCAGAGCGGAGCGCCCCAACAAGTTGGAAACTTTCACGAAGATTCGTCAACCGGCGCCAACGTTATTTCAAATAGAATGTCGCGGATTTCCTATGGATAATAGGTCCTAACTATAACTATCTACTGGCGACCGCCAGTAGATAATATATATACACATATATATATATACATATATATATGTAAATATATATATGTATATATATATACATATATATATGCGTGTGTCTGTGTCGCATAATGTACAGGCATAAAGTGAAGTGGTATATATATGTATATATATATATGTATGTGTGTGTGGTGAGTCGCACAGTGGCATAAAAGGAAGTGGTATATATATATATATATATATATATATATATAGAGAGAGAGAGAGAGAGAGAGAGAGAGAGATGTACGACATGCCACTCCACTCTACTACATGCCACTCTAGGACACATCACTCCAATCAATAACACGCCCCTCCACTTTATGCCCCTCCAATCTATGCCACTCCATTCTGTGGCACAATACTCTACGCTGCAACACTCTACAACATGACACTCTATGACACTTCACAATGCCACTCTATGAGACTCCACTCTATGACACTCTACTCCACCTTACACTACGCCACTGCACTCTACTCCACTGCACAACACCCTACTCCACACTACAACGCTCTACACCACTCCACTCTACTCCACTCTACTCTACAACATTTTACCCCATTCTAAAACACTCTGCACTATGCCAACCCACTTTGTGGCACTTCCCTCCACTCCACTCTACGACACTCTATGCCCCTCCACTTTACAACTCTGTACTCCACTCTCTGCCTCTCCTCTCCTCTCTACGACACTCCACTGCACTCTATGAAACTCAACTTCCTCCATGGCACTCCATGACACTATGTCACTCCTTTCTATGACACTCTACTCCACTCTATGCTATTCCACTCTACAACTCTCTACTCCACTCTATGCCACTCCACTCTATGCCACTCCAATCTACGACACTCCACTCTATGACACTCCACTCTAAGACACTCCACTCCATTCTATAACACTTCAAGAGACTCCACTCTATGCCACTCTGTGCCACTCCACTCTATGACAATCTACTTCACTCTACACCATTTTACTCTGCAACACTCTACTCAACTCCCTCTACACCACTCCATGCCACTTTTCTCCACTATATGCTACTCCACTCCACTCTACTCCACTCGACTCCACTCTCTGCCAACCCACTCTACGACACTCTATACCACTGCCCAACTGTACGCCCCTCCACTCTATGACTCTCTACTTCCTCCATGACACTCCACAACACTATGACACTCCACTCTGCGACAATCTATGTCACTCTACTCTGCGACACTCTACTCCACTGCATGCAACTCTGTCTACACCACTCCATACCACTTAACTCCACTCTAGGACACTCTACGCCACTCCACTCTACAACACTGTATTCCATTCTACAAGACTCTACACCACTCTATGACACTCTACTCCTCTCTACACCTCTCCACTCTACGCCCTTCCACTCTTCTCTACTCTACTCACCACACTCTATACAACTCTACACCACTCCACTACACTCCACAACAATCTACACCACTCCATGACATCTCACAACACTCCACTGTACTCTATGTCACTAACCTTTACCCATGTTTAACACCAGCCACTGTGATGTACATCATGGCTTAAACACATTGGTAAAGCCAACAGCTCCTGCATAGGCGAGACCTATTGGCTTTGCCAATGTTTGTTTAGTTGGAAAATTTGAGATTCACACCCCCTACATATCACAGAGCTCTGCCCGTGGGAAGCAGTACAATAGATAGGTTGCGCAAGACTTCTTCATGGTCTGAGAAGGGATTTGCATTAAGCTAGGTTACTCATCTGCTTTCTATGTCTGTTGTTCACACTTAGGGCCTGATTACGAGTTTGGCGGAAGGGTTACTCCTGCACAAACGTGACGGATATCCCGTCCGCCATATTACGAGTTCCATTGGATATAATGAAACTCGTAATACGGCAGACAGGATATCCGTCACGTTTGTGATGGAGTAACCCCTCCCCAAACTCGTAATCAGGCCCTAAGTGTTCCCCCAACCTGAAATTGCAAGGTTTAACTCCTGAAAGAAGAGTTTCTCTTGCATCACATTAATCTCTTTTGGTGCCTCTTACTTCACCCATTCACATGTAAGTGGCTGTCAACTGAGGTTGGAAAGAGGCTGCCTTCTGTTATAGGTAAGGTGTATTTATAGTGACGTCAGGTATGCAGTGTAATAGACTCTTTAAAGGTGGCGCACCTTTTAACATCTAGATTACATAAATTCTTAAAGCTGCAAGACATTGGATAATGCTTCTTTTAACGTACTTGTAGCATGATAATGGGCAGTTTGACTGCGGATTGGTTAAGCAGCTTTTTATCTTTTTATCCCTCTGGTAGATTGAGATTGGCAGTGATTGCAATTAGATTGTTTATTCTTTTCCAGGGCCACTGTTAGATAATCACTGAGACTCTGACAATAGGAAGGCAAAAGAATTCGATGGCCTCTGATTTCCTATTGACTCTGGGAACAATGCGGTTGTAAATCTTCGTCTGTTCTGGGCTGCCCAGAGCAGGCCAGTGTGAGGCAATTACTGGCCCGGCCCATATCTCACATCTGCTCCTGACTTTGCTCCAAGGTGAACAGGAACACACGACCCCCGCCACCCCCTCCCCTGCTCGTACTCAGTGACAGATAGAGAGCCACGGGCTCTGTGGTGCTTGGAGGTTGGTGACAAGGACGCTCAATGTCACACATAAATCCTGGCCATTATTCTGAGCCCCCCCCATACGCGACAAGGAGATGCATTACACCATTAGCTGGTGGTTCAGGGCTTCCTGGGCTAATGAAACCTGTGACCTTTCTGCTCGGGGGGTAGAGACAGATGATGTAAGGAAAGACTAAAGCGCTTTATCCATCCCACATGGCACATAGTGGCATAAGGGCATCTCTGTAGCACAGTAGAGCAAGGGGACGGTTGATCCTTGTGTAGATATCTTCCAGGTTGGATCACTCCTCAGTTTCTCGGCTCTAATCTCCAAGTAATGGAGAAATGTATTGTCTTCTCTCTAGGCCTTATCACGAGTCGCCTGTCGTGGTGTACCCACAGGAGATACTGAGATACACCTCTTCCGACTATTCCAACTTTGCGGATTTCCTTGGGTCTGGAATTACTGGGTCTGCAAACTCCAGGCCTCGAAACATGGCCAAAATGGCCAGTCGGGCAGTCCCCCAAGAGGCTGAAGCCCCAGGAGCCAGTTGTGACACTTGGAGGCCGGTTTCAGCCTCCAGGACCAGTGATGAACGTTATGATCCCCACAGCAACTTGAAAGGGTTCTCTGGTTCTAGCGTGCATGAGCACGTCTGCACATGGGGGCTGGATTTATCATTTTTGCCAGGGCTGTTTTAAGGTCCCACTTCGGCCCTGCCTGGGAAAGCAGAGGATGCAGTGCTGAGGGGACTGAAGGCACCTGCTGCGCCTCACTGCCCACCTGCCCTTCTCCTGCAAAAGGGGCTGAGGTGCTAATGATGCCCCAGGTCTCCACTGTCCTGCTCTGTTATTCACCCGATCCCTGCTACTCACACCACGGGCCAAAACAAAGTCCCCACATCCACTCACCTCTTGCTCCAAGCAGGCAGCAATTGATGCAGATTTTTGCCCGTTCTTTTCAGTGAATGGGGAGTACGCAAGGAGCTAGACCCAGTATGCCGGGTCCACATGCTATTCCGATTCCGGGGAAAGTAACCTGTATTTTGGTGAGGATACAGACTGGATTTAGGGACTCCAGTCCCCTGGTATTACCAAACAAATATACGGCAAATTCACAATGGGGGTCAAGGTGGTTTGCCAATGTATTCTATGCGTGGGAGTCTCAATGAACATTTGTCACCTTCCTGTCCAAGCACCGAAAGCTGCTGAGACAACACAGCACTGCACAGAGGCCCACGTGGCACATATTTGGACACGTGTAGTGGGCAGCGCACTGGCGACTGTGTGCTGGTAAGAGGCAGAGGTCGGAACTGGCTGATCACAGCTGGCAAAGTAGGTTATTGAGTCACACCCTCACAGCTAAAAGTTGCTGTGATCTATCGAGCAGAAGTTAGAATCACGACCAGGCCGTGCCCATGAGACTGGTAAGCTGAGCACCATTAAATTAGGTAGGAGTGTCAAAAGGGTTTTTTAATTGCCTTGTAAGCAATCTGTTATCATTAGGGGCAGTTGGTTGTGGGCAGAAGCTTGTGGGCAGGACTCTGTTGGCTAACAGAGGATGGTTGGCAATCAGGTGTAGCCGCTGACACCTCTGGCATTGTCCTTGCAACCCTAGTGTTAGTGGCAGGAATGCAGGCGGGAGATCCAAGCAAGGCTTTGGGTCTATGTCTTGCACTCCCCGGACCTTGTCCCATGGGACTTGTGAGCCATGACAGCGCTGAGCCCTACAGCCAAGCCACTGCTTCCCATCCCCTCCAAAGCTGCATTTGAAAGACATGGACTACTAAGGACAGCTGGCAAATATTATCTGGGCGTACAAAAAATCTGAAAGGGTGCCTTTCTGCTTGAACTTTTTCCCACAGAAATTGGAGCTCAAAGGCAGAACATGGAAGTAAAAATATTTACCTGCTCCACTGAAAGCTTACAAAGCAATGGCAAACTAGGTCAGATCTCCATGTCTTCTCTGTTTGGCTAATTTAACTTCCTGTATTCATGGGGGCTAGTGTCTTCTGAAATATTTTATCTCAGAGGAAGACACTGATATTGATATAAAATAGAGTACCCTGGCTGGCATTTCACTTATCTGTGTGCTATGAAGCAGTGCCACTGCTTCATAGCACACAGATAAGTGAAATGCCAGCTCTATCCCCCAGCTCTATCAGCAAAAGTGGATGTTGCCAATTCGCCTGATGGGCCACCGAGCTGGGACACTAAACAATAAAATCTTGATTAGTTCCTTATGGGCCTTTTCTTCCTGCATTTCTGGTGAAACTCATAAAACTTAAAAAAACACTGCAGCACTGTAAATCTGAGAAATCGGGGCAGAGGGCTGACAATTACTGAGAGACAGCGAAACACGCAAATGGAGAAAAGAGGTTAGAGAGAGGGGCAAATAAAGCGGGTGGCAGTGGGAAAAGTAAGAAAGACAAGCATTGGCAAAGCCAATATGTCTCGCCTATGAGAGGTATTGGCTTTGTGATTGTGTTTTTAGCCATGTTATACAGCAGCACTGTGAAGGAGTCATTGTAGGGCGCAACACAGGGAAAAGGTTTTTTTTAAAAAGCAGTGAGACGCGCCCACCTCTGGCCACATCATAGTACATATTTTTATTGCTGGCGAGGAGTGGGGACAAATCAGGAGGCAACACAGAGGGAGGGCGTGTGGGGGGGGAGGAGGTGCATCACTGGAACAAAAAAAAGCTACTTCGAAGGAATTTCACAGACACACCATGTCAAAATATCATCTGGGATGGTAAAGGAAAGATGACGACAAAAGCTAATGGTTCCCTGTAAGGCACCTTTTCTTTTTTTTGTGACTGTAAGGGCAGTAGAGCAGGAGAGGCGAAAAGTAATAAACACCAGCCCTAATTGCATTTTTATTTTTATAAGGTGAAGACAGGAAGGTGCCTAAAGTCATCCATATATCTGTTTTATTTTATGGCTCTGATTAGCATGACTATATTGGCAAAGCTGTATATCTTTCCCTTCTGCTTTTTCTTAGACATACTTGCTGCTGAATGTTGCAGGTAGGGGTGGCTGAAACTCTTCATCACATAGCAAAATTGGAGAAATCTGCCCCTTTTTTAGTTTACCTCTGAAATGGAATTTGGGATACAAACTGCCAAAACAGCTCTGCCGGCGGACTAGGGAAAAGAGTGAATTTTGTGCCCCAGTTCAGAAACCAACCTGTGTTTGGACTGCTTGCACATTCCTCTATCACAAAAGGTGCTCCACATAGGAGAGGGCTGCTTACAGTGAGTCTTACAGGTAGTACAGTCTTACACAGGGGCCTATTGCGGTTGGTTGAAAGGATGTCCTATATGGTTCCTATTTCTTCAGCATTCTGATTGGCCACTCCTACACTGAATCAAAAGAGGGTCTTGTGTTATGTCCATTCTGAATGGCTACTGGCAGCAAATCAGAATAGCCCTGGGACGAACTTTTCACCACTCCTATGTGGGCCAGTAATCTTGTAGTGTTCTGTCATCATTCCATGAATGCAGGAATGGATCTCCCAAAAATGGCAGATTCAACCCAAGTTTCGCTTCTGCTTTTCACAGACTGAAAATAAAAATGCACCCAGCCCCAAGAGTAATACACCTTTTCACCTGGTAAAGAATGGAGTGGCAGAATATTGTACACGTTAATCCCCCATGGGCTCCTGACTTCTACCAAAGGGGGCAGGGGTGTGGTTTAGTCAGTGAGATTGGGGGGAGAGGTGTGAACCTCAAATTTCCCAACTGAAAAAGCAATGTGCAGCAGGGTGAAAGGGTGAGATGACTAACATGCAGGATGGACTGTTTCCAGGAGGATTAGGATCAGTGCCGATTTGCATTAGGTCTGTATCTGGGGCTGATTTAGAGTCAGGGCTCCTACCCCCAAATGCAGAGGCAAGAATGCCTTTATTTGGGGAGTGTCAAATCGCAAAAACCCACTACTCCCAGGAGCTATGCCCCTTAAGGGGGATGTGCAGTTGGAACCCTATGCTTGTGAAGTCAAAGAAACTGGGAACATCTTGCACATTGCAAAGAAATGAGAAGTTGGGTTAGTTTCTCTTTGACAACTCCTATTCCATGCTTCAGGTCTTAGGTTACACCCCAATGAGAGAACTATGTTCTACGATTTCATTAAAAGCGCCAAAGGATGTTCAATTAAAGAATAACCTAGACGTAGTGAATACAATGATAAGAGAATCATAATTGTTTCTTGAGCCTTTAAATGTGTGTGAGTGAATGAAAGCACAGGTGCAAAGCAGGGTTTTAATTTTTTGAGTCACTTGTCTTAAAGGAATGAATGTGAGTATGAATAAAGGTCTTTATGTGCCTGCCATGCATTATCTCTCATGTGTAACACCTATGATGTTGATATTTCAAAGGCCTAAGTATGCATAACTGTTCAACTAGAATGATGTCGGTGTACTGCTTTGTGTTTCAGTGCCATTTAGTCTGAAAGGGAATTTGTTGTGATTATTTATTTAGGTACAACAAGGGTATGTGTGGGTATTGTTGTGTAGAATATTCCACTGTCATCCAGAACTGAAGCACCCTGTGAGGACATCAGTGGAATGTTGGGAGATGGTTCTAAGTTGAAGGAAAATGTTAGCTTCTGATTGCATAGATGACAGTCAGGTAGGACTGAAAGAATGTTAAGGGTGATGTACTGTGCAGAAGGTGGCTGACTGAGGACAGTGACAGAAATATTGAACTCTTATAATAGAATGCATATCAGAGAGGTGAACCGCAAGGTAAAGCTGGTACCTATGAGCAGACAGTAAAATGGGAAAAATTCAATAATAAACTAAAATGACACATAGTCATTGAATGCTTTAAATATACAGCCACAGATTGTGGTAGAGCTCAAACATCACCACAGACCGTTTCTCAGGTGCCTGCCTTCAGTAAGGCTGCTTTCAGTAAGCACTCCCTTCAATTGCGATATATGCAGTCCTTGCATCTTTCAATCTGTTTTTTAGTTCATTGAACACTGAAACGCTGATAAATTTCAAAGAGGTACTCTCCTTTATTTCAAACTGTACAGTTTAATTTTCACTAAGGCAACTCCTGATATTATGAGGTTTAGCTTTCTATGACGCTCTACGGAGGCTATGCAACCAGAATACGTAGTTTTAAATATTGTCCTAAAAATATCACAATGGTAAGTATTCATAGGTAAAGAACTATACTTGACAACAGATATATGTACCTTTGCCTAGATGTACTTATCTTCACGTTATTTTGGTAGTCGATATTCAGGCCACAATGTAGCACAGTATCTGGTCGGTTCAATACTCTGCCATAAAACCCTTCAGGTTGCTTTAATTCGATAGGTGGGTGGACTTTAATGCTGCAGAACAATTCAAATGTAAATGTGTCCCTGAATTTGCTGCACAGTAGTGAATGCATATAAAGGGATGGCCTGAAAATCGAGAACAGCGGACATTTACAAATTATGCTGATCCGACCAGCAAGAGAAAGAAGATATACCACAAGGGTGAAGTAAATGTATGAGTGAAAGAGGTCACAAAAGCAATGATAAACTCCTCAGAAAAAAATAGCTCTTGGCATAAGATGGGATTAATGCCCATCTGCACTTCAGTCTAAACAAAACTTAACGCTCTGGCAATGATCCACTGTGAGAGTGAAGAACTGCAGAAGCATCAATGGGATCTCAGATGTGGTGTAAACGAAAGGCTTGCAGCCAATATTCGAGAGGGAATTGCGAAAGGCAGAGAGCGTTTTAGCAAATCCCACCTACACCTACTGTGGTGAGAACAATGATCCCTGCAGCAGTGTAAGAATTGGAGGGCTGACAATCTGAGCAACGACCTGTTTGACAATCTCCTGACCGATCAGGTGTGTGTGTCACCACCCCTCATTAAGGACACAACCCGACTCACTGCGACATGGTACTCCATCTGTCACACTGTAGCACCAGGTCCAAAAGTCCCTCTTCAACAGCCATTCACCGACCACAAAAGCACAGGATGAAATAGGAATGCAGCAGAAAATCAGTGCACCGGGATGATCCCGCTGCGTGCTGTGAGCTGGATACTTCCAAAATGGGAATCTAACTAGGGATCCCTCAGGGAACCTTCTACCACTGTCAGTTGGAGAGTGTGGCTCCAGATCTGAGGAGTGACAACAGAATATAAATGCTAATTACGCCTGTCCACTTTGCCCAATAGACACGCATGACCAAGCAGAAGTGCAGATTGTGTAGAGTGCTGATGGACAGTGATGGTTTGGAGAGGAGTTGGGCCTGCAAATACAACCCACAAGTCTCCAATGGGTGCTGCCAATCAGTGCTCCCACACACTTACAATGTGATTGACAGTGTAGGAACAAAAAGCCCCAGGCTGGACTAGGCACCCAAACCAGCCCTGGCAAAAATGTTCAAAGCAGCCCCATACTGCAACATGCGAGAGACAACAGCAAGCCCACAAGAAGGAAATGTTGGAAAAGATTCTCATTTTGCCACTTCTGACATACCCAGCACCCTCTTCTGCCTTCTTCCTCTGCAGTGTTTCTGTGTTTAGCTCCTGCAGGAAGGGCGAGCAGGATCCTGCTCCAAGCTCTTGACTGGATCACCAGCGGATTCAATCTGATCTACAGATGATGTTGCATATGCGATGTAGCATCACAGGCCGCTTGTTCTGGCCTGAAAAAGCTATTAACAATATGGCGTTGTTGTCGTGGGTCAGTGCAACAAGCAGGTGGTTGAGTTTGATGCTGGCACTGGGAGGAAAGTGTGGCGAAAATATGGTCACAGATGCTTTCTGGGCTTGAATGAAGTGACTCGACTAGGGTCACCCGGGTCACTCAATGAAGAGTCGGACAGACAGTAGAGAATACAAACCAATATCTGTTTATTCGGATACACTCAGAGTGGAACCCGGTCTGCCCAGTCGTTTAGGAGTGCTGCAGAGGGACTGACTTCAACAAGCATAAAGATACTTTATGTACATTCAAAACCAAATGAAGGCACGCCCACAATGGAATTTCCCAGACAGATGCAGTTGAACAAAGAAGTACAGAGGATAAGGTTCGATTCTAAGGCCGGGCACACACTATCTACTACTCAAGGTCGTTCTGTCTGTGCCCGCCACTAGACAAGTGGGAGAAGGCCTCTATCTAGCTAGAAAGGTATGCGCTAATAAGAACAGTCTATTCATTAATGAAGCAAAACCCAACCTTGGGGAAGGGAAATTTAACAGAGGCCTCTTCTCGGAATCCACAAAGAGTTAGTTCCGATTATGACTCAAAATGGCACCTACATAGAAAATGGCGCAGCGAATGCTAACTTACATAGAGCAATATGTATTACGTAAACATGAATTTCTCTAATCTAACAGGCTGGATCATGGCATCCCATCCAGCTGCCCTAAAAGTTGCCCTAAACGCTGCCCCTAAGTTCCAGCCCACCGAGAAGCGGTGGAATAGCCTGTCCTGAGTACATAGACCTGCTCAACAAGTGTGGAATTTACTGTCAGAACATAGGACACAGGGTGCCGCATCTTCAAAGTCATTCCCATACTAATAAAACCATTCAGACTCAGCCTTTCATCCATCAAAGGATAATAAAAAGAGTACTTTTGGGGGAAACGTCATTGTATGTGGTGCACTTTACACATTTTCGATATTAGTATTATAGTATTGATTTTCTTAATTTGTGTGAGTGCTAAAGGTAGACGAAAAACATGTAAGGACATTTTTGATTAAGTAACTGCAATTAACAGAAGATGTCGTGATACATAGTGGGCAGAATGGAACAAAGCAGGATTTATCTGTAATCGTAAATCTCCTTATAGATATCCCGACAACATACTGGCCCCAAAAAGTACAGGCAGCTAAAATCCGGTTCGTGACAATTCCTGTTCATGGTAAAGAAAACCGTCACGTGCACTGGATTGTTTTGATCCTTTTTGGAAGAAAAAGGAGCAATTCAATATAATGACTGTAATGCTGACAGCTATTTTGGAAAATTAGGTTCCTGCTGGGAAGCTAAGATTACATAATGACCTGAATTATTAGGACTTTGCTCCAGATAGAACAAGATCTTCCCCGTTTAAGGCCTACCAGATGCGTTCTGGGATTTTTCCGTTTAACATAATAAACATAGATTATTTTTCATACAGCCTTTGATTCTATAGCCTTGCAGTTCCACAGTGCTATAATTATCAGCTACTGATGCGGCCTAGCACAGGGCTGCATGGGCCTTTGTCCCTGGAATGGTGATGCACTCATGGCGTTATTTAAGGTGTGGCGGCGGCCTGCTTCCGACTGGCCCAGCAGATACCCTGACCATCGCCCCCTACACCTCCCCAGAGGGGGGCTGACTTTCTGAGAGATCCTCACCTGCCTGGCAGGGATCTCTATGCCTCACGTGCCTGCCAGGGATCTGTATCCCTCACCTGTCTGCCAGGAATCTCTATCCCTCACCTGCCTGCCAAGAATCTCTATCCCTCACCTGCCTTCCAGGGATCTCTATGCCTCACCTGCCTTCCAGGGATCTCTATGCTGCACACGCCTGCCAGTGATCTTTATGCCTCACCTGCCTACCAGGGATCTCGATGCCTCACCCACCTGCCAGGGATCTCTATGCCTCACCTGCCAGGGATCTCTATGCCCCACCTGCCTGACAGGGATCTCTATGCCCTACATGCCTGACAGGGATCTCTATGCTGCACATGTCTGCCAGGGATCTTTATGCCTCACTTCCATACCAGGGATCTCTATGCCCCACCTGCCTGCCAGGGATCTCTAACCCTCACCTGCCTGCCAGGGATCTCTATGCCTCACCTGCTTGCCAGGGATCTCTGTGCCTCACCTGCTTGCCAGGGACCTCTATGCCTCACCTGCCTGCCAGGGATCTCTATCCCTCACCTGCCTGCCAGGGATCTCTATGTTGCACATGCCTGCCAGGGATCTTTATGCCTCACCTGCCTGCCAGGGATCTCTATGCCTCACCTGCGTGGCAGGGATCTCTATGCCTCACCTGCTTGCCAGGGACCTCTATGCCTCACCTGCCTGCCAGGGATCTCTATGCCTCACCTGCCTACCAGGGATCTCGATGCCACACATGCCTGACAGGGATCTCTATGCTGTACATGTCTGCCAGGGATCTTTATGCCTCACTTCCATACCAGGGATCTCTATGCCCCACCTGCCTGCCAGGGATCTCTATCCCTCACCAGCCTGCCAGGGATCTCTATGCCTCACCTGCTTGCCAGGGACCTCTATGCCTCACCTGCCTGCCAGGGACCTGTATCCCTCACCTGCCTACCAGGGATCTCTATGCTGCACATGCCTTCCAGGGATCTTTATGCCTCACCTGCCTACCAGGGATCTCGATGCCTCACCCGCCTCCCAGGGATCTCTATGCCTCACCTGCCTACCAGGGATCTCGATGCCCCACCTGCCTGACAGGGATCTCTATGCTGCACATGCCTGTCAGGGATCTTTATGCCTCACTTCTATACCAGGGATCTCTATGCCTCACCGACATGCCAGGGACCTCTATGCCTCACCTGCCTTCCAGGGATCTCTATGCTGCACATATCTGCCAAGGATCTCTATCCCTCACCCGTCTGCCAGGGATCTCTATGCCTCACCCACCTGCCAGGGATCTCTATGCCTCACCTGCCTGCCAGGGACCTCTATGCTGCACATGCCTGCCAGGGATCCTTATGCCTCACTTCCATACCTCTATGCCTCACCTACATGCCAGGGATCTTTATGCAAGATAAACAAAGAAGGTGGGGACCAAGGGCAAATCAAGGCCCAGCACATGTGCCCCAACAGTCGAACTTATCAATAACAAGGTGTCCTGTTCCTAGCAGAAGGAATGGGATCAGTACAGAAGGGGGGGATAGTTCCAATAAGGAGCAAGGGCCCTCACACACCCCGGGGGGTGTCATGCTTCAACATAGGGCAGCTCCTCGTTGGGCCGGCCCTGCAATGTCCAACGGGCCCCACACGGGAGCTCTTTGCCAGAGATCTTTTAACCTGCGGGTTCTGCCATTTGATGAAGTTAAATCCATACCCTCACCAAAATACACCATCTGCAATCAAGTTCCTCATAAGTAGGGACCGCGGTGGAAGTAAGAGGGGGCCGCCGCTCTGGAGTCAAGGTACGCTCACTGGCGACTCAACAAGAAAGACCTATCCTCTGAGATTCCCTACTTATGAGGAACCCGATTGCAGATGGTGAATTTTGGTTGAGGGTATGGATTTAAGTTTACACACATTTATACTTTCCACCCCTCATTGAGTAGACAATAAGGTATTTAGGTCCTGACGAAATTCCACGATCGACCTGACAAAATAGGCATGAAACATGTTGACCACTACCCTAACTCACAACGCTTGAAGAGACCATTGACATATCTCTAGTAACAAACATCGCAGGCTTTTAATCATAACAAGGAACCCGCAAAATAAAGCTAACTTGGCGAGTTCCTATAGTTATTTTTAACTTCGTTCACACCACACTCTACTCATCTTTGTACATACACTAGAGATCCCACACACCCCCACTTCATCAAATGGCAGAATCCCCAGGTTAAAAGATCTCCGGCAAAGAGCCCCAGTGTGGGGCACGTTGGGCATTGCAGCGCAGGCCCAACGAGGAGCTGCCCTATGAGGAAACATGACACCCTCCGGGGTGTGTTTGGGCCCTTGCTCCTTATTGGAGCTATTCCTCCCCCTTCTGTACTGACCCCATTCCTTCTGCTAGGAACAGCACACCTTGTTATTGATAGGGATCTTTATGCCTCACTTCCATGCCAGGGAGCTCTATGCCTCACCTGCCTACCAGGGATCTCGATGCCTCACCTGCCAGGGATCTTTATGCCTCACCTGCCAGGGATCTCTATGCCCCACCTGCCTGCCAAGGATTTCTATGCCTCACCTGCCAGGGATCTTTATGCCTCACCTGCCTGCCAGGGATCTCTATCCCTCACCTGCCTGCCAGGGATCTCTATCCTTCACCTGCCTGTCAGGGATCTCTATGCCTCACCTGCCTGCCAGGGATCTCTATGCCTCACCTGCCTGCCAGGGATCTTTATGCCTCACCTGCCAGGGATCTCTATGCCCCACCTGCCTGCCAAGGATTTCTATGCCTCACCTGCCAGGGATCTTTATGCCTCACCTGCCTGCCAGGGATCTCTATCCCTCACCTGCCTGCCAGGGATCTCTATCCTTCACCTGCCTGTCAGGGAACTCTATGCCTCACCTGCCTGCCAGGGATCTCTATGCCTCACCTGCCTGCCAGGGATCTCTATCCCTCACCTGCCTGCCAGGAATCTCTATGCCTCACCTGCCGGGGATCTCTATGCCTCACCTGCCAGGGATCTCTATGCCTCGCCTGCCAGGGATCTCTAACCCTCACCTGCCTGCCAGGGATCTCTATCCTTCACCTGCCTGCCAGAGATCTCTATGCCTCACCTGCCTGTCAGGGATCTCTATGCCTCACCTGCCTGCCAGGGATCTCTATCCCTCACCTGCCTGCCAGGAATCTCTATGCCTCACCTGCCGGGGATCTCTATGCCTCACCTGCCTGCCAGGGATCTCTATGCCTCACCTGCCAGGGATCTCTATGCCTCACCTGCCTGCCAGGGATCTCTATCCCTCACCTGCCTGCCAGGGATCTCTATGCCTCACCTGCCAGGGATCTCTATGCCTCACCTGCCTGCCAGGGATCTCTATGTCTCACCTGCCAGGGATCTCTGTGCCTCACCTGCCTGCCAGGGATCTCTATGCCTCACCTGCCAGAGATCTCTATGCCTCACCTGCCTGCCAGGGATCTCTATGCCTCACCTGCCAGGGATCTCTATCCCTCACCTGCCTGCCAGGGATCTCTACCTGCCTGCCAGGGATCTCTATGCCTCACCTGCCAGGGATCTCTATCCCTCACCTGCCTGCCAGGGATCTCTATGCCTCACCTGCCAGGGATCTTCCATGCCTCACCTGCCAGGGATCTCTATCCCTGACCTACCAGGGATCTCTATCCCTCACCTGCCAGGGATCTCTATCCCTCACCTGCTTGCCAGGGATCTCTATGCCTTACCTGCCAGGGATCTCTATGCCTCACCTGCCTGCCAGGGATCTCTATGCCTCACTGGCCTGCCAGGGATCTCTATTCCTCACCTGCCTGCCAGGGATCTCTATGCCTCACCTGCCAGGGATCTCTATGCCTCACCTGCCTGCCAGGGATCTCTATGCCTCACCTGCCAGGGATCTCTATGCCTCACCTGCCAGGGATCTCTATCCCTCACCTACCAGGGATCTCTATCCCTCACCTACCAGGGATCTCTATCCCTCACCTGCCTGAGAGGGATCTCTATGCCTCACTGGCCTGCCAGGGATCTCTATGCCTCACCGGCCTGCCAGGGATCTCTATGTCTCACCTGCCTGTCAGGTGATCTATATGCCTCACCTGCCTGCCAGGGATCTCTATGCCTCACCTGCCAGGGATTTCTATGCCTCACCTGCCTTCCAGGGATCTCTCTATCTTCACGGCATCTGCTGGTGACCCGGATGTACAGAGGGTACAGGTGAAAACAGAGTGGGTGCTGCGTTTGTTCTGCTTATTTAACATTAATTTTTGATGCACTGACTCAGACTCCCACTGCAAGAGTTTGTTTCAATAAAAAACAAACAAACAATGTCCATGACTGAGTCACAGAAATGCATAGAGGGGCTGCTAGCATAACGCTTCACAGCAGCACTGTCCTGATCCTCGGACAGGAAACAGCCGCCCTTCACGAGGCAATGTCGGGAGCTGTGTTTTGCTGCACTGAGCCTTCCCGCCCTGCTGTCTGTGCCGTGGTGACCTGGTTCAACCACCCCAGGCCCCGAGGCTCTCTGTATATGTTCGGTGCGTGATTACATCTGGCTCACAGCTCCAGATGTGCTCCCTGGCGCGCCGCTCGCTGTGAGTTCAGTTAAAGGCTAGCCAGTGGCAGGTGCTGGCGTGGGTGGTCGCAGAGGCGCAGAAGAGCATCTCTGAACTCCTCGCGTGTGCTCGCCGCCCGCTCCTGGCGCCGCCCAACATGTTTTCAAAAATGTCTGCAAGTCTGCCTGTGTGCGGGCACGCTGTGTGAAGTGAATGATTACAGCTGTACTGGACAAGTGTATCAGTGATAATATGCAACAGTGCAACGTGGCTCTACTTACAGTTACCTATTCACTGTTTACTGTGTCACTCTGAGCTTTGGGGTTCTCCAAGACTCTGCCCTATCACTACATCTTTTCAACCTGTACATCCTTCCTCTGGTGTGTGAACTAGCGCTGAGAGGCTGCAGGTTGTACACCTAGGCACATGACTCTCAACTGCTAATTCGCCTGGATGGTACATTAGTATTAGGCCTGGGCGTGAAATTTCGCTCCGCTCGTGGAGTTTGCAGAGTTTTCCCCTCTCCCTGCTCTGCGTGGAAAGCAGAGTTTTGAAAAACTCTGCATAGTGGCACGGAGCAGAGTGTTTCAACTCCAGCGTCTCACCAACTTTAAGTTGGTGAGCGAGGAAAATCTTACTCCAGACCACCTCCCGACAAGATTTCTCAACACGGGTGGTCGCGTCTGGTTGCAACCGCTCGCGTTGAGAAATCTTCCACTCACGTTGAGGAAGCTGCCGCTTGAGTAGAACATCTGCTCGAGCGGCAGAAAGAAGCAGCACCCTCTTGCGCCGTGTGTGGTACCATTTGCACTGATTTTACATCGCAGGACAAACACTTGACACTAAAAATCAGCACAAGCTGCACGACATATTGCTCTCTGCCGCTTGCGGAACTCCCCGTAGCGCTGCAGCGGTTTTTGGTCACCTCCGTGAACACCGCCCAGTTCTAATTAGTATCTCAATTACACAAAAAAACTATAATGCGGTTCATCTCAGACTGGATGAGAACAAACCAATTAAAACTGAACACCGATAAAATGGAGATAGTGGTCCTGAAAAACAAGGTTATTCTGTGGAATCAAGATCATTGGCCCCCTGAAATGGGACCTCTCCCTACCCCCAAAAGTCAGTTAAAAGCCTGGGAGTAGACAGCAACCTCACTCTGAACCAGCAGGTGAGCGCAGTGGTTTCCAACTGCATTTATATGTTAAAAAAATGGAGAAAAATCATCCCTTGCTTTCCCTTGAGCCAGGAAGGCTATCCTGATGGCATTATCCGAACTGGATTATGCCAATTCTGTGTACATGGTGCTTCACCTATACGCAATCCATAGATTACAGGTGATAAAGAATAAAGCTGCACACCTCATATACCTTCTTCCTAGGAGGGCACTTGTGACCCCTTTTACTGAAGGAATTGCATAGACTCATTATTAGCCAGCGGATTCACCTTAAGACCTGCTGCCTGACATTTAAAGGGCTGAAAAGCCTAGCACACAAATATATCACCAAACATCTTAAATACTACACCCCTAGAAGAAACCTGAGATCTGCTCATCTCAACCTTCTGGATTCCTAAATGTTGGAAAAGCAAATCAGGCAGTAGACACTTTTGAGTTCAGGCTTCAGCGCTGTGGAATTCTCTTCCACTGAGCATCCGCCCAAGAAACAAACCGCCTCCATTTCCGAAAATGCTTGAAGGCTTGGTTGTTCTCACAGTCCTGCTCGGAATAGCTTCACTAACTTCTTTTCTTGTTTTTAGACTCTCACTCTTTGCCTCAACTGTTGATCCTGCGTAGTGCCAAGAAATCTCTGGGTGATTGTGCGCTCACCGAATTTGGCTAACACATAACATAACATAATATAACATAACATAACATATTCACAAACTACATTTTGTAGTATGTATAGCAATGCAACAATAGTACTGCTCAAGTACTACAAAATGCAATTCACATACCTGTGTGCGGAGGTCTCCGCCTTTCCTGTCTTTTATGTGTGGAGATCCCCGCCCGATTGTGGAGATCTCTGCGCACGTATGTATACGTTTAATTAGTAACTGTAGAAGAAGAAAGGGGAGCGATTGTAAAATGGGAATACATACTCCAAAAGTAGAGGAGTTAAGGAAGGAGTAAGCAGGGATTATAAGCAGAGGTCAGATACGGGTTTAGGGAGGGACAAGCACCCACCCACAAAAATGTAAGCTCATTGCTATTTACAAACTGCACTTCTATAGCTACTGTAGCCAAAAAAGACCCAAAACAGTTGTAACTGTACTCCAGTTCAGAGCTGGAGTAAGAGCAGTAACACACAAGGCCACTCACAGGCACTGCAACACCCTCCCTTAAAAAATAATGGAGTCATTGACTTAAAATAATACTCCGTAGGAAATAATGTTAAACTAAAGTAACATATTTAAATTGTTTAAAAATATAAATAAATTTAGTTTACATTTTTTTTAAATCTATAAAAACCATATTTTTTATTTTGTTTTAAAATATTTTCTAATCTTTTTTTAATTTAAAAGTAAATGTAACAATTTTTACAATATTTTAAATTACTTTTAATTAATTCTATACATCACTTTTAATGATCTTTAATACAAAAAATATAGATTGTTTTCCTTACGTTGGAGTTTTTTCATTTAAACTTCAGAAAACGTATTTAATTTTAATTTAGTATATTTAAAATAATTAAATTATTAAGTAAAATTAAGTTAATAATGATGTAACATTGTATGTATTGTCTTACATTTAAAATAAGTCCATACAATTAATTGATATTAATAGTTAACAATTTTTTTTTATTATTTAAAAAAAAAAAAAATGCAATAACATTTTAAACTCTTCCCTACACTGTACCATAGAAAGATCTCCACTCTGGTGTTGGAGATCTCCGCCTATGTGTGAAAAGCTACTATTAGTAACTTTACAATGTTAAATTAAGCTCCATCTCCTAAATTCAAGGGAGGAGGCAAGTAAGTCTACTCTTTTGAGTAACTTTATACTTGTAAATTTTAACTAGCCTAAAGTTGTAAAGTTACTCAAAAGTGTAAAAGTAAATTGACATGTATAGATTTACTCATGTATGAATTTACCATTGTGGCTAGCCCCCTGGAAGTTTAAATCTCCTCTTTCCTGTGTAAGGTAACATTTTCTTTCTTCTCATGAGAATGTGACCATCTATCTGAGTTTTGTATTCTGGCACATGTATTCTCAGCTGATACAATGTATGAAGAAACCTATCAAAGTCATGCAAATTGGGGCGGGATTAGCATTAGATACTCACTAGCTGATGAACATAAGGATAATAATAATAGTTCAACATTAAGGTATGTTACCTTTACCATGCAGTCTTTGCCACTTGGTACATATAGGACAAAGGGCCTTATTACGAGATTGGCAGTCCCTGTGGGACCTCAAAACCTGTGGTTGGACCGCCCGCCATGAGGAGTTTTCTCCTGGTCTGGTGGGCGGTCCAGTGGCTCTCTGAGAGTGGCGCTCTGTCAGGCTCATTAAAGAGCCTAACAGGCAGACTGCTGCTCTCAGAGCGTCGCCTGCACATTCCTGCACGGTGTGGCATACATGCCACACCGTGCAGGAACTGGGGGTGCAGATTTACAGGGGGGCACTACATGTACCCCCCTGCATGCACCACCAGACTCAAAGACACAGGGGGGCCCTGTAAGGCCACCTTTGTTGCCTCACCACCACCCTTTTCATGGCGAAAAGGGTGGTGGTGAGGCAACTCAAAATATACTCTGTGGTGCCGCTGCGGCACCATCAGCATATTTTGGCCTCAGACTACTGCCATACTGCTGTGAGATCCTTGATTTGCGTCAGTTGCAGCGGTTCAGTGGTGGTCCGACCGCCACACTTATAGTACTGTGGGTAGTCCTGCAGTGTAGCGGTAGTCAGACCACCACCGTGACTACGGCGGGTTCCATGGACCACCGTAGTCATAATATGGCCCAAAGTCTTTACAAAGACGTTAGAGTTTTCATAGGTAGACAGCTCCTTCCTGGAACCTTTTAGGGTGATCTCTCTAGTGGGGGCTAAGAAAAAGGAGGTTCCCAAAACACTTTTTCTTTCATGCAATTTCCATTGAGATTTTTGAACAATGATGAAGAGAAAACAGCTGAACAGAATTACATCAAATTTGTCAGAAAGGTAAATCTTTATTCAGAATTTGCACTTTTTGTGATTTGGTGTAAATCTGTTCAGTCGTTTTTGAGGAATTAAGGTAAAAATATAGCAATTTTTATTTGTCATAACGTCAAAATAAACCAGTTTGATTATCTGGACCCACGGGACCGAGACCAGGCTTGCTGGATTGACAGCTGTGATTGACTGGCCACAACATGAAGACAAATGTTGTGGCTGTCATTACAAGCCCCTGAGTCCTCAAACAAAATGTTAAAATGGATATAAAGGGTAGGGATACATTGACCCCCTAGCTTTGTGTGGGAGGGGGGTGACCCTCCTAGAGGGACCCTCCCTTTGGACCAAATAGAAAAAAAATGTAAGGTCATTATTGTTCTGCAGGACTTCAGTGGGAGTCAGTGCGGCCGCCTATACTCGTGTGGGGGAAAAAAGGGTTGCTATGGGGTAGGGATCTGTGGGGCATAGTCTGCCTGTAGGTAGTTGGCTGCTCACCGGGGGATGTCGTCCACGTGAGACAGGGGGGTGGCTGTAGATGTATTGTAATAAGAACTTGCTTTATGTTTAAAAAAATAGATAGATAGATAGATAGATAGATTTTCATTCAAAGTCCATGTAATAAGGCTCCCCTCTCCAGCTCATTTATGGGTATATTGGCCACCTGTCAATATATCCAAACACTTGTCGATCCAGTCCAGATCGCATGAGCCACACCAGAACTGGCAGTAATCCAATTTATTTACATGCTGCCCAGAAAAACATGACTCGTTTGACCTAGAAATGTCTTAGTCAAGAACTTGAATCCAGTTCTTGCCTTGGATCACTTGGAGAACACTCACCCCGACAGTTTCAATGACATACTTCTCAACAGATTTGTATTTTTTAAGTTTTCTGCCTGACATGCAATCTATTCCCTTGTTTCCGTTATTTGCTCTAGATCCTTTGCTTTGTATGATGTTTGAGATTTATTCCATCATCCTCCCACTTGCATTTTAATAATAGCATATATCAATACTTCTGGAAATCTTTTCAGATCATTTAGGATCACCGTAGCATGTCTACCCTGGCTTCTACGTCACCTACTTCAGCGCCTTCAATATGTATGTCATTCCTGTGCTGATAGCACTGATTGCTGAATTCTTGATCCCACTTGGCAAGTTCTCTAATTTTTCTTAATTCACACGTTTTCCTGAAGCATCACTTTTGTTCCACGATAACAATGCCAGAGTCATGTTGCTCTCCACCGCTGCATTAATCTATGGATTTGGCAGTACCATGTTTTTTCATGCTTTATATAGCTTGTTTTCAAGAATTCAACCATCCTATTGTGGACATATTCTATTCCAATACCGGAAACAGCAGTAATGAATGTTTTTTAAATCCCTCATCCTCCTTAGCGTTACCTTTCCACAGCACATTGCACACTACTGAACAGTGACTGCCCGCTGCTGCTACCAGTCACCCCGCATCCATCATCTCCCATTTCTTCCTCTTTCTGCATGGGTAATCTGGACAAAAAGTCTGCTGTCACATTTCTTTCACTTGAGAGAGATGGCTCTTACTGAAATTGGAATTCATGAATATTTAATAGACTCTTGCTAAGTATGCTGACATTTTCTGTCATCAATGGGGCTGTCACACTTGCTCCGACCTGTTGTAGGCTCACTTAGCGTTCATCCTCTGGTTGGCAATTGTGAGATGTGATGCTTCAGATACACAACTGAGAGCAGAGCGAAGGTAAAACAAGATGTCTTATAACAAGGAGCCTTCAGCACCGAGCATGGCGTCCGGGCTTTCGCGCCACTGCCTGAGCGGCGAAACCATGTAGAACGGATGTAACGTAGGTCTATACTGATAAAAATAAGCATATTACATATGCAGTGAGAGCAAAGATAGCATTGTGCCACTTGGTTACTCCTGGCATGTCCCTACTTGGTAGTGCTATTCTGCCCATGTGCATCATTCTCTTCTTCCATGTCTTCAGCCTTCTTAACATGTATGTGAATGCCCTTACGCATGCCAACGTGGTGTAAAATATCGCTACACCAAGAAGTCTTGTAAATGAACAAGTACACTGAAGACTCATTTATTACATGAATAATAAAGAGCCAGATGTACTAAGATTGTTAACTGACCTATGTACTAATAGGTCGGTTCACAAAATAAAGAATCATAGGGGTATCAGAACAACCTGCCTAATCAATATTCATTAGGAACGTTAAAACTTGCGACCTCCTTTGATTGGCTGCAGTCACACACATGAAGGCCTCAAAGGGACGGCCGCCCACCATCCCTGTGGTTGTATTCCAAAATGGTAAACTTTGTTTTTAACTCAGTCTGAGTTCCTTAAAGTACATGAGCTGACTGGAAAACTTCAGGGAGAGCAGGCAGTGGTCCCCTGTTCCACTACCTACTCCCCCTGAAGCAGCCACCTAGATTTCCAAAGGGGAAAGGGCCCAAGGTCGACGCCACCTGCTTGCAAATCAGTTACTGCCTCAAAATTGAGAGACTGTAACTAATCAATGGTTTGTGACCGGAATTACAGTCGCAAACCATTGTTACATAGCTTACCAAATCATAACACACCCCTTCAAAATTGCTATTCGGCAATCATTTCTAAACATATTTTGTGATTCATAAAAACCTTTCTGACTTCCACAATGGGATTTTTGTGGTCACAAACCCTGTTTTCTTACTGAACTCTAAGGTTTGCGGCCCAAAAAACCCTTTGCAGTGCTGGCCCTAAATAGAGCATTATTCTAACAAATATTCTAACAAACACATGTATGCTTGTCTTTCAGATCCAAATATGCCTTTGCTACTGATCCAGCACCAAACCGGGGGTCTCTGAATGACACAGCAGACAACGGGCCCCAAACATACAAATTCACAATTTCTCACCATTTAACAGACCCTACGAGAATGACGCTGAAATGCGGTTTGTGTGTCGTTGATTTGTCTTTTGCTCATCTAAAGGGAAAAACAGATTATCTAATCGTTTCTTCTCTATTATAGCCCTTTTAACCTATATCCTTAACCACTTTCCTCTTGGGCGATGAATCATATTGATTGAGTAGTGTAAATTATTGACATGACTAATTAACCAAAATCTTAACAGTTGTCATGAGGAAATAATCACAAACTCAAAAATCTCGTTAATCTGTTTATCTTCAGTAATTATAAGAAAATCTCAGGTACAAAGTTACAGGGAAAGAAAATACACATTATAGGAGAACTATCATAAATATGCAGACAAGATCACAAGCATCTGAATCACAGTGAATATTATTGAGTGGATAGATGAAGAGACATAAGAGTCGTGGAGAGAAAACATTTGCAGACATTTGCAAAGTTCCCTATTGATACATACCTAACGATAAAAGTTCGGAAAAAACCACCGCCCCCTGGCCACGAGGATAGTGGAAAGGGAACCCGATAAAGGAAAACGGGAAAAGATAGGATCAGGAAACTGGTAGGCCTCTAACCCACGGACAGCGACGATCACCCTCTGCCTCTCTGGACCTACGGAAGGCTGCCTTAACCACACCCCCTATGAGCATCCCAATTATACCCTAATTCAACCTGACCATCCCACTAATCTGCAACATTCGGGGAAATCTCATCATTTCATTGGTCAATTTGTGGGGTGTTGCACCACACCTCCATTACTTCATTTGGCTTTACATGCTCTCCTTTGTTCTTAACTCGTTCTCACGTTTTACTTCACTGCTTATGAATCGATTCTCTATCCCTCATCACGTCACATTCTCTGATGAATAGCTTGTCCCTGTATTAGTAACTTTATTTCAGACAATATATCAACTAGACATAAAATGTTCATCAATTTGAGCTTTCCCAGGCATCTCGACGTCCTGAAATATTGCACGTCTTTCTTTCACTCTTGAAGGTTTCCTTCATCCGCCGCTGACACCCACCACAATTCATATACGGGGCAGCCTTTTGCGGCCTTTTCATTTATTCAGGCTAATTTAACACGCATATCTATTTGTTCACCATAGGCCCATTTTAAAACTACAATGAAAGAGAAATATAAAGAATATTAATAACACAAAAATGGAAATTACACTGTTTCCCTCCCACCTTTGCACTAATCCCATGTTAATTCATATGAGCATTAATGTGCAAAGCATTATTTTGCAATAGCATTATTCCACTTTGTCGGTTTTAATATGCAAAAAGCGATATGCGGCCTAAGCATTTCATGTATTAGTCTTAATTGAAATGCACGTGTGCGCAAAGCATTTCCCCGTGTTTGTGTATATTATTGCATTTAGTACAAAACACACGATTAATAAATGTTATCTTGGGGCGTTGATCCGAGCAGGTTTACATGACGCAAACCCTGCTCCATCAATTCCCCCCTTTGATGGCTTTTTATGCCATCATAAAATATCCATCACCCATTGCCATTTCTTGTTTCCTCAGAAACTCGTACTTCTTTCACTTCTAAGTTTCTTCTTTTCACCTAAATCTTTCATTGTTTCATAATATTTGTCTTTCATATTTTCTAACTCTATTTCTTCTATTTTTCTTTTTCTACCTTTACATTTGTTATCTACACCTAGCATACTCATCCTTTCTCTTCTTTTCTTGCAACATTTGTAAGTCATTATTATTAGCATGATTACTATCACTATAGATACTATTGGTATTATTACTCCTCCTAATAAACTCTTACCAAAATTAGTGAACCATTTACCTATATTTGAAAAACTCTTATTAATTTTCTCCCAGACTCCATCAACCTCTAGTTGTGTTAAATCCCTATGTAAGTTCGTAATATTTTTAATATACCCTTCAATACCTTGCTTTTGTCAGGAATATAAGTGCAGCAATGTTGCACTTTTAGCATTCCACAGACTCCACCCTCTTTTGCCAATAATATATCAAGGGCAAGTTGATTTTGCATAACCATTGATCTAATTGCAACCATTTCTGTATCAATCAATAAGAACCCTCCAACAGTATCAATTGATAATCGATCAACCACTGTGGATAATTTTTGAATTTTGTGTGAATTAAGAACCACTCCAACTGAAGGTATTATCGCACCAAATATATCACCCACTATTTCTGAAAAACGGGCTCTCTTATTACGTATTAGTCCATGTTTCATCTCATTAATTCTATTATTTCTATCTACGTGGTATACTTTAGGAAATACAATCCCAAAGTAACAACTACCTACCAGTGAGCAGGCAGCCTATAATAAGCATTCCTCCCACACACATAATATACACCTGGGAAGACAGGGTCCGTTCCTCCCTTTAATCCCCATCCTCCTGTTATTAAGAAATTATGTTCACATTTACTAGTACCTAAATAATAGTTGTTATAGTTAGTCTTTAGTCTTAGCAAGCAAAGCTTCCCCTTGTGATTCCAATCCAGAGACATTGCAGCATAAGTCTCGCCTTTTTCATAATTTCCTTCTCTAAAAGCCCAAGGTGGTATATTAGTTTTCTGTTCAGCAGCCTTTTTATGGAATTCTTGTCTTCTATTTTCTACCATATTAATGAAATCCTTTTCTTCTATTTGTAAAGTACAGGTGAGATTATTTTTGTGAGCATATATTAAATCCAAAGTTTGTGTAGTATGAAAAAATTCTCCCATATGTTCAGCTTCTAAGCTACTAGATACTTTATTTAAATTCTTTCTAATAGAAAGTTCGGAAAAGACTACATCTAGGTTAGAATAATAAAATTCTAATTTTCCTGTTACATAGAACAGACTAGTTAGTACAGTACACAAAACACCATATGTTAAAGGAAGGTGGTGATATGTCACCCCCTCTGAGACAGACAATGGTAATTGCATGCAAACATAACAGTCACTTCATTGTATTAATATATTCATACAATAATTTAGTAAAGACCTTTTATGAAAAATCAGTAATTGACCTATCTTGATGATAAATACTTCCATCATTATGGACTATATTAGTTGGACTTTTGGTAATAACTTCCACTCTCATACTTATTGTATTATTAGTTTCATTTTTGTCATTAGTCACCATCAAAACAGGAACAACAATTGTTAGTATTAACCACACTGACATAGTTAATAAGACACCACATTAGCAAGCTCTAATACATTTACGTTTTAAACTAGGTTTCGGACTTTCAGTCACTGTAGATTCTACCATTTTTTCTTGTTAATTTTTTTTTTAAATTAAAAATCTAACTTACTATTAATTTTCTTATAAACCTAATTCTAGGGAAAAATCCAAATTAATCTTCTTTTGTACAACCACACTCTTAGTTATTTTTCTTCGCCCTATTTTTTTTTTTTCAAATCTTCTTGACGTATCAACTTAATTTGACTGGATTATGTTGCACCTTAATTTTTCTTACAGTCTCTTTTAAGGTGGTTTCAATTTGCTCTCATCAGTTCGTTCTGTATCATTTGTAATTTCTCCTTCTGTTTGATCAGGGCTTTCAATTTCCTTTAAGATAACGTAAATCAACTCAGGTCTGGTACACTTTCGACTTGCAACTCTTGGTCTTGTTGTTCTGCGTACTATTTTCTTTTGAGAATCTTCTTGATCTGACTGACTCAAAATTGCATTTATTTGCTCTGGCCCTCTTCTTTCTAGGATATATCTCAGTCTTTTTGCTCCACTTTGCTAGTTATCATTATACCTCAGTCTTTTTGTTTGAACTTCTTCTTCACCCTGATTTTCTGGTTCTACAGTTCTTTTGCATAACCTCTTTCTTGGCTGTTCTTCCTTTTCACTTTCAAAGTCTCTTTCTATTTCCAGTTGACTAGTACCCTTGCTTACTTCTTCTCTCTGTTGACTTTGTTCTTGGCTTTCAATAGCTTTTTCTGTCAGTTGATTGTCTTCCTTAATCAACTCTCTTTCTTGTTGGCCTTGTTCTAGGCTTTCAGCAACCACTTCTTCTTTTTGGATATCACTCTTAATCCATTCCTCTGTATGTTGGCTTCCTTCTTGATTTTCGGAAGCTTCTTCCTCACTCTCTCCAACAGCAGTCTTTTCTGTCCCAGTATCTGGTGCCCACTCTACTCGGCTTGTACTTGGTTGTTCATCATCCACAGGCTCAGTGACATTTGCCTCTCTGGATTGTTCAGGCTCACAACCTCCGGCTTCTGGTCTCTCTTTTTCCTTTTCCAGTTGCCGTTCAGCAGCTCTTTCAAGTGGACTTGGGACTCTTCTGGTATGGCTGGCGTGTATCCAATTTGGTATGCCACCACACTTTACAGCAGTTGTTGTTATCAATATGATCTGGTATGGTCCTTACCACCTGGGTTCTAAACACGACTTCCTCACGTGTTTCTTGACAAGAACCCATTCTCCTGGACTTAGATCATGCACTGGATTCAGCTGTATTTCATTTGCGTCTGCTCCAACCTGATGAGACACAGAACGCACCAAATCAGCCAGTCCTTTGCAATATTCAAGAATCAGATCATCAGAAATGCTCATCAGTTTGTTTGCTGGTACAAATGCTTGTCTCATGACTCTTCCCATGAGAACCTCGTGTGGACTCAATCCAGTTCTCCTGTCAGGAATGCTTCTGATACTCATTAAGACCAAGGGCAAAGCATCAGGCCATTTCAGTGTTGTGGATGCACAAACTTTTCCTAATCTAGATTTTATAGTGCCATTAATTTGCTCCACAATTCCAGAAGCCTCTGGTCGGTAAGCACAGTGCAGCCTTTGTTCAATTTGCAATGCTGCGCAAATTATTCGAATTATTTCATTATTAAAATGTGTTCCCCTATCTGTTTCTAAAGTGACTGGAAATCCGTACCTTGGTATTAATTCTCTCAAAAGCAATTTTGCCACAGTGAGGCTGTCATTCCTCCTTGTAGGATAAGCCTCTACCCAACGAGAAAAGAGACACACAATGACAAGTACATATTTCAAACCATTACATGGAGGCAACTCAATGAAATCAAGTTGCAAACGTGTAAATGGTCCTGCAGCCTTTCCGATTGTTCCTGTACCCACCACTGTCCTTCTCCCTGGATTCTGCTGCTGGCAAACAACGCACCTTTGGCACAAACTCTCTGCAATGTACCTGAACCTGGGATTAAACCAGGTCTGCTTAAAAAGTCTGATCATCGCATCCCTTCCAACATGAGTGTTCCCATGGTAGGCTCTTGCCATATGAGAAAGCATGCAATCGGGCATTAACTGGTCTGTCATCTACATATACCCAAATTTCATCCTCTGGTGTTTTTGTACATCCTGCTTTTCTCCAAAGCATCTTTTCCTCTTCACTAGCTTCTTCCTGTAACTGTTTAATTTCATCCCAATTGTTTACTGGTGTAAACATTAAATGGCAATCAGTGATTTTTCTTTCTGTTTTCCTGTTAAGTGCAGCTGAATTTTTCGCACAGAAACGCGCTAACTGATCTGCGTATCTGTTGCCACTGGTCACATAATCATTTCCTGATTTATGCGCAGAGCATTTTACCACTGCAATTTGTTTTGGCAATTGCAGGGCATCCAATAAATCTTTCACAATTTTCCCATTTTTAATAGGGGAACCTGATGAAGTCATGAATCCCCTTTGCATCCATAATTGGCCGAAATCGTGCACCACCCCGAAACCATATTGACTGTCCGTAAATATGGTTACCCTCAAATTTCTGGAAACTTTACAGGCTCTAATCAGAGCGTATAATTCCGCAATTTGTGCTGATTTTACCCCAAATAGGCAGGATGCTTCCACAGTTCCAGTTACCGTGCATACTGCATAAGCAGCGCTCAACTCTCCTCTTTTATTCCTCAAACATGATCCATCAACAAACAGTACCTTATCAGATTCTTCTAAAGGCACATCTTTGATGTCTGCCCTAGGTTTTGTACAGAACTCTGTCACCTCCAAACAATCATGATCTGCTTCTTCTGTTACCTCCTCCTCATAAGGATTTGGTAGTCGTGTTGCTGGGTTTAAGGTGGTACACCTCATAACAGTCACATTTTCAGCACCCAAAATCACTCTCTCATACCTAGTCAGCCGACTGGGAGTCATGTGCTGAGTTCGTGTTTTGGTTAAAAGTATCTCCACAGAATGTGGACCATACACTTTGACAGGATAACCCATCACAATTGCTTCACTTTGTTCCAAACTCACACACGTAGCAGCAACTGCTTTCAAACATAATGGTAACGCTACAGCCAGAGAATCTAACGTAGCAGAAAAATATGCCACTGGATGTCTAGTCAATCCGTGTCTTTGAATTAACACTGCTAACGCACATCCATCTCGCTCACAACAGAACAATGCAAATTCTTTTGTATAATCAGGCATTCCCAATGCTGGTGCTTGGCATAAACTGTCTCGCAGATTTACAAAAGCTTCCATACTCTTATCATCCAGATCAATCGGATCAATCACATCTTTAACCTCTGTAAAGGTTTTGCAATCACTGAAAATCCATTTATCCATTGTCTGCAGTAACCAACCATTCCCAAAAACATTTGCACTTCTTTCTGGGTTCTTGGAGGTTTCATCTGTTGAATTGCCTCAATTGTTTCTGGTGTCACTTTTCTAACTCCTTTCTCAATCCTGTGTCCTAGGTATTGTACTTCTTCTTTACAGAACTGCAATTTTGCAGGTGACACTTTATGTCCCCCTTCTGCCAGATGGTTCAATAAGGCAATGGTATCTGTCACACACGCTTTCCGAGTTTTAGATGCCAACAGTAGGTCATCTATGTATTGAACCAAAACCGAATCCTCTGGCATTATCAATGTTTCTAGACATTTTTTCAGAATTTGGTTGAAAATCGAGGGGCTTTCTGTGTACCCTTGAGGAACTCGGCACCATGCCAAGACATGGTTTCCAAACCGGAATGAACATAAAAACTGACTGTCTGGGTGTAGAGGGATTGAGAAAAATGCTTGGCACAAATCAATTACTGTGTACCATTTGGCATCACATGGAATCTGGTAAAGGATCACTGCTGGGTTTGGCACGATTGGACAACAAGGTACCACTAACTTGTTGATCTTTCTCAAATCTTGCACTATTCTGTATTTTCCACTTGGCTTTTTAATTCCCATAATAGGTGAGTTACAAGGACTGCTCAGTATTTCTTTTAGAATGCCTTGTTCGATCATTTGATCGATCACAGGAGCAACTCCTGCCATTGTCTCAGGACTCATTTTATATGGAGGAGTGTTTGGGTAATGAGCACCAGGTTTCACTGTAACCTGAATAGGATCCACATTTTTCATTAACCCTATTTCTTTTCCTGTAAAATCCCATACATCTGATCTTACTGTCTCTCTCAGCTCCTCAGGCAAATTCTGTTTTGTTAAAAGTGAATATAGTTCATCCACTTCCGTCCCTTGCTTTGCTAGTATCATCTTAAATTAGACATCCTCATCAGGTGTCTGAAATGCGATACCATCAGGTGTACAAAAGATGGTACAATTCATTTTGCATAGGAGATCTCGTCCCAATAGATTTACTGGGCTCGAATCACATACCACAAATCGATGCATGTCTTTAAACCTCCCAATGTGAACCTCAATTGGTTCTGTAACTGGAGTTTTAATCTGCTTATTTGACACTCCCACAACTTGGATAGTTTCTCCTGAGAGGGGTAGGTTAGGAATTTCTGCTGCTCTCACAGTAGAACGGGTAGCACCAGTGTCCACTAGGAATGTAATAGTGTTACCTTCCACCTTCCCATCAACAAATGGACCTGACTGATCTACCTCCAGAGTTGCGCCAAGCACGCAATCTTCCTCCCCCCTCAGGCACCGTCATTGGCTACTCTCCGAATCACTCTCATTACACTGCAACCAATATTGTGGAATCATCTGCACATTTGGGTTCTTACCATGTGGTTCCATACGAGTAAATCCAGTATTCACACTGTATCTATGTACCTGAGCACCTACATTACCCTGCATAGGAGCTTGGGGCACCTGTAACTGTGGTGTAACTATCTGCTGCGGCTGTTGTTGTTTTTGAGTCACAAGTCACAACCACTTCATTCTGCACCTGTGAATTTAAATTTTGGTTTGTCCCATTAATTTTTACAGTGCTTCTACACTCGTTCTTCCAATGTCCAAGCTTACCGCACGCATGACAAGGACATTTTCTTTTCAAATCATCTTTAACAAATCTTCCTTTACCCTTTCCAACACCTAGTACCTGACCATTTTGATTCTGATTATTCATCTGCTCGACACTATTTGCTTCCTGTTGCTCTGCTACCTTAACTTGTGCCCACATCATTTTCTCCTTAAGCTCTTTGTGTCTTGAATCAATGTTGTCGCTGCCGTATTTTGCATATCTCAAAATCTCATCGATCGTTTTGCTTTGCCAGCAAACCAAATGCTGTTGAATCATATTACTAATCTCTGGTTTCAGTCCAAACACAAACCGATACACAAAATGTCCCATATCCTTGTCACCTATATTCTCAAATCCGCTATACTGCTTAAACACCTGTAACAACCGCTCATAGTATGCATGCACTGACTCTTTTGGCTCCTGTGTTGTCCTGTCTATTTTTACCCAATCAGTTTCCTTCGGGAAAATTTTCCCTTTCAAGAAAGTAATCACCTGATTGTACTTTTTCATCACCTCATCTGAAGGTGCACCAGTTTTAGGGTCTCTTGGATATTCTTCTTTAGGCCAATCGACAGTTATCTTACACTTTCTCAAATAGACCATCTAAATCCTTCAGCAATACCTTTGAAACCTTCACAAACCTTTCCACCTGTTTGTACCATTCCACGGGTTTTTCTCTCAATCTGGGGAAATCATTCGTAAAGGACAAAATGTCCTGTCTACTCCAAGGAACATGAACATATCCACCACCTGGAACTTCCCTCATTGGACACACCATTTCAACCTGTCCACTTGTTTTTAATGGATACATTGAGGTACCTTCTGTAGGGTTTAATTCATTTTTTCTCTTCGACCATCTTCCTTTCCAGCGATCAACATCACCCCACTTCCTCAGAATCAACATCAATTCCTTTATCTGTAACCTTTTACCAGACACATTCAAACTTTCCAAGTCCCTGTCAGTGAAATCCATCCTGTATGTTTTCTGCAATACCTTCGATCTCTCAATATCTATTCCATAATCAACAGCAGCTTCTGCTATCTTCTCATGCAAATTCCTTGCTTTCCATGTAATATTCTTACACAAAAATAATAATTCCTCATCTCTATAAATACCTAATCTATCTGGACTGATCGTACCAATTATCATTTCCTCCAAATCCACCTTCAATCTACACCCATCTATACTTTGTGGTAGGGGTTTTCGTTTTTCCATTCCCTTTATCCACTCATTCAGCTCTTCTGGTGTGGGACCTACTGAACTCTCAGATGCGGAATCACCACTCTGTGCTATTCTCCTAGGATCTATTTGAACATTTCTTCTTGGAGTTTCATGTACTACTTCTCCTACGGCAAGATCCATTAAGATAACATTTTCTTCCATTTGTTCAACTGGACTAGGTATAGTCATGGTCTCACTCCTCATATTACTTGTCGGAACTGTCAAAGCATGTACTCCTGATATACTCTGTTTATTCCCATACAACGGAACTATAGGTCCTATTGTTACGGGTACTGATAATGCTTCCGCACTCAGATTCAACTGTTTAACTTTCCGAATTAATTCTTCTCTTGCTTGGTTTTGTAACTCTGTCTCTCTATCCGGTACTACTCTCGTAATCACTGGAATTTGGGGAACTTGCGGAATCAGTGGAGATCTCATTATCGGGGCATTTGGAACTACTTCTCTTGAACTTTCCTGATATGGTGGAGGTCTTTTTGTTATTATATCCTCCAATAACTCGTCATCTGAATCATTCATGTTACAACTCCCTCTTTGCATTTCAATATTATTCTTTTTCTCCTTACTTTTGCCTCCTATTGACTCCTCATTAACCAAGACAGGATACAATCCTTCCGTCACTACAGCTCTTCTCCATCTGCCTACTCTCAAAGGGAAATCTGGTCATGATATTTCTGTATTTTCTTCCACCCCTGATTTTCTCTCGCTCAAAAGCCTCATATTCCCATTCCTCAAGTGCCTCATACTGAGTCGGTCTAGGTCTAGGCTCCAACACATTCATCCGATCTCTTAAATTTTGTAAAATTCGCATATTGAATGATCCATGTTTCGGAAAAGCCAGAACACCATCGCTCTCAGTATACTTCACCCAATTCTCCAACCAGGTGCATGTATGGTATCCACATTCTAGCATCATATAGGATGCAGGGGTTCCTGGAGGCGGAATAAGAATTCCCTCCCTTGTCACTATCGGTCTGTCCTTTTTGAAGAAACTCCTGATTTTATTCATAAACTTAATTTTTTTCTCAACTGTCCCTTCAAAATGTGACTCGAAAATCCCAACAAACTCTCCGTACTTCTGTAGTCTCTATTCGGCAACTGTCATCCAATACCAGCGCAACTCACACCAACCAACCAATCTGAGCACTGCTACGTCAGCAATGTCTCAACCAATAGAGATGCAGCTTACAATGGCTCCTCCAATCACAGCTTTAGGAGCTCCCGCTTCCTGACCAATGCCAGCGCGGCGTTTTCTGACGTCAGTATTACTCCTTCTACTGACCCTCCCTTTAAAAAATGACTCGGCAAATTATTTCTTACGCTTTTTTCTCAAAGAAATCTTGTTAATAACGACATAAAAACAATGCTACCTTGTCTGTTTTCTAAATGAAGAGATAGTTTTCACTTTTCCAAAAAGAATTTTCTCTACGAGCAAGAGTAACGACCCAACGCTATCTCACCCTTCAATCAAGCTCCGGGAGGACCTGTTACTTCTCCAGGTATAAGGCCAAAGTTTCTCAAGAGGACTTTTTGGTATGAAAAGGAGTCTTGGTACTTCTCTGGGGAAAAGGCCAAAGTTTCACAGGTGGACCCTTCACTATAGCACTCCAAATCTACTCTCATACGAATTTTCCCTAATGCAACACCTACAGCCTTTCACTGTTTAGTGTTATGACTTACAGACAAAGTACTTCCGTAGTGGGATACGTCTATCCACACTAATTCCCAGCCTACTTCAGGCTATGACATTACCCCGGGCAACCTTCTCGCCTGTATATTCAAGACGACATAAAAACACGATGTTAACTTTTTGAGTTAGAACACATATAATCAAAGCAATAATCAATAATCAATAATAAACCATCATACTGCTACCAAAAACTGATCCAGCACCAAACCGGGGGTCTCTGAATGACACAGCAGACAACGGGCCCCAAACATACAAATTCACAATTTCTCACCATTTAACAGACCCTGCGAGAATGATGCTGAAATGCGGTTTTTGTGTCGTTGATTTGTCTTTTGCTCATCTAAAGGGAAAAACAGATTATCTAATCGTTTCTTCTCTATTATAGCCCTTTTAACCTATATCCTCAACCACTTTCCTCTTGGGCGATGAATCATATTGATTGAGTAGTGTAAATTATTGACATGACTAATTAACCAAAATCTTAACAGTTGTCATGAGGAAATAATCACAAACTCAAAAATCTCGTTAATCTGTTTATCTTCAGTAATTATAAGAAAATCTGAGGTACAAAGTTACAAGGAAAGAAAATACACATTATAGGAGAAATATCATAAAATATGCAGACAAGATCACAAGCATCTGAATCACAGTGAATATTATTGAGTGGATAGATGAAGAGACATAAGAGTCGTGGAGAGAAAACATTTGCAGACATTTGCAAAGTTCCCTATTGATACATACCTAACGATAAAAGTTCGGAAAAACCACCACCCCCTGGCCACGAGGATAGTGGAAAGGAAACCCGATAAAGGAAAACGGGGAAAGATAGGATCAGGAAACTGGTAGGCCTCTAACACACGGACAGCGACAATCACCCTCTGCCTCTCTGGACCTATGGAAGGCTGCCTTAACCACACCCTCTATGAGCATCCCAATTATACCCTAATTCAACCTGACCATCCCACTAATCTGCAACATTCGGGGAAATCTCAACATTTCATTGGTCAATTTGTGGGGTGTTGCACCACACCTCCATTACTTCATTTGGCTTTACATGCTCTCCTTTGTTCTTAACTCGTTCTCACGTTTTACTTCACTGCTTATGAATCGATTCTCTATCCCTCATCACGTCACATTCTCTGATGAAAAGCTTGTCCCTGTATTAGTAACTTTATTTCAGACAATGTATCAACTAGACATAAAATGTTCATCAATTTGAGCTTTCCCAGGCATCTCGATGTCCTGAAATATTGCACGTCTTTCTTTCACTCTTGAAGGTTTCCTTCATCCGCCGCTGACACCGCCCACAATTCATATACGGTGCAGCCTTTTGCGGCCATTTCATTTATTCAGGCTAATTTAACACGCGTATCTATTTGTTCACCATATGCCCATTTTAAAACTACAATGAAAGAGAAATATAAAGAATATTAATAACACAAAAATGGAAATTACACTGTTTCCCTCCCACCTTTGCACTAATCCCATGTTAATTCATATGAGCGTTAATGTGCAAAGCATTATTTTGCAATAGCATTATTCCCCTTTGTCGGTTTTAATATGCAAAAAGTGATATGCGGCCTAAGCATTTCATGTATTAGTCTTAATTGAAATGCACGCGTGCGCAAAGCATCTCCCCGTGTTTGTGTATATTATTGCATTTAGTACAAAACACACGATTAATAAATGTTATCTTGGGGCGTTGATCCGAGCAGGTTTACATGACGCAAACCCTGCTCCATCACTACAGTACCAAAACCACAAAGGAATTAAGCAAAGATTTTCATTTTTTTGTCTAAGTCAATATATGAGCAGATGTGGGAGGTGTTCGACGTGTAGTCGTCACTAGGTGGGAATGGCCTGTAGGTTTGTTAACACCCAGAAATATAAATGCTTGTATGTATTAGCAGTCGTGTTTCTTAACGCTTCCAATCTCCTCCTGGCAATGGCAGAAGTAAGTACCACTTGAAAGTTGGAAGGGAAACTGAGTTAACAAGTGCATTTGCAGTTGGTTCTATATGGGGAAACAGCACTTCACCAACGCTGCGGTTACCATGCAAGGCCTTTATCACACAGCCCATTGGTAAGGTAAGAATATATATATATATATACACACACAAACACGTATATATACATACATATATATATATAGAGATATATATATTCACTGAAAAAACCACAGGTTTCAGGGACGTTATAGTTAGTTGGACATTTCACTCGTACAAAACCAGAGAAATTCGTCCGTTATAGTTAGTTGAGTTAAGTATAACTCGCGCCCCCGCAATGCACTGCTGATGACATCACATATTACATCACTCATGACATGGTCAGTGACATCACTGATGACATCTCAAATGACATCACTGATGACATCATCCAGTGACTGTGTGTTTCTGTAAAGTTTAAATATGTTTTATATATATATAGGCCAAGGTGTATTGAAGAATGAGTGGGTGTATGACTGTCTGAATGGATGATTTAGTAGGTGCGTGACTGACTGTATAAGTGAGTGATTAAACATGTCTTACTGAATGCATGGGTTAGTTACTAAACTGTGTGAATGTCTGTATCAGTCTGTCTGTTGGTGTGTAAGCGGTTGCATGGGTTGGTGAGTAGCTACATGAGTGTCTATATGGGTTATTGATTGCTTGTCTGAGTATCTGTATGGGTGCCTGAGTATCTGTGTGGGTGGGTGGGGTCTGTGTGACTCACTGCATGGATATGTGAGTGGGTGATTCACTGGGTGTATGGGTTCAAGAGTGTGTCTGTGAGGGGCTGTATGGGTGGGTGAGTGTGTGTATGGCTGTGTTGGTGAGTAAATGGATGTCTCAGTGGTACATGTGTGAGTAACTACATATGTGAAAGGCAGTATATGTGAGTGTTGGAGTATATAAATGACTATATGTGAGAGTGGCTGTGTGGATGAGTGTGTGCTTGTGTCAGTGATTGTATAAGAGAGTAAGTATGTGTTAGTATCTGTGTGAATAAGTGAGGTGGTGTGTGTATAACTGTATAGGTGAGTAAATGGGAGTGTGATTGATTCTTTGCATGACTAACTAGCTGTGTAAGTAACTCTATGGGTGAGTGGTGGTGTGTGAGTGTCTGTATAGGTGTATGTGTGTATATGATAGTGGCTGTATTGATGAGTGACTGCATGTATGAGTGACTGTATGGGTGAGTGAGTGGATGTGTGTGTAGACCTAGGAATCAGTGAGTGGGTATGTAGTAACTGGTACTGGTGTGTCTATGGTTTCGAGAAAGGCAGTCTGTATTTTAGAGTGGGTGTATCAAAGGTTATATTAGGCTGTGGGGAAGTGCATCAGAGGATCACGTGGATGATGTCATCAGTGATGTAATTTGAGATGTCATCAGTGATGTCATCAGTGATGTCACTGACCATGTCATGAGTGATGTAATATGTGATGTCATCAGCAGTGCATTGCGGGGGCGCGAGTTATACTTAGCTCAACTAACTATAACGGCCGAATTTCTCTGGTTTTGTACGAGTGAAATGTCCAACTAACTTAAACGTCCCTGAAACCTGTGTTTTTTTCAGTGAATTTCTAAGGATTTTTAAATGATAATTTCTAACTATAACGTCCCTGAAACCTATGGTTTTTTCAGTGAATTTCTAAGGTTTTTTAAATGATAATTCCTAACTATAACGTCCCTGAAACCTATGGTTTTTTCAGTGAATTTTAAAGGTTTTTTAAATGCTAATTTCTAATTATAACGTCCCTAAAACCTATGGTTTTTTCAGTGAATTTCAAAGGTTTTTTAAATGCTAATTTCTAACTATGCCTACAGAGGTAGGACATGTGCAGAAAGAGGAAGAAAGGCGCAGAAAGAAGCAAGAGAAATGCAGAAAGAGGCAACAGAAGTCCAGAAAGACGAAGAAAAGTGCATAAAGAAGCAAGAGATATGCAGAAAGAACCAACAGAGGTGCAGAAAGAGGCCTTGTTGCAAAGTCATCCTGTGCCCCCAACTTTTTGCTGACTGGTACTCGTGGTAACTGACTCTGACTAACCAGGCCTGGAGCCAGTGCTATGCTGAAAGAAACTTAGAATACAGTGAAAACACTTACATACACTAGGGTACACTTTGTGTTGGGGTACCCCTGTGATTGACATGACCTCCCCTGTAAGGCCCTAGTACATAATAGTGCAGGGGGATTAAAACTACCCCTAACTCAGAGGTGCAGAAAGAGGCAAGAGAAGTGCAGAAGAAGCAATAGAGGTACAGAAAGAGGCAAAGTGGTGCAGAAAGAGGGAAGAGAGGTGTAGAAAGAGGCAAGAGAGCTGCAGAAAGAAGCAACAGAGGTGCTGAAAGAGGCAAGAGAGGTGCAGAAAGAAGCAAGTGAAGTGCAGAAAGAGGCAACAGAGGTGCAGAAAGGCGCAAGAGAGGTGCAGAAACAAGCAAGAAAAGTGCAGAAAGAGGCATGTGAGCTGCAGAAACAGGCAAGAAAGGTACAGAAAGAGGGAAGACGAGTGCAGAAAGAGACAACAGGGGTGCAGAAAGAAGCAAGACAGGCGCAGAAAGAAGCATGGAAAGTGCAGAATGAAGCAACAGGGGTGCAGAAAGAGGCAAGAGAAGTGCAGAAAGAAGCAACAGAGGTGCAAAAGGAGGCAAGAGAACTGCAGAAAGAGGCAAGAGAGTTGCAGAAACAGGCAAAAGAGGTACAGACAGAGAGAACAGAGGTGCAGACAGAGGCAAGAGTAGTGCAGAAACAGGTAAAAGGGGTACAGAAAGAGGCAAGAGGGGTGCAGAAATTTGCAAGACAGGTGCAGAAAGAAGCAAGAGCAGTGCAAAAGAACCAACAGAGGTTCAAAAAGAGGCAAGTGAGGTGCAGAAGGAGGCAAGAGAACTGCAGAAAGAGGCAAGAGAGTTGCAGAAACAGGCAAAAGGGGTGCAGAAAGAGGGAACAGGTGGGCAGACTGAGGTAAGAGAGGTGCAGAAAGAGGGAAGAGGGGTGCAGAAAAAGGCAAGAGGGATGCAGAAATTTGGAACAGAGGTGCAGGAAGAAACCAGAGCAGTGCAGAAAGAACCAACAGAGGTGCAGAAAGAGGCAAGAGGGGTACAGAAAGAGGCAAGTGAAGTGCAGAACGAAGCAAAAGAGGTGCAGAAAGAACCAACAGAGGTGGAAAAAGAGGCAAGAGGGGTGCAGAAAGGGGTAGGAGGGGTGCAGAAAGAGGAAGAGAACTGCAGAAAGAAACAACAGAAGTGCTGAAAGAGGCACGAAGGGTGCAGAAAGAGACAAGACAGGTGAAGAAAGAAGGAACAGAGGTACAGAAAGAGGCAAGAGTGGTGCAGAAAGAGGAAAGAGAGGTGTAGAAAGAGGCAAGAGAGTTGCACAAAGAGGGAAGAGGGGTGCAGAAACAGGCAAAAGAAGGGGTGCATAAAGAAGCAAGTGAGGTGCAGAAAGAGGCAAGAAAGGTGCAGAAAGAAGCAAGAGAGTTACAGAAAGAGGCAAGTGAAGTGCAGAAGGAGGCCAGAGAACTGCAGAAAGAGGCAATAGAAGGTGCAGAAAGAGGCAAGTGAGGTGCAGAAAGAAGCAAGATAAGTGCAGAAAGAAGCAACAGAAGTGCAGAAAGAGGGAAGAGGGGTGGAGAGAGAGGCAAGAGGGGTGCAGAAAGAAGCAAGACAGGTGCAGAAAGAAACAAAAGAAGTGCAGAAAGAAGGAACAGAGGTGCAGAAAGAGGCAAAAAGGGTGCAGAAAGACATTAGAGGGGTACAGATAAAGACGAGAGGTGCAGAAAGAGGGAAAAAGGGTGCAGAAAGAGGCAAGAGGGGTACAGAAAGAAGCAAATGAGGTGCAGAAAGAGGCAACAGGCGTGCAGAAAGAGGGAAGAGAGGTGCAGAAAGTAGAAGAGATTTGCAGAAAGAGGCAAGAGAAGTGCAGAAAAAGAAAGAAATGTGCAGAAAGAAGCAACAGAAATGCAGAAAGAGGCAAGAGAGGCGCAGAAGGAAGCAAGAGTGGCTTGCACACCATTAGTACCAATTTAACACCCACATTTAGCAATAAGTAACAGGTGACCATTCTAGGTTTGCAAAGGGCCTTCCACCACGCTGTAACACTTGTCGCTGCATTTTGGTAACGTTTGAGCCGTTTGAGCTAGAAACAAGGCTTTTTTGTTCAAATCTGCAGATTAGGGAGCAGATGATGAATTATGTGGCTAATGCAGAAAATGTATAATTGTGCGAAAGTCGGTGCAGCCAAACAGTCACATAATTCAAGTGACCCTGCTCATACCTCTGACTAGGTCCACAAGTGCTCCTCAGTGATTCCTTCTTTTTTTGTCTCACTGAGTTCATAGTTGAGCTTCTATGGAAATGAGGAAGACTAAACCTGACGTTACCAATCCACAACCCAGACTACCATACCACATAATTACTCTCCATAACACATAATCCCACTCTACAGAATTCCTATACACTAAATACCACATACTTTCTATCCACATAATTTCACTTCACAACATACCACTTAATTCCACTACACACAACGTACATCCACTCCACTCCAAAAAACATTAGTAAAAAACTTTTACATTTACAACGCCAATAGCTCTAATTCTCACAAATGCGAAACCTATTACATTGCAAACACTTCTTTAACTAGTAGTCGTGTTTGCAGAGTGGTGGAGAAAGGGTGCTGGGCCTCCGACCAGCGCTCAGGAATTCCGCTGCGTAGGACTTACCAGAGGTACCAGGAGGGCTTCTTGGCCCCCAAAGTCCCTCAGGAGGAAATTGGACTTCATCCCCCATCTCGTAGTCTGCCAGGAGGCACGTTTGCAGAGTGGTGGAGAAAGGGGGGCATGGCCTCCGAAGACGTCATAGCAATCCCATTGTGTGGGACTTACTGGAGGTAACAAGAGGGGTAGTTGGCCCCCAAGGACATCCTTGGGGGCCAACTACCCCTCCTATTACCTCCAGTAAGTCCCACACAGCAGGATTGCTAAGTTCTCATAGCAGGCAGCGCCCCCTTTGCCCACCACTCTGCAAACGCGCTCCCTGGTGTGCTCTTGGATGGGGATTGAATTCCCCTTTGCTGCTGGGGGTCCTTTAGGGGCCAACTAGCCTACCTCTTACCTCCAGTAAGCCCCACACAGTGGGATTGCTGAGAGGTGGACAAAGGCCACGCCCCCTTTCCCCACCACTTTGCAAATGCGCCTCCTGGCGCATTCTAAGTTGGGGTATTAAGTCCCCTTCATTCCTGAGGGTCCCTGGGGGCCAACTAGCCCACCAGGTACCTCCAGTAAGCGCCACACACCTGCATTGCTGAAAGTGGTCTGAGGCCACGCCCCCTTTTTACACCACTCTGCAAACACGGCTCCTGGCGCACTGCTGCTCGGGGGATGAAGTCCACTTGTGTCCTGAGGTCTAAATATATTCAGTATATATATATTAATTATAAATAACGGTAAGTCAATTTAGGGTTTAGTGGTCGGTAGTAGTAAGGGGAGGCAAGGGTAAATTTAGGATTTAGGGGTGGATATCGGTAAAGGGTGATTTGGGGGTAATTTGGGGGTTTAGCGGTAGGTAGTGGTAAAGGAAGGTTAGGAGTAAAATAAACAAGCATTGGCATAGCCAATAGGTCTCGCTTTTGGGACCTTATAAGTATTTAGTTATGCAGCACAACTGTTGCATGGCTAAACACTTATAAGGTCCCAAAGGCAGACCTATTGGCTATGCCAATGCTTGTTAATGACTTGAACTGTACCATCTTCTTTGCTGTTCGAGCGGAAAGGCTTGCACTCAAGTGCACACTACCTAATGCTTTGATAACTTTAAGAGAATGTATCCGACTATTAAAGGCCAATGCAAATGTTTCCTTGGGTGCTGCACTGCACGTCTTCCCCATGTATGTATGCAAACGTAGCTATGAAAAACAAGGACCACTGTATGTTACGTGAAGGATTGGAGACAATTAGGACCATGGCATGCACATCAAGTGGGGATACACAAATACATTTTACACACATCACATTTCACATTTTTTGTAGGCACTGAGAGACTGAGTAATTTGCCCAGAATTACACGGTATTGAGTGAAGCATTGAGGCCGGGAATAAGTCCCCAGGTTCCAAAGGCGGCAGCTCTAGGCACTAGGCCACTTCTCTTATGGGTCTTAAACACTTGTCTAGTAGTAGGAAATCCCTGCACAGCAAGCGTCCCGCTGCTTCCTCGAGTGTCCCAACTCCCACGTCACCGGCTACTCCATCCATGGTTTATGTTGGCCATTTGAGAGAGTCTACAGACAGCATAGTGTTGTTTACTGTAGCAGCGCATCCTAAACACGGGGTGCTGTACACAGGACAAGGGGGTTCAATGGGTCTGGATTTGATGGAGAGGGAGGAATGGGTACATGGGAGACGCCGGACCTTCGTTAATCCTCAACTGGGCAACAGACTCCCTCTGAGGCTGGCCCACATAGGTGGCTATGCCCTCTTGCCAAGCCAGTCAAGGCCCATGCCCCTTGCACCTGTGCTATTAGGCAACCCCACTGCCCCTGCAGGCAGCACAGGCAGGTCCCATGCCCCGGTATCTACCCCTACAAGCAAACCCATCTGTCCCCTACATCGATTCTATGCTCTTGTGTCAGACGGACACCTTGCATCTCTTCATGGTCCCATGCTCACTACATCTGACCCCTCACCCCTGTTATTTCTGCCCAGGCCATGTAGACTGTTTCCACGGCAACTGTCCCACAAAGGCTGCGCATCGAAGCCTTTGCCATGCAGGTCCAGTGCAGTGCTCTCAAATTTCAGAACCACGCACCCAGTCTATGTTGGGTTTTTGTATTCTTGGACGTAATTGCCTCTAGTTGTATACTGGGTTAAAAGGGACTACAAATCCCAACATGCAAAGGGAAAAAACCCTCGTACTTCGCACACATGGGGAGTTGGGAAGTGGAACCCGAGAGCTGTGCTCATGCCCTGAACTGCTAAACTCATCGCCCCTGCTCTTTTATCAGTTAAACTCCGGTGCTACGTACCTGTGCTCCCACTCCCTCCTCCAGTCCGACTCAGGTATTTCCTAGAGTTCATGTACCTGCTGGCGTCAGGTACGCCCTGTGCCCCGTGTATCAGCGATCTGTCTCCCATGCCAGCTGGGTCCTGTACTCCCTGTACCCGTAGCACTAGAATTCTCTTGCCAGTAAACTGTAATTGCCTTTGTATAGCGCCTCCTACCCCCTGCGAGCTGCCGAAGCGTATTATACATCTCATGCCTACCGTAGCCGTATCCCTGACAGGCGGATATGGTCTAACAAAACCTGTTCAGCCCGAGCTGAGCCCTGCCTGGCAGTCCCTTACCTGAGCCGTAGATTGCCCATGAACTCGGGCATGGTGACCGCGTCCATCAGCACAAAGTCCGCTTTGCCGAACTCCAAGCTCTCCTGCTCCGCCATGGTGAGGCTCGCGCGCGGGGCCGGGGCAGTCTGTGGGACCAGGGGGACTCCAGGGAGTGGGAACTCTGGGACTGACTCACTGAGCCCTGCCGGGTGCACAGGGAGGTACCGGGTAGCGCTGGGAGGGAACCAGGAACTATAGGTCGGGGCCCACTGGAGAGGAGGGAGCCAAGTGATGGTGGCCTGGGAAAAGGGGCGGGGCTAAAGAGAGAAGAAGCAAAACTAAGAATGAACTGCCCAGGAGGCCATGGCCGCGGCCGAGGTGAGTGGGCGTGGCGTGTATTAGAAGGCAAACGTCAGATGGGACATGAGCATGGCAAAAGGGGCGTAACCCAAACAGATGGGCGCAGTCAGCAGATGGGTCTTGCAAACAAGCCCAGGAGTGGTGCGTGCGCACGCGCGCGCGCTGCCTGGAATGCAGCTGAGGCATGAACCGGCAAAAGAGAGGAGCGGGGGCGAGCGCGGCAGCCTGGGCTTTCAAAGCTGACCAGACGCTCGTGCGTCATGGCCTTTTCCCGCACGGCCGGCATATGTTTACAATTATCGCGCACGCGTTTGGGCACGATAATTGGAAACACATGTTTGCCGCGCGTACCCATCCCAAAAAGGCCAGCCACGACGCACGAGCGTTTCTTGGACTGCTTTTCAAACTCACTTACTAAAAGTCTTCGCCTCCGTGCTTGTTACTGTTAATTATCAGGATTTGGCAGGTTCAGTGTCTGTTCCTATTGAGTTATTTACTTCATTTGCGACTAATTAATACAAATCTTTACGCAAAAGACCGAACAACGTACCATTTGCCAATTTACAGCCTCAACAAAAGGCAATTCTGCAGCTGTTGCTTTAGTATAAAGAAAGCAAATTAACGTTTGTAGAAAGACTGGGGGAGAGAGAGAACGAGGGTTGGGTTGCGTTAACATAGTGCAAGGGAAATAAATTCCGAGCCTTAATTATGTAAAGGCATGAAACAGACTATGCGGTTGAGTTATTATGTTTTTTAAAGTTCAAGTCCGTCTTTTGAAACAACACATTTATACAACCAGTAAGGCTTGTTTTAATGCCATACGAGTGTTTGGGCAAATTCAAAACTAATGGAGCATAAAAGTGCTTTTCGCTTTAAAGTGAGATCGTTTTTAAAAATTCAAGGCATGATCACGCGCTCATTCGTTCCTCTTTCGCAGGAACACTCTGATGCAAGCAGAAAAGCTGAAATAAACGAAAAACGTCTCAAATGATCCATAAAGGATTAATCGGCACCGCGGGAAGTCCTATAGGCTCGGGCGTGTATATTTTCCATCTTCCTCTCCCCATAATGGCCATGCAACGAAAAGCAGAAGCTAGACTCAAGTTTCAAAGACATTGAATGTTGTGGGCTGGCAAGAGTTTGTGGCAGGGAAGGGATACAATAGATCATGCAATCCACAGCTTCAATCACATTAAAGAGGCAAACCTCCGCAGTCTCACACCTACGTACCGCCCCCTACACACACACACTGGCGAGCCCCCCAAACCAAACGGACACGGGAAACAAATATATATATCACAAGGGTGGGGGTATGTTGCAGGCCATTAACGCATATAACACAAAATGGCCGCTATTATTTTGACGGCGATAATCTATGCTGATACACAAAACAAATATACGCAATTTCTTACAATACAGTTTTCTTGTCTTCCCACTGACTCCGGTGATTACTGCGGAACGCTGTGTTCTAACCCCATTTCCCAATTGAGTCTTTCAATCAATACCGGTTTAAAGCATACTAATTATAATAATACAAACTCAGACAAGAGATGCGGTGAAACACACACAGCATTAGCAAGTCAACTTTTCAACATTTTTTTTGGAGCAGCCGTGTGGTAAACTCGCATGTATATAAGGAAAATTAGAGAAAGACAAGCAATTCTGGAATTTGGGCCATTTTGAAAATTCGCTTAAAGGCAAATTAGTATGTATGAGGACACCAAATTATAAAACAACGTTATCTCTCTCTACATACCATTACAAGCATTGGCATAGCCAATAGGTCTCGCCTTTGGGACCTTATAAGTGTTTAGCCATGCAACAGTTGATGTTGTTGCACCAAGGATATTGTGCTGCATAACTAAATACTTATAAGGTCCCAAAAGCGAGACCTATTGGCTATGCCAATGCTTGTTTATTGTTCGTGCAGGGTGATTTAGAGGGTGATGGTAGGCAGTTCTGATACTTTTTTAATACACTGATCGTTTATATTATTTTTAGGATTGGTATTGCACCAAAGACCAGAGCATCCGTGAGTGGTTTGTCGAATCATTTTGGAGGCGTAGTTCTCAGAGCACATTTCACTCGGTTCTGTGTTTGAATGGGGCAGTTGGTTTACTTTTTTTCTTCTTTTTTCTGCACTTTCCTTCACGTTTTTATATTGTTTCTGCATTTTCTTCTTTCATTGGAATATTTATAGGTAGATGTACATTGAGTGATGTTTAACTTTCATGTGGTGATTCTAAGCAAATAAGCACATGTAATTCGGATATATTCATTATTTGGAATTGTTTGGCAAGATTCATTTGAATAAGTTTAGATATTGCTTCCTTGCATATAGCATTGTAAATGTATGTTTGTATCTTTCACAGAATCAAGCCCCTGAGGAAGGGCCACAAAGGCCCGAAATGCATTGGGCACTAACAAGAAATTCTTCATGAATTAAATTGAATTATAAATATGCATTTTCTGTGAAAAGTAACAGATTAAATGTTTTGGTTAATAAGATTTAATGAATGTTTTGTGGTGTATTAATGTAGGTTTATAAACCACCGGATTAGCACCAGAATAGTATTTTTGTATACATGTAAGAAGAGAATATGTTGTAACATCACAGCAGCAACAGTGCACAGAGGTCAAGTTCGTATACTTGAATTATGATGATAAGTGATGTCGTATCTGAGGCCATAAGCAGTGCATGGTGGGAATTTCTGTGTTATTTTTTGTTCAAAACATTAATGTTGCCACTGACAAATTCACCTAACTCTTACATTACTCTAACTTTTGTTTCTTTTCAGGGAATTTCAATTTTTTTTTTAGTGTAAAGCAATATTTAATTACCATATGTAAATGCAACCCTCCACCGCGCAGCCAACCCTACTCTCCGCACAGCCTTCGGGGGTTGGCCACAAGGCATTTTTTCTGATGTTGCTGGCAGCCAATCAGAGTGCTCGCTCACGCGGGAGACTGACTCCCAAGGGAACGAGATGGCCCTAGGGAAATAAAGCTCCCTGATCCAATTAGAACGCTCCCTTTTTAAATTGGCACTCCCGCAAGAGTCTCTTGAGACCCTTGCGGACCCAACTGCCTAAATATACAATTTTTTTTTTTACCCTAAATTTCTCAAAAACTTCTGAATGGATTTATACAAAATCACAAACAGCATAAACTGCAGACCAAGATCTAACTTACCTGTCAAATTCGGTGTAATTACGTTGAGCAGTTTTTGCTGTATCCTGTCTCAAAAAATTGTATGGAAAATGCATGGGAATTTTGCATTTTGGGACCCCCCTTTGTTTTCTCGGTTCCCGCTTGATGGATCACCCCGAAACTTTCCAGAAAGTCGCTGAGGTGGAGGAACTTTTTGGGGAAAGCTTTGTGACGATTCGTGAAATGGGGTCAAAGTTATTAGCAAACCAAGAAACGCTCTTTTATTGGAAAAGTAGACCTAACTTTAACTGCCTAGTGGTGACTACTACTAGGTAATAGGTAGAAATATATATTTGTATATATATATATATATATATATATATGAGTGTGTGTACATATATGCGTATATTTATATCTATATATACACACATCGGTTTTACTTTTCTTACCTTATACCTACCATGCATAATAAAGGCTGCGTGGTAAGGCATGTGTGATAAAGGCATGCTTTGCAACATCATACAACCGTCTATATGCTCACAAGTGAAAAGATTTCTATTACTACATGTGAAAATCTGTGACTGTCAGAGGCACCCACAACTTTTGTGAAATCTAAAATTTCAGAAAACTGCACCACAGTGAGGTTTAAATTTGAGCTTTTCCAACTTTTTTTGCGAATCAGGCACTTTCTCTTTAAGCCTCTAAATATACACGTTAGATCTTAATTCCCTATCAGCTGCAGATTTAATACAACTTCATTGTGATTTTTGTATTGGGAAGTCTGCACTTTGTATTTTCTGCTTTAAGTTGTGCACCCTATTTAATTAGGAGTTCATACATTTTCAGAAGTCATGTCATTTGTTAAGTAGCAATGGTATTGCAAGAGTTTGTTTTGAAGCTTTCTTCTCTCTTTGGTCGTCATTCCAGCTGGAATTACCAATACCATAAGCTGCCTCTATTAAATGGGGAATTACTCTCGAAATCAGCATTACTGCGGCCAGTACCTGCAATATTTCCCCATTTTTGGCCTATTTCCCTCATGGAGGTTTGACCAAATTTTTCCTGGTGAAAAGCCAGGAGGCGGGGGAAATACCACAAATGTATTCTTACTGCAGGAGTTGGAACTCTGATTGGGCTTGTAAACTTGTGAATTCCACCCGTCTCGGCATGGAGACGTTTTGCTTTCAGTGCTGCAACTTCCTTTGCAGGCTCTTTGTGCCCCCTCCTCTTTCTATGCATCCTTTTACAGCTAAGTGCCCAACTAGCTCTCCAACCATGCATTTGGGTCATCACAGTTGCCAGTTTGCCCAATATCATGATGGTGACTTTCAGCCAGCCCTGATTTTTCATTCAGCAGCACTAAGCATGAATTACCTTTTAAAGTTTTCCCATTATGAGGAGGGAACTACATTTCCCAGCATAATTAGTGGTAATGCTTGAAAAGTTAACACTGTTTGAAAGCCACCATCATAACGCTGGGCGATTGTTTACCTAAATCACTAAGCACTTCTACAGAATAGCGTGTTAGCCCTCCTCAAAGTGTTTCAACGCCTCATCAAGGGAAGTAAGCGCTGTAAACATACTCATACAAAATACTTATGCCAAACCATACCAGGGACACAGCTGTTGGTGCAGCAGTGGCACCAGGGGTCCAGTGCTCTCCAATTATGCCCTATGCTTCTCAACCGGTGGGTGTAGGGCTCACATTAGGGCCCACTGGACTAGCCATTTCCATGTCGGATGATCAACCCTTTCTGGCCGCTGATGCAGCGGAAAGGGGCTTTGCCAAATTTTACCATCAGGAACCAATTTGAACTCCTACCAGTCCCTTCCGCTGCGTAATTTAAAACAATGTTATCAAAACAAGTTACCAATATTCATATTTATTTTGTGGTCCTCTCTCTCTGATGGTCTTTTAGAGTTGTCAGGGATTGGCAAAGGATAGACGGAAATCCTAACCTTATGAGGACCAAACAAGGAAATAAATCAAACACTATAATGAAATGACATTAATAGTGACAAACTCTGGTTACTTATCAACTTGCTTTTATCTAATTTATAAGAAATTGTGAATGCTCATCAAGTACAATACAGCTCGAATCATAGATCGTCACACGAGATAAACATTAATACACTAATTCACAATAACATCTCACAATGACATGAGTGAGTGGATAGGTGAAGAGACAAAAGAACATTTGCAAATAAGTTGAATGCAAATTCAGAATATCATACAAACCTAGAAATAACTATAGCATTGAATGCTAATAGTCAGAAAAACCCACTCTCCGGCCAGAAGAGTAAGCTGGGCACCTTCACGAAGGTATGAGGAGCAAAGTTAAAGAGTCAGGATCAGCAGAACAACAGCCAGCCAGTTAAGTAAGGAAAACAGCAACACAGCCCTCTCCTCTCGCAAAGTCAAAGTCTAAGCCCCTTTTTTAAAATTCTAACACTAGTAATTATATCCTTATTCACTAAAGATCCGGCCCCCCATGTATCAAAACACAAAAATCCACGATTCCGATTGGACTAGGCCAGGGGGTGTCTGATCACTCCACTTCCAGTGCACCTGACTCTCAACAATTCCTTTGTCTTCAGGAAACCAACGTCATCGTCCTTCAGCAGAGGAAACTCCGATAATCTCTTCCGCAGCTTGCACATAGCGCTCCAATGTATTGTATCAAAGCTTTTGTCACGATTGTCCACAAGAACACTTTCTCTAGTCAGCAAGGAAATTCCATTAATAACATTCATTACTTCCTCCGCACAACCATGACCATCATCAGGAACTCTCAAAGGACAAAATACATTTCTTTGCAGCCTACGTTTTAGAAAGCAAATTAAACCTAAAAAGACTTTTGAGGCCTTCTCTGCAGAACAGTAAAGTGTGTTTTTTCTCTAGGAAAAACAAATACATAAATAATTATCATGTCACAACAAAACTTCATTATTAATGCTTTGCATTTCTCTACACATTATGTACACAGTTTTGAACAGTTAGTGAAAGGAAAAAAATTCTTTTTAAAACTCATAGCTTCAATCATTATTTTCTTTGGCTGTTATTTCTGCACTAATCATTCACGTTTACGGCCTACTAGAAAAGCACTGGAAATACTAATCTCTTTCCAGCACGCATTTGCGCAATTTCATGTTCTCCCCATTTTTAGTTTTCCACTGTTAATTTTTCACACGACTTTTGTTAATAGTCCACACAATGAGAAGTTTGATCCGAGCATGTTTTATTTCGCAAAAACCGTGCTCCATCGCCGCTTTTGCTGTCTGATCGTTGCTGCGTCCTCATGCAGTCAATTTTAACTGGAATAATTACTTTATCTCACCCTTTCTGGGATACTGTATGTGGTTGTGTCTTTCCTGCAATCACTTCTACTTACGATAACAGACATATTTGTCTTACGCTGATCTCTCTGCTGCTGTTTACATGCAAAGTCATTTCCCACTGATACAGCTTCTCTGGCTCCTTCTGGGGGTCTTTGTATTTCTGTCTCTGTATAAGCCATTTCCAGCTGGGATGTGACTGTTCGCTGCTGGCGTTTTACAAAGCCATTTGCAGCTGGCCCCTGGACATAGGTGGGAGGCAGCAGAGAGTCCGCCAAGATTATGTATGCCGCAGGCGCTGTGGGGAGACATTTATAAATAGCTCTTGGGAGACAATTTTAATCTCCAGGGAAGGAGGATGAGAGACAAAGAGAGAGAGAAAATACACAGCATCGAAGAGAGAGGAAGAGAAAAATGGAATGAGAGACAGAGATAGTGATAGGAAAAAAAGGGTTGGGACGAAAGAGTGAGAGACAGACACAGGGCCCGATTTATGAAGGTAAATCTTGTTGTAAACGTAAGTTTGCGACCAAACTGACAATTTTTATGACTTTCCAGAATTCACAAATGGATTCCTGGAAGGCTCAAGCCCTTTTACGGACAGAGGGGCAGATGTATCAAGGATTGCATTTGCGATTCCTTAATAGCGAATTTTAGCGAATTGCTATTAAGGAATCGCAAAATGCTATGTATGTAGGAATCGCAATAATAATTGCGATTCCTTAATATTCCTTAATTGCGAGTTGCAAATTGCGATTCACAATTAAGGAATACCTTCCCATTCATTCCTATAGGCGTAGAGGCCCATAGGAATGAATGGGAAGACATTCTCAATTTGCGAATCGCAATTAGAGAATCGCAAATTGAGAATGCAATTTCAAGGGTGCCAGGGTGTCCTTTTGACACCCTGTTGCACCCCTGAAATATGTATGTGTGCACATGTGGCGCACATACATGCCCTAAGGGCATGTATGTCCGCCACATGGCACTTTGAAAAATGCTAAAAAGTGAATTTTTCAAAGAAATCGCATATTACCACCAACTTGAAGTTGGTGGTAATTTGCGATTCCTTAAGGCCAAATTGCACTTTTTTGGTGCTTCTTACATTGGATTTAAGGAATCGCAATTTGCGATTCCTTAAATGCAATCGCAAAATAGGGAATCACAAATTTTGCGATTCCTTATTTTGCGAGGCAGTTTTGCCTTAATGCATACCACTAAACAAAATTGCGTTAGCAAACGCCGAAATTCAGCGAATTTCGGCGTTTGCGAACGCAATTTTGCTTGATAAATCTGGCCCAGAGATTTTTGGAGCTGTAAACCCTACTTAAGGTTGGCATTCCATACTACAATTCAACCCCCTTCGCACGTTGACAATTTACTGCAGCACAGTGCAGGCATAACTCACCTTCCAGGGTGTGAAGGAGAACTGATCACCCCCAAATTTGATGGGGGTGCAGGGTGAGTTTCTTCATGAGGAAAAATATTTCCAGTAGAGGAAAAAAAACGTGCACGTGCATAAGGGGATTGTTGCCCCTGTGCAGAGTTCCCACCACAAACAAATCTGTACAGAGGTAAGGGATTTCCAAATTGGAAATTACATGATTTCTCAAAGAATCTGCCTGGAAACCTACACCAGGCAAAACTTTCCAAGGGCGTTACTTGAGGGTTTGATAAATTCCAACCCAGACACAGAAGTAAATATTAAAGAGCAGATTTTTTGAGAATACGACCCAAACAGATGGAAAGAACTGGAAGATGGCAAACAGAGTTGAGAGGTTAAAAAAGGGGGATGCGAGAGTGAGTAAAGAGGATATAGAGCAAAAGCAAGAATGAGAGAAAGGAGACAAAGAAGTGGACGGAGAGATAGAGAAATTATATTTTGCAAAAACCACCAGAAAGATGAGATACAGCACTGTATAATTTATTGTGTACTTTTTAGGTCTCGCGCCTAGCGTTGCACTGCGTAGCAGTGCTCGCGCAGCGCGAGACATTTAGGGGCCGATTCCGATCTCGGCCGGTAGGGCACCGAATCAGATTCGGCTTAACCGGATCCGATTCGGAGCCCTCTTTCCCGACCGATTCGAACGTGCGTCCGGGCGAGCGAGTACGATGCGAGCGCACGCGAAATCGCCGACCGACTCGTTCGCGGGTCCGAACCGCTCCGACCGACTCGCACGGACACGACTCGCACCGCGCAATGGAGACGTTCCCCGGCCGGGCAAGTACGATGCGCGCCTCGAGCAGTCCGACCGACTCGCGCCGTCCGGCTCCAAAGGGCAGTCGGAGCCGGTCTTTGGGGGTCCGTGTCGGACCCCCCTGTACGCGTAGCCGAGCGAGTCGCACACAGGGGGGACCCATGGGTCCCCCCTACCTGTGCATGTACGGCGCAATTCGCATCAACGCGTACCCGCTGTAGGGGGCGCCCTTGTTCGCCTCGCACCCATTGAGTCAATGGGAGCCCGCGTACGCGTTGTACGACCGGCTCCCATTGACTTCAATGGGAGTCCGACCGAATCGAGTCCGATTGCATGCGTACGCATCGTACTCGTTCGGTCGGGCTGCCAGAGTCTGATTCGGTCGGAAATCTCTCCGGGTCCGGCTCGGTCGGAGTGATTTCCGGCCTGAATTGGAATCGGCCCCTATGTATCTGAAAAATGGGGATTCAGCACTGACCTAGGAATCGCACACGCTTGTGCGTGTGCGATTCCTTTTGTGCTCCCCCATTGGTCTTTTCGTGCGTCTTTTTATAAAAGACTGCACGCAATTGGCCAAAGGCGGGCGCATTGCTCCGCCCATGGCCTATTGGTGTCTATTACGCGCTTGGTGCGCGTAATAGACACCAATAGGCCATGTGGTTTCAATTATCGTGCCCAGACACGGGCGCGATAATGGAAACCAGATGGCTCGCTGTGGCGCCCGCGCACCACTCGCGGGCTTGTTTTTTTTTTTTTAACAGTAGCGATCGCTTTCGCGATCGCTTTCACTGCTGCTTGTTTTTTCTCTCCTCAGGATGGTGAATCATGGTCGAGTCTTCAAAGTTTGTTGTTCTTTCAGGCCACTGTGACTTGTTCTTGCAGCCTTTACATATTTCATTCAAGAGCTATGAATGACAGTCAAAGATCTCGAATTTCCATGCGAGTTGGACTTTCGTGTGAAAACTTGGAGTTTCACAACGCCTTTGTCTGTGGCAGTCTTTCGAAGCACATTTCCCATGGGAATGTCGAGTTCTTCACGAGGAAAAGCTGTGCAGGATACATGCTCGCCTGCACAATGTCCACGTGTTACCTGTGCAGCGGGGCCTCACAGTGCACGCTGGAAAACAGATCCCTGGGTTTAGCGTCAAATAACACGCTCAGCAGAACAACTTGGCGTGGGCCTTGATGAAAACAAAGTGGGGACACTCTACAAACCAGAGGAGGCCCGATAATAGGGAACTATGCAAGACGTCACTCATGTAATAAAACCTTTGCGCACCCCTATGACAATGTGATATTTCATTTCATAATGATAGTGTTCAATATTAGACGCTGGGTTTGTTTCACTATTGGCATGTTGATTACGATAATGTAGTTCGGATTATCCTCAAACTAATGGTTTTGTGTCAATTACATCATTCCTGTAGATGCTGAAAAGCAGCTAACTGATATATTGCCTTCCCTGCAGGAGATGTAATCAAGTGATATAGCCCACAGCCAAGGGCAATAACGGTTACAAAAGCTCCAAAGGTTAGAGGCCCGACACGCGCAAGGGCCATTGACAACCGTTTTAGCCCGAGGCAGAAAGTCAATAAGGTTATTAGAATATTCCACTGAGGGTAGAATGTTCTAGATTAGATTAAATAAACACGCATTTGCAATGCAATAGGTCTCGCATTTACGCAAGTTTGAGCTATTGACATTGCAACTAACAATGCCTTTTATATTTGTTTTCGTTTTAAAAACATAAATAAAAAGCATTGTCATTTACAATGCCAATAGCTTTAACTCGTGTAACTGCGAGACCTATTGCATTGCAAATGCTTGTTAGTGTTGTCATGAAATGCGGTGAGGGTGGCCCTTATTGTCCCTATCTATAAACAAGCATTAACAAAGGTAATAAGTCTTGCCTTGATGTATCAAACATGTAAACACAATCATTCAGAAATGCTGTTGACATGGGCTGGATGCACAAATACTGTTCTTCAAATTAAAGCCCTCTTTGCCTTGCCAATGCTGTGAAAACAAATAACAAAAATATATTTTTCCGTATAGAATGCAATAGGAGATAAATAATTTAATGCGACAAAAAGGATGATGATTGCATATACTTTTCAGAAGTGAATAGTCCCTCATGCATTTCAGTGGAAGAAAATGCACCAAAAAGCTAATAGCATGAGGTGATGCAGTATTTAGTCCTCTGGGTGGATCCAAAGACTGATCTATGTTAAGTTTAAAGAATTGTTAACAATGGGTCTAATTTAGTTTGGTGGACAGGCTACTCTGTCACAAATGTGATGGATAGCCCGTCCTCCACACTGCAAGTGCATTATATTTTATGGCACTTGTAATAAGGTGGACTCCATATCCCTCACATTAGTGGCAGAGTAACCCATCCACCACACTCTAAATCAGAGTTATTGGGTCTGATGTAGAATTTAGCGGAGGGGGTACTCTGTTGCAACTTGCAACAGCGACAGAGAACCCACTCTGTCAAACTGAAGTTCCGCCAGCCTCATTTAGAGTCGGGCGGAACTTAGTTATGTCAGCAACAGAGACTGCTTCTTCTCTGCCGCTGACATACACTTACGATGGGCCAATGAAGTAAGGGCCATCGGCGGACTGGCCACTTGTCCACCCGCCCTATTTAGAGATGGCAGACAAATGACGAGTTTTTACTTTCACATGACGCCATCCTAAACGTGGCTGTAAATAAAAGTAAAAACATTTTAATGACCCCCATGCCATGGGAGAAAACTCCCATGGTGAGGGGACATTGCTTTTTTAAAATTTTCCTAAAGAAAATCCTTTTTGGGATTTTGTTTTTGAAAATAAAAAAAGATATTGAAAGTGTGCCGTACGGCACTGACAAGTTGATGGAGTCCACATGGCACACTTTCATTGCATTAACAGGAGCTGCTGTGACGACTGTTCCTGCCAATTTAAGAGATGTCTGCCGGGGTGGCGGATATCTCTAAATCAGGAGTAAAGTTACTGCATCAGGGGGACGGAGTATTTTAATCCGTCTCCCTGACAGAGTAAATAATGTACTCCACAATCTAAATTAGCCCGCTATGTATTACAGGTACCATGTGCAGTCAAGTCATATAGAAAACGGAAAAAGATGTGACCCAACAAGTAAGGCATATATACATTATTCTGATGCCACAGGAAGTTATTTATATGATGTATTCTGAAATTGCTGAAAACTGCCTTGAAGAATGATTATGCCCATGGTGCAGTCTGGTTTCAGAAAGAGGATCTTTGATCTAGATAATCCCATAGTATTTCCATGTCTGTGGGTGCACTTAAAGTAGTGATGTCATTGATGATTTCATTTTTGATACCATGTGTACCTAGATAATATTTGAATGCTTAATTACACTCAGCGAGAAAAACAAAAAAGTGATGGGTGGAATGCATGAATTATTATAATTAAGTGGTGATTACTTGGGGCTACATTTTATTCCATTGTAATTTGCACACTGTGCTGTTCCGGTCAGGGAGCGATTATATGCTCCAATAGGAACACTCCAGCTTGAACTGCCAGGCCACGTCTCTTTGTAGGGTAAGACAAGAAACCCCAGACCATTTTTTGCCTTTTTGGGCCTCACTAGTTTGGTGACGCTGGAATCTTATGTCACAGTAGGCCACGGGATGCCTGTGTGGAAATATCCATCACGCTTGAGCTATTACAATGGCAAAAATAAAAAAGTGATGGTTGGAACATTTGAATGAATCTCAGCCACTGGTAATCACTGTAAGCCATATTCTAGCCCATCATTCTTCTGTACACTGTGCTACTTCAGATAGAGCAAATAAACCTCGGCCTCCTCCACCTGACCTGCCAAGCCATATCTCCTCTGCACAGTAACACTAGCAGTAGTTTCATCCTTGTTTGCAGGCAGGGACAAAAGTCATTAGCCCATGGTAATGATCAGTGGCTCAGCTAAATTCAACCATCCAGCCTTCCATTTTTGTTTTTGAAATTACACTCATTAACACTACATAATAATCAAAGACAATAACTGTAGTAGAAAGGCTGCAGCATTATTGTCACCCTGCACACGTCCTCACAACACTGGCATATAAAGAAAGAAGGGGCATATTAGCAAGACCCACGTTAAAATTATCGCCGTTTTAGCGGCAGGAAACTGCCGCTAAAATGGCGATAATGGGCTTGCTAATATGCGTTATAGAATTCCAATAGAAGCCCAGGTTAGATGTGCAGGACATCTAACCTGGGCTTCTATTGGAATTCCATAACGCATATTAGCAAGCCCATTATAGCGGCAGTTTCCTGCCGCTAAAACGGCGATAATTTTATCGCCGGTCTTCCTAATATGCCCCCAAGTCTTTACTTGAACTGTCAACTAACAAGTGTGAAACAGGAACAATGGTTTGCAGTTTCAGTGATGTCTTTAATGAAGTTATTGGTGATGTGATATGTAATGGAATCATTCTGTACACAAGGTGAAGTATGATTGCATCGATCGCCTTAAATAGCGAATCTAAGTGTTTTTTAGGTTTTGGATAGTTGTAGCAATACCAGCCCCAGAATGTTTTTGGGGAGATGTTTTATTATATTTTTGCATGATAAATTTTTTGTATGATATAAATAAATACCCACAACTTCCCCACTCAGCAGAGATGTTTTTTCAAAACCCTATGCTTGACTTACAAAGCTATCCAGGGCACCAGACCTATGTATCTGTCCAAGAAAGTGTGCATGTACACAACAGCAGGTCCCCATGTTTCTTGGGGGGTCTATGCTTTTGCTGGTTTCTAAATTTGAGAAAAACCGGATTAGTGGTCGCTCGTTCTCCCACTGCAGCGCTAGGATATGGAATTCAGTTCCCTTTTCTCTAAGGCTTGCACCGAACTACGCAGTTCTCAGGAAGGGTCTGAATACTTGGGGGCATATTATCAACGGCCAGCGATAATTATCGCTGGCCGTTCACAGCGTGAGAATTGTTATCGCCGGCTACCGCAGATAATTATCGCCATGCTAGCGCTGTATTAACAACACATAGCGCAATGGCGATAATTATTCCTGCGATAGCTTGTTTTCCATGGAACATCGCTGGTTTTCCAGCGATGTTCCATGGAAAACGGCGATAACCTTGCTGATACGACCCTGTGGTCGTATCAGCATAATCCACCTCCAATATAAAGTATAGGTAAGTCAGCATTTTTGCAGACGTTAGTTTTTGGCGAAAACCACGGTTTTCGCCAAAACTAACGTCTGCAAAATGCCTGAGCTCTCCTTGTAAATATCGCGATGTGCACATCAGCGATATTTACAAGGTTGTTCTGCCCAGTGACGCCCACTTTGCATCTCATTAGAGATGCAGAGGGAGCGTCGGGTAAAAGGGTGCTAACATGCGCTAATGCATGTTATCACCCTCTTGTTAATAGGGCGAAAACATTATCTCCGCTTTTTTGGCTTTTAAAGCCAAAAAAGCGGAGATAAGGCCCTTGATAATATGCCCCTTGGTTATTTCAACAATTGTAACCGTTTGGCTCTTTCACATTTTTCAGCGGCAGGGCACCCCTTTCTAGGGTAGCAGTCTGCTTTAGATATGGCATTAATTCATTCATTCACCCACTTCCATTCAAATAGTTTTTTTCACTGAATTTCTTTGATTTTCTCACAAACCTTTTCCTTTTCACAGAAGTACCCACTAAACACTGGTCACATAGCATATCCTATGGGCGCACCATATGCCACATGTCTATGTCAAGAAAGCCAGCTAAGATTGGTCTTTGACCCAGTCCAGAGTGCAAGGTTTACAGAGCGAGACCGTTGCCAAATCCCTATACCCAGTGCCCCACCTCCAGCGCTAACAGGACACTAACTTTGTCCATGGCCAGGAAATGTGAGCACAAACCATGGTCATCACAGGGGCGTAACAAAGCCCCCACAGCCCCCGCTGTGCGGGTGTTGAGGGGGCCCAGGCTTACCCATTCTGGAGGGTGCCCCCATCTGCCTCTACTGATGTGAGTGTGAGGGGCCCCTTCACCATATCTTGCAGGGGGGGCCACCTCACGTTTTGTTACGCCACTGGGTCATCACCCACCCTCTACTTCTGCTGCCTCTAACCCCAGTGCACACTAAGCATGGTCTTCGATCCAGCCGGATCGTGACACAGGACATGTATTTTGTCAATGAGCTGCACCTCTTCCCAATGGTCCCAATGCCTACAGGGCATGACCCTGCGCTCAGGGATCAATACATTTGCAAATAAACAAGGCCCAATTACATTACCCAACAAAGTCCCTTCGCGCTGGGTTCAGTGTAAAATGCAAAGTTCAGACCTAACTTACCAATCTCCAACCGAACCTGCATTATTCATAGAAAAATAATGTGACAATGGCATCTTTTTATAGTTGAATAGTTGATGGCAATAAGTAATGAACACTCTCTAAATAAAGACGAACACAGTGTGTACATTTATAATGTTTTATCTAAATAATGTGAAATAAATGCTGATCAAGTACCAATATACAGTACAAAACCATGGAATATCACTGAATAAACAATTAGCAAAGAGAAAATGACAAATCACATCACATCGACAGTGCATTGAAGGAGTGGAAAGGCGAAGAGAGAAAAGTTTCAGAGACAAAATACATTTGCAAATGATTATGCAAATTCAGGTTTCTATCTATACTAACCCAGAAGGAAACAGGAAATCTGCTCCCTGGCCAGGGGAACAGCAGGGCCTCTCCAGAAGATTTGAAAGGGCAAAGTCTAAGTCAGTATTCAGGAACAGGAAGAAACAGGTAGGCCTCTACAGCAAACCGACAACAGCGACGATCACACCTAACGCCATCAGCATCGCCAACGCAACCCCTCCCACCAAGGCACCTCAATTATACCCTAAAATCCAAATGTCCAACCCACACTTGTTTCGATTCTGGGACAAAACTACATCGTGATTGGTTAAGGAAGGGGGTGTACTGTCACACCACACTCGGCATGTCCATCTTACTCAATGTTCTATAGTTTTGCTTTTTCAACATCACAACTACATCATCTCAGGAAATACAAGTATACAATATCAGACTTCAGTTTCCTTCTCTCTCTGCAAATGTGTCAAGTTCTGTTACTTCTTGTGCCACTTGTGCGCTTCCAGAGGAAAAGTTCATCACTTGTCGATAGTTTTTTGTCTTCACGTTTAACTTTTGGCAGGCACACATAAATTTGAAGGTCGCTGGCCTTTGCCTTCCTTCCACATTCTCGTTTGCTTTTTCAGTTAATAATTCTTTATTTTGCTTAACCCATGCTTCTACGGAAAATAAAACAAATATAATTACTCATTTTGAAATGCTTTTCTTTACGCACCCTCCCAAATGCTGCATCTAACCCTGCACAACCCAGGTTAAGGTTTTCCTGACAAACGTTAATAACGTGCACAAAAAGCAGCATTAGTCTCTTTATTTTCATTAGTCAAGCATTTGCGGCCTAGTTCAGTGCTTTAGTACGCGCTTGCGCAGTATTATTTTCCCTCATGTTAGTTATTAAAACCGTGCATTTTCACTGCACTCTATTAGAAAAATTAGAAAATGTTACTAGGGGTTTCAATCCGAGCAGGTTTTATTTTTCAAAAACCCTGCTCCATCAATCCCCCCTTTGATGGCATCTTTGAGCCATCACCAAATACCCACCAATACAATTTGTCACTTAAAAAGCTGTTATTCTCTCGCATTTTATCATTATTCCATCTAGATCCCTCATCATTTCATAATAGTTTCCCTTTCTATCCTCTAGTTCTATTTCTTCTCTCTTTCTTTTTGTTGCTCTTCGTTTATTATCAGATGTCTCTTTCTTGCATTTGCAACATTTATAAATCAAGAAAATCATTAATATCACTGTAGCCACTGCAATAATAGGTGTTAATATTCTCCCTAATAGACTATTCCCAAATGTAGAAAACCAATTTCCCACAGAGGAAAAACTTTTACCAAGTTTCTCCCAAGCACCATCAACCTTCAATTCGGATAAATCTTGATGAAGATTTGTAATATTCTTAATATACCCCTCAAGATTTTTACTCTTGTCAGGGATATAAGTACAACATTGTTGTACTTTCAACATATTCAAACTCCACCCTCTTTAGCCAATAATACATCAAGGGCAAGTCGATTCTGTAAAACCATAGATCTAATTGCAACCATCTCAGTATCGACCATTAAAAACCCACCAGCAGTGTCTGTTGATAAACGATCAACCACTGTGGACAATTTTCAAATTTTGTGCGAATTTAGTATAACTCCAACTGAAGGTATCAATGCTCCAAAAACATCCCCTATAATTTCTGAAAAACTCGCTCTCTTATTACGTATTAGTCCATTCTTTATTTCATTGATTCTATGTTTCTCATCCATGTGGTAAATTTTTGGAAATACTATTGCTAAATAACAACACCCGTACCAATGTGCAGGCAACCTCTAATAGGCATTCTTACCACACATAATAGATTCACGGAAAGACAGGATCAGTTCCTCCCTTCAATCCCCATCCTCCCGTAACTAGAAAAGTATGATCACATTCACTAGAACCAATGAAATAATTATTATAGTCAGTCTTTTGTCTAAGTAAACAAAGCTTCCCTCTATGATACCAGTCTAGGGTCAAGGCAGCGTACGTCTCGCCCTTCTTGTAATCTCCCTCTCTGAAAGCCCATGGAGGTACATGAGACTTTTGCTCAGCAGCCTTTCTCTGAAATTCTTGTCTTCTATCTTCAACCATGTTAATAAATTCTATTTCTTCAAATCGTAATCTACAAGTTAGGTTATGTCTATGTGCATATACTGTATCTATTGTTTTTGTAGAATGAAAAAATTCTCCCATATATCCGCATTTCTAGCACTATTCATATTCATATTCTTTCCAATAGGAATTTCTGAAAATACTAAATCCATGTTAGAGAAGAAATATTGGAGATTTCCCCTCTCGTAAAACAAACTAGTTAAGACACTACACACCATATGTTAAAGGTAGGTGATGATATGTCACCCCCTCTGAGACAGACGACAGTAATTGCATGCACACATAACAATCTCTCGCATCCATTACATCAACATACTCATACAATAATTTAGTAAAGACATTTAACGAAAAATCATTAATTCACTTATCATGATGATAGATACTGTCATCTTTCATCTTTTCCATTTTAGTATGTGAGTCTTCCTCTAAACCTTTAGTATCTACTTTTTCACTCATCACACCATTAGTATTAGTATCATTCTTTTGATTAGTTACCATTAAGACAGGCACAATGACAATTAGTGTTAACCATACTATCATTAGTAAAAATATACTAACTAAGCAAGCATTAATACATTTACGTTTAAAAGTACGATTTTGATGTCCAGTTTCTACTGTATTTGCCATTTCTAATTAAATTTGTACTAATTCTAAAAAACTAAAAAAACTAAGAAAAAACTCAAAAATCTAACTTAGAATCAAAAATATCCCAAAAATCTAATCTATAAAAATATCTATCTAAAAATAATATCTATCCAATGTAGTGTATCCTCACACTAATGGCGTTTTCTTCTTTACCCCCTCTTTTTCTTTCTTTTTTTTAATATCTTCTTTTTCTTCTTCTTCAAATCTTTTGAACGATTCAGAGTAATTTTCTCAAAATTGTTGCACCTTATTTTTCACAGTTCTTTTAAGGTGGTTCAAAACTGTCTCCTTCACCCTGCTCTGTACCAGTGTTTTCTTTTATCTGATATGTGTTTTCAATTTCTTCCAACACCACATATGTCCATTCTGGTGCTATGTATTTCTTATTTGGAACCCTCACTCTTTTCGTTTTACGAACCGATTCTTCTTCAGACTCACTTTGCTCAGTCTGATCTGAAACTTCAATTATTGTGTCAGGTAAACTTTGTTTCAGAGAGTATTTCAGTCTTTTCCCTCCTTCTGGCCACACGTCACCTTTTCGTGCGTTCTTTGCTTGCACAGCTTCCGTTGCTTTGTTGTCAAGTTCGCAAGTTCTTTTATTCAGTCCGTTTCTCTGTTGTACTTGCTCTTGATTCACTTTCTCTTTCTCAACAGCAGTCTTTTGAGACCCAGTAGCTGGTGCCCACTCTATTTGACTTGTTCCTTGTTCAACTTCAGAATCTGTAACTTCAGACTCTACAACTTCATTTTCTACACTTTCTGCTTCTTCTTGTTTATCAAGTGGACTTGGGACTCTTCTCGTGTGACTTGCATGAATCCAATTTGGTAAGCCACCACACTTTACTGCTGTCGTTGTCACCAATATCACCTGGTAAGGGCCGTGCCATCTAGGTTCCAAATACGATTTTCTCACGTGTTTCTTCACCAGAACCCACTCTCCTGGACTTAGATCATGTGCTTGTTCTTGCTGAGTTGTAGTTGCAATTTCTCCAACCTGATGAGACACAGAACGCACTACATCAGCCAATCCTTTGCAATAATCAAGCACCAGATCATCAGTAATATTCATCAGTTGATTTGCTGGTACAATCGGCTGTGTCATTGCTCTCCCCATTATTATTTTGTGTGGGGATAATCCAGTCTTTTTATCAGGAATACTTCTCAGACTCATCAATACCAAGGGAAAAGCATCTGGCCATTTTAGTGCTGTGGATGCACAGACTTTTGACAGTCTTGATTTGATAGTGCCATTAATTTGCTCGACCACTCCTGATGCTTCTGGTCGATAGGCACAATGCTGCTTTTGTTTAATTTGTAACGCTGCACAAATCATTCTAATTATTTCATTATTAAAATGAGTTCCTCTATCCGTTTCTAAAGAGACTGGAAATCCAAATCTAGGAATTATCTCTCTTAACAGCAATTTAGCAACAGTCAAGCTATCCTTCCTTCTTGTTGGATATGCTTCCACCCAACGAGAAAACAGACAAACAACAACTAACACATATTTTAGTCCATTACAAGGAGGGAATTCAATAAAATCTGCCTGCAATCTACTAAAAGGTCCTGCAGCTTTCCCAATTCTGGCCCAACTAACAACTGTCTTTGTGCCTGGATTTTGCTGCTGGCACCCTGTACATCTTTGGCATAGACTCTCTGCAATGACCCTGAACTTTGGATTATACCATGACTGTTTGAAGAGTCTAATCATAGCATCTCTCCCAACATGTGTTAAACCATGGTACATCCTTGCCATCTGTGAAAGTAAACAGTCTGGCATTACTGGTCTCTCGTCTACATACACCCATACTTCATCATCAGATCTCTTTTCACATCCTGATTTGATCCAAATTTGTTTTTCCTCATCACTAGCTTCTTCCTGCAACTGTTTAATTTCATCCCATGTTTCTATTGCAGAGAACATCAAGTGACAATTTGTATTATTTTCTCTTTTCCTCTGTTTATTGAAATTGAATTTTGTGCACAGAAAGCGAGCCACTTGGGCCGCGAATCTGTTCCCATTGGTCACATAATCATTTCCTGACTTATATGCTGAACATTTAACCACTGCAATCTTTTTAGGCAATTGTGGTGCATTCAGTAAATCTTTTACATGTTTACTGTTTCTTATCGGTGATCCTGAAGAAGTCAGAAATCCACGTTGCATCCACAACTGGCCAAAATCGTGCACCACCCCGAAACCATATTGACTATCAGTGAATATGGTTACTCTCAAATTTTTGCCAATTATGCACGCTCTAGTCAGTGCAATTAATTCAGAAATTTGTGCTGAATTTATCCCTCTTGGACAGGATGTTTCAAGAACCATAGCCACTGTACACACAGCATTCGAAGCACTCAAAACACCTTTTTCATCTCTCAGGCAAGATCCATCCACAAACATCACACAATCTGATTCTTCCAGTGGTGTATCTTTTATGTTAGGTCTTGGTTTTGTACACAACTCTGTCACACCCAGAATATAATGATCTGCTTAGGCTCTCACTTCTTCACAACTTGAACTTGGCAACAAAGTTGATGGATTCAATGTTGTACATCTTGTTACTGTCACATTCTCAGCACCAAGAATCACTTTCTCATATTTAGTCAAACGACTGTACGTCATATACTGTGTTCGTGTGCGAGTTAATAGGATCTCAACAGAGTGTGGCACATATACGTTCACTGAATGTCCCATAACAATTTCCTCACTCTGCTCAAGACTCACACAAGTAGCAGCCACTGCTTTCAAACAACCTGGTAATGCTGCAGCCACTGAGTCCAAAGTAGCATAAAAATATGCCACTGGTCGACGTGCCATTCCATGTTTTTGTGTCAGAACTGAAAGCGCACACCCATCTCCCTCACAACAGAACAATGCAAAATCTTTCATATAGTCTGGCATTCCCAACGCAGGTGCTCTACAAAGACTATCTCGCAGCTCAATGAATGCTTTCATGCTTTCTTCATCCAATTCAATCAGATCAGTCACATCTTTGTGAGTCAACCTCTGTAGAGGTTTGGCAATCAGTGAAAATCCACTAATCCATTGCCTACAATATCCTACCATGCCCAAAAACATTTGAACTTCTTTCTGTGTTTTGGGAGGTTCCATTTGCAAAATCACATTGATTCGATCCTGTAACACTCTCCTGACTCCTTTTTCAATTTTGTGTCCCAAATATTGAACTTCTTTCTGACAAAATTGTAATTTTGCTAGTGACACTTTATACCCACCTTCTGCCAAATGATTCAGTAGAGCAATTGTATCTGTCACACATGCCTCTTGTGTTTTTGATGCCACCAGTAGGTCATCAATATACTGCACTAACACTGAATTCTCTGGCATAACCAATGACTCTAGACATTTTTTCAAAATCTGATTAAAACTTGAAGGACTGTCTGTATACCCTTGAGGAACTCGGCACCATGCCAAAACACGGTCTCCGAACCGGAAAGCAAATAAATATTGGCTATCCGGATGTAAAGGTATCGAGAAAAATGCTTGACACAAATCAATCACTGTATACCATTCCGCATCATAAGGAATTTGGTAAAGAATCACTGCTGGGTTTGGCACTATTGGACAGCAAGGTACCACAATTTTATTGAGTTTTTGCAAATCTTGCACTATTCTGTATTTTCCACTTGGTTTCTTAATTCCCATAATAGGTGAATTGCAAGGACTACCCAATATTTCCTTCACAATGCCTTGTTCAATCATTTGCTCTATTACAGGAATAACTCCTGCTATAGTCTCAGGACTCATTTTATATGGTGTTGTTTTTGGAAACTCTGCACTTTGTTTTACTTTAATTTGACTAGGGTCATCACCTTTCATCAGTCCAATTTCTTTTCCTGTAAAATCCCACACATCTGTTCTCACTGTGTCTCTCAACTCACCGGGCAAATCCTCAAATGTGAGCAATGAATATAGATCATTCACCTCTGTCCCTTGCTTTGCTAACATCATTTTAAAAGCAACATCTTCATCTGGTGTCTGAAAAGCAATACCATCCGGTGTACAATAGATGGTACAATTCATCTTGCAAAGTAAATCCCTACCTAAAAGATTCACTGGACTCATGTCAATACCACAAAATGATGCATATCTCTGAATTTTCCAATATGAACCTCCATTGGTTTGGTCACTGGAGTTTTAATATATTTATTTGAAACTCCTACAACTTGGATAGTTTCTCCCGAGAGGGGTAGGTTTGGAATTTCTGCTGCTCTTACAGTAGAACGGGTAGCACCAGTGTCTACAAGGAATGTAATATTATTACCTTCCACTTTCCCATTAACAAAAGGACCTGATTGATCTACCACTAGAGATGCGCCAAGCACGCACTCTTCCTCCCCCCTCAGGCACCGTCATTGAGATGAATCTGAATCACTCTCAGGACACTGCAACCAATATTGTTGTACATTTTGATTCTTACCAACTTGTTCACTCGAGTGAAATCCAGCATTCGCACTGTATCTCTGTACCTGAGCATTCACATTATTTGGCATAGGAGCTTGAGGTACTTGTATTTGTTGAACCTGTGGTATAACTACCTGTTGCTGTTGCAGCTGTTGTTGATTCACAACCACTTCATTCTGCATCTGCGGATTGAAATTTTGAATCATTCCATTATTTCCTAGCAAGGACTTACACTCGTTCTTCCAATGCCCTAACTTTCCGCACGGATGACAAGGATATTTCTTTTCCATTTCTTCTCTATTATTCTTACCTCTACCTTTTCCACCATTTAATACACCATTCATTTTAGGTACCTGACCATTTTGAAAATTCTGATTCTGTCCTTTCATTTGGAAATCTGTTTGGGAACCATTGACATAATTCCCATCGTTCTGTTGCGCTACTTTTACTTGTGCCCACATCATCTTCTGTTTTAATTTCTTATGCCTCGACTCAATATCATCACTACAATACTTAGCATATCTCAAAATCTCATCCACTGTCTTACTCTGCCAACAAATCAAATGTTGCTGAATCATATTACTAATCTCAGGCTTCAATCCAAATACAAACCTATACACAAAATGTCCCATATCTTTGTCAGTTATACTTTCAAATCCACTATATTGTTTAAACACCTGTAAAAGCCTCTAATAATATGGATGTACTGATTCTTTTGACTCCTGTGTTGCCCTATCAATTTTAACCCAATCTGTTTCTTTTGGAGAAATTTTATCCTTCAGGTAAGTAATTACTAACCCTGGGCAAAGCACTACGCTACGCTCGCGTAGTTTGCGAAGTTTGCGCTACTTCGCACAACGCGAATTGCACGTAGCACAGTGCAAACACGCGTAGCGTAGCGTAGTGCAGCGGTCATTTTTTGCTTGCTCGCGGTCCTCAACGTCAAGTTGGCGACCGCGAGCAAGCAAAATGACATCCCGGCGAGATTCTCATCGCAGGGAGGTCAGGTTTCTCATTGCGAGTGGTCGCGTATGCTCGCGACCGCTCGCGATGAGAAACTACCAGTTCGCGTTGAGAAAGCTGCCGCTCGAGTAAAAATCTACTCGAGCGGCAGTAAGAGACAGCTCGCACTGTGCAAGATGCCGTTTTCAATGATTGCACAGTGCGGACAAGCATCCGGCACTGTGCAATCATTGCGAACAGTGCACTACGCAGTTCGCGTAGTGCTACGCGTAGTTCGTGTAGTGCGAACTGCACTTTGCGTAGCTTCGCGTAGCGCTACTTCGCGAACTACGCCCAGGCTTAGTAATTACCTGATTATATTTTTTCATCACTTCTTCTGAAGGTGCTCCTGTTTTAACATCTCTAGGATATTCTTCTTTTGGCCAATCAAGTGCAATTTTACACTAAGGGGGATAATCACAAGGACTTATCTCCGAGTTATGGCCACCTTAACGCAACAAAAGGGGAGCTAGATTTAATGCCCCATTCACAAGCGGTTGCAAACTGCAGACAACGCAAGTATTCCCGCGATAACTGCCTCAAAATTTACCTACACGGGTGACACCACCAACTAACCCTAATGAGATGCAGAGTAGGCGTTCCCGTGCAAAAACACACAAAAACACCCCTACACCACTTTCACAACAAACTGCCAGATCTGCGATGCAAACCAAAAACAGGCGATAAGCCGCGGTAGCACCAGGGAATCAACACCTGCCTTTTGCTGGTGTTAAGCAGGACGACTACCTGCAGTATGAAAGGGAGCCCAGCCCAGAGCCACATCTGAAGACCCACATATGCCATGGAGACAATGATCATGCAGCTCAGAGACCCATGAGGGCCACAACACACACCCCCACCACACCTAGGCCCCCCCAATCCCCCCCCTGGGACAAACACATACCTTGCACGACACAAGAGCCACAAAAAGAGCATGATGTCGCACAATGACAACAAGAAACACATGTTTGGGCAGAAGAACGAGAAACAGTCACTCATCATTGAAGTAACAACCAAAAACTTTATTGAATACAACACAAAACACCAATGCGGAAGACTCCTGTCGGGTCCGTCCGGGACAATCCTGATGTCACAGCCTGGAAAATAAAGCACAAAATCAGAACGTGTGTCATGCGCACATCAAAGGAGCGAGACACAGAGAAACAGAGAAGGAAAGAAAGGCAGAGAAAGAAAGAGAGAGAAGGAAAGGAAGGGAGAGGGAGAGAGAGAGAGAAGGAAAGGAAGGGAGAGGGAGAGAGAGAGAAGGAAAGGAAGGGAGAGGGAGAAGGAGAGAGGGAAAGGAAGGGAGAGGGAGACAGGGAGAGGGAAAGGAAGGGAGAGGGAGAGAGAGAGAGAAGGAAAGGAAGGGAGAGAGAGAGAGGGAAAGGAAGGGAGGGAGAGAGAGAGAGGGAGAAGGAAAGGAAGGGAGAGAGAGAGGGAGAAGGAGGGACACTGCCGCCCGCGCACCCAGGCACCACTGCTCACCTGCTGCCACCGGTGTGTCTCCAACCATGTGCCGGTATACACTGCAAGCCACCAGGTCTGCAATCTGTAATCGAGGCCAGAGTCAATCATGGCAGAGTCCATCACACTGCACACGGCAACAACGCCTGTCCGTCCTGTGCACACATGCAGCCGCACCCTACCCCCTCCCGCCGGCCAGCACTGGCTGTCTGCACTTGCGCACCCAGGCCCCACTGCTCACCTGCCGCCAACGGTGTGTCCACCAGTGGGCACACCACGTGCCCGTGCAAGCTCCAGGCCCAGGTCCTGCCACCATGGCATGCTCCACATCATGCGGACCACGCCGCGGCCCAGCAGGTCCCACACATGATGCTGAGTCCTGAGGCATCAATGGCAGAGACCACATCAGTGCACACGTCATCATCGCAGGCTGCACACCCGCTCAGCAATTTCGGTGCCACTAACCCTGTGCAACCCCAGTCAGCGCCACATGGTGGTAGGCCTGTGATGGCCGCATGGCTCCGGGTGCCACTAACCCTGTGCAACCCCAGTCAGCGCCACGTGGTGGTAGGCCCGTGACAGCCGCATGGCTCCGGGTGCCACTAACCCTGTGCGCAACAACTCATGGGCCCTTTATGATTGAGTATCGTGGAACGTCCGTCATCCAGTCACCACCGGCAGTGGGGAATGTGACGTTGTGGGCACCTTATATTGGTGGGGGTCACATGGCCTGTGACGCCTGTGCCGGATGGGTGTGGTGTGCGTGCAAACCTGCCCTCAGGGAGTGGCCGTGACATGCTGACAACTAGACCAGCGACTTAAACCTGCGACTTGTAGCTATGTGGCCCCCCCTCGGAGCGTAAGCGGAGTGGTCTGGCCTGGCGTATGCCGGACCAGCGCAGGGCTTGCAACAATGACTCGGGGGCTCTGGGCGTGGTTCAGTCCATGTCCGGACAAGGAAGTGACTAATGCGTGTGTCCCTGTTGTAGTGTCTGCGGGACCCGGAACGCAATCGACAATGTAGCACACTGTGACTGGAATCCCACTAGATGAGCATCATTGACGTTGGGGGGAATCACTGAGCCTACATTCATCCACACATTCATACCTGAATGATGAAAGACATGACACAGCAGTGCGTTTCTGAATGTTTAATGCACATCCAGTGGAGTTTTGCAGCTGGAGCAGTACAGGGCCATGCCAACCCCACTACACAATATGGGCCCGTGGAGGGCCAGCCAGAGTCCATCGGGGAATGACGAGTACAGCGGAAGAGGAAGGGTACAGTCCGCAGTGTGGTCGCCGTGTCATTGGTCACCAAACAGGATATGGCAGTCCATGTCGCGGTCCAAGGTGAGTGCAGCAGAGTGTATCGGGGGTCAGTGGGAGGTCATGGGGCCATGTGCGGCACCAAGCAGCAACAGGCCAGGTGGCGGACATGAATGCTAGTGCCTCCTTCTGAACTCAAGCCCATCCACGTCCTCTGGATGTGAGCTGTGCCCCACCTGTGGTTGGTGCAGTTCCGGCTGCGGCACTGTGTGCCACTGACACATCAGGGGCCGGAGGTGGATTGTCGGCCACACTGTGTGGCAGTGACACATCAGGTGCCGGAGTGGAAATGCCTGCCGCACTGTGAGGCACTGACACACCAGGGGGCGGAGATGTGGATGGTGTAGGGGCAGCAGCATTCATCTGCGCCACGCCTTGTGGCAGCAATGCCATGATGAGGACATGCAGGGCATGGTAGATCCCAGCTACATTTTGCTGATGTGCAGCGGTGGCTGCCATCCTTTCCGCCTCCATCCGCACCATGTCCTCCATGAGCCTCCACATGTGTGCCATCTCACGGCTGAGATCGCTGGAGCCACTCTGAGCGGACAGGTGTTCTTGTCTCCGAGTCATGACTCCAGCAATGTCAGCCAGGGCTCGTTGGAGACCATGGAGCGGCATGTGGGTGTCCGTTAGGGACTGGAGGTGGTCCCTGATGGGACTCAGACACCCATGGATGGCGTCAAGTTTGGTAGCCATGAGGTCGAACCCCACCCGCACCTGCTCAGCCATCTCCCTCTGGACCTCCAACACACGGCGTTGGAAGGCAATGTTTTATTCGGGGGGTCTTGGGAGACAGCCGGGGTTGTGGGTGCCTCCTGCTGGGTGGTTTGTGGAGTGGGTGGGGTCTCCTCGATGCAGCTGGGCTGCCCTGGTCCTGGAAGTGATTGGCGGATGAGTTCAATGATGTCTTGGAGGGCTTGGGTGTCAATGCTGGTGGTGTCCTCCTCGTCATCAGTGAAGAGTGGCTGGGACTGCTCTGCAGGTGGCGTTGACGGTGCCCCTGCAATGTGAAGGGGAGATGCTGTGTTACAATCTGTCCACATGTACGTAGCCGCATGGTACATGTTCACATTCAGACAGCATGGCAATGTACATTGTGACAGGCTGTTGATCAGGGCCATGATCCAGAGTCATTGTGGGTGTGCACTGTGCTCTGCTTGATTGTGCATGTGTGCCATTGTGGCCATCTCCCCCGTCCCCCCTGTACCTGGTGGTTACTCACCCTGTTGCCGTTGTGTTGTGTCATGTCGAGCAGTGTCCGGTGCCCCGACTCCTGCCACGGTCTCCACACTGATGACTGTCGACAACAGCTCCTCCATGTCATCCAGCTCCAGCTGTGGCGCTGGGCTCCCACCTCCAGTCTGCATTGCTGCCTTCTGGTTGCCTGCGAGTTTCTCCTTGGTCTTGCGCTTGATGTCAATCCATTGCCTCTTGACCTCGTCCATTGACCTCTTGTGCTCTCCGACGGCATTCACCTTGTCCACGATGGACCGCCATAATCCATTTTTGGTGCCCAATGACACATTGGAGGCGATGAACAGTTGTTGATGGTGTTCTATCACCTCCGTGACCAGGATCCTATTCTCCTGCGGACTGAACTTCGTCTTCCTCTTCTTCTTGTCCTTGCCCTTCCCTGTCACCGAGGTCCCAGGCTGGTCGTCCGGGGTGCTTGTGGTGTTCCGCTCGTCCTCTGCGCCTGCTCCGGCTGCCTCCATGGTGCTTCGGTGTTGGTCATTTTGTGTTTGTGTGTTTTTTCTACTTTTGTAGTGATTTTCCCGCCTGCCGTGTGTGTATGGCAGGCCTGGCGCTGCTTATCGCTGATTTCCTCATCGCGAATGGGCTCATTGCACGTTTTTTGGTTTTGGGGTTTGTGTTTTTGACTCCGTCGCGGTGGTTGTATCGCGGACATTGGCCGCGTTTTCGGAGGACTATTAGATGGTACCGCCGTGTTGTGAATTCCAGGTTAACACGGGGTTATTTTCCCGCGATAGACTGCGATGTGTAAAGTTGCGTTAACATTTTCTGGAGATGTTTAGCGCACGTTCTTGTGAATATCCCCCGAAGTCCATAAATCAGCTGGAACTACAATGTCAAATAAGCCATCCAAATCTTTCAACAAGACCTTTGGAACTTTTACAAACTTCTCTACCTGTTTGTACCACTCGACAGGCTTTTCTCTCAATCTGGGGAAATCATTAGTAAAAGACAATATGTCCTGTCTTGACCAAGGTATGTGAACATATCCACCACCTGGAACTTCTCTCATCGGATATATCATTTCAACTTGCTCTGCTTCTCTTAACAGAAATAAAGAAGATGCATTCACATTTTTACTAGCAATCATTTCCTCCTTCTTTTTCGCCCATCTACCTTTCCATCGTACCACATCACCCCATCTCTTCAAAGTATTAATCAACTCTTTTATTTGCAATCGTTTTCCAGACGTATTCAAACTCTCTAAATCCTTTTCAGTAAAGTCCAATCTATATGTTTTCTTTAAAGCTTTAGATTTCCCAATATCCACTCCATATTCTTGTGCAAACTCTACCAATTTCTTGTAAATTCTTCGCTCTCCATGTAATATTTGTACACAAAAATAGCAACTCTTCATCCTGATATTTACTCAATCTCTCTGGACTTATTGTACCATTAATCATTTCTTCCAGATCTACTCTCAATTTACCTATATCTATACTCAATTTAGACTTATTAGTTTCTACTCCTCTTATCCAATCATCTAACTCCTCCGGCGAAGGTCCCACTGATCCCCCTGATACTGGAGTAATTTCTCTTACATTCTGCACTAATTTCCTAGGATCTATCTGCACATGTCTTTTTGGTGTTTCAATCACCTTTTCATTTATTGGAAGATCAATCAATGAAGCACTCCTCTAGACTGGTTCTGATCCACTAGCATTCCTGACACTATTCATAGGAATTGTCAATGTATGCACTCTCGAAATAGTTTGACCTTCACTGTACAATGGAACTATAGGATTAATTGTAACTGGTACTGACAATGCTTTAAACTCAACTGACTAATTTTCTGAGCCAACTCCTCTCTTGTTCTGTTTAACATGTCAATCTCTTTTTCCTGTAACTCTCGAGTATCTAATGAAGACTGTGAAGCTGCCGGAACATTTTTGATTTGTGAAACTTGTGGGACTTGTGGAACTTCTATTTCAATTAACGGTGCACTCTGAGAACTCACATCCGGGCTCTCCTGATATGGTGGAGGTCTCTTTAATAGCATCTCATCTAATAATTCATCATCGATTTCATTTGGATCAATATCTAATTCTGAAGTCTCTACATTATTCTTTTTCTCTTTACATTTCACTCCAGCCTGATCCTCAGCAACTATTACTGGATATAACCCATCCGCAATCACTTCTCTTCTCCATCTCTTCATCTGATCATCCCACCTAGCTTCCGAATATCTCCTCAATGTATTCCTATATCTTACCCCATTCCTGTCTCTCTCTCTTTTATACGCTTCATGTTCCCATTCTTCAAGCGCCTCATACTGCATAGGTCTGGGATTTGGTTTTAATGAATTCATTTGTCTCCTCAAATTTTCCAATATCCTCACGTTAAAAGTACCATGCTTTGGAAAAGCTAAAACTCCATCATCTTCCATGTAACCCATCCAATTCTCCAACCATGTACACGTATGATATCCACGCTCCAACATCATGAAAGAAGCAGGTGATCTTGGAGGAGGTACAGGAAGCCCCTCCCTAGTAACTATCGGCTTATCCTTTTTAAAGAAATCTTGTATTCTTTTTACCATCTTCATTTTAAACTCTCTTTTTCTCGCTAAATAGACCAAAAACAAACAATCAATCAATCAATCACAATCACAGAATTTGTAAAGCGCACTACTTACCCGCGAGGGTCTCAAGGCGCTGGGGAGAAAAAAAGGGGGGGGTGCTGCTACTGGTCGAACAACCAGGTCTTGAGTAGCCTCCTGAAGGTCAGCAGGTCTTGGGTCTGTCGTAGGCTTAGTGGAAGGGTGTTCCAGGTCTTGGCGGCGAGGTGGGAGAAGGATCTCCCGCCGGTGGTAGTTCTTCGAATGCGAGGGACGGTGGCGAGGGAGAGGTCGGCGGAGCGGAGTTGGCGGTTGGGGACGTAGAAGAGGAGTCGTCTGTTGAGGTAGGCTGGGCCAGTCTTGTGGAGTGCCTTGTGTGCGTGGATGAGGAGTTTGAAGGAGATTCTCCTGTTGACGGGGAGCCAGTGCAGGTTCCTCAGGTGGGGGGTGATGTGGCTGTGGCGTGGTACATCGAGGATCAGGCGCGCGGAGGCGTTTTGTATGCGTTGCAGTCGCTTGATGAGCTTGGCCGGGGCTCCCGCGTAGAGGGCGTTCCCATAGTCAAGTCTGCTACTGACGAGGGCCTGGGTGACTGTTCTTCTTGTATCTGTCGGGATCCACCTGTAGATCTTGCGAAGCATGCGGAGGGTGTTGAAGCAGGAGGAGGAGACTGCGTTGACTTGCTTGGCCATGGAGAGCGTTGAGTCGAGGATGACTCCCAGGTTGCGTGCGTGGTCGGTGGGTGTCGGGGCTGCTCCCAGCGTCGTTGGCCACCAGGAGTCGTCCCAGGCTGAGGGGTTGGAGCCGAGGATGAGGACCTCTGTCTTCTCCGTGTTCAGTTTTAGTCGGCTGATCTTCATCCAATCGGCGACGGCCTTCATTCCTTCATGGAGGTTGGATTTGGCGGCGAGGGGGTCCTTGGTGAGGGAGAGGATCAGTTGAGTGTCGTCGGCGTAGGAGATTATGTTGAGGTCGTGCTGTCTGGCGATGCGTGCGAGCGGGGCCATGTAGATGTTGAACAGTGTTGGGCTGCGGGATGATCCCTGGGGTACGCCGCAGATGATCTCGGAGGCTTCGGATCGGAATGGTGGGAGGCGGACTCTCTGGGTTCTGCCGGCGAGGAAGGAGGTGGCCCATTCCAGGGCCTTGTCTCGGATCCCTGCGTCGTGGAGGCGGGCGCGTAGAGTGCGGTGGCAGACAGTGTCGAAGGCGGCGGAGAGGTCCAGCAGGATGAGGGCTGCGGTCTCACCGTTGTCCAGCAGGATCCTGATGTCGTCGGTGGCGGCGATGAGGGCAGTCTCAGTGCTGTGGTTGCTGCGGAACCCCGATTGGGATGGGTCCAGGATGCTGTTTTCTTCGAGGTATCGGGGCAGCTGTTTGTTGACGATCTTCTCGATGACCTTGGCTGGGAACGGAAGCAGGGAGATGGGCCGGAAGTTCTTGAGGTCTCTCGGGTCCGCCTTGGGTTTTTTGAGTAGGGCGTTGATCTCTGCGTGTTTCCAGCTCTCTGGGAAGGTCGCGGTCTCGAAGGAGAGATTGATGACGTTGCACAGGTGGGGTGCGATGGAGCTGCTGGTTTTGTTGAAGATGTGGTGCGGGAAAGGGTCTGACGGGGAGCCGGAGTGTATTGTGCTCATGGTCTTGATGGTGTCATCAATGTTCACGCTGGCCCAGGCTGGCAGGGGGTCGTGGTCGATGGTGTGCGGCGGGTCTGGTGCATCGATCTTAGTTGGGGCTGTCTGGGTGTTGAAGCTGTCGTGGATGTCGGCGATCTTGCGGTGGAAGAAGGTGGCGAGGGAATCGCACAGGGGTTGCGACGGCGGGATGTCGTTGGTGTTGGAGCTGGGGTTGGAGAGTTCCTTCACGATGTTGAAGAGCTCCTTGCTGTTGTGTGCGTTGTTGTCGAGGCGGTCTTTGAAGGAGATTCTCTTGGCGGACTTGATGAGGTGGTGGTGGTTACGGATGGCGTCTTTGTGGGCTGCGTGGCTGTCCGGTGTCTTATCACTGTGCCATTTCTTCTCTAGTTTCCGGCAGGTACGCTTGGAAGCTAGGAGTTCCGAGGTGAACCAGCTGGCTCTTTTGGTGGTGTCACTGTAGGTGAGTTTTTTCAGCAGGGCGAGGGTGTTGGCACAGTCGTCCATCCATCGTCTGAGGTTGCAGGCAGCGTCGTCGGTGTTGGATGGGTCGGAGGGAGGGCTGAGAGCGAGGTTTGCCCGTAGTTGGTCTTCGGTGACTTTGCTCCAGCAAGGGAAACCTTCCGTAAATCCTCTCACTCTATTCACTGAATCTCAACCAATACCAGCGCAACTCACACCAACCAACCAATCACAGCTCACTACACACCCACTATCTCGACCAATGCCAACGCGGCTCACACCAACCAACCAATCACGTCTCACTAAGCGCCCACTGTCTCGACCAATGCCAGCGCGGCTTTTTGTGACGTCAGTATAACTTCTGCTACTGACCCTCCCTTTACAAAATAATACGGCAATGTACTACAAGGGTTTTCTTAACTAAATTCTTGTTAGAAACAACACAAAACAATGCTACTTTGTCTGCTCCACTAAAAAAAGAGATAGTTCAATCCTTCGAAGACATTTATTTTACTTCTAGTAAAATACCGACCAGCGCTACTCTACTTCCAATCAAGTGAAAAGAGGTCTTGGTACTCTTCTGGGGATACTAGCCAAAGTATCGGAAGAGAATATTCGAGTGAAAAAAGTCTTGGTACTTCTTTGGGGATGTAAAGCCAAAATTTCAGAAGGTGACTTTCCACTATTTCATACAACCTTTTCTCAACAGAATAAATCCCTAAAATAACATCAACAGCATCTCACTGTTTGATATTACGACAACAGACAAAGTACTTCTGCAGTGTGATACTTTTCCACACTATTCCTCTGCCCCCTTAAGGCTAAAATAACAACATCATCATCATCCCGGGATCTTAGGCAACTCCGCACCCGTATTTCCAGACTACATGAAACAAAACGAACGCTAACTTTTCATATTAATAACCAAAAATCAATAATCAATAATTATTGCCAAACTAACCAATATCAATCAATAACCATCCTCTGCTACCAAAACTGATCCAGTGCTCAGGGATCAATAAATTTGCAAATAAACAAGGCCCAATTACATTACCCAGAGAGTCCCTTCGCACTGGGTTCAGTGTAAAATGCAAAGTTCAGACCTAACTCACCAATCTCCAACCGAACCTGCATTACTCATAGAAAAATAATGTGAAGATGGCATCTTTTTATAGTTGAATAGTTGATGGCGATAATTAATGAACACTCTCTAAATAAAGACGAACACAGTGTGTACATTTATAATGTTTTATCTAAATAATGTGAAATAAACGCTGATCAAGTACCAATATACAGTACAAAACCATGGAATATCACTGAATAAACAATTAGCAAAGAGAAAATGACAAATCACATCACATCGACAGTGCATTGAAGGAGTGGAAAGGCGAAGAGAGAAAAGTTTCAGAGACAAAATACATTTGCAAATGATTATGCAAATTCAGGTTTCTATCTATACTAACCCAGAAGGAAACAGGAAATCTGCTCCCTGGCCAGGGGAACAGCAGGGCCCCTCAATAAGATTTGTAAGGGCAAAGTCTAAGTCAGGATTCAGGAACAGGAAGAAACAGGTAGGCCTCTACAGCAAACCGACGACAGCGACGATCACACCTAACGCCATCAGCATCGCCAACGCAACCCCTCCCACCAAGGCACCTCAATTATACCCTAAAATCCAAATGTCCAACCCACACTTGTTTCGATTCTGGGACAAAACTACATCGTGATTGGTTAAGGAAGGGGGTGTGCTGTCACACCACACTCGGCATGTCCATCTTACTCAATGTTCTATTGTTTTGTTTTTTCAACATCACAACTACATCATCTCAGGAAATACAAGAATACAATATCAGACTCCAGTTTCCTTCTCTCTCCGCAAATGTGTCAAGTTCTGTTACTTCTTGTGCCACGCGTGCACTTCCAGAGGAAACGTTCATCACTTGTCGATTGTTTTTTGTCTTCACGTTTAACTTTTGGCAGGCACACATAAATTTGAAGGTCGCTCGCCTTTGCCTTCCTTCCCTCCACATTCTCTTTTGCTTTTTCAGTTAATAATTCTTTATTTTGCTTAACCCATGCTTCTACGGAAAATAAAACAAATATAATTACTCATTTTGAAATGCTTTTCTTTACGCACCCTCCCAAATGCTGCATCTAACCATGCGCAACCCAGGTTAAGGTTTTCCTGACAAACGTTAATAACATGCAGAAAAAGCAGCATTAGTCTCTTTATTTTCATTAGTCAAGCATTTGCGGCCTAGTTCAGTGCTTTAGTGCGCGCTTGCACAGTATTATTTTCCCTCATGTTAGTTATTAAAACCGCACATTTTTACTGCACACTATTAGAAAAATTAGAAAATGTTACTAGGGGTTTCAATCCGAGCAGGTTTTATTTTTCGGAAACCCTGCTCCATCAACCCGTAGCCACATGCAGTGGAATCTGGGTATATTGCTCTTCCCTCCACTCAGTCACCTTCACCAGAAGCCTGCATGTTATAGGTGTATGTTGTAGCAAAAACCCTTGCCCTGCCCAGGGAACAATGGGCACTGCCCCCAGCCTCCCTGCCCTCAGTGTCTAATGGACACTGCATTGGTTCTTGGCATCAGTTTGTCTGATATCTGACCCAGCAGACCACAGCCTTTGCCCTTGCACAGTGTGCTGTGGATACGGAGATGGTTCAGCTGTTGTTTGTGACTCCTTTTTCCATCATTTTCGACAAGAATGGAGAACATGTCATTGGCCGACTCTGTCGGACTTGAGTGTTTCTTCAGCAGTTTCTTTAAGCTTTCAGGCTCACAGTCATATGTGATAGTTGAGTTCACAAACCAAGATATGATGGCTGAAAAGGGCTACTGAAAAGGGCTGGACACCACACTGAAAGTACAAGACGTTGTGTGGGTCTTGACCTCTTGATAAGGGCCTCCACTTCCAACTGCGAGACTGGGTATAGGGAAAACGCCTCAATTCTTACTTTATCATCTCAGCTTTTCATACCCGGTCGTGTAAAGCTGATACCTTCAAAGTCGTCAATGGTTTTTTTAAAATTTAAAATTGACTCCCAGGTCTTGTGCAGCTTAACTTTAAAATAGTTCTAACTGTTTATGGCGTCACAGTTTCCACACTCATTGTGAACTGCAAGCTGTTGTATGGCGTCGTCATGGTTCAAGGTTTTAAATCATTCTCTAGTACAGTTACCTGCTGAGGTCACACTTGCTGAGAATTGATGTTTGTTTTTGCCTTGTGCCATGTTGGCTTTACCTTCAAGAGATTTTGATTGCACCAGTGTGCCGTTGGTGCTCTCAATCCAGCTTTAATACCTCCCAGATATGTTTTGCACCACTTACGAGAGGAGTTTGCTAAGTGAATACATGCTGGAATATGGCTGCATTTTTGCAGTCAACAAACAAATGTAGAAAATATGAGGCAATGTCAATGTTTTTTGATGATGTCAATTGTGATGTGATACCACCAATGATGTCACTGTTGATGTAATTTGTAATATGATCTGTGATATACATCTTATGCCCATGAGCACTGCGTCATGATTGAGTAGCTCACATAACTAGCAAATTTATGTATTGTTTACGTTTTGCATTGTACCAATAAGTACCTTTGAATTACGTTTTTAGACTAAAGTTCGTGGTTTATTAGAGCATATTATTTTTAATATGAGTAAACCTAGCATTCCTTGCCCAGCGATCAGTGACTTTCTTTTATTTAGATAATGCCTCTTTGGGCCCCTGCTCAAAGAACCCACTGTGCAAGCTCTTCTGTTGGGCCTAAGAGGCACTGGGCGATGCGACACTCACAGGGTTTGGCCATCAGCCACAATCTGTGTTCTTTCCCCTTGCCAATGAAGGCTGCTGGACATGGTCTCAACCAACTGAATGGGATGCAGGGTATTATCTCTAGCCATGCCATGTGCAGGAGGTCTTGCCCCAGACCTGAATGTATTAGCTTTCAGCCTTCTTCAGTGGGTTCTAGTTTCATGGATTAACATTAATATAAACATGTATTGATTCGAAAGGGCTATTTTTTAGGAAGTCAGTTAGAATTGAGTGGATAAATTGATTTCAGCTAAATCATACACAAGCCTTCTAGCAAATTGTGGCTAAATGTTTAGATAGAAATTATAGTTGGCAAGCCTGCCAATTCCCAGAAATGAAGTGTGTCTGATATTTAGACACCCTTTACAGTAAAGGAGAGGATAGAATATATTTTGAAATGAGGTGTGTGTATTTCATACTAGTTAAATTCGAGAACATAGACATTGCTAGTAATGAACTCTAAAATGTAACAGTAGTTCGCAGTGGCATCAGACTTAAGAATTATGATAATTACCACACCCTCACATTTTTCCCCTGATAGACATCTGCAGCTCAAACCAGGGGGAAATTAACCAGGGAAAAGCGTGGAAAAAGGCAAAACATGTGGAAATTGGTGTGTTGAATGTGAATTTTTCATGCTATGCCTCATATCCCAGTTGGAATAGGAGGCATTTTACCACATCCATGCTGTAAGGAAATGCCTCATTTTGTATGACCACCCCCAAAGTTTTGAACTGATGCAGCTGGTTTTTCCACTGAGAATGCACTGAGACCTGCTAACCAGACCTCAATGGCAGTGCCCTGACCCTTAAAAGTGTAATGTTATATCCAATTGGCATATCTTTACTTATCTGTTAGTCCCTAGTATATGGTACCAGATGTACTGAGGGCTTGTAAGTTAAAGTGTCCTACCAGGGCTGCAGCACGAACTGTGCAAAGTGAAAACATGTCTCTCAGCCTGCCACTGCAGACTGGCAGAGCAGTTTTAAACTGCTCACTCAACTTTGCCATTTAAACTAATGGCAAAGCCCAAACCTCCCACTTTAATATAAATAAGTCATCCCTACTGCAGGCCTATCGGGTCCTAAGGCAGGGTGCAGTATATCAAAGAGTAGGAAATGCTTTTTTATATGTTCTAACAATAAAAACCCCAAATTTCCATTTTTACTGTGGAAACGTTAGTAGCCCCATTGGCATGTAAAGGGTTACATGCTGACAACTCAGCTGTGCTAACTTCTGAATGGGAGTACTCGAGCTAATACAAGGTATCAAAATGATCATTGCATTATACCTGACTTGATGCCCAAGTTGAATTTAATGTAACATTTTAAGAAATGCAACTTTTAGAAAGTTGCCACTCTGTTGCCCAAGTCTTCCTGTGGCCACTCACAGACGTTGGCCACAAGACAGCCTTCTGCCCTCCTGGGGAGAAGTGTGAACTACTCCCAAGAGTAAGATCAATAGAGGCCTGCTGTTGGAAGAGGTGTCCCCTGTCTGTGGCAGGAAGCCACACAGGGTCTGAGCCAGAAAGGCGAGCTTCATAGGCTTAGTGATCGTTGAAGGGTAAATGGTGAACACACACTAGAGCGGCTGCTCTTTTGCTGAGGTATATTGGTTGGTGTTGAGGATAGAACTTGGAGACCAGTTGCAAAACTTTTTTTTCCGTGGGTCTGTAGCCCTCAGGTAGCCACACTTCTAGGATGGCCTACCATGCTCCACACACCGGGAGAGGGGTCTTGCCATCTTGGGAGTGGGTTGAATAGTACACTGTGGGATAGCTAGATGCCACACATCAAGGAAAGTCGTCACCAGGTGGGGAAGGTCCCAGTAGCCCATTGGCTAGTAACCACTACCTCCCCTGAGTGTGCTTTATGGGCATAAATATTGCACTCCTGGCACCCAGACCTCAGGTGACTTCTGGACAGGAGAGAGGATAGAAAATGGACTGCACCAACCTCTAAACATCGCCTGCTGATCCTTGGGCTAGCAAAGAGAGGACTGTGCCTGTGGTGCCTGGCTCCACACATGGAAAAGTCACTCTTGAGCTCGAGACAGAAGAGGTGAACTCCAAGACCACCAGGGCCACAAAAGCTAAAGAAGCCCATTCTGGTCAGTCAGTAGCCACAAATGCCTTATTGCCACTGACCACTGACTGCAGACTGGACGACCAAGTTCCGACACTCAAAAGTTGCACTAGAGTTTGCCTGGCCTTGGGTGGCAGTTTGGTCACCCAAGATGGACACTAGCCTTTACCAAAAGGAACTGCTGGTTTCGATGTGACCAGAGACCAGAAGTCCAGTGGTAACTGGACTTTTGCTGGACCAACAAGGACTTCGAAGGACAACAACCTCTGTGGCCAAAGTTGCCCTACCTGGACTGTGGACTGAACAGAAGCCACTGGAAGACCCCTTGTTGTCTGCACATCATCCCCAGCATCTTACAGCATCTTCAACATCCTGTAACTCTCACACCAGGAACACTCCAATGAAATCAATAGCGGTGCGCCCATATCGCCTGAAACTGGACTTGAGACTGTTTTGGTGCCAAGGTAACTGCTCCACTACTCTTCATTGGCCCCTTGACCTCCCCACTATTGGATTTGGTCACCAGAGGGCCACATTTGCCGGACACAACTCTTGAAAAGTTTTTCAAATTTACAAACTATGTGGTTACCAATGCTTGTTTGCGTTTTCGATTGAAAAGCTGAGATTTACGTTTTACTTAAAATCTGTATCTCCATAACCCCTTAGATTTTGTTAATTTTAGTGTCTAAAAATTCATAAAAATAAGATCTATTTATATAAATTGGTGTTGGATTTCTTTCATGTTGTGTGACTTTTTTATTTCGTATTTTTGATACTTCTAAATGCTTTATACTTGTTCCTTAAGCTTGACTGCTTGAAGCCACAGCTACTCAGGGTTGAGCTAAGGTTTGACAAAAAAGCCTGACTAGACCAAAGTTGGTTTTGTGAGTGTATTCCACAGTGAGGTCACACAACCACACCACATAATGCACCACAATTCCTCAAAATGCTATTCCACACAACTAGGAATCAGGGCTCTAGTGTGCGAATGTGGCCTAAAATTAATGACAGTTCTCATATGCCCTTTCAGAACCCTATGTTTGATAGAAGACATAATCTGATAGGGAAACATCCTGAACAACGACTCCGGATCAACGAGTTCCGGAGTCACGAAAGCGGAACAACGACTTGCCCGAACAACGACTCAGCCTTAACTACGCATGTGCGTGGTTAAGGCTGATTCAGTCTAGTGTTCGGGCAGGGCGGAGTTCGGAGGAGCGTCGCAGTCGCACAGGAACAGGTAAGAGGGGTTAATTTTTAGGGGGTGGAGGGGTTTGGGGTTAGCTTTTAGGGGTTTAGGTTTAGTTTTTAGGGGGTATGGGTGATCGTGTTAGTTTAGAAGGTATGGGAGGGATTAGTTTGTATGGAGTTGAGATCGTTTTAGGGGGCGTTGGTGATCGTATTTATTTTTAAGGTGGAGGAATTAGTTTTAAGGGGTTGAGTTCGGTTTTAGGAGTTGGGGGTGATCGTGATTATTTTTAGGGTGGGGGGATTTAGTTTTATGGGGGTTGAGTTCGTTTTTAGGGGGTGGGGGTTTGGGATTAGTTTTTATGGGGCTATGTTTGTTTATATGGTGTGGGGGAATTAGAATAAAAGGGGTTGAGTTCGTTTTTAGGAGGTGGGGGTGATCGTGATTATTTTTAAGGGGGAGAATTAGTAATAAGGGGGTTGAGTTCGTTTTTAGGGGGTAGGGGTTTGGGATTTGTTTTTAGTGTTTGTTAATAGGGTGTGGGGCGAATTCATTTTTAAGGGGCAGGAGGGTTTGGGGGGGATCGGAGTGGTAGTAGAAAAGCATTTTTTTTAACATGCATTCATTTAACACAAAAAACCGTGGTAAAGGAATGCGTGGGAAAAAGAAATCGTGGTTTAGACGAGGTCGTGGTTGCGCCCTCGTTGTTAGGGAAGTCGTGGTTGTGGAACTCGTTGTTCCAACATACAACCAATCTGATATGTGAACACAAGTTTCACATACATAAAAGTGGTAGTCAGGGGTAAATGTGCATTTGCACAGGGGGTGCCCCTAAAACAGAGGCAAGGAAGAAAACAAGGAGAAGCAAAGGGAATTCCATGCAGAGGATGTAGCCTTACGGCTGAAGCGCTTGACTTCGAAGCTGGGGAATCGGGTTCGAGTCTGGCAGGGACGCTCAACATCCTGTGATTCTGGGCAAATCACTTAATCTCCCCGTGCCTAACAAAAAGGAATGTGTCCATCTGTAACGAAACTGGTGCTCAATGAAAGCGCTCTGATACCTGATATCTTCAGGTCGAGTTCGCGCTATATAAAACTCTAAAAAAATTAAATAAAATCCACCAACACACCTACAAAAGTGTAAGTCAGGCTTAATTCACAAAAATTATACCTAAAACTACTGAAGCAATTCTTCTGGCTAACCAGGCTCAAAGTTACGCCCACCACCCAGCCTTGAAGAAAGCCACTCACTGTACTGGACTACTCATAGGAACAGCAGTGGATTCATACAGAAACCAATGAAGACAGAACATTACTCCAGTAAGACAAAAGGTAAAGAAATGGTTAATAGTGCAACACTTCACGTTCATAGTTAGCATCATCACAACAACCACACACAAGGGGTTGGAAAAAAACTATTGGAAAACAAAATCCCACAATTGGATAATATAGTCACTGGAAAACTGTGACATGTATCATGATCAACAAATATACGCATAGCTGGCCATATGAACATATTAAAATACCTCTACACATGATAACACAGCTTAATATGTACACTCTATGCATAAATTCATGAGAAAAGCACAACAAGACTCATACTTGCGAATCCGGGACGGGGTGGGGGGGTCATTGACAACTCCTGTACCCCACCAGTGCCTCATCAAACCACCAACCAAGTACAAATAGGTCAGTACCATAATTAGGTAATGCACAGGCAGAGCGACTTTTCTACAATATCTTTGTTTGGACTGCCGTTCGTTCTGAGAAACAACTATCTGAGGAGAGATGACATACTCCAGGATCACTTTATTTGGTATGTCTGAGGAAGAGGTAGTGTTGACATACCACTTCCATCTAGATGTGATCCTTGACATGCTTGTAGAATTTCACCACAGGATCACTCGCTGGCTGCACTCCACTTCCTGGTCACTGCATCATTCAATAGGAAATGTTATGTCATGACTGGCATCTCACAGGCAAGGTACTGCCATACATCATCAATTGTAATCACAAAACAATGGGGTAACCCAAAATTAACCCGAAGGACCTGGGTAACTTATGATACAGACAAACAATGGTCCGATCGGAAAAAGCAACAAGAGGCATAGGAGAACTGAATATATCAAAACATCACCTACCACTATATGGACAAGAAGAAAAACAGTCTTGTAGATTCAATCCACAGTTACGAGGTTAGGGCAGCAGACGATTTCAAAACCAGAAGATTGAGGGGCCGATTACGATGGCGGTCGGAAAACCATTCCGCCCGCCGTGGCAATGGGAAAAGACCGCCCGCATGGCTTGCGGCACCACCGCCGATCACATTACGATGCACCGCCGGAAAAATCAGACCGCCGCGGTAGGAACCCAAGAAACACCGGCGGCGCACGTGCAGAAAATGCGAAATACCCTCCACGGCGGTCGGATCCACTGCGGAAAACTCACAACCTGCCGATACACAAGCGGAATTCCCACGAGTGCAATTATGATCTTACCGTGGTGCCAGCGGTACGACCGCTTGTTTCCGACCGCCGCGATTGGCAGCTATGATGAATGGGAGAGCTGGAGGAATGACCATTGCAGTCCGACCGCGGCGTCCGCGCGGAAACAGTAATGGCGGTCGGAAGCAACTACACCACAAAACCACCAAATCTGCCTGTGCATCTGGCTCAGCCAATGAAAACAGCCAAAACAGCCCAATGACACATGCCCCTGGCAAATAAGAACTACAAATCCCAGCCCAACACAGACAACACACCTGACATGAATATCCAGTTGGGACCCACCCACATAGTAGAGCATAAAACCAGCCCCTGCATGACCACAATTCTTTGCACAACTCCAGAACAGAAGGGCCCAACAACATCACACAAAGGATAGGCAACCCTGCACACATCACACCATCACAAACACACACACACCACACACCACACACATCACCTCCACCACCACCACCTGCACACCTGCACTCTTAACCACTCAGCACATCACACACCATGGCACATAAGATGCCCAAATTCACTGATGGTGAGTTGTCAGTCATGGTGGATGAGATAATAAGAGTTGAGCCATATATTTTAGGAAGCAGGGTCCAACAGACACCATCAGCCAGGCAAAATCAAATGTGGCAAAGGATAGTTGACAGAGTCAATGCTGTAGGGCAAGTTCCACGCAACAGGAAGGAGATCAGGAAGAGGTGGACTGACCTCAAGAGCAAGGTCAAGGAGAAGAACAGCAAGAACCGTGAGCTGGCAAACCGGACTGACAGTGGCCCTCCCATTCCACCAAGAACATTCAACGCATGGGAGGAGAAGGTGCTTGGCATACTGCACCCAGAGAGTTGCACTGGAATTGAGGGGGGAATGGAGGCTGGTAAGTACCAACAAAAGTCTGCCATAACACTGCTATGTAGTAACTTGCGCAACTAAAAAGCAACACCTCCTAGGCCCAAAATGTACTCATGTCCACCACACTACCCCCAAACACGTCTCACAGATCCCACAAGAACTCCCTCTCATTCACCACAAAGGTACATAACAATATTTACATGGGGGCACATGTACAGGCAGCCAGCACTACAACTCCCAACAGGCTCCCTTGTCCCACAGCTCAGCAGGATGGAGCATCCCCCACACCCCCAAGCATGGGGCAGCCATTTCCCTCCAATGTGTAACTTCACAGGTAGGTAGCCATCTCAACAGGGAGGGGTGTTTGTGGCTGTGAAGTCTGCACTACAACTCCCAACAGGCCCCCTTGTCCCACAGCTGAGCAAGATGGAGCACTCCCCCCACCCACAACCATGTGGCAGCCATTTCATTCTTCCCATCAAACTTACAGGTAGGTAGCCATCTCAACAGGGAGGGGTGTTTGTGTGTGGGAAGCTTGCACTACAACTCCCACCAGGCACCCTTGTCCCACAGCTCAGCAGGATGGAGCATGTCCCCCCACCCAGAACCATGTGGCAGCCATTTCATTCTTCCCATCAAACTTACAGGTAGGTAGCCATCTCAACAGGGAGGGGTGTTTGTGTGTGGGAAGGTTGCACTACAACTCCCACCAGGCACCATTGTCCCACAGCTGAGCAAGATGGAGCACTCCCCACACCCACAACCATGTGGCAGCCATTTCATTCTCCCCATCAAACTAACAGGTAGGTATCCATCTTAACAGGGAGGGGTGTTTGTGTGTGGGAAGCTTGCACTACAACTCCCACCAGGCACCCTTGTCCCACAGCTCTGCAGGATGGAGCATGTCCCCCCCACCCAGAACCATGTGGCAGCCATTTCATTGCTCTCCTCAGACTTACAGGTAGGTAGCCTTCTCATGCTCTATTGTCCCACAGCTGAGCAGGATGGAGCATCCCCCACACCCCAAGCATGGGGCAGCCATTTCCCTCCAATGTGTAACTTCACAGGTAAGTAGCCATCTCAACAGGGAGGGGTCTGTGTGGCTGTGAAGTCTGCACTACAACTCCCAACAGGCCCCCTTGTCCCACAGCTGAGCAAGATGGAGCACTCCCCACACCCACAACCATGTGGCAGGCATTTCATTGTTCTCATCAAACTTACAGGTAGGTAGTGACTGCATGTACCCCGCCATCCTCATCTAAATGCATGTAGCCACATAACAACTTCAGCACTAACATGTCAGCCAACTTTGCATAGTTTTCAATGCCACATCCAGTGTGCAGACATCTAAGTGCACGTAACTGTCACATATTTTGAACTCATACTCACCAAGTCACAAGTGAAACAAATGCATCCCACAATTGTGCACAGCAGAGAATGCAATGTGGAAGTGCCATGGTGTCTGAGCATGAACGCCCATCTCAACACCAAACATGCATGGTCTACATGGAAAAAAAGGGAAGTACATGTGATTCCAAAGCTATGTATAACATGACAATGGTTCCTACTATCTCTGTTGAAATAGATAACATGAACAGCTAAATGAAAAGACGTACAACAGAAAATTGATGTCACGCAATTAGGTAGATGAGGACATGTCCGTGTATTAACACTATCTGTACACTGCACCAAGTATCAATTCCCAACGAAAAGCATGGACTTAAAAGGTATGTACCTCAACGTCATGACATGGTGCACAGCATATAGCAGGCATACAAAGTCATTGCATTGTAAAGTGTGTGTTGGATCAAATGTCTAAAACAATTGTCTAACATCAAGCTTGTCGCGTGCAACTCAATCACCATATCACCTCTGTTCAACAGGAGATCAACAACTAACTGCAGAGGATGACACCAACATGCGGAGCCAGTCTCCCCCCCTGGAACGTGGACTCTCGGATGCAGATTCCCCAACATTCTCCGACGAGGATTCTCAAGCTGGCCCCTCTGGTGTGGGAGGGACTAACATGTCTCAAGCCCTCATTGTCCCCACCACCACCACCACAGCAAGACCAACTGTGCTGCCCCCATCCACTACGACCTGTGTGGCCTCCACCACCACCACCATGGCAAGAACAACCGTGCTGCCCCCTGCCACTACAACCTGTGTGGGCTCCACCACCACCACCACAGCAAGAACAACTGTGCTGCCCCCTGCCACTACGACCTGTGTGGCCTCCACCACCACCATCACCACTGCTGCCTGCAACACACGCCCTGCCACGGTGGTTACCAACACCACCACACAATCCCAGCATGACAGGGAGAGTGTGCCAGTGCATCGGGGGACTATGCCACAGGTCCGTGTCAGGAGGGCAGGTGGGAGTACAACTGGGGCAGAGACACAGGAGGACAATGACCCTGAATCCCTGGCCACCATTGCAAGAGTCCTTGGTGCCTACCAAGAGAACCAGGGAGTAATGGGCCAGCTTGCAGAAGACATGCATGAAATCCGCCTGCTGCAGCAGTCCATGGACACACGGATGGGCCAACTTGTCGACCTTGTTGGCCAGCTAGTGGGTGTTCTGAGGGACAGACTCCCAGCCCCAAGTGCCGCTCCACCCCCGCCAGTGGATTGCCTGCTGTGCAGCCCAACATTCCAGCTGCAGCCACAGAGAGGGGTGTGCAGGAGGAGAGTGAGTACTCAGACACCACTGACCCTGCAGCAGATGCCCCCCCTCCCAAACGCACCAGGGGCCGTCCGAGAATCCACAGGGGAGGATTTGGTGGCAGGCCACCATACCAACACCACTCACAGAGCCAGCCATGATGGTATCTTGTTGTTCCCCTTTGCATTGACTATGTTGACTATTCTTGCCCACATTGCCATGTTGATGGCCTGAGTCTGTTGGACTGTGTGACTCCTGCTTTGTGGTGTCTACACTATTTGTCTCAACTACCATGACTGACAACTCATTTATTTACTGTTCACATTTATGTACATATCCCCGTCACTTGCACAAAAACTAATTCCAAATAAACACTCTTCACATACCTATGTCTGTGTGAGCTACATGTTTATTCCAGTATGTACAATGACAAATCTGATTTCAATGTTCCAACAGCTGTGATGCAGAGGAGGCATTCAGAGGGTGAATGAACCTAGAAAGACACAAGAGAATGACTTTTCCCATCAGGTGACGCCTTCAAAGCAGAAATACAACACTAGGCATTAAGGCACAAAAACAAGCACCCCTAGCAATGGTCAACAACCTCAACATACACATGATGTACCTGGATACACATACCCTGTGCCACACACATCATCCCTCATCACACACACAACAACAGCCAGCAGTTAGAGTTATCAAAGCCTTGATAGTAACATCCAAGCATACACACAATGTCACTTGTCTACAAAGTCACTTACATTCAAGGGAAGTAGTTGGCAATGAGCTGTTGACGAAGGTCAACACCTTCCTCTTCACCACTATCGTCTGCACTGGAAGTGTGTGGGTGTGCAGGAGGGGGCATCTGCTGCTCATCGTCATCCATGATCAGCGGAACGGCTTTGCGCAAGGCAAGGTTGTGTAGCATGCAGCATGCTACAACTATCCGGCACACCTTTCGTGGGGAATACAACAGTGCACCTCCGCTCTTGTCCAGGCACAGGAATCAGGACTTCAGTAGGCCAAAGGTGCGCTCCACCACACGTCGTGTCCTACCATGTGCCTCGTTGTAGCTGACTTCACCCGGGGTACTTGGATTCTGCAGTGGGCTCAGCAACCATGGCCTGTTGGGATACGCTGAGTCTCCTAGGTGTGACATACACAGAGAAATGTTGTGATACAAACAGTTGACGAGGACAGCATGTCACACACAGCACACTACTTGACTCAGTGTACTCACCTACAAGCCATGCACGCTCTGGATGTAGATTTTCCATCAGCCGGGGTACAATGCTGTTCCGCAGGATGTAGTAGTCATGGGCGGAGCCAACAAATCGCGCACAAACATGGCTGATGATCATATCAGCTTGGCATACCACCTGCACATTTATGGAATGGTAGTGCTTCCTGTTCCTATACACCTGCTCACGTGCCTGTGGTGGGACAAGGGCAATGTGTGTGCCGTCAATGGAACCAACTACATGAGGAATGTGGCCAAGGGCATAAAAACCAGCCTTCACAGCAGGCAAATCTGCTGTATTCGGGAATCGTATGTATTGGTCCTTGTATAGCATCATTGCGGACACCACATCCCAGAGCACCACGCTGAATGTTGGTTGCGACATCCCACCGGCGGTGGCCACCGTGTATTGGAAAGAGCCCGTAGCGAAGAAATGCAGCGCTGCCATGATCTTCACGGTTGGGGATAGGGCAGTTGGATATGTGCGTTGAGGACTCAGATGGGGCTCCAACTGAGCACACAGCTCTTGCAGTGTAACACGATCCAGACGAAATTTCCTGATGATGTCCACATCCTCCATGTCCGCCAGGACTGTGAAAGGCCGGTGCACATTTGGTCGTCGCCTACATGAAATGGGAGAGGACTAATGTTATTCAAATTACACAATGAGATGTGTCCGACTTCTCACATCTTGATTCACGCAGCAGAAACAATGAACGTACTCCAACAATTGCTGAATCCACAACTCAGATGCAGAGAGACATTCACCACATGTGTGTTTAAAAGGGGTCATGTTGTACATACTGACTACCAGACAAACATATTCAGAGGTTGTGAATGGTACACCAATACATCTGGTGGCCCCAGGCCTAGGAGTAGGTGACACAGCACAGGTATGAGACAGCAACACTGCTGATTCATATGTAGCTGCTTTACCTGCCACACCTTCTTGCTTAAGTTGCACAGACCACTAGTTATCATCACAATGTGCACAGTGTGTGTAAGCTGAGCACATATCCTACTTAAACCAGCCATGGGCACAGTAACATACCACCATTATGTGTTCAGGCAATCATTACTGTTGTTTGATTAGCCATCTCACACATTAAGTTGATTCCAAAGATGAGACAACATCATACAACCAATAGATGTACATCCACACACATATCATGGGTGACGTGCGTAAGTGCATGTGAATGCATGTCACAGTTTCCACAGACATGGCATGTGTAGGCATCAGTGAGTTTAATGTCACACCAGCATTCATTGTACACAACAAGTGCACAAAGACACTATGGAGGCATAGTGTTTAATTGTTAAATTTGACCATTGCCATTGCTAGTGCATGATGTGCCCATAACCGCGGTAGGCGTGCACCGCCACCGCGGGGCCGCTCATTGGCCACACTTGACAGATGCAGCATAGCGGTGGCGACCGCCTGTCCCCCGCGGTGTGACACCACCAATGCCATTGCAGACAATGGGACCCGCGGTCGCGGTAGTGAAATGCTACTGTGGAACCCGCGGTAGGCGTGCACCGCCACCGCGGGGCCGCTCATTGGCCATACTTGAAAGATGCAGCATAGCGGTAGTGACCGCCTGTCCCCCGCGGTGTGACACCACCAATGCCATTGCAGACAATGGGACCCGCGGTCGCGGTAGTGAAATGCTACTGTGGAACCCGCGGTAGGTGTGCACCGCCACCACGGGGCCGCTCATTGGCCACACTTGAAAGATGCAGCATAGCAGTAGCGACCGCCTGTCCCCCGCGGTGTGACACCACCAATGCCATTGCAGACAATGCGACCCGCGGTCGCGGTAGTGAAATGCTACTGTGGAACCCGCGGTAGGCGTGCCCCGCCACCGCGGGGCCGCTCATTGGCCACACTTGAAAGATGCAGCATGGCGGTAGTGACCGCCTGTCCCCCGCGGTGTGACACCACCAATGCCATTGCAGACAATGGGAACCGGGATCGCTGTAGTGAAATGCAACTTTGAAAACGGCGGTAGGCGTGCACCGCCACCGCGGGGCCGCTCATTGGCCACACTTGAAAGATGCAGCATGGCGGTAGCGACCGCCTGTCCCCGCGGTGTGACACCACCAATGCCATTGCAGCCAATGGGAACCGCGATCGCGGTAGTGAAATGCAACTTTGAAAACGGCGGTAGGCGTGCACCTCCACCGCGGGGCCGCTCATTGGCCACACTTGAAAGATGCAGCATAGCGGTAGCGACCTCCAGTCCCCCGCGGTATGACACCACCAATGCCATTGCAGCCAATGGGAACCGCGATAGCGGTAGTGAAATGCAACTTTGAAAATGGCGGTAGGTGTGCACCGCCACCGCGGTGCCGCTCATTGGCCACACTTGAAAGATGCCAGCCAGGTGGACCAATTGCAGCAGCTGCCTGCCACTGATACCAACCCAGGGGCCTATAAATCTCTGTGGGAGAGCCACACATTTCACATGCATTCAGACACTGCAGACTGTCATTCCTCTACAACTGCATATTTTGCTGTATCCTGGACCCAGTGATGGCGAGAACAGAGAATGTCAGGGCCCGTCCCTTCACTACAGAGGAGCTGGAGCTTCTGGTGGACGAGGTCCTTGCACAGTATGGGAGGCTTTTTGGTGCACCAGATGTACTGGTAAGTGTCCCTGATTCCAAGTGTGAGAGTGATCAAAATGATACCATGATGTTGCTGTGCAGTAGTATGTGCCTGTGAGTGCAAGTCGATGTACAGGCATCCTAATAGTTGACATGGCATGCTCCATACATGTTCTGTGGGACTTGACTTTGATTATGTGTAGACACTCCTACAGCCATTCTTGCACAAACTTAATGAACATGTTGGTCTGAGACTAGGTGATGTAAATGTGTGACACTGCCATGCATGCTAACTTCATGTCAATGGTGTCTGTAGGCTTATTTCCACACCTACATAAGTTGATTGTAGGTCGGGGGAGACGTGCATTGTTTAAACAGCCACACAGATACGATGGTGTTCTGAAACAGCACAAGTCGGGACTGATTTTTACTGTGCCATGTTATGTGACTGTCCACTCACTCATCACAACCTCATATGTGACTGTTGAAATGTATATTGGTATGGAGCACTAACTTATGTGTGTTGACTATTTCTTAAGTGCACTATGTTGATGTGAGCATCATGCACAATAGTCCAATGCATGAGTGGAACCCACTTGATGTTAATGCAACAATAACACTTCACATCAATGTAAGTATTAGATGTCATCCTTACATTGATTTGAACATGTGTTCAGTCTGGCATGTGTTGGCACTTTTCACCCCATCATGCTGTACATCCATGTGATTTATCTGAGGGACCATGTTGAGCCGCACTGTGAGTTCCTCTGGCCTGCACAGACACTGTCCAATGTTACTCTGAGCCATGCCTAACTGGACTGAGTCAAACATGTGTTTAGTCCACACACCTAATACTCACTGAGCCATCATAGTACTGAGAATTGCACAATCGAGGACTTAACAATGTGAGAAGTGCGTGATAAATTGGATTATGTCCCAATATGTTTCCTGGGAAATGCATTGAGCCATTTTCAGGCCAAGGGCATCGTGGGGTGTGTAGTGGTGGACACAGTGAGTCTGCCACTACACTTCATTATTACTGTATTGCATGTCATGCTCACTCACATACTGCATCACAGATGAGAACCTTCTGCACATGGCTGTCTGTGCTGCCAAGGTGCATGTGTATGAGATGGCCATGTACTGTGTGCCTTGCCATACATGCATTCATTTCTGTGTAGTATTGTAATGAACATGTACTATGTGTCATGCTGTATGGCCTCTGATGAAGATGTAGCGATTTGTGTGCCATGCATTTATGTTCTCCTGTGCTGACACACAGTGTGAATGACACAGGGTCTCTGATACTTCCTTTTCTTGTCTCCTATGCCTGCAGCTGAAGGTCCACCAGCGTAAGGCCGCATGGAAGAACATTGCACGGAAGGTGCGGACTCTGGGTGTATCCAACAGACGGCACACACCCTGCCACAAGAGGTGGGACGACTTCTCCCGTCTGAGCAGGACCGTGGCAGAGATGACAGTGGGGCTGGTCCCACGCAGTGGCAGGTTGGCGTGCCGAACCATGACTCCACTAATGTCCCGCATCTTGTCTGTGACACAGCCAGAGCTGTATGAACGTTTGAGGGACCATCAGCAGGGAGTAAGTGGTGAGTATCCTGCGTAGGCTGACTTTGGGTGTGAGTGACTGCATGAATGGCGACCGTGAGACATTGCTGATCTTGCTGCTGTGTACATTTTTAGGAACTACTTCTCAGTGGCCTATGTGTTCAGTGCAGGTGTCATGTATTTTCCCATAGATGGACTTGATCATGTGTTTCATACAATGGCACTTGCCATTGCATGATGAGATGTGGCCTTATGACATCTTCTGCATTCTGGGTGTCATGGACATCACCAGGCAGTGTACAGCAGTGTGCATCATGTCAGTGTGCATTTAACGATGTGTGCACTACAGGACTTGTTAATGGTGTGAAGTACACATCTGACACCAACGTGCATCAGTTTGCAAGATGAATTGCTCACCTTGTCAGACATCAGTAGCTCATGGACATTATTAAGTAGAAATTTGAATCTGTATCTGTGTTGTCCCCTTACAGTGACTCCATATGTGACAGAGGCAACATGCTGAGATGTATGCCTCTCTCACATACAGGCACGTGGGTATGCTTGCAGAGATGTTTAGGTTACATTCAAGGAGGCAGGGACCTGCTATTTGCCGGTGTGAACCTCACATGGCTCATTGATGTAAACAATGCATGTTTCCATGCATCTTCTGTGTTCAGCATGATTGTTGCACATGCAGACTGCACAGGGTGTTGTGCAACTTGGGGTTGTCATTTTCTAATCTAGTTCTGTGCTTGCATTTGATGTTTGTGTGTATGGCACTGTACTGAACCTATGTCTCTGTCCATTGCAGCATCTACCGAGTGCACGGAAGGCCATGATACGGACACCAGTGCTGAAGCATGTGGCACGCATGATAGCCATGAGATCACTGACACTGATGTGACCAGCGCCTCGGAGGGGACAGGAGTGTCCTTGAGGACTCACGCGCAGAAAGCACAAGCTCAACATCATCGGACTCCAGTGGGGAGTCAGCGACAATGGTGGTCACAGGGAGTGACAATACTGCCTCTTCTTCCACCACACATCGGCCAGTGCCCACCATCCCGGCTACTACCACTAGTGCTGTCCGTGCCCGCAGGGCTGTTAAGGGTAGAGTCGCATTCACCCCAGGCACCGCTGCCCCTGCCCCTGTCTCCCCTGCTGCCCTCAGTGTTGAGGCGATTGAACTCTTGCGCCAGCTGTGTGTGGGTCAGACAGCTCTCCTAAATGCTTTCCAGGATCAGGACAAGAAGTTGGGACAGGTTCTGGCATTTATGGAGGGCATTCATTCGGTCGTGGGTGGGCTACACAGGACTGTCCAGGGTTTGTCCTCCACCGTGACGGCAGCCATTCAGCTATCACAGCATCCAAGTCCAGCCCCAATGCCTTCACCAACCACCCTGCCAGTGGCAACCCCTGAGGGGAGTGTCCACACAACTGAGACCTCAGGCCCCGAGTCGTCGACACCCAGCACACGACAGCAGCGCTCCAAGCGTGCAAGACCACAGACACCATCCCCAAAAAGTGACACAGGCACACAGGGACGCAAAGAAAAAAGCCCTTCACATGACACTCAGGGGCATCAGGCAAAGAAGCAGGCCTCTAGCTCACGGTCCACAAGATTGCACCCATCACAAGAGACTCCCATCCACACAACTGCTCCAAGTGACAGACAAACAGTTGGCATGCCTGATGTGGTGCTGGTGCCGCTGAAGGGAAAGCCCACAAAGCAACCTAAGACTGCTTCACCCAGGACCTCTACTCCCACCCACACCCCTGTGAAGCGTGGTCAGGAGAGAAATGTGAGTCGTTCACCAGGGCCACAGGGGATGGAGGGCAAAAGGCAAGCAAAAAGCAAGGCGAAGTCCACATCCTGCAAATCCCCACAAGGAGGGCCACCTGCACCTGTCACACCTTTGGTGGCGAGGGACTCTGTTGTGCCAGCCACACTTCCCACTACTCCCAAGACACTTCTGCAATATCGTATACCCAAGAAGTGTAGAGGCAGCCCTCAACATTCACCCTCACCCACTGTGTCTCACGGCAGCGTCTCTCCACCTCCACGTGCCACCATGCCACCCGGTCCGAGCAGTCCTATACCTGCCACAGCCACTACTGGCTCTGTGTCTCACGGCAGCATCTCTCCGCCTCCACATGCCACAATGCCACACAGTACAAGCAGGCCTACACCTGCCACAGCCACTACTGGCTCTGTGTCTCACGGCAGCATCTCTCCGCCTCCACGTGCCACAATGCCACCCGGTCCAAGCGGGCCTACACCTGCCACAGCCACTACTGGCTCTGTGTCTCACGGCAGCATCTCTCCGCCTCCACGTGCCACCATGCCACCCGGTCCAAGCAGCCCTACACCTGCCACAGCCACTACTGGCTCTGTGTCTCACGGCAGCATCTCTCCGCCTCCACGTGCCACAATGCCACCCAGTACAAGCAGGCCTACACCTGCCACAGCCACTACTGGCTCTGTGTCTCATGGCAGCATCTCTCCGCCTCCACGTGCCACAATGCCACCCGGTCCAAGCAGGCCTACACCTGCCACAGCCACTACTGGCTCTGTGTCTCACGGCAGCATCTCTCCGCCTCCACGTGCCACCATGCCACCCGGTCCAAGCAGCCCTACGCCTGCCACAGCCACTGCTGACTCTGTCGAGCCTCTCTCGCCCAGGTCCAGTTCCGCCAGTGTCGACGACAATCAGCCACCTCCCAGTACAACTGACAGGCAAGTCTGAGGCACAGACCCCCTCCCATACCCATCTCTCCCACAGCGGTGCCTGGACTGCGCTTTGATAGCCCCGGTGCTTTGTTCATTCACATGGCAGTATATGGTGTTCCACATTCACTGTAAACATTTTCATGCACACATGTGCATTGTTTGGACTCTGGACTGGCCAATGGCCTTTTATTTGTTTGTCATTTTGTGCCTATCAGGTTATTTTGCAATAAACACTGTTACTCCTGTTGTATCGTTTGTTACTGCCCTTGCTTAATTAAACATTTTGATGTGTGGGTATGGATGAATGTGCCACATGCTCTGCATGGCACTTACACATTGCCATTGACTTCATTCACTTTGTCATTGTTTGGCAAACGTAACACACACTTTTGGTCTGCTTTACTCTGAGGTTTGGGGGTGCAATGATGTTTGTGGGTGTTGATGTACTCTTGCAATCATCATTTGCTGTTGATTTCAGTATGATTGTACACATGTCATGTTAGGGGGCTATACCACAACAGAGGTGAATTCTACACACAGTCTAACTTGCGGGGTGTCTAAGGTTGGTGATGTCTGTGTGATGTGTTTGGATGTGTGGACAGCAATGTGTGTGTTGTAATCTTGTGAAGGCCTGTCTTCGTACTCACATGGGTATATTTGGATGTGTGCAGTTGAGTGGTCACACAGTGTGCTTGGCCTGTCCTTGTCAGTGGTGTTGAGGTGTATGTGGCCCTGTACATGCCAACTGCAGACATGTATGTTCCAGGTGGGGTTTGCCCCCTAATACTCATCTTGGCAGTGGCAGGAAGGGGTTTCACAACACATGCACCTTTTTGGCATTACTTTGCAGGTGGGGTTTGCCCCTAATACTCATCTTGGCAGTGGCAGGAAGGGGTTTCACAACACATGCACCTTTTGGGATTACTTTGCAGGTTGAGTTTGCCCCCTACTACTCATCTTGGCAGTGGCAGGAAGGTGGTTTCACATCACAGGCACCTATTTGGCATTAGCTTGCAGGTGTTGTTTTGCCACAATACACCTATGGACTTGTTCACATACATCACTATCCCTGAATGTCAGATGGGCACACATTTTGATGTTGAACAGGGTGGGATGGTAGGAGCTGTGATGGTATCAGGTAATGTCAGCTGCTACCAACTGAGGCACACAATGTACATTTGGGCCAGGGCCAGCACAATCCTTACACATCCCTGTGACTGCCCATGGGTGCCGCTGGCCCTGCCTACTGGATTGTGCGGAACTTTTCCCGCGTCTTCACCGCTGCGGTGACTTGACCGGGAGAATGCGGTGATGACGTTGTTGATGGATGGCCCCGATGCGGAGGTGTGGCATTGACGTACCTGCGGTGCTGTCGACGGCAGCGGCGTCTTTGTTGATGGAGGATCAGGAACAGCAGCGGTAGGGCTTGTAGAGCAGGATCCATTGCGGTGGCGAACGCGTGGAGTTGTGTGTTATTGCCGTTTTCCTCCGCAGTATTGTTTCCGCCGTGTTTGAATGGGTGGTTTCTCCGTTGCGGTCCGATTGCCTATTTGAGGCATTGTGATTCGGACGGCGGTCTACACGTCATTCCGCACGGCGGTCTCCCGCTATTGGCTACGTCCGCCGTCATCGCGGAACCAAGGTGCTGGCGGTACTGAAAACTCTGCGGCGGTAGGGATTTGGCCTATGTCTGCCCATCGTAATATGGCGGGCGGGGATTCGCGACCGTGGTTGGCAAAACTGCACCCGCCAGGCCAGCGGAAGCCACCACAGCCACGGCGGTGCCAATCCGCCCGCCATCATAATGACCCCCTAAGACACATACACATAATTGCATTTCTGAAAGTTTAGTTACATGTAAGTTAGTCTCAAACAACATTCTTCTTTACACATTATATCAAAAACTCTTAGATCCACAAATGGATAAAGTGATAAAGATGAGTGCTCAGAGAAGGTGCTCGTGTGGATGAGGAGTAGAAAATGGAAAAGAAAAAGGGGTGGGGGAGGGTCCTTTAGACCTTTTCACAAATCACATTATTGTACATGGAAGCCTGTCCGGTATACAATTTCTAATAACATATATTGCATCTAAAAGTGGTCCAGTTGTTAAGTTACTATTGCCACTCTGCACTGATAGCCAAACGATCCAGGCTTAATGAAAGAGCGTTGACGTTTCGACCCGACACCTGGGGAGGGAAAGGGACAACTGAATGCCTCAAACGCGGGTCTTCATCAGGACTAGGAAGGTGAAGGAGTGACCTGGATGCCGAAGTCACCCAACTGAGAAAATAGACCAAGATAATTCCATGAGGCAGAAGGGCCCCAAGACTCCACTCTGATGGGTGAACAATCTCCACTTTAATATGTGGTCTTACCAGTGACCATAATGGGGAGAACACAAGCCCTCAAATTCGGTGGGCAGTCAAAATATTGAATTTTAAATATCGACCTACACTAATATCGAGTTTTTAATATCGTAGGGACAGAATATCGAAGTCAAGAATATCGTTGACCAGAATATCGACTTTAAGGTAAGTAATATCGATTTTTTTAATATCGAAGTAAGTAATATCGAAGTCATTAATATCGTTAGCAGAAATATAGTTGTAAATAATATCGATTTTTTTTGTGTTATGTATTTTATATGTATGTTTAACATTTTTTTTAAAGTTTTTTCATTATTTTTAAATATATGTATTAAATGTTTAGAAAATAGTAATATTTTTTAAAGGAAATTTTGCGTTTTAGTATCAGAACGGGTTGTGGGTTTATAGGGGAATAGGGTGGGAAGTAATTTAATTATAATTATTTAATTAATATGTTTTTTATTTATTGTTCATTTATTGTTAATTAATTATTAATTGGTAATTAATTTATATTAATTGGTTAATTTATAATTATATTAATTATAATAAATTTATGATTATTTTTTATTTATTGTTATTGTTAATTAATTTATTGTAAATTAATTATTAATTGGTAATTAATTTTAATTAATTAATTAATTGGTAATTAAATTAATTATGTTATTTTTAATGTGTAGCGGGTTGTGGGTTTATAGGGAATAGGGTGGAAAGTAATTTAATTATAATTAATTAATATGTTTTTATTTATTGTTATTCATCGTTAATTTATTGTTAATTAATTATTAATTGGTAATTAATTTATATTAATTGGTTAATTTATAATTATATTAATTATTATTCATTTATTATACATTTTTATTTATTGTTATTGTTAATTAATTTATTGTAAATTATTTATTAATTGGTAATTAATTTTAATTCATTGATTAATTGGTAATTAAAATAATTATGTTATCTTTAATGTGTAGCGAGTTGTGGCTTTATAGGGGAATAGGGTGGGAAGTAATTTAAATATAATTAATTCGTTAATATGTGTATATTTATTGTTATTGATTTTTAATTTATTGTTAATTAATTATTAATTGCTAATTAATTTTTATTAATTGGTTAATTAAAAATTATATTAATGATAATTAATTTATTATTATTTTTTATTTATTGTTATTGTTAATTAATGTATTGTTAATTAATTATTAATTGGTAATTAATTTTTATAAATTGATTATTTGATAATTAAATTAATTGTGTTATTTTTTTATGTGTAGCGCGTTGTGTGTTTATAGGGGAATAGGGTGGGAAGTAATTTAATGTTATTTAAGTGAATATTAATTTAATTTAATAGGTATTTATTAATAATTATTTTGTTAAATAATTATTAATATGTTATTTATTTAAAAAAATAATAATTTATAAGTATGTTAATTTAACCCCTACGCGATCCTACATTTTCCCTACTGTTGCACTCACTGGAGTGGGAATAGTAATTTTTACCCCTACGCTATCCAACACTTTCCCTACTGTTGCACTCACTGGAGTGGGAATAGTAATTTTAACCCCCCCGCTATCCAACACTTTCCCTACTGTTGCACTCATTGGAGTGGGAATAGTAATTTTTACCCCTACGCTATCCAACACTTTCCCTACTGTTGTACTCACTGGAGTGGGAATAGTAATTTTTACCCGTATGCTATCCAACACTTTCCCTACTGTTGCACTCACTGGAGTGGGAATAGTAATTTTAACCCCTACGCTATCCAACACTTTCCCTACTGTTGCACTCACTGGAGTGGGAATAGTAATTTTTACCCCTACGCTATCCAACACTTTCCCTACTGTTGCACTCACTGGAGTGGGAATAGTAATTTTAACCCCTACGCTATCCAACACTTTCCCTACTGTTGCACTCACTGGAGTGGGAATAGTAATTTTACCCCTACGCTATCCAACACTTTCCCTACTGTTGCACTCACTGGAGTGGGAATAGTAATTTTAACCCCTACGCTATCCAACACTTTCCCTACTGTTGCACTCACTGGAGTGGGAATAGTAATTTTTACCCCTACGCTGTCCAACACTTTCCCTACTGTTGCACTCGCTGGAGTGGGAATAGTAATTTGATTTCCTCCGCTGTCTAATATTTTGTATTTTTTTAGCTAATGTACTGTATAATTATTTTTTAAAAAGATTTAAAATAATTTTAATTTTTTTTAATTTGATACATATATTTATTTAATTTTTATTTATATTATTGTTTTATGTGTATAGATGTATTTATAATTTATAAAAAATAAATTAAACAATTTATAAGTTATTAAAATGAATATTAAAACATATTAATAAGTAAGTATATATATATATTTTATATTATATGTATGTTTAATGTATTTTGAAATTATATATATTACTTATAATTTTTAAGCATTTTAAAATATTTTTAACTATGTTTCTTTTAATTATATGTATTATTTACTTTATTTTACAATATTTTTGTAACTTAAATTAAAAACGATATTTTTAACAACGATATTATTGACATCGATATTTTTTTTCTCTATATTTTTGTACTTACCTTAATGTAGATAGGATGTCGATATTCTTGTCTTCGATACATTTGCTGCAATATTTTTGTAGGTCGATATTGTGACCTTCGATATTTAGTCAGTGATTCCTCAAATTCAGCTTAGCCGCGAGGTCCAGCCTCGCTTCCACTCAACTGGCCATGGCTAGGAAAGGATCCACAATTAAGGTTTGGGGCACACAAAATGGAGTTAATCACACAGGCCCTGCAGCTGCTACAGCTAGTGCATCCTCTCTCAAACAAAGTCAACAGTGACATCATTTGTGGTATACATCATCAATTGAGCACAATGGTACATCACCATGCTACGGTCACTGCATGACAGCCAAATGGTGGCATAGCAGTTTCATCTCATTGCCCTTTTCCCTGGTGTGGCAGACGCAATTGACTTCACACATGTGACACTAACACAGGGCACCCAATTATTGCAATTGACATCGCTAGCACTCCATCAATGTGCAAGCTGTCTGTGATGCCAGAGGACATTTTACACATCTGTACAACTGGCACAACACATATCTTCATGAGGTGTCAATTGCTCATCAGTAGTTTGCCAAGGATTACAGTGACATATGGCTGCTAGATGGGTACAGCTGGCATAAGCAATGTGTGTGTAGGTTCGCTCCAGCTTGACATCACAGTTACTGACTGTGAGAAAGTATACTTATTAACAGCAGGCAGGGACTGGATTCCTCTTCAGATGGCCACAGGAAGTGCAAATTCTGGAAGATTAAATGAAAGTAGGTTGATGGATGTGAAGACAGGAAGTTACAAAAGTGTCAGTCAAGAGGAGGAACGAAAACAGGAAAGGACATAGGAAGGAGGAGAGGAAGTTGAAAGGACAGAGAAAAAAGACTGCTCTCTGGCATAAGAATTGGTGGAGAACTAGGAGGAGGGGAGCAGAGTCAACCGGACAGCAAGAAAGCTGGCGGGATGACATCAAGGAGAAAGTGGTGTCTTGGAGAGCACTGGAAGGTGAGGCTGCAGTGAAAGAAGAAACCAAGCAGAGGCAGCGGCACGCTGCATGGAGCACTTGGGGCAGAATTGGCAAACACGTCTTGGCAAGAAAGTCCAGACCCATCCTGGGAATCACTGCCATGAGTTAGGAGACGTGTGGTTTATGGTGTGAGTGAACCGGAGTGGGAGCAGTCTGAGGGAGGGGTCAGGAGCAATGTAAAGGGAAATAAAGGAGGGATTTCTTGGGCACTGTGGGCCACGGTTGTGGAAGACACAGGGGAAAAGGAATATGCATTATAGAGAGCTGACCTGTTTCACAGTATAGAGGCAAAAATAGAGTCACTAGTACCAGATAGTGACATATAGAAGGTTAGCAACATTCAAGAGTGATTTCCCAAGCAGGGAAAGTACGGACCAGTTCTTTTTTCTTCAAGTGATATCTATATGTCAGATTCAACTTTCGCATAGAGGTGAAGGACTAAAAGAACTGAGGCAGCTTAAAAAGATTAAGGAAGAAACTTGGAATAAGAAATACAAATAAAAAAAGAGGAATGAAGAAGAAATGGAAGGAAAGAAAAAGGGAAAGGAAAAGAAAAGAAAAGCAAAGCAAAAGAAAGGGAAGAGAGGAGAAGAGAAGAAAAAAGAAAAGAAACGATTAGAAAAGAAAAGTAAAGAAAAGAAAAGACGACGGCTACTCAGATAGATAAGAAACTGACCTGATATTACATTTTCTATCCTCGAGGGGCACGAATTTCCAGGGTAGAAGCAAGGCGACTGATCATAGTGGAGAGAGCATCCGGAAAGGGGAGATAAGGGAAAGCATTAGGAGATGTAAAAGGTCTTGCTGAACCTTTAAAGACTATTTATCCAGGCGGGGAGTTGGGTAATCCATGTTTTCATCTCTTTATTGCAGGTGTTTTATATCTCCTCATACCTATCAGATGTCGAAGCACTGTGCCTCAAAAGAACTTTAGCAGAACATTCACACTGACCTCAGGGATTACAGAGCACACATTTGACTTCCTCAGATTTCTTGATCGCACAAGGGGTGTTATGCTACCCTCTGAAGAAGTGTTCAAGATCATCTTTGCCTGTTGTATGTTGCAAAATATTTCCTTAAAACGGAGCACACACATAGACCTCAACCCAGCACATTGCCCAATCTAGGTCCCCAAACTCATGGCTTCACACTCAAGATGAGTAACTTGTCTGATGGTGGCATCAGAGACGCGCTACGGAGCTGGGTGGATTAAGAAAGGGGGATCATACCTCTGTCCACATCTAACATCTTGCGACATCATTGCTGTCTACATCTGATACATTTGCTAATCATAGTCACACGAACGAACACCACACATGACTAAGTAAGACATCCACAGTATAACTTTTGTGTCATGGTTTTGTTATATGTGACTTAATTCTGTGTCAAAATACTTTTCACCTCATTTGTTGTGTGTGAATAATATACACACAACAAATGAGGAGAAAAGTATTTTGACACAGAATTAAGTAATATACAACAAAGCCATGACGCAAAAGTTATGCTGTGCATGTCGTATTTAGTCATGTGTGGTGTTTGTTCATGTCATTATGATTAGCTAACCTACTCGAATTAACAAGAGATTTTTAGAGCATATATGTCTGTTTGGCATCCCTATGGTCTCCTTAGTGCATAAAGGACTGTTGCCAACCTTTCCTTTCTTTCTGTCTTTCTTTGTGTCTGCCCTATTTTCGGAATCTATACAGTGTATATATGTTGTGGTACCAGAATTGCATTGTCTGGACTTTGTCTAACAGATATATAATATCCTAAGCTGGGTCTGCAAAATTATTATATATTTTTTTAGTGTTTTATATAGCGCGAACTAGACCCGAGACATTGGGTATCAGAGCGCTTTACATGAGCACCAGTTTCATTACACAAGGACACATTCATTTTTGCTAGGCACGGGGACATTAAATGATTTGCCCAGAATCACAGGATGTTGAGTGTCGTTGCCGAGACTCGAACCCAGTTCCCCAGCTTTGAGGTCGACCGCTCTAGCCGTAAGGCTACATCCTCTCCCCAAATTACTAACAATTATTTCAAAACTTGCCAAATTATTGCCCATTGAAGTTAATAATAGAAAAACGACACCCAGTAAGACAATATTTTTATAAATCATATTTTAAACACAATATTTATGTCACGATATTCAGTGAATATGCATATATATATATATATATATATACAACATTGTATCCCGAAGGAAATTCCACTCGTACTCGCGGATGCGTGTAATAATTCAAGTCAATTCCAGTCGATTCAAACTGCTTCAGCAATCTTTTATTTCAAGCGTGCCAGCAACCCAACGCGTTTCAATCTCAGCAGAGATCTTGTTCACGGGTAAAATGACGCGTTGGGTTGCTGGCGAGTGCGAGCGGAATTTCCTTTGGGATACAATGTTGCAAGTAAAAACGGCTTGACCCTGCCATACCGCTTTTCGCACCGCCTGAGAGCGCCCGAATGTATCAGAGAGTGGGTTAGCTTGGAAGATATATATATATATATATATATATATATATATATATATATATATATATATATATATATATATATATATATATTCACTGAAAAAACCATAGGTTTTAGGGACAGTTATAGTTACTTGGACATTGCACTCGTACAAAACCCGTGAAATTCCCCCGTTATAGTTAGTTCAGCTAACTATAACTCGCGCCCGCAATGCACTGCTGATGACGTCACATATTACATCACTCATGACATGGTCAGTGACATCACTGATGACATCACTGATGACATCTCAAATGACATCACTGATGACATCATCCAGTGACTGTGTGTTTCTGTAAAGTTTAAATATTTTTAAAATATATAGGAAAAGACGTATTGAAGAATGAGTGGGTGTCTAAGTGTCTGTATGGATGATTTAGTAGGTGCGTGACTGACTCTATAAGTGAGTGATTTAACGTATCTTACTGAATGCATGGGTTAGTGACTAAACTGGGTGTATGTCTGTATCCGTCTGTCTGTTGCTGTGTAAGTGGCTGCATGTGTTTGTGAATAGCTAAATGATTTTCTATATGAGTTATTGAATGCTTGTCTGAGTATCTGTATGGGTGCCTGAGTGTTTGTGTGGGAGGGGTGTGTGCAACTCTGTGCATAGATGTGTGAGTGGGTGATTCACTGGGTGGATGGTTTCAAGAGTGCATCTGTGATAGACTGTATGGGTGGGTAAGTGTGTGTAAGAGTGTGTTAGTGAGTGAATGTATGTCCCAGTGGTACATGTGTGAGTAACTACATATGTGAAAGGCAGTATATATGTGTGTTGGAGTATATAAATAGCTATAAGCAAGAGTGAGTGATTGTGATAGTGGCTGTATGGATGATTGTGTGCTTGTATCAGTGATTGTATAAGAGCGTAACAATGTGCTACTATTTGTATGAGTAAGTGAGCTGGTGTGTGTATAACTGTATAGGTGAGTAAATGGCAGTGTGTTTAATTATTTGCATGACTGACTAGGTGTGTGAGTATCTCTATGGATGAGTGGCGTTGTTTGAGTGTCTATATAGGAGTAAGAGTGCATATGATAGTCCTGTACTGAGTGACCGTAAGTATGAGTGACTGTACGGGTGAGTGAGTGGATGTGTGTGTGTAGACCTAAGAATCAGTGAGTGGGTATGTAGTTATTGGTGTTGGAGTGTCTATGGTTTTGCGAATGGCAGTCTGTAATTTAGAGTGGGTGTATCAAAGATTATATTAGGGTGTGAGGAGGTGCATCAGATTATCACGTGGATGATGTCATCAGTGATGTCATTTGAGATGTCATCAGTGATGTCATCAGTGATGTCACTGACCATGTCATGAGTGATGTAATATGTGACGTCATCAGCAGTGCATTGCGGGCGCGAGTTATAGTTAGCTGAACTAACTATAACGGGGGAATTTCACGGGTTTTGTACGAGTGCAATGTCCAAGTAACTATAACTGTCCCTAAAACCTATGGTTTTTTCAGTGAATTTCAAAGGTTTTTTAAATGCTAATTTGTAACTATAACGTGTCTGAAACCTATGGTTTTTTCAGTGAATTTCAAAGGTTTTTTAAATGCTAATTTGTAACTATAACGTGTCTGAAACCTATGGTTTTTTCAGTGAATTTCAAAGGTTTTTTAAATGCTAATTTCTAACTATAACGTGCCTGAAACCTACGGTTTTTTCAGTGAATTTCAAAGGTTTTGTAAATGACAATTTTTAAATGTATTAATTGTTATATTAATTTTTTTCATACTGATTTACTACATTTTTAGAAACAATTTTTTTTACATATTTTATTTGTCAAATTACATTGTAATTACATTATACATTACATTACAAAAATACTTTCTCAGAATGAATTACTTTAGTTTAAATACTTTGCAGATAGGCAATAGACTTTTAAGTACAGTAGTTACAGTTGTTGCAATGGGCAACACATTTTCAAACACAATGCAACATTCAGCTCAATGTGAATTTCTAGTTAAATGCAATTAGTTACTTTATGGATTACTTTTGTAACCACAGGACTGGATCCTAGATTCAGTCCTGGTACATCTCCTGTAAACAGTTGAGTAAAAGCGTTTTGGTTACAGTCGTGATTTTTAAGGAATATTATTGTATTTTAAAAGTTGACACTTTGAAACTTTTTCTCATAGAATCACCAATGTTATCCTATGGAAGGAAATTCACTTAGCAGGTAAAAACTGTTATCGTTACTTTTTCTTACTCAGTGTTGGATCCTGGATCCAGCACTGGTGCATCTCCTGTAAACAGTTGAAAGAATGCGTTTAAGTCATACAGGCGATTTTTAAGGAATATTTGTAGTTTGTGAAAATCAACACTTTGAAACTTTTTTGCTGAAAACCAGTCAATGTTAGCCTATGAAGGAAATTCAAGTTACCGGTAAGTACGGTTAAAATTACTTTTGAGGATCAGTACTGGGCTGAAACATGCAGCACTGAGGTCTCTCCTGATAACAGGTGAGTAAATCGGAATTCGTATTTCGGCTGATTTTAGAGGAATATTTTAAAGTTCCAAAACTCCACACTTAGAAGAATTTCCAAGTGAAACCAGTCAATGTTAGCCTATGGAAGGAAATTCAAGTTACTGGTAAGTACGGTTAAAATTACTTTTCAGGACCAGTACTGGGCTGAAAGATGCAGCACTGAGGTCTCTCCTGATAACAGGTGAGTAAATCAGAATTCGGATTTCGGCTGATTTTAGAGGAATATTTGTATGTTTCAAAAATCAACACTTAGAAGAATTTCCAAGTGAAACCAGTCAATGTTAGCCTATGAAGGAAATTCAAGTTACCGGTAAGTACGGTTAAAATTACTTTTCAGGATCAGTACTGGGCTGAAAGATGCAGCACTGAGGTCTCTCCTGATAACAGGTGAGTAAATCGGAATTCGTATTTCGGCTGATTTTAGAGGAATATTTTAAAGTTCCAAAACTCCACACTTAGAAGAATTTCCAAGTGAAACCAGTCAATGTTAGCCTATGAAGGAAATTCAAGTTACCGGTAAGTACGGTTAAAATTACTTTTCAGGATCAGTACTGGGCTGAAAGATGCAGCACTGAGGTCTCTCCTGATAACAGGTGAGTAAATCGGAATTCGTACTTCGGCTGATTTTAGAGGAATATTTTAAAGTTCCAAAACTCCACACTTAGAAGAATTTCCAAGTGAAACCAGTCAATGTTAGCCTATGAAGGAAATTCAAGTTACCGGTAAGTACGGTTAAAATTAATTTTCAGGATCAGTACTGGGCTGAAAGATGCAGCACTGAGGTCTCTCCTGATAACAGGTGAGTAAATCGGAATTCGTATTTCGGCTGATTTTAGAGGAATATTTTAAAGTTCCAAAACTCCACACTTAGAAGAATTTCCAAGTGAAACCAGTCAATGTTAGCCTATGAAGGAAATTCAAGTTACCGGTAAGTACGGTTAAAATTACTTTTCAGGATCAGTACTGGGCTGAAAGATGCAGCACTGAGGTCTCTCCTGATAACAGGTGAGTAAATCGGAATTCGTATTTCGGCTGATTTTAGAGGAATATTTTAAAGTTCCAAAACTCCACACTTAGAAGAATTTCCAAGTGAAACCAGTCAATGTTAGCCTATGAAGGAAATTCAAGTTACCGGTAAGTACGGTTAAAATTACTTTTCAGGATCAGTACTGGGCTGAAAGATGCAGCACTGAGGTCTCTCCTGATAACAGGTGAGTAAATCGGAATTCGTACTTCGGCTGATTTTAGAGGAATATTTTAAAGTTCCAAAACTCCACACTTAGAAGAATTTCCAAGTGAAACCAGTCAATGTTAGCCTATGAAGGAAATTCAAGTTACCGGTAAGTACGGTTAAAATTAATTTTCAGGATCAGTACTGGGCTGAAAGATGCAGCACTGAGGTCTCTCCTGATAACAGGTGAGTAAATCGGAATTCGTATTTCGGCTGATTTTAGAGGAATATTTTAAAGTTCCAAAACTCCACACTTAGAAGAATTTCCAAGTGAAACCAGTCAATGTTAGCCTATGAAGGAAATTCAAGTTACCGGTAAGTACGGTTAAAATTACTTTTCAGGATCAGTACTGGGCTGAAAGATGCAGCACTGAGGTCTCTCCTGATAACAGGTGAGTAAATCGGAATTCGTATTTCGGCTGATTTTAGAGGAATATTTTAAAGTTCCAAAACTCCACACTTAGAAGAATTTCCAAGTGAAACCAGTCAATGTTAGCCTATGAAGGAAATTCAAATTACCGGTAAGTACGGTTAAAATTACTTTTGAGGATCAGTACTGGGCTGAAAGATGCAGCACTGAGGTCTCTCCTGATAACAGGTGAGTAAATCGGAATTCGTATTTCGGCTGATTTTAGAGGAATATTTTAAAGTTCCAAAACTCCACACTTAGAAGAATTTCCAAGTGAAACCAGTCAATGTTAGCCTATGAAGGAAATTCAAGTTACCGGTAAGTACGGTTAAAATTACTTTTCAGGACCAGTACTGGGCTGAAAGATACAGCACTGAGGTCTCTCCTTATAACAGGTGAGTAAATCGGAATTCCTATTTCGGCTGATTTTAGAGGAATATTTGCACAATGGCGAAGGGAGGGGACGGGGCCTGAGGTGACATCTTTGCAAACGCGCCCCGTGGCGCGTTTTAAGTTGGGGGATTAAGTTCCCTTGAATCCTGAGGGTCCCTAGGGGCCAACTAGACCACCAGGAACCTCCAATATTCGCCAGGGGGCTGCGTTGCAGAGATGTGTAGAGAGGCCACACCCCTTTTTACACCTCTCTGCAACGCAGCTCTGTGGCGCTTTCTGGATGTACCTGTTGGGCTAGTTGGCCCCCAGGGACCCTCAGGATTGAAGGGGATTTAATTCCCCATCTTAAAACGCGCCACGGGGCCTGTTTGCACACATGTCACCTCAAGCCCCGCCCCCTCCCTTCACCACTGTGCAAACGCGCCCCGTGGCGCGTTTTAAGTTGGGGGATTAAGTCCCCTTGAATCCTGAGGGTCCCCGGAGTCCAACTAGCCCACCATATACCTCCCAAAAGCGCCATAGAGCTGCGTTGCAGAGAGGTGTAAACAGGGGCGTGGCCTCTGTACACCTCTCTGCAAGGCAGCCCCCTGGCGCATACTGGAGGTTCCTGGTGGGCTAGTTGGCCCCCAGGGACCCCCAGTATTCAAGGGGAATTCGTTCCCCCTCTGCAAACGCGCCAGGGGCGCGTTTGCAGAGTGGTGAAGGAAGGGGCGCGGCCTGCGGGCCCGATCATTTTTTTTTTTTTAAATTTTTTTTTTTTTGGGGAGGGGGGCCACGTGGCCCCCTCCCGGGCCACTACTTGCCCCGGGGACCCCATCCCCCGGGGCTGGCCCTCTCGTTGGGGACTGTGGGGGGGTCCCCAATCCCCCCACAGTCCCGCCGGCTCCCCGTGTCCTACGGGAGCCGGCATTGCTTTTACACATGGGGAGCTGCTAAGATGCAGCTCCCCATGTGGAAAAGCAATAGGCTTTGGATATTGGAAGAGAGAGCAGCACTGACGTAGCAAGGGGGGGGCGGAGGGGGCGGTACGCCCCGGGCGGCACGAGATTTGGGGGCGGCAGGTAAATTTATCGCCAGCACCCCCCCTCTTAGGCGCTCGGCGGCGGCAAAAGGCAGGGACCGCCACGGGCGGCAGAGTGCCTAGCTACGCCACTGGAGAGCAGGTTTCCTGCTCTCTCTTCCAATATCCAAAGCAAGTTTGCAATGACAGGACGGGAGCCGCGAGGCTCCCGTCCTGTCATTGCAAACAGCAGTGTCCCGGGGTAGGCACCCCGGGACACTGCAGGAGCCGGCCCTGGGGGTGGTGGTCCCCAGGGCCATCAAGGGCTCCAGGAGGGGGCCGCGCGGCCCCCTCCCATTCAGTGCACAGCCCCGGGGAGGTGGTGGTCCCCGGGGCTCTGGGGTCCAAAACGGACCCCCATTGTAATTCTTCTTAGTGCCCCGGGGAGGTGGTGGTCCTCGGGGCGTGTGGGGGCTGGAGCCCCCCACACAGGTTTTTAATTAAAAAAAGAAGCCCCGGGGAGGTGGTGGTCCTCGGGGCTGCGGGAGGGCTCAGAGCCCTCCCGCACCATTGTACATAAAGCCCCGGGGGTGGTGGTCCCCGGGGCTTGGGGGCCCTTAGAGGCCCCCACACATAAAATTAACCCCCCAGCATGCCCCCGGGACTTGGGCCACCCGGGGCCAATTAGCATTGAGCGCGGGAGACCGCGCTTCGATTTTTCTCGGCAGGATTCGCGCACCCTGAGCGCATCCTGCCGATTTTTAAAAAAAAATTTTTTTTTTGCCCAGGGGGTCCTTGTGGGACCCCTGAGCAAACCTAGGGGTCAGGGTGTTTCTACCCTCCCCCTTTGTGCGCTTTGCGCACTTGTTTCTGTCCCTCGGTTCTACCGAGGACAAAATGGCTGCCAACATTTCCTGAATCGGAATGTTGACAGCCAGCTGACAGCCAATTAACATGCAGCTCGTGATCGGGACGTGATGAGGGTGCGCGAATCCTCCGTGCCCATAGATATATATGTACTTTTACTTTTTGATTTTCTCAGCAACTACTGAACGGATTTACACCATTTAACAAAAAGGGTTCTTTCTGAACCAAGAACTACCTCTTTGCCAAATTTGGTGTAATTCCGTTCAGCAGTTCGGGCTGTAGCCGTGTCTAAAGTTTCCTATGGGAAAATGCATGGGGAAAACGCGTTTTGGGACCCCTTTTTCTCGGCCCCCGCTTGACGTATCACCCCGAGACTTTCAGGGTAGGAGCGGACCGGAGCGCCCCACGAAGTTTGAAAATTTCGCGAAGATACGTCAACCGGCAAGAGAGTTATTTCAAATAGAATGTCGCGGATTTCCTATGGATAATAGGTTGTAACTATAACTATCTACTGGCGACCGCCAGTAGATAATATATATACGTATATATATATATATATATATATATATATATATACGTATATATATATATATATATATATGTATATATGTATATATATATATATATATATATATATAATATGCATGATATAGTATTATCTCGTCCGATTTGGTTTGGCATGGCAATTTCATACAGATCTGGAAGGACAAAAAGTGACATTTCCAATTCTAACTCGCACAAAAGATCGTCAAGAAAAATTGGAATATCCTGATGCTGGATGAGACATTAAGAAAGAAGTTAACACCTCATCCTAGCATAACATATAGAAAAACAGCCTCCTTGGGGGAGATCTTGATGCATAGCCACTTTGAAATCAAGGACCCCAAAAAACAACTTGGTTGAACACTCCTGGGTTTTGGAAGTGCTCGAAATGTAAGGCATGTGAACATGGCCAGAACACACTAACGTTCAAATTACAGAATGGGAATACCGAATGTATTTCTGACCATATCACATGTGAGTCCAAGTATGTGGTTTATATACTGGAATGTCCCTGCAAAAAACAGTACTTAGGGAGTACGATTAACAAATTAAAATTAAGGATATTACAACACCTGCGAGCTATCAAGAACAAAGATTTTTCGTATCCCATTTCGAAACATTTTTCTGAACACCACTCCAGTAATGATCAACACCTGAAGTACTTTGGCATAAGAATCGTGCCCCAAAAAAGTCGAGGAGGTGACAGAATAATGGAATTAAGGAAAATGGAGTCTCGGTATATTTTAGCAATTGGAACTGAAAATCCATTTGGTCATAACTTGGATGCGGACCTCCAAATACACCTACAGTGATAGCCTCACAGGAACTTGTGACAAACATCTTAACATAATCAGAAGATGAAGAGACTCCCCCTTCTTTTGATACAGGGACAGACCAAGAGAATGGACATTGAGGAAAAGGTCGCACAAAAGAGGGAACCATGTAATACATTCACAAAGGAGGAGAAAACTGAGTTTATGTAAACAATCAATTCGTGAATTGCCATGGGGACTTGATATATAAACTGAATCTTATTCTTTAGAGAGGAATTTCATGATTAGAGTCAAGATATAGGAATTATTGTTGACATTTTTATATGAAAATTATACGTTTGAGCGTTTCATACAATTGTACTTAGAAATATTAAATATATCTTGTATATTTGGATTTTAACATTTTCCAATCAGCAATAAGTTGTGGAATCACTGAATATAGAATTAACAACTTATTGGATCAGGTATACTCCTCATAAGAAGGTTCATCAAATTTTAGTCCCCACGTTAGCGATAGCATCTCTCTTAGGCAGTCGCAGAGAAAATAGGATATATTTACATGTATATAAACATATATATCTCACTGCTCAAAACATTCATTGAGTAATGCTATATGAATCATCAGTTCAACTATGTTCTTTACGGTTATTGAACTCAATAATTTTAATGATTTTACTGGTGAATTCTAAATGATATGCACTGTTTGCACACATTGTGGAGATTATATGAAATTAATAGGATTACAAACTATTTCTGCTATCTCAGGTTTCAACCCCTCCTTTATAAAATTGTTTTAAAACTGGTTAAAAACTGGTTAAAAACTGGTTAAAAACTGTGGATTTAAAACAAACTGTGGATTGTAAGTAATCTGCATAAATTACTTGTAATTCATTGCACTTTTTGAAAACTTTGCACTCGCACTTTCTGAAAATCATGCACCTTGGACTTTCTGTCATAAAATGTTTACTAGTGTACTTTACATGTAGTAGAATGTGGAAAATGGCAGATATATATCGCCACCATGAAACTAAGTGGGTCAGCAGTCTAGCATTTGCACAAACAGTAGAAATCAATGAGGGTCTAAAAAGCACTTGTCACTTTAAATTGGCGATCTAGATGGCCGGACTCTATGGTCCAGTTGAAGGCTTAGCGCCGAAACGCGTAGACCGTCCATGTTTTTGCACTATGGTGGTTGAATAAACATTAAGAAAAGAAGAAATTACTTGTCAAGTCTTCTCCTTATGGTGCCGTGACACCCTTGCTGTGTGGAGGCTTGGAGTACGTGAGAATATATATATGTGTGTATATATATATATATATATACATATATATATATATATATATATAAATATATATATATATATATCCCAAACACTAGTTCCGGTTTGTATAGAGGCTGTCAAGCGGGCGGTCTGGCTCGGGTTACCGGATAACCCTAATATTTCATAAATCTTCCTCCCCGTCAGTAAGAAATGCCAGACACTCCAATATGCTGCAAATAAGTTTTTAATGGCAAAACGACGCGTTTCGGCTTACGCCTTCATCACGGTCTACAAAAATTCAATATCACACTTCCTTATTTAAGTTCATTTACAAATGAACTTAAATAAGGAAGTGTTATATTGAATTTTTGTAGACCGTGATGAAGGCGTAAGCCAAACGCGTCGTTTTGCAATTAAAACTTATTTGCAGCATATTGGAGTGTCTGGCATTTCTTACTGACGGGGAGGAAGATTTATGAAATATATATATATCAAGGGCTTCTGAGCCCGAAACGTGTCATTTTATGAGAAACATGGTTAAATAAACTACTTGCCTGAAGATTTCGAGTTGGTCCGTCTCTCCTTCTTCGCCGCCTGGAGGTTGCGGGAGATTCATATTTGACTTGGATATATATATACATATATATATATATAGTATGCATGATATAGTATTTTCTCGTCCGATTTGGTTTGGCATGGCAATTTCATACAGATCTTTAGGGACAAAAACTGACATTTCCAATTCTAACTCGCACAAAAGGTTTTGACAATACTACATAAAAAAACTGCTGAATGGAATTACAACTTCCGGGACCTGCAAGCACCTGGATACCCTATCGGCTGATTAGTAGCGCTATATAAATCCTGATTGATTGATTAACACCAAACTTGGTATGTGTTGGACCTGGCCCTTTTTGCAGGGTTAGCCCCAAACGTTTTGCCTTCTTCCTCCTATTTTTTCTGACCTGATTATTCATTATCTGCATATTTGATTTACTAATAAGCCCCTAGTAAAGTGCACCAGGTGTGCCCAGGGCCTGTAAATCAAATGCTACTAGTGGACCTACAGCACTGACTGTGCCATCCACATGAGTAGCCCTGAAAATATCTCTCAGACCTGCCACTGCAGTGTCTTTGTGTGCAGTTTTAAACTGCCATTTCGACCTGGAAAGTGCACCCACTTGCCAGGCCCAAACCTTCACTTTTATTACATGTAAGGTACCCATAAGGTAGACCCAAGGCAGCCCTATGGACAGGGTGCAGTGTATTTAGAAGGTAGGCACTGTACTGTTGTGTTTTACATGTCCTAATAGTGAAATCTTGCTAATTTTGTTTTTCACTATTGCAAGGACTATCTCTCTCATAGGGTAACATGGGGATTGCCTTGAACTATCTTTTAAGAGTAATTTTCCATTGGGAACAGATATAGATTTGGAGTTTGGGGTATCTGAACTCACAATTTAAAAGTACATCTTTTGGTGAAGTTGTTTTTTAAATGGCTTGTTTGAAAATGCCACTTTTAGAAAGTGGGTATTTTATTGCTTAACCATTCTGTGCCTCTGCCTGTCTGTAGAATCCATGTCTGGGTTAGTATGGCAGTTGGGCTCTTGTGCATTCACTCTAGACAGTCACACAAAGGGAGCTGAGGTGTGCCTTGCATATCCTGATGGGCCATCACCAGATTGATGGGCCTTCCGGAGCTAGAGTGGTGGAATGAGTTGTCACTGACACCTGAATAGGGCTGTGCCTATCCTCACACAAAGCTGTCTCTAACCCCCTTGTAGTGTATCTGGAGCCAGGTCAGGGAAAGGCAGGGTCTTGTGCACAACAAATACTTTCCTTTGAAGTTTGCCTACTTCAAAGGCAGAAGCTGGTATAAGTATTGGAGCTCTGACACCATAACTTCAGAACACTTCTGAACTAAGAGGACATTCTGCCAGGAAGAAGAGCTGGATGCTGTAGGAGAGGAACTGCCACTCTGCCTGTTGCTTTGTTGTGCTGGCCTGCCGCTTGCTGTTTCTGTCTTGGGAGTGAAAGGACCGGACTTTGCTTTCTGTATCCTGCTTCCAAGATTCTCCAAGGGCTTGTGTGTGCTTGCCTCCCATTAAGAAGTCTCAGGGCTATCAAAGATTTCACCTACCAGTTTCTGGGCTCTTCTGCTGAGAGTCCAGACTTGCCAAGTGGTACAAAATCCAGTCCCTGGGCCCTTGGAAGTGGAATCTGGTGAATTCAAGGAGAAAATCCATGCATTGACTCCCAGTGTCTGTTTTTATTGACGTATCGCTACAAACTTCAACGCATCGCCGCTGCCAGTACTGGAGCGTAGTTCCCAATCAGCGCATCAACCACGGCTTTCACCCCAGGCCCCAGATTTCCATCGCAGCACGTCCGAAGAACCGCTGCAGTATGAGTTTCGAGCACTGCTTCACTGAAGTCCGTGATGCACCGCTCCAGCTCCTTCGCAGCGCCTGCTTCATCGCTGTGAAATCGAAGCAGCACATGTGGATTTTCGATGCATCGTCCCTGGACACCGATTTCTTCATTGACGTTGCCCAGCAGTAAGGAAATGAGGCCGCATGTCCAGAGATTGACGCATCACCTTCACTGTACAGCAGTAAGGAACCAACGCATCACTTCCCCTGTGCAGCAGTAAGGAACCAACGCATCACCTCCCCTGCGCAGCAGTAAGGAACTAACGCATCACATCCCCTGGGAGTAAGGAACCAACACATCGCTTTGCTTTTCTGGCACCTTACCTCCTCAGCGCCTGTTTCATCTTTGAATTTTGATGCTTCCAACTGGTGTGGACTCCTTTTGTAGTGTTTTCACTGTGTTACTGTGTGTATGTTCAAAGTTTTACACATTGCCTATGAGATAAGCCTGACTGCTCATGCCAAGCTACCAAGGGGGTGAGCAGGGGTTATCTTAGCTGTGTAATCCCCTTATCCTGACTAGAGTGAGGGTCCCTACTTGGACAGGGTGCGAACCACTGCCAACTAGAGACCCCATTTCTAACAGTATGAAATTTGAATTTTATTTATGGCACTTCTATCCTTGATTTGGTGTAAATCTATTCAGTTGTTTTGAGAAATTAGAGTTAGAACAGCATTTTCAAGGGCTTCAAATTGAGCTGACAAAATAGAAAAATCTGGTCTGTTTATCCACGATGGCCTTTGACCCTTATTTTCAAGACCGTCTAAGGACCCACAATCTTAACAAGCATTTGCAATGCAATAGGTCTCGCATTAGTGAAAGTTAGAGCTATTGGCGTGGCAAATGATGTTTATTTTTTTTCCCAAAAAATATCTCAGCAGTAGCATAAGTAATTGCAATGCCAATAGCTCAAACTTTCAGTAATACGAGACCTATTGCATTTTATAACATTTCACAGCGTCATTCTATGACTGCGTCAAAATCCTTACTAGTGCTCAGACACGGTGTAAGGAATGACTCTGTCCTTTGCTTGTCAACCTAGATGCAATTATTTTATTGGATCTATCAAAGCAGGTAGCCCCTCTTCTTTAACTTCGTCTGTTCCTTGATTTAAGGGTGTAAAAAGTATTTGCAATGCCTCACCTTTAACTGTTTATGTTGTCATTGAAACAAACTTGGTTGTAATGGCAGCTTACAGATCACAACAAGTTTATTGAGATGCCTGGCCTATTTATTGTCCCAGTCCGGTCTTGCACATCGGTAATGACCTAGAATTCAATGACCATTTGTACTGCAAGGGCATTAGCAAACAACCTGAAATATACAAGTCTGAACTGGGTCACTTGTTTAGAACATGCACGAAGAGGTACTATAGCACAACCTAAAGCTTTGCACTGCCACTCACTGGTGAACAATACAAGCATTGGCATAGCCCATAGGTCTCGCCTTTGGGGCCTTATAAGTGTTTAGGCAGAGCTATTGACTTTGCCAATGTGTTTAAGCTGTGCTGTAGAGAAGTGTGGCTGCTGTGCAGCATGCTGAAAAGTTGTAATAAAAAAGTGCCAGAAGCATTTTTGTTACCTTATATATGACCAAAAAGGCATTATGTCCAACAGAACGACCATATTAAAAAATTTATGTACAATAAAAAATGTCCTCATTTTTCTTTTATTCTTGCAATGCTGGCAACTTGTTTTTGCCTATTCCAATGGTTGTTTGTTAAAGTTTTTTTTTGAGGGGGCATAAACAATTTCGAGGTTGAAGGTTGTGAACTAGTACCTGTATTATAACACTAGCAGCGGCCAGACGCTAGGGGAGAATCAACAGATGGCAGATTCCGAGAGCAGGCTGAGGTGGTGTTGAGTGATGTTGAGGTGGTAGTGGTGGTGGTGACTGGTGCGGAGACGATGCTGAGGTGATGCTGAATGATACTTAGGTCTTTCTGTGTGATGATGATGTGGTGGTGCACTAGTGCAAAGGCGATGCTGAGTGATACTGATGTGGTGTTGAGTGATGTTGTGGTTGTGCTGAGTGATGTTGTGGTTGTGCTGAGTGATGTTGTGGTTGTGCTGAGTGATGTTGTGGTGGTGCTGAGTGATGCTGTGGTGGTGCTGAGTGATGCTGTGGTGGCGCTGAGTGATGCTGTGGTGGTGCTGAGTGATGCTGTGGTGGCGCTGAGTGATGCTGTGGTGGCGCTGAGTGATGCTGTGGTGGCGTCGAGTGATGCTGTGGTGGCGTCGAGTGATGCTGTGGTGGTGTCGAGTGATGCTGTGGTGGTCCTGAGTGATGCTGTGGTGGTCCTGAGTGATGCTGTGGTGGCGCTGAGTGATGCTGTGGTGGCGCTGAGTGATGCTGTGGTGGTGCTGAGTGATGCTGTGGTGGTGCTGAGTGATGCTGTGGTGGCGCTGAGTGATGCTGTGGTGGCGTCGAGTGATGCTGTGGTGGCGCTGAGTGATGCTGTTGCGCTGAGTGATGCTGTGGTGGTGCTGAGTGATGCTGTGGTGGTGCTGAGTGATGCTGTGGTGGTGCAGAGTGATGCTGTGGTGGTGCTGAGTGATGCTGCCGTGACACAGTGTCTTTGCTAGTTACAGTGGGTAGAAGAGGGTAGAAGAGGGGTAGAGGGGTAGTAGAGGGGTAGAGGGGTAGTAGAGGGGTAGTAGAGGGGTAGAGGGGTAGAAGAGGGGTAGAGTAGAGGTAGAGGGGTAGAGTAGAGGTAGAGGGGTAGAAGAGAGGTAGTGTAGAGATAGAGGGGTAGAAGAGAGGTAGAGGGGTAGAGGGGTAGTAGAGGGGTAGAGGGGTAGAAGAGGGGAAGAGGGGTAGAAGAGGGTTAGAGGGGTAGAAGAGGGGTAGAGGGGTAGAAGAGGGGTAGTAGATGGGGAGTAGAGGGGTAAAAGAGGGGTAGAAGAGGGGTAGAAGAGGGGTAGTAGAGGGGTAGAGGGGTAGAAGAGGGGTAGAGGGGTAGAAGAGGGGTAAAGGGGTAGAAGAGGGGTAGAGGGGGTAGAAGAGGGGTAGAAGAGGGGTAGAGGGGTAGAAGAGGGGTAGAAGGGTAGTAGAGGGGTAGAAGAGGGGTAGAAGAGGGGTAGAGGTGTAGAAAAGGGGTAGAGGGGTAGTAGAGGGGTAGAAGAGGGATAGAAGAGGGATAGAGGGGTAGAGGGATAGAGGGGTAGAAGAGGGGTAGAGGGGTAGAAGGGGGTTAGAGGGGTAGAAGGGGGTAGAGGGGTAGAAGGGTAGAAGAGGGGTAGAGGAGTAGAGGGGTAGAAGAGGGGTAGAGGGGTAGTAGAAGGGTAGAGGGGTAGTAGAGGGGTAGTAGAGGGGTAGAGGGGTAGTAGAGGGGTAGAGGGGTAGAAGGGTAGAAGAGGGGTAGAGGGGTAGAAGAGGGGAAGAGGGGTAGAAGAGTGGTAGAGGGGTAGAGGGGTAGAAGAGGGGTAGAGGGGTAGAAGAGGGGTAGAGGGGTAGTAGATGGGTAGTAGAGGGTAGCGGGGTAGTAGAGGGGTAGAAGAGTGGTAGAAGTATAGTGGGGTAGAAGAGGGGTAGAGGGGTAGTAGAGGGGTAGAGGGGTAGAAGAGGGGTAGAGGGGTAGTAGAGGGGTAGTAGAGGGGTAGAAGAGGGGTAGAGTAGAGGTAGAGGGGTAGAGTAGAGGTAGAGGGGTAGAAGAGAGGTAGTGTAGAGGTAGAGGGGTAGAAGAGAGGTAGAGGGGTAGAGGGGTAGTAGAGCGGTAGAGGGGTAGAAGAGGGGAAGAGGGGTAGAAGAGGGTTAGAGGGGTAGAAGAGGGGTAGAGGGGTAGAAGAGGGGTAGTAGAGGGGTAGTAGAGGGGTAGAAGAGGGGTAGTAGAGGGGTAGAGGGGTAGAAGAGGGGTAGAGGGGTAGAAGAGGGGTAAAGGGGTAGAAGAGGGGTAGAGGGGTAGAAGAGGGGTAGAAGAGGGGTAGAGGGGTAGAAGAGGGGTAGAAGGGTAGTAGAGGGGTAGAAGAGGGGTAGAGGGGTAGAAGAGGGGTAGAGGTGTAGAAAAGGGGTAGAGGGGTAGTAGAGGGGTAGAAGAGGGATAGAGGGGTAGAGGGATAGAGGGGTAGAAGAGGGGTAGAGGAGTAGAAGGGTAGAAGAGGGGTAGAGGAGTGGAGGGGTAGAAGAGGGGTAGAGGAGTAGTAGAAGGGTAGAGGGGTAGTAGAGGGGTAGTAGAGGGGTAGAGGGGTAGTAGAGGGGTAGAGGGGTTGTAGAGGGGTAGAGGCGTAGAAGGGTAGAAGAGGGGTAGAGGGGTAGAAGAGTAGAAGAGGGGAAAAGGGGTAGAAGAGTGGTAGAGGGGTAGAAGAGGGGTAGAGGGGTAGAAGAGGGGTAGAGGGGTAGAAGAGGGGTAGAGGGGTAAAGGGGTAGTAGAGGGGTAGTAGAGGGGTAGCGGGGTAGTAGAGGGGTAGAAGAGTGGTAGAGGTGTAGAGGGGTAGAAGAGGGGTAGAGGGGTAGTAGAGGGGTAGAGGGGTAGAAGAGGGGTAGAGGGGTAGTAGAGGGGTAGTAGAGGGGTAGAGGGGTAGAGGGGTAGAAGGGTAGAAGGGTAGAAGGGTGGTAGAGGGGTAGAAGAAGGGGGGAGAGGGGTAGTAGAAGGGTAGAGGGGTGGTAGAGGGGTAGTAGAGGGGTAGTAGAGGGGTAGTAGAGGGGTAGAGGGGTAGTAGAGGGGTAGAAGAGGGGTAGAGGTGTAGAGGGGTAGAGGAGGGGTAGAGGGGTAGTAGAGGGGTAGAGTGGTAGTAGAGGGGTAGAAGAGGGGTGGTAGAGGGGTAGAGAGGTAGAAGAGGGGCAGTAGAGGGGTAGTAGAGGGGTAGAGGGGTAGAAGAGGGGTAGAGGGGTAGAAGAGGGGCAGTAGAGGGGTAGAGGTGTAGTAGAGGGGTAGAGGGGTAGAAGAGGGGTAGAGGGGTAGAAGAGGGGTAGATGGGTAGAAGAGAGGTAGAGGGGTAGAAGAGAGGTAGAGTAGAGGTAGAGGGGTAGAAGAGAGGTAGAGGGGGAGAAGAGAGGTAGAGGGGTAGAAGAGAGGTAGTGTAGAGGTAGAGGGGTAGTAGAGGGGTAGAGGGGTAGAAGAGGGGTAGAAGAGGGGTAGAAGAGGGGTAGAAGAGGGGTAGAGGGGTAGAAGATGGGTAGAGGGGTAGTAGAGGGGTAGAGGGGTAGTAGAGGGGGGTAGAGGGGTAGAAGAGGGGTAGAGGGGTAGAGGGGTAGAGGGGTAGAAGAGGGGTAGAGGGGTAGAACAGGGCTAGTAGAGGGGTAGAGGGGTAGAAGAGGGGTAGAGGGGTAGAAGAGGGGTAGAGGGATAGTAGAAGGGTAGAGGGGTAGAAGAGGGGTAGAGGGGTAGTAGAGTGGTAGAGGGGTAGAAGAGGGGTAGAGGGGTAGTAGAGGGGTAGAAGAGGGGTAGAGGGGTAGAAGAGGGGTAGAGGGGTAGAAGAGGGGTAGAGGGGTAGAAGAGGGATAGAGGGGTAGAGGGCTAGTAGAGGGGTAGAGGGGTAGTAGAGGGGTAGAGGGGTAGTAGAGGGGTTGAGGGGTAGTAGAGGGGTAGAGGGGTAGAGGGGTAGAAGAGGGGTAGAGGGGTAGAAGAGGGGTAGAGGCGTAGAAGAGGGGTAGAAGATGGGTAGAGGGGTAGAAGAGAGGTAGAGTAGAGGTAGAGGGGTAGAAGAGAGGTAGAGGGGTAGAAGAGAGGTAGAGTAGAGGTAGAGTGGTAGAAGAGAGGTAGAGGGGTTGAAGAGAGGTAGAGTAGAGGTAGAGGGGTAGAAGAGAGGTAGAGTAGAGGTAGAGGGGTAGAAGAGAGGTAGGGATATATAGGCAAATGAAAAGGAAGTTATCGACTTCAGGAATGTGAAAGAAAGCTCTGGTATCTTGAAAGCTGATTACAAGCATCTCCTAAGAAATGTGGCGAAACTTTCAAACCACAGAAACAATGTAGTTGTTTGAAAGTTTTGCCGCGTTTCTCAGGAGATGCTTGTAAACACGAATAACCTGATTCATTTAATTTAACAGTTGGCTCCGCCCAGGATTGCTCAGTAACGCAAATGAAAAGGAAGCTATCGACTTCAGGAATGTGAAAGAAAGCTCTCGTATCTTGAAAGCTGATGACCCATGACGAGAGAGGAAAGCCAGATGGCGGCTGTGCACGTGTACACACGCGTAACAGCAAGCCTTAGGCCACAAGCAAAAGCTTGTGGTCGCATTTCTAAAGCCCCCACTCACTAAATGTCTCACCAGACCAGCACATGCGCTGGCTCAGGCGAGACCTAAAAACGAAATAAACATGATTAGACGAGACCGAGGACTATGGGCCTCAAACTAAGGGGGGCACACAGACATCCAAAATCTGTCATTGGGTTTATCATATTGCCAGGAATCAATTCTGAACTATTCACAAAAGGAATAACTTATAGAAATTTGTAAAAAAATTAGAAGCTAGCGAGACTACACAAAAACAAGAAAGTACAAATGCCTACAAAAACATCAGGTGATCCACTGAGAGAAACTAATTTGCTAGCCTTGGATTTTGAACTGATACAAGATCTTCTAGAAATGGAAAGAGGAGATGAGGATGGATTAGAACCTTTGTAAAAGGTATTTGATTATAAACTTTCCAGTTTTGATGTCTGTGAAGGAGGGGACATGGGCTTCAAGATGAAGTCAAGATACATCCCACAATCCAGCCAAGAAAATGTTGACAACTTCTCAGAGAATGTGATCAAAGAAATAAGGGACATACAACTTACCTCCAACAGAGGCAAACAGTTCAGAAGTACTAAGAGTGTTGAGCTCAGTCGTACAGTGGAGAAACTGTGCAGCATGGACAATGCAGTAGTAAAGCCCTCTGATAAAGTGGGTAATGTTGTGTTGTGGGACAGACAATTATATTTGAAGGAAGCCTACAGACATCTTAACGACAAAGACTGCTACCAGAAGATCTCCACAGCTGAATACTTAGAGGTTAATGAGGAGTTTACTAATCTACTTAAGGGATGGACAGATCAAGGTCTCCTAAATTGGGATGAATTTAGTTACCTGAAACAGTCATACCCCAAACTACCACTGTTCTACCCCATCCCTAACATACATAAAAATACCAATACACCACCAGGTTGACCGATTATAGCAGTGAAAGGTAGCATATTCAAGAATGTTTCAAAGTGCATTGGTTTCTTCCACAATCCGTTAGTAACCACACTGGTTTAATATATAAAAGACACGATTGACTTCCTGTGGAGGATTTTTGACATAAGATTGGAGGACAATTTGTACCTAATGACTCTGGATGTAACAGCGTATATACCCGTATAAGACACACAGATGGGCTTAAAGCTACCAAACATTTCCTTAGGGTGAGACCAACAAAGCTTGTGGAACCTAATAGAATGATACTCACAATGAAGGAGGGGTGCTTATCCAAAAATATGTTTTCTTTTATTAATGAGATTTATCAATAGTTTAGAGGGCCAGCTATGGGCACCTGCTTCACCCCCAGCTATGCATGATTGCATATAGACTGCTGGGAGGAGCAGGTGCTCAGTGGTGTCAGTATGGAGCAATGGGCCAATCACATCATCTTGCAAGTCAGGTTCATTGACGATTTAGTCTTATTCTGGAAAGGTACTGAATCTCAGGCAGAAAGATTTATTGAGAGGCTCAGTAATAAAAATCTCAATCTGAACTTTGCCAGTAAAATCAGTAAGACTGAGATCACATTTTTGGATGTAATGGTGACAGTTGAGGGAGAGAAATTGGTTACAACATTGCATAGGAGGGCAACTGCGGGTAATACAATTTTACATGCCCATAGCTTCCAACCCACTCCCCTCATAAAAGGCATTGCCTTCTGTGAGTTCTGTAGTGCGAGGAGGGTTTGTGGTATTGAAGAGGAGTACAACAAAACGAAGGCAGAAATGACCATGCAGGTTAAAGCCAGGGGTACTCTGATAGCATCCTGAAAGCATCATCCAAAAGAGCTAGATCATGTCAAAGGGAAGAAGCCCTGTTTGCACAAAAGAAACACAAGAGTTAAAACACGGTACAGAGAGAGGGAAGGGATAGGGAAACTAGATTGAGACAATTGGAAACCAAATTCATATTAGATATGGACAGTAAGGAACGCAGGATTTAATTATTGATGAGGAGCTGTACACTTGCCTGAGAAAGGACACCCTAACTCCACTCAGGGTACAGTCCACTCCATGGATATATGTATATATTAATGATGACTATGATTCCCTGTAATTGGCATATTTCCTACATTGCATTTTAGGTGGTATTGGTTTTGGGCACATTTTGTGCGCACAGCTTATTAGTATTTCTTCTCCCATTCCTTTTTGTAATCTTTTCTAATTGTCCATTGTTTTAGGCTTAGATTTGGACTTTATAAATGTCCCATTTCAGTTGCAGAATCCTACATGTAAAATGTTTTATTGTTGTGTTGCTTTGCTCAAAAAGGTGGATTGAACATGTTTCTGTACAGGGTGACATTAAGGGAATAGGGGTACTCCAACCAACTTGGGATTCACAATTTGTCCACTGTCTACGCCCACTTGGGCTTTATGACTTGTTTCACCATATCTACAAATCTTGCTGTGCAACATGCATATACCCTTAATAGTGCCCATATGGACTATGCCTATTGAGGCTGTCGTATTATTCACAATGTGTTCTAACATGCTACTACATCAATGCAAACTAGGCTATGTATTTGTCCAATTCTAAGCCCACTTGAGCTTTATGACCTGCTTTTTCACATCTGAAAATCATGCGGTACAGCATATATATACCATAGTAGTGCCCGTATACGTTATGCCTACTCAGGCTGTTTCATTACTCACATATGTTCCAACATGCCATCACATCAATGCCAACAGGAAGTGCACTGGTCTCCTACAGGGAGCACAATGCAACACACCTGAAACTGAGCAAAATACTAACAGGGCGTTTTGACAAATATAACTAGGGAGATTAGTGGTTGCATTAGTTTTATTTGAATAATGTATTGAAGCCCTCGGTTCTTTTTCAAATAGGTTATGCAAAATGAATGTAACATGAATTCAGCTGTAAAATTGTAATGTATCTTAACGTTCCAAGATGGTGACCATGCTGTCTGTATACAAATAAGGCAGTTTTCCTTGTTTATGCAGAGCACTATGGGTGATAGCATGTTTATATATTGTAATTCACAAAATGGCGCATTATCGTGAACAAGGTTGCATGAAGCGAACAAAATCCGTCGATTTTTCACCTCTTGCCATTAAATTAATATGATTTAACAGCTGCCTGTAGTGCCGTGTTCGTTGCTTTATCGTGAAATGGAGTTGGAGAATGTATAATCACATACATATACATACATCTATATAAATATATATATATGTGTTCCTCATACCGGGACGTGTACAGCAGGGTTCATGCTGCTGTACTACCGTACTTACCAGGTGGAATGATGTGTCTCGCGATATTCTAATACGAGCGTCTATGCTTCTGTGATTCTTCACACATTACGAGTATATACACTTGAAAACTGGACAGACTGAGTTCCAGTCATATTCTCTACGCGTCGTGTTAGATCCTTATATTGCTTCTCCGATCCTGGACAGTGTACATTAGTTCTATTCGCCGAACCTGGAAAACAACAAGCATTTGGCTCAACTCCAGTACTGCAGTATATCTCACCCTATATGTGGGGATTAATGAAGATTTGAATAAACGTCCTTCTCAATACATTTTTGGAGCCTTGAAGAAGTCGTTTTCGACGAAACACGTGTCGGCTGTCAGCATCTACAATATTTACTACGTGTCAACATACTCAAGATCATCTGTTGTAATTTTGATTTGTTGTGTACCGGAAAGACCATTGTTTCGAATATACATTGAATAATGTTCTTGTTTATTATAAAATAACTGACAACAAAGTCAGCATTGAAACTTATTGATGGCTGTGCTCTGTCATTAAATATATGTATATACACACATATATATATATATATATAATAATTGCATTTAACTTTAAAAAACTTTTTTAAATTGCTCATCCGATTTTGGTTTGGCATGGCAATTTCATGCAGATTATTAGGGACAAAAAGTGACATTTACCATTTTAACTCGAAAAGAAGGCTTTGACAACAGTACACAGAAAGCAGCTGAATGGAATTGCACCTTCCGGGACCTGCAAGCACCTGGATACCCTGTCGAGTGATAAGCAGTGCTATATAAATCCTGATTGATTGATTGATTGATTAACACCAAACTTGGTATGAAAATAGAATTTTATTTAAGGAAGTTTCTATCCTTGGTTTGGTATAAATCTATTCAGTTGTTTTGAGAATTTAAAGTTAGAACAGCATTTTTAAAGGCTTCAAATTGAACAGACAAGATACCAAAAGCTGGTCTGTTTACCCATGACGGCCTTTGAACTTGGGTTTCAGGACCCTCCAAGGACCCAAAATCTTTAAAACAAACCAAACCTGATTAGACGAGACCGAGGATTATGGGCCCCAAACTCAAGGATCCAAGGACCCAAAATCTATAAAAACGAAACAAACATGATTAATTAAGACCATGGACTATGCACCTCAGACTCAGGTGGTATCTGTTCTTTCTTGGTCTTTTATCTAGTTTTCAAGGCCAGGGACTATTGGTGGCATTTTGAGGGTGCAGATTCTGCAGACTTGAAAAATGGTCACTTGAATTTCAAGACATTTAGGGGCTGCTTGAACATAACATTCCCCACATGAAATCACCTAGGAAAGTGGAGAAGTAGTTGAAAGTGTGGGAGTAATTTTATCCATCCTGACAGGGAGAAGAAGCTCAGTGCATACCGGGTCATGCACCACTTATGTGACCAGAAGCTCAGCACGGTGACAGGAAACCACTACTCTTTTAGCGCGTTAACTACGTGGTGACATTGAAAGTCAAAGTGAGCAGGGGAATATTTAAGGTGAAAAAGAGAAAAAGTATGTGCTTAAGTATTAGAAGGAGAAACTTGCCAACCGTTCTTGCAAGGGTGCTGGACAAGAAACAGCTAAAAACTAATCTGCACCTGAAAGTTCTTGCTCACTACTGTATGGAATGCAAGGTTTACATATGGTGTGGTGACTAGAACAAAACATTCGGGGAAGAGAAGATGTAAGAACATTTCCAGAAATGCCATCAATTAAAAAAAGTAAAAAAGTGACTGTACAACAGCTGTTGAAAACAAGCTTACAAAAAACACAAAGAGTCCCTCCCCCCAAACAAAACACAGAACAGCTTGGGACAGGTCAACTAACCTATTTTGCAATTGCAAACACTTCAGTTCACAAAATCAGAGTGCCTGTGACTGTAAAATATGTATTTCCTACCCGTGATTGCATCACTTTTTTTTTTAACTGTCTTTGCTTGTGGTTGTTATAGTTTAAAAGTTGTAGTTTTAACCTGCCTGTGAATGCATAATTTATCACCTATTTTGTGTTTAAACTTGTAGTTTTTACTTGCCCGTGACTGTTTTCATTTAACCCATTGAATTGTGGGATTTGCAGTCCACAATCTGTAGTTTTTTCCCTCTCATTTCCCGTGACTATCTGTTTTTCCCTCCTAATTTCTCCCTTGCTCTGTGCTAAGACCTGTATGTTAAGCAGTCCACCCCCAGCTCCCATTTTGTGTTAGCAAGTGAGTGAAACCAGACCCCTCCTTTTCCCCCCCTAGCAACAGGGATATTCTACATCAGAGAGAGAACAGAAGGTGCTCTGAGACAGCAGTAATCTGCTGTGAGCTGTTTAGGCTGTGTTTTATAGGGAATGTGCACTCGTTTTTGGCTAGGAAAGTGAGTAAAGTTTTATACTAATAGTATTGTTAGAGGACAAAGTTTGTTAGGCCCTTACCTGCAGAAGTCCAAAGTGTGGATTGAGCCTGTCTGTCTCCAGGAGATTCTGAATAGAGGAGCAGCATCCAACTCCCTGGCCAGCAAACCTTGTGTGAGGTTGCTGGGACCTTATATAGTCTGCTATTGGATGGTACATGTGTGCACTGATTGGTGGTTGTATCTGGTGTTTCTATTGGATTAGGGTTAGTGTTCTCATTGGTTAGGTATTTGAGGGTTCTGATTGGATTCCTGGATCAGTGATTCAATTAATGTAGGGTTGGGCTTGTATTGGAAGTAGGGATTAGGGTTTCCTGTGTGATTGGTTGCTGGAGTAGGTGTGGGGCTAGGACTAGGCCTTCTATTGGACGCATGGATTAGGGTTTTGTGCCTGATTGAGTCCTTGGACTAGGTCTATGATTGGCTGTAAGGTCTTGGTCTCCAATTTGTTTTAGAGTTTAGGGCTAGCATTGTGATTGGTTAGGGTTAGGTCTAGGGTTTCCATTGGCTGAAGGGGTCACCTGACTACTAGGGCTATAAAAGGCCAAGGCTTAGGGTGTCCCAGCCCGGGCATCGAGGCTAAGGGTGTTAGATTTGAAATTCCCTTCCCTTTGACGCATCCGTCATGCTGTTTTAGGTTAGCAGTGTGTGGCTAAATAACATGCACTGATGCTTGCATTCTGTGGCCTGCTAAGTTACGCCTGCAATATAAAGGCCTCGTTGGCTAATGTACCTCCATATTGGATTTCGCAATCCTTGTTAGACTGTCTGCTTTGCGTTTATGTTAGGTCCAGAACTGAAATTGCATGCTTCAGCAGAACATTGCATTTCGTTATATTTTCTGTTCATGTTCAAGGTTGCAGCCCGACTCGCTAATGAGAACAAGATTGTTTCACATTCCATTGTACACACTTAATTCTGTTCCCACATTGGGAGACGTTGAGATTCGGCACAGCGGCCTTGGGCCGCTGATAACACATCCCACTGGCAGGTGCTAGCTCATCTCTCTGTGCCTCCTTTGTTCGTGTCCGGCTCCGGCCGGTAACTTTCCACTGTGGGCATGGCCGAAGTCTCCTGAAAGGTTTATCATCTATTAGCAAATATTGGGACATCAGTCCTCTCGACGCACTCCTTTGGGTGAGGTTCTGACGGGGCTCCTCTGCGGAGATTTATGAATAAACACTGTAAGTTTGCATTCTCTACTGTCTGATCGACTATTCATTTGGTAAGGCATAGCAGGTGGTCATTAGTACCCGTGTGGCCCTAGAGGGCTGAGTCCTTCAGTTGGCGCCCGAACAGGGACTCCGCGAAAGGGTCCCCTCTCCCGTAACCGGGTCGTAGGGGCCGGGGTGGTGTCTGGTCGGTGGGGCGGATCGGAGGGCCCTCACATACAAGACCGAGTTTGGTTCTTGCAGCTGCTCCGCCCCCCCGATCGGACGGATCCTCGGCTCGTGGCCCTTGGCCGGGGTCCTAAAGGCGAAACCCTGGAGTTGACCGTTTGGTCTGAAGAGTCGGCAGTGGAGAATAACTTGCTTGACCTGTGTGCACCAGGTGAGTGATTTGAGTCTTGGAAAATGGCGCCATTCTTGGTTGGCACGAGCTTCTGGGCTGTGTCCTGATGCAGTCTCCGAACTGTCTTGTTTGCAGTTTCTGAACTGCCTTGCTTGAACGACACGAGTCGACGGGCTGTGTCTTGGTACGGTTCGGATACCGTCCTGGTCTTGGACTTGGCGGATCTGCGGACCCTTGCGATAGGCACAGAGTGTCTGCGAGCAGCCTGCCGGACCAACTGATAATTTGGCTTTCTTCCTGAAAAGGTCTGGGGCTGTTTGTAGGTAATCTGCCAGACCGACTGGTAATTTGCGTATTCTCGAAAAGGTCTGGGGCTAGAGCCTGCCTTCTGGAATAGGTATAATTTGGGGTTTTGTTATCGAGTATGTTGTAGTCTCCGGGCTGCTTGGTAGTGTATTTGTGTGTTTGAGTGTAGTGCGGTCTGTGGACCAATGTTGACGAAGGCACGGATGAAATGCGTGTATGTGTGAGAAGCGACTCAGCTTTCCGGACAGTTGGTCTTGATTTGTGAACGACCCTTGTTATTTTACCTTTTTGCACCGCAATTGTGGGTATTGTTTGCCCGTTAGGAACAGTGTATGTGCCTTATATAAAGCTGCCTTGCCTTAGTAAGTTCGGATGTTTTGGATGTCGCTGCTGTTCTACTGATGAGCGGTTGGAAGAGAGCCAGCCCGCACCTCCGGAGGGTACACCCGAATTTTGACATTTATGTCAAGCATGGTATTGGCCCTATTATGTTTAGCACGTTGTGGAATAAATATACGAGGGACAATACTGAGTTGCAATGGCCACTTACTGGTTCGTTTGATGAACAGAAAATTAATTTCCTGCAAGATAAATTGTTTGCCAAAAGGTGTCGACAGTCTATGTTTGACTCTTTGAGGGTGTGGCAGAAGGAAGGGAAGCAACGGCGTCTGAAGGCAGAGAAGGTGGCTAGGCGGAAAGAGACACAGACGATTACACAGAAGGTGGTAGCCTATGACAGGGAGAAGATGGAGAAAGATATAGAGCGTGAAAACAGAAGGTTCCGATTGCAGGCCAATAAAAGTTATGTTGTTAGAGAGGAGGGGGATGAACTAGTTGAGGAGCTTTTGGATTCCCGCCCGCCATGGCCATATGCCCCGCAGCGGATATACCCTACGGTCCCCGCTTCTCCGGCCCCGGCCACGGGGATGGCTCACTCCGATACCCACAGTGCCGCTGCGTCAGCCCCGGCCCCGCTTGTCTCCCATCCTGCAAAAGGAGCTGATGCCATCCTTTGCTCTGTATCATCCCTCCCCTCCCCTGATTCTTCCCTTGGTTCTGCCTCATCCGCTACACTTCCCCTTATACCCCCTACTCTGACCCCTTATGTGATGGTGCCCATTTCTGCATCTGCCCTATCCTCTGTAAGCGCCACACCCCAGTCATCGATGCACGCCGAGACGCCTACACGCGGCCTCCCTGACACCAGTTGGCCAGCAGTACAGGATCGCCTGAAGAAAGTGTTAGTGCGCTCAGCTGTGGGGACAGAGGAAAAACAGGTCATAGCGAATCAGGCAGCACAGTGGGCTCGGCACCCGATCTATAGTGTGGAGGATATATGGAGTGTGATGAAAGATTATGAGCTTTTTATACAGCAACACGCTCTCAAACACATGTCGACTACTCTGATTCAATCGTGGGAACAGTGTTTTCAGGGTGAGGCACCGCAGATTATTTATGACATACGAGATCGAGTATACATTACAGATATGGCCCGAATGAAGTTTTTAGTAATGTGACTACCTTGGTGGGTTATAGAGGCCGATTACTCCAGAAGGTTCCACTGCTAGGGACCCAGCACCCCATGAGAGAGGTTCACCCCATCTATCACCCTGAAATACCAGAATTGCGCGACTCTACAAACATTGTAATTAGGCAGCGAGTCGATGCCCTGTTCCAAGAGCAATGAATCTACACTTCTTGGAAAAGGAGTGAGGTTCTCTCTCTCAAGAGCCAGTTACCGGACCTGAGGAAAAATCCCACTGCATATTACAAGGAACTGACAGAAGCGGCCTCTTCCACTGTGATGACGTTAGCTGATATAGAGTTATTCTTTGGTTTGTTGGTACCAGTAGATATATGGAGACAGGTCCACACGCAAGACCATACAACGGAACTGGGTGGCACATGGGACGAGATTAGGGCATGGGACAAGGAACGCAAGCCCAGTGAAAAACCAAAGGCAGAGTTGTTAGCCTTACCAGGGCGTATTATCGCCTACATGCACTCCCTTATCCCACCGAAGAAAGTGGACTGGGATAAGTTGACTGCATGTCGCCAGAAAAAGGACGAGAGGGTGTCGGATTTCTTTACCAGGTTTGAAGGGGTGTTTCTAGATTTCAGTGGCCAGGATTTGGCACAGGAAGTTGGGGTTCGACTGTTTGTGAATAGATTTGTCACTAATTTGCTCCCCGAGATTGCAGCCCGATTACAAGCTGCGGAGAGTACTTGGATGACGTCCTCCCCATCAGCAATACTGAGTATGGCTCAATATTACGAGCATAGAGAGAATGAGGACAAGGAATGGGTAGAGAAGAAGTCGAAGGATTTGAAGACGAGGGTGTTGCTGCAGCAGGTTGCAAGAGGAGGTGGTAGAGGACGTGGTTCGGGTTCAGGTCCACGGGGCCCCAGGTCCAATAGGGGTGGTGCCTCGAGTACACCTGTGGGACCCAACCAGTGCGCGTACTGTAAAAAGGAGGGACACTGGCGGAATGAGTGCCCGGAACTGTTACAGAAAGGAGAGGCCCCGAGAGGTAGAGGTTTTGGGGGTAGGGGCCGAGGAGGCGGAGGACGTGGAGAAATGCACTCGGAGAATACAACAGGCAATAGACAGAGCGGGAACTATTTTGATGACCCTAGGGGATGACAGTACTATCATGAGGACTATGATATAGACGACGTGACAGGACTCTCACACAGCTAGGACAGCCAGGGGCAGAGCAAGTCACCAGTTCCAGTGCCTGTAGATCAGCGTGGACCGTACGTTACTGCGTATCTACAAGGTTCCACCGAGAAATTCTTAATTGACACAGGGGCTATGAATAGCTCTGTTTCTCGTTCCCTGGTCCCGGGGGCAGCTCTGTCTGGCCAGAACAATATTTCGGTGGGTTTTTCAGGTGTACCGGTTGTTAGCCCCATTTCCAAGCCCTTTGCTTTGACACTTGGTCTGTTTACAGTTGATTCACCCTTCCTGTTGACGTCAAATTGTGGAGAGATTGTAATGGGCCTGGACTTGTTAAAAAGATTACATGCGACAATACACTGTTCCCCGGATGGCGTTTATATGACTGTAGGTCCGCGAGTTGCCCATGCCAAACAATGCTTCGCAAAAGACGATCCTCTTCCCCCCGAGTTCCATGAGGTGCTGCGTGCGTTGTGGGCTAGAGGTGACACAGATGTAGGGTTACTCAAGATCCCACCTGTTTCTATACAGACTAGGACCAATGCCAGGTTGCCCCGGACTCCCCAATACAAGATATCCCAGGCAGGAGAAAAGGCTTTACTACAAATAATACAGGATTTGATAAAGTCAGAGGTAGTTGAGGAGACAGTAGCGAATGTGTGCAATAGCCCTATTCTCCCCATTCTTAAAAAGGCGCCCTCGGACTGTTCCGACACCAACCCTGATGTTTACCGTTTTGTGATTGACCTGAGGGAGGTCAATAAAGTGGTGATTCCTCAATATCCTGTGGTCCCTGACATCACAACAATACTGACCATGATTCCCCCGACAGCGAAGTTTTTCTCAGTGATTGACTTGAAGAATGCTTTCTTTAGCATACCAATACACCCCGACAGCCGCCATCTTTTTGGATTTACAATTGCTGGCCGGAGTTATAGATTCTGTCGTGCTCCACAAGGCTGTGCCGAGAGCCCCAGTATCTACAGCCAGGCTTTAAAAACACATTTGGATTCACTGGAGCTTCCCTCTGGTAATGTGCTGCTACAGTATGTAGATGACCTGTTGGTGGCCTCGGACACTGAGCAGGGTTGCAAGGAAGCCACGGTTAAATTACTGATGCACTTGGCGCACAAAGGACACAAGGTGTCCCTATCAAAATTCCAGTATTGTCGACAGGAGGTCACCTACTTAGGTCACCTACTGTCGAAGGAGGGTCGCAGACTAACACCAGAACGCATAGCGGCCATCACTAATATGTCTGTTCCTAAGACCCAACGCGAGGTACGCGCGTTTCTGGGTATAACTTCATACTGTCGGCAGTGGATCCCTAATTTCTCCCTACTAACAAAACCCCTTCTTTACCTTACCACTAAAGATGTGCATGAGCCTTTGCCCTGGACACCTGCATGCCAACAGGCTTTTGATCAGCTGAAGACTACGCTTTGCTCTGCTCCTGTGCTTGGCACTCCTGACTACCAGAAGCCTTTTGTGCTTTACGTACATGAGGCGGAAGGTTGCGCGCTCTCTGTACTAACCCAGGGTTTCGGTGGTAAGCAGAGACCCTGCGCTTACTACTCTGCCATCCTTGATAACGTCGCCAGAGCGCTCCCGAGCTGTCTAAGAGTTGCAGCGGAGTCAGCAGTGTCTATCAGACAATCAGCAGGGCTCGTTCTTGATACTGACCTCACAGTGATGGTACCTCACGCTGTGGACACACTATTGAATAAGACAAAGACAAAGCACCTCACCAGTGCACGTCTTACTGGATACGAGCTAACTTTATTTGCCCCACATATTAGCATAAAAAGATGCGCTACTCTGAACCCAGCCACGTTACTACCCCTCCCTTCGGACAAAATGGACAGTGATGCCCATGATTGCTTGTTTAGGACAGAGGAGGAAATGAAGGGACGGGTAGACCTGACTGATGTTCCCCTATCTGACCCTCATGGGGAACTATATGTCGATGGCTCTTGTTTCAAACTACCGGACGGCACTACTACTGCAGCTATGCGATCACCACATTACATACTGTAGTTGAGACATCCCGTGTCCCCTACCAGTCAGCGCAGGTGGCAGAGCTGGTTGCCCTCCTGCGGGCTTGTGAGCTGAGTGAGCGACTGGCTGTTAACATCTATACTGACAGCCAGTATGCCTTCGGTGTAGCACATAATTTTGGGCGTCTCTGGGCAGAGAGAGGGTTCCTGACCTCCCATGGACAAAGGATACAGCATGGCCCATTGATACTCAGACTGTTTGCTAATGAGGAGGTGCCTGGGCACACTAGGTACAATCTGCGGCCCCGACGAAAGGACAGTGCGCCAGCAGGGCAACCCAGGAGTTAGGGAAGGACTTGAGTTTAGGGTACAGGTGCTGTGCCTCTGGTGCCTGTTAGATTAGAGTGAAGAATACTGGTGCACTTCCTGAGACACTGGACAGGATCGTTGAGGGTATTTGCCCCGGAGGGAGGTTACCCTATCCTGAAAGAAGGATCGTTTTTCTTTAGCTTGGGCCACGATTGTTTCGCTGGGTTGCAAGCTGTGCAGCCCCACCGTGGGAGAGTCAGCATTTGATGAACTATAGGAGCCTGCCTGTGAGGCTCTAGAAGGACACAGGGCTGGTTTTACAGCGGCTCCAATTCCCCAAGTACTTTTCAGCAAAGTACCCTTTTGGTCGTCCCATTCCTGATGAGGAGCAGCCTTTTGCAGCTCCTCACCCGAATTCACATGGTCCCGTCTGGTCCTCTTGGTCCCCCAAGACTAAAATAGTATTTGTACTGATAATATTGCTTTCTTTGCTATTTGTATTAGGAGTATTGCTTTTCCTAGAAGTGCAACACCCTGTGCATACCCTAATAGGTACTACCCCAGCCCCAACTGAGCATTCGTTTGTTACATTGGCTCCGCATAAAGAACGACATAGACAAACTTATACTCAAAATGCCTTCATTCAAATGCTTCACCAAGTGCATAGCACTACAAATGTCACGAGGTGTTGGGTGTGTGGTCTACTCCCTTCAGTTATGCATAGAAACGATCTACTGATATCAATGCCTTTGTCATATCTAGGTAGTTGTGAGGCTTGGTTTCAACTGCTCTCTATGGTTTATATGCATTACCATGCGGAGGTGATGAAAATGACACAGGCGGATTATGAAGCAGTCCTAGATTATGTAGTGGTACATCAGGGATATACGCCCGGAGCAGATGGAAAGGAGGGTACCCTGCATCCTGATGCTTGTATGAATGTCTTCACAGTTCATGAAAATGTTACATGGTTACGAAATGAAGTATTAGACTTCCAAGGATTTAATGTCACTGAATACTTCAAATGCTTCCAAGAACGCAATATCACTGAAGATAAAGCCATACCGGTCCCTGTGATAAATGCAACTGCCAGTTTTTGTGTTCAAGGTTCAGGAAACATTTCCGTGGGACAGAGTTATTGCAATTATACCTATCAGTTAAATACTACTAGTAGTCCAGCTTTGCTGACCCCTCCGAATGTGTATTTTATTTGTGGGGAATATGCTTACACTTGGCTTCCTAGAGGGTGGTCTGGTCGGTGTTATTTATCTTTCCTACTGCACCCTGTTTACCTTGCACCGTCCAATAATCATAAAGTCCATAGGTTATACTATAGGGAACTCCATCCATTCCGGGTTAAGAGGGTTGTCAATGCAGATGATATTGATCAAACGGATACATCCTTGCAGCAATTCACTGATATAATGAAAGGTGTTGTCCCATTCTGGGGTCCCATGTTTAATAGCCGCAACATACGTCGCCTTGCTAGAGTAGTAGAGGGAGTTATTAACACTACTGCAGGTATACTAACGAATATTACAGTTGAGCTCCAGGCTACGAGACTCGTCTCGCTCCAAAATCGGATGGTTTTAGATGTTATCTTAGCTGACAGGGGTGGAGCATGTCTCGTCATCGGGAGCAGCTGCTGTGTATATATACCAGACACTGCCCCCACTGTCAACTTAGCAATTCAGAAGTTACATAAACTTGCGTCAGAAATACATGAGGACAATGGTTCCTGATCATTGACAGGATGGTTCTGGGGCCTACTGGCATCATGGGGTTGGAAGATTCTGCTTGTTTTGATAGGTATTGCAGGTGTCATCTTTGCCTTTTGTCTTTGCATCCATTGCCTTCCAGTGTGTTGCACCTATTGTATGACCAAACTCACCCCTAGTATCCCACGACATGAGAATAAAATATCCACAATGATGGTACAAGAAGTTCAGTCCATAATGCTCATTGACGAAGAAATTTTTACTGATTAAAAGTTTGCCTTTGCTTTTGCTTTGCTCTGATTGATGTGCGATAATGTACCCCTTCCCTTAGCATTGTAAAGACCCTGCCGGATAGCGAATAAAGGCTTCCCTTTCTTTTAGCCACAACTGCTAATAGGAGGGTCTGGTATGATTTGAAATTCCCTTCCCTTTGACGCATCCGTCATGCTGTTTTAGGTTAGCAGTGTGTGGCTAAATAACATGCACTGATGCTCGCATTCTGTGGTCTGCTAAGTTACGCCTGCAATATAAAGGCCTCGTTGGCTAATGTACCTCCATATTGGATTTCGCAATCCTTGTTAGACTGTCTGCTTTGCGTTTATATTAGGTCCAGAACTGAAATTGCATGCTTCAGCAGAACATTGCATTTTGTCATATTTTCTGTTCATGTTCAAGGTTGCAGCCCGACTCCCTAATGAGAACGAGATTGTTTCACATTCCATTGTACACACTTAATTCTGTTCCCACATTGGGAGATGTTGAGATTCGGCACAGCGGCCTTGGGCTACTGATAACACATCCCACTGGCAGGTGCTAGCTCATCTCTCTGTGCCTCCTTTGTTCGTGTCCGGCCGGTAACTTTCCACTGTGGGCCTGGCCGAAGTCTCCTGAAAGGTTTATCATCTATTAGCAAATGTTGGGACGTCAGTCCTCTCAACACACTCCTTTGGGTGAGGTTCTGACGGGGCTCCTCTGCAGAGATTTATGAATAAAAACTGTAAGTTTGCATTCTCTACTGTCTGATCGACTCTTCATTTGGGAAGGCATAGCAGGTGGTCATTAGTACCCGCGTGGCCCTAGAGGGCTGCGTCCTTCAAGGGCGGAGAGGACAAGGGTGAGTGCCTGTTTGAGCCTGTTCGAGACTGGTCGGGACCAGGGCCAGAAATGCTACCCATTTTCTCATTCAGTAATACCCACTCTACACCATCCACATCCACAAACAGAGTAACACACTCACACCAAATGTACTCCACACATTTACTACAAACTAACCCTATGCACAACGCAATGTCTCAGCATCCACTGCAAAACCACACAAACCACATCTATACACCCTTCTATCCCAGCTACCACACATTTCTACCATCACCTACAAACAGTACACAATTCTATCCTATACCACTAACCAATCCACTCATCACTAACACAACCCAATTCCACACCATACTTAGCTACAACCCATCCAGACACAAACTCCCCACTCTAATTACTCCTAACATACCCCCTTTTATCACTAAGAAACATATACTCAGCCTTCCGTCATTTGTCCAACCAACACCCTCCTCTTCTTTCTACCATAATAACACAAACCGACAACACATACACTGCACGGCACCACACATTTTAACTCTTGCAACAAACCAGTCTAAGACAAACACTTTTACCTCTACTTCATCCCCTCCTAAACACAACATACACTCTACTCATAAACACATCACAACCCCCTCTACCTTACAACTTCCACTCGCAAACAATACTATACAAACAAATCCATCTCATGAAACAAATACACCAGCACCTCTTTTCACTACTCCTCAAAAACAAAACATATCACGCACACCAGCACAATAAAATCTCCCAAGCGCAACACCTCATACTAATACTTACCGTCACCAATTACAAACATACACCCACATTTCAAACTACACAAAGGAACAAACTCCAATGCCAAACTTTCTCTCTTACACCACACCTAACACACATACAGCAACACAGAAAATCTCTTCCAACCGCCTCTCATTCATTGGACAATTTAGAATCTTACTACATGACCAACATGCTGCACCACCACCCCTGACTCATACACCTTCAGCCCTAAACACACACAAACAATATAAGCAACATGCCACACCTCACAACTTCGCTTCTCCATGTCTACTGCACAACGTTACACCACAAAAACAACACAGCATACCAACTCACTCTCAAACACTGTCTCCACCACCTACACACGTAGACCCATCAAAATGCCTTCTTAGCCTGCTGGACGAGGACCACATTACAGGACAGCTACACGATTGCTATCCTAATACAGCTAATACCAGCACTAAAAACACACCTGCTACAAACCCACACAATACTGATCACTCTTCTACAAAACAGAGTCTCACTGTCACCAAAGCACATTCTCTAAACTGTCCACTAATAAATGCTCGATCGCTCTCTAAAAACAAACATCACATCTACGACCATCTCACTGATGCAAAACCAGACATACTGTTCATAACTGAATCATGGTTGGGAGATGATATGGCTCCAGTCCTGCCATTCCTCAAGGCTATCAAACGATCACCCAAAATCGTATAGGCAAAAAAGGAGGTGGCCTAGCTGTTGTGTTCAGGCAAACATTACATATCACTAAAGTTGACAACATCTCCATAAAGAATTGGGAGGCTCTTCTAACCAGATGCAATCCGACACCGTCTTCCTCCTGTAACTTCCTGCTCCTTTACAGACCTCCACCTAGCAAGGCGACATTCCCAGACACACTTCTAGACACAGTTTCAAGCTTGATAAAAATAAAATCCAATCTATGCATTCTGGGTGACCTCAACATTTGGTTTGACAAACCCAATATGCCCCATCCGAAAACAATAATCACTGGCCTAGACGCACTGAACCTGCATCAGATCGTCCACAAACCCACACACATCACTGGACACATCCAAGATGTAATTTTTGCTAATACCAAACTAGTTAACTTTCAAACTTTAACTCCAGTCACATGGTCAGACCATCATTTGCTTGCTTTCCAACATAAAACAACAATAAGCGACTCACCTAAAACTACCTTACATGCATCCACCTATCAACCGTGGAACAAACTCAATTTGGAACACTTAGAAACACAACTAACATCCAGTACAGATCTGGAAACAATAAATTCTGTTCAAAAGCTATTTGAGTGGCTACAGGAAGCTTTTGACATCCTGATACCACTCAAAACCGCACAACAGAACAAAAGAAAAAAAGCACCTTGGAGAAATATAGAGATAAAACACATAAAACAACAAATTAGAAAGCTGCAACGTGCCTGGCTCAAAACAAACGCCAAACAAGCCAAACTTCACCTACAGAAAATTAACAGAATTTACAAGCAGCTATCAAAAAAGCTAAGAAAAGGTACTATTCAGACAGAATTCAAAATGCTAAATGTGCAAATAAAGAATTCTATAAAATACTCAATGAATTTCGTAAACCAAATTGCCTAGAAGGAACTCATCCCGTTACTCAAGATTTCACAGACAAACTGGCAAATCATTACACGGACAAAGCAGACACGTTGGACTCATACTTAAAACAGAGACAAAGCCCCAACACTAACCCTTTTACAAAACAACAATCCAAGAATACTCTAACCCAGCCTCTCTGTTCCTTCCAACACATCTCACACAATGAATTTATGGACCTGGTCAAAGAAAGCAGGCCTGCCGGCAGCCCTTCTGTTCCATGTCCACTACAAACTTTCAAGACAATTCTTCTAACAACCTCTGCTGCCACTCCAGTAAGAAGAATCATCAACGATTCCATAACTACCAGAATATTTCCAGAAGAACTCAAAAAGTCATACATACGCCCTTTCCTGAAGAAATCAAACTTGGACCCGCTTAACCCTGACAACTACAGACCCATTACAAATGGACCTTTCCTGGGCAAACTGATAGAAAGAGCAGCGTTCGCCCAGATGTCACAATTCATTGAACAGAATGCCATACTTTCAGACTTCCAAACAGGATTCTGTTCGGGAAGAGGCACAGAATCTGCCTTCCTTGCCATCTGGGATGACCTGAAGAACACAGTTGACCACAACGGGGTTGCTGTGCTACTCCTCTTGGACCTTTCGGCTGCTTTTGACACAGTTGACCATGACACTCTGAAACAAAGACTCTACGAAGCCGGCATAGAGGGGACTGCTCTAGACTGGATCGCGTCCTACCTTCGAAACAGAACTAATGTCATCCATACCCCACCTTTCTCGTCCAAACCATACTTCACAAAAGCAGGGGTCCCTCAAGGATCTATCATCTCGCCCATGCTTTTCAACATCTACATGAAGTCATTACCGGTACTGATCAATCAGTTTCACCTCACATGCTATAACTATGCAGATGACACACAAATACTCCTTCAACTGGAATGCCCCAAAGACATTGGAAACTCTCCAATTTTCAGTTGTCCCAGAGCCGTTGATCAGTGGATGACTTCGAACCTCCAAAACAAACATAAAAAAGTCTAAATCCTTCACTCTTCTATCCCTCCACTATCCTTTTCAATCAAAATAACAGACTAACATGTCCACTTCTCAAATTTCATATTTCACTATACTAATTTACCACTAATCCTTTATGGGTTCCAGAGTAGCGTGCTACTCGCCGAAAAAGCACTTCAACACCTCATCAGGGGTAGCAAGCACTATATAAAGTCAAACCTTTTTTCCCTCTTCTATCCCTCCGCTACCCTTCTCTGTCCAAATAACTGAATAACATATCCACCACTCAAATTACTTTCATATTTCACTTTACTATTTCTATTTTTCAACACTAATCCTTTATGGTTTCTGGAGTAGCGTGCTACTCGCCAAAAAAGCGCTTCAACACCCCATCAGGGGTAACAAGCGCTATAGAAATGCAAACCTTTTTCCCTCTTCCATCCCTCCCCTACCCTTCTCAATCCAAATAACTGAATAACATATCCACCACTCAAATTACTTTCATATTTCACTATACTAATTTAACACTAATCCTTTATGGGTTCAGGAGTAGCGTGCTACTCATAAAAAAAGTGCTTCAACACTCCATAAGGGTTAACAAGCGCTATAATAATGCAAACCTTTTTCCCTCTTCTATCCCTCCGCTATCCTTCTCGCTCCAAATAACTGACTAATATCCACCACTCAAATTACTCTCATATTTCACTATACTAATTCACCACTAATCCTTTATGATTTCCGGAGTAGCGTGCTACCCGCCCAAAAAAAGGGCTTCAACACCCCATCAGGGGTAACAAGCGCTATATGAATACAAACCTTTTTCCCTCTTTTATCCTTCCGCTATCCTTCTGAATCCAAATAACTGACTAACCTATCCACCACTCAAATTACTTTCATATTTCACTATACTAATTCAACACTAATCCTTTATGGGTTCCAGAGTATCGTGCTACTCGCCAAAAAAGCGCTTTGACGCCTCGTCAGGGGTAGTAAGCGCTATATAAATGCAATTACAATACAATTTTAGGAGTTGCTAAAATTTTACAGACTCTTAAAGTGGTTTTCTGAATGGCTACTGATTTGCAATTTGGAAGGTTTGTGTTGTGGGCGTCCTTTCCAAATTCTGTATTCTGTATCGGTACTATATGCATCAATTGTTTGCAACTGAAATTCCGGTCGTCAAATTGAAAACGTATTATCTCATAATTTAGGGTTGTAACCTATTTGCAAAAAGTAAAGGGACCATTTTGGAATCTTTCCACTTCAAGAATTGGGGTCACAGTTTCAGGAGGAGTAAAACAACAAATATCTTTTTATTTAAAGTAGCCCATATCCTTTAAGGAAATCGGGCTGCTGTAAGAAAAAAAGATTACTATATTTAAGATCAATCACAGGTCTGCCTACATATGAAGGCCATCTAGCCCATGGTTAATTTGAGAACAACATGCAAAATTAAATGAAAGAGCTTGTCTCTGTTAACTCTTAGGATGAAGGAGGTGCACAGGGCATATCAGCCAGCTCCAGCAGCTTGGGCACAGGGCCTGGCCATAAACTAGGCCCTCCAGCCAACCTCTGCTATACACAGCCTAAAACCACACATAGGGGAATATTTACAAAACAATGGCGGAGCGCGGCGTTTAGCCACAATAGCTAACGCCGCTCTCCACCATTCTGAAAACGCAGGGTACGCATTTTCATCCAAACTTATTTGCTCTAAACGTCAAATTAAAAAAAGGAATATATTCTTGCGTTCATCAGATCCTTCCTATAGTGTTTGTTGGTTGTAGAAAACACACACTTCCCTGTGCCAGCAACTGAGCTGTAGCTCATTATGATTTACATTGTTTACAGACTATGCAGCAGTTTATATAGCGAAATCTAATGAATGAAAAATTACAGTGAAGGAAACCTGTGCATTTTTTAAATGTGCCCAAGATACTGAGTATGGGATTTACTAATACCATTATAGAATTTGGAGAGCATTTTGCAAAATATGGTCTTTCTTGCACACTTTCTTACATTTGTAAGCCACAAATGAAGATAAATTCAATTGCTAAAAAACAAATATTCTACTTTCCTGTGTTCCACACTCCTTCTGTTAAAAACGGTACGCCACATGTATGGTTGGGCCTATCAACCATGAAAGGAAAGGCACCAAAACACAACATGCAAACATCAAAATTTCACCATCAAATTGACCCTTCCTGGTGATGTGGCTATCTGCGGTATTTAGGCATGGTCTCGGCTGCTGTTTTGGAAACCTACCAAACCCAAACATTTCTGAAAACTAGACACCCAGGGAAGCCTCGGATGGTATGACCTGCATAAATCCCACTACATTTTCCTATGCAGAATGCCCTACTAACATCAAACTTTGGCTAAGAATATGCCTTTTCTTCAAAATTCTGTGAGTGAAAGTTCCAGAATCTAATGGGATCCATAAACGCTGTACTATTCTCCAGAAAGAAATGGCACCTGATTTCTGTGGGCAGGCCTATTGCCTGTACCAAACAGCAAGCTGGTCAAAACTTGAGTCCTTTTAAAGTCAATGTAGTATCAAAGATATCTTCACAGAGTTACAGTTTTGTCTGTTCCTTTGACGTGAGTTAGGTCCACTCACACACTGGAGAAGTGTGGAAGTGCAGCGTGGGAAGACTTTGGTCATTGGATGGAAGTTGGCAAGTTTTCTGTCACATAAGTATGGGAAAATTATGAATTACCCCGGTTTGTTGGCAACAATTATGCTGAAAAGAATCCAAAATTTCCTCTTACTGGCGATGGGGAGAATCTAAGCCCCAGAGAGGGAGAAAGGCCTTTGGGGCATTAGCAGCAGGGGTGCAGCCTGATGGCAGAATGGGTTGGTTGGCCGCCAACCCTTTCGTAAAAAAACAACAACAAAATCTATCCATGGCATTTAGTGAGCTTTCTGACACACATGGGGGAGACTGGAGGTAAATCCCCCTATTTTCCAGAAAGATTGCTGGGGATTTTAATGGTGGGAGCAAGCCCCGATGCCTGGATGGAAAGCCCTACCTCATTTTTTTTTTATTTGTAATAATCCCTAGTTTTTAGTGGGCTTATTCCCCTTCACCTCACCATGACGAGGGCATCTCCTGAGCATTGATGAAAGTGAAATTCTGACTGCTTTAACTTGTACATTGTTACATCAACCTGCTGTGTAAGCTGATCATCACAGAGTTAAAAAAACATAAGGTCATGGCACGAGGGAAGGTAGTATTCTGAAAATAGAATTCTGATGTAGGCGAAAGAAGGATTTTCTCCCTAATGTGGAGGACGAGACGTTTACGTCCTTCATGGAACAACTGTGGAGTGTGTGAACTTCTCATCCTCCGCAGTAGACAGGTTTTGAAACCACAGTTTAAATGCAGATTTGGTTACAAAAGAAAACTGGAAACCCACTGAAATTCTCTAGTTATGCCTGGAACTGCAATCCGTAACTCACAAAACCATCAATCCGTAATTTGTACACCAAATGCATGTGTGTGAACTCATTCTTGATGTGACACATACAATTACCAATGCTGTAAATAATCATACAGATGAGATTACATATCATATTACCTTAGCACTATGGAAGACATGACTATGAATGTAATATTAAATATTGGTTTGAGCATATATTGTTTTAATTTTGTGGAACTCTAGGAGTTGTTACTTATTGGTATACATATTGGAAGGTCTTAAGCCTTGCACAGAGATTACATCATGGTTTTTCTACCATATTCCATTCCTGTTGTACAAACAGTATGGATTGTGTAGATATTTGCTGCCAAATCTTATTTCAACCTTGAGGTAGCTGCATTACTTATACACAATAAACAAGCTGGCTGTTATGAAGGCTGTAGTCTTTATTAAATTGGAAGACTTGAGCTGTCCAATAAGATTATTCTTAATGATTAACAACAATGATGTCATCTGTTGCCAAACGAAATCGTGTTGGGTGACAATCATATTTATTGGTCACATGAAACAAAAACCCCTCTGTAAACACGAAGTTGGCTGCAAATATTGTTTTTGCTTTATGCACAGAATTACAATTAGCAAAAACGAACTTTGTTTCCATTGTGTTCCTAATTGTTGCTAGTATCTTTATAGTTCCAGTAATGCCCACTAAAAAGAAGGTGGTGTGAATTAATTTAAATTTGAGTTTGGCTGGGTTACCAAAGAGCGGGTGTAAGTTGCAGCAGGGCCTATAGAAAATAATTCTTTTAAACTTTTACTCTAATTAATAACTCGCTGCTGGCAATCACTCTCTCTAGTTTTCCCAGGTGCATCCTCTGGTTCACCATAGACACTGCATGCAGACTCCTGGGTAATCTCCCTGATTCACCTCTGGGCACTTCTGCTCACCACTTGTACTCTCTGATAACTCCTCCTGGGCACTTGCCATGGTTTACCCGGCTTCTCCCTCTGGTTCACCACAGATACTACATGCTGACACTCGGGTACTCTCCCTGATTCAACAAAAGACACTTCTTCTGGTTCACCACTGTGCTCTCTGCTGGCTGCCAGGTACTCCTGCGTGTTTACCTGGGTACTCTCTCTGGTTTACCACAGTATTTGGTACTGCCCACGATACACCTATGCCACACTTCTGGATGTGAAGTGATGCTCTGTGCTACTCCCGAGTATTCCCCTATGTTACTAGAGGTGGGCGAACACTTAAAGCTCGAGTCAGGCTTGAGCCAGATGCCTGGCTCTGGCTGAGCTCAAGGTCCTCTTGAAACCTTGATCCCAAAATGAGCTGCACTTTCATGGGAGGCAATGTGGTCTAATGGTGAAAGCTGCCAAGCATGTATCATCGAGAACCGTGTTTGAATCCCAACCTTGGTTGTGCATCCTGTGAATCCAGGCGAATCCTGGCAAATCTCACAGTGTAACATAGTCTGTTTCTATTTTGAAGCACTCTAATGTCCTTGGGCAAGGTTCGCTCGGTGGAAAATTACCCAAAATAAAATATGGACTGTCAGCACGCTCTAATTTCACCCCCCACCCCCAGAATGAATGACATAGCAGTAACCTTTGGTGGCAAAAACAGATACCCATCTAGCGGCTAAATTGCAGTGTGAAACTGGAAATCTGCAAACCAATTCCAGCTCCCCTGCTTGGCCAATTTATGTGATCCTAGGCAAATATTTTATTTCACAGAGCTTCTTGTTCATTCATTATCCTATATGAGTAGCCCTTCTAATAAGTGAGCTCAGGATTGCTCTTTCCAAAAAACCTCTCTTGTGTTTGATTTAGTAGCATATATTGTTGTTTCTTCTATAAAACGAATCTAGGCCACATGTAGGATGCACATGACAACTGACTTTACTCTTAATTCACCAATAGCATTGTCATCAGGACGGGGGCAGGAATGTTTGATGATCTTGGAGAACTGACAAGATGCAGAGGTGAGGTAGCTTGAATACTGTTGATTTATTTTGTAGTAAGAACGTTACAGGAGATCCGCAGCTTTCATCTTCTCAACTCTTGTTCAACCGTTTCGCATTCTCCACTGTCAACATTCTCCACTCTGACATCCTTACATTCCAGAGTGGACAATATCAGCAGCCAGGGGGAATTTTCCATCACTCTTTTCTTTACAAATGCGAACAAATCAAGCAATGATACCAGTCTAAACAGTGATAAAATTGTAGCAAAAAAATTAAATATAGTAAGGAAAACATATAAACAAAACAAGAAATCATTAACTATTTGTAGAAGATGGGTAAATGTCTTACACGACAACTTCTGTAAAGCTGCCCTGGTACTATTGCATTTACCCGGACTTGATTGCTGTTAAGATTGCCTCTGGCGGATCTGGATTGATTGGTGTTACGATCATCTCTGGTGGGTCCAGATTGATTTGTGCTCAAGCTACCACCAGCAGGTCTAGTTTATTTGGTGCTCAGGTTATTGCCTCCAACCTCCTCTGAATTATGACTAGATCTCAATAAGTACTTGGGTCCCAACCCATCCTTGCACTTCACCACTCTATCTCCATTTCACCAATGACGACAATTGACTCTGATCGCATTCCTATTAACTTTGACAATGACCACCGGTTCACCAAACTTCACATCTCCCTTCTTTACGGACACAGCTTTTTTTATATGAACCACGTTGCCCACTTTAAGCTCTTGTTTGCACACCCAATTGCGAATGTCAAAAGCTTCTTTCTGTTTAGCTTTAGCCTCTGTTACTATAGCCCTCACCACAGTATCAACTTCTTTCAATGACACAGGCTGCTTGACCCACTTACCCATCCAACTGGGACAAACTTTTGTTGTGGAAATCCTCCCCCTTAAATGCTCAAACAGAGAATCCTGGGTTGAAGAATGGGGGATGGTGCGATAAAACCAAAGCATTCTATGAACTGCGTTACTCACGATGCACTTAGTCGCAACTGCCCATCCTACACACTGTGCCAACACACGATTCATGCGCTCAACTTGACCATTGGCCTGGGGTGATAAAAGGACATTTTAAGGTTGTCAATATTACCAGATCTCAAAAATTCCCTGACTTCTTCACTCACAATTTGAACTCCATTGTCCGACACAAGAAACTGAGGAAAACCCTCCCTTTAAGAATTTAACAACAGCTTTCGCACTGGGTTCAGCCATAAACATGACCATTTAGAATAAAAGTCTATTAACACCAGAGCAAAATGTGAATGAGAAGGTAAGACATTAAATGGTCCCACCAATTCAACCCCCACTTTTTTCCCACGCTTTGCCAGGACATTCAATGGGCTGCTAAGGGGGCTTCATCACACCCAAAGACGTTTTTGCTGATGAACAAATAACACACTCCCCAACCAAATGATCAGTTTCCACATCCATGGCCGGCCACCAGAATATCTGTCTGATGTGCTGTTTGGTGAACGCGTGCCCCAGATGTCCTTCATGGCAGATCTGATGATTCTGTGCCTAATCCCATCAGGTGGTTCCAACTTTTCAACCCTCATTCACAAACCATCTTCGATTAAAAGCTCATCATTAAGTTTCCAAAATGGCTGACATGAATGTGCTACTGCCTTCTCTGTAGGTCATCTATTCCTTACATACACCATGACCTGTTCGAGAATCTCATCAAGTAACAACTCTGCCCTCCATTCAGCTTCAGAGACAGCATACTTTGCCGGCAACCGTAACATCTACATAGGGATCGACACAACAGGTAGGATCACCCATGACCACATCATCTTCCCTGACTACCAGAATCATGTCTCTGAGATCATCTTCTATTCTGGAAGCTTTTATCTCCGACTGTACAACTGCCTTATCAGTGACCACATTAGCTACTTTATCAATCTGTCTTCTTTGGCATATCTTGGCGAAATGACCAATTTTACCACGATTCCCGCAATACACATTCCTAGCCGGGCAAACCTTCCCCCTTTAGCATGAGTTAAATTCCCACACCTGAAACAGGTGTGGAATTGGTTAAAGAAACTACTGAGTTGCTTCAACCCTTCTTTAAGGCTTTTGCCCATCACTTCCCTGTTTTGAACAACATTGATGGCTTATGATCGGTTTCCTAACTTTTTGATTGACAGTTGGGATATTCAATACTTTTGGCAATCCGCAGGGTGTCTTCCAAAGAAGGTTTTTCTATGGACAACAGTTTCTGCTGAGTACATTTGTCTGAACAATGACCAATGAACTGATCACGCACCAATTGATCTGTAAACTTTTCGAAATTACACTCAGACACTGACATCCTCATTGCAGACACAAAGGTATCAACATTCTCACCACAAAGTTATTTTCTCATGAAAAACTTGTGATATGTCACCACCAAAATAGATTGAGTGTCAGACCTTTCTTCTAGTTTCCTTACTGCCTCTAAATACTCATCCAACACTTCCCCTTCATAAAGTTCAATCTCGGGTAGGTGTTTGAAAACGGACTGACCTTCAAACCCTAGAGAATGTAGCAATAAAAATATTTTTCTCTCAGGCCTGAAACAGGATGCCCCAATGGCACCCAAGTAGGTTTCAAATGCGTCAAACCAATATCTCCACCTAATAGGTGGTTAACCGGACACTTCCAGAAAAGAGGGGGGTGGATTTACAGATTGCATGGTGTGTAAGAAGTCTAAGAACCCACATTTGAAACTTTAATGAAGTTTGGATAGAACCTTCAGCTTTGAAGTAAGGATGCCAAAGACCTGGAGTACTTGTCAACTAACACAAAAGAACAACAACAACAAAAAAATAATAATAATTATAATAATAATATATATATATATACCTATATATATATATAGGTGTGTGTGTCACCGCTGGTACTGAATGAAGTACTTGTGGTGTGCGTATCACTGCTGTAGTGAACCAGGAGTGAGTTTAAATGAATAAAGACAGTACATGCGAAGCACGGCATCGAGGTTGACTATGGCAGTGTGTAATGATGATGGTTGATTTCCTCCAAATGATGACACACAAACAGGAAGTGAGCTAGGAGGTGCACCAACCGCGCACGGGAATAATGCGCGTGGCAGGGTGTGTGAAGAAGCACCCTGCGCCAGGAAATTGAGAGGACTCCAGAATAACTGATGCCCAAAAGAAGACAGGTAGTCGATACGGTCAGCAGCCATCGCAGTTCCACGCCCGATAAGAAACAGGCCCCGGAAGTTTGGAAGAAGCGTGGGTTAAGTGACAGCTCCACCTGTCATCGCCAACTGAAGATGTGGAGTTCATTGAGAATCAACAAGACTCTGAGGCAAGATCGATTGAACTCTGTTGATTTATTTTGTAGTAAAAACATTACAGGAGCTGCCACAGCGACCAGTAGGGTCCTCTCCGCAGCTTTCACCTTCCCAACTCCTGTTCAACAATTCCGCTTTCTCCGCTATCAACATTCTGCGCTCTGGCATCATTACATCCCAGAGTGGAGAATATCGGCAGCCAGGCACAATAATACTGAATGTTTTTCAGTTCATGTTTAAAAACGCTCACTTTTAATAAGTAGTGCACGGAACGAACCACAAATGACTCACCATAAGTGTGAAAAAGGCCACTTTATTGAAGACAGGTGCACCTTACAAAAACATATCCTCGGCCTTTGCCTCACAAAACTATAGCTAACTATACAAACTTCATCTACGTATCCTCCTCCCCCACCCCTAAGGTTTCCCCAAACACAAATGCAATTTATTTAACAGACCCCAACTTGATCAATAACTTTCGCCCCTTTAAAACCTTGTAACCTCATCTCAACCTATCTAAAGATCTATCTACTCGATCAATAACTGTTAACCCTTTAAACCCTGTAACCTCTTCTCTACCTGTCTGCAAATCTATCTACTAAGTATAACCTATCCTAACCTCACTACCTACTTGTCCCCAACCATAAAATGAAACAGTAACAACTGGCCAAAAATAGGTAACCGATGGCACTCAGAAATAGTCCTTACGACTTTTCTGACCCCCCAACCTCTAGGCCCCTTCTAGGATAACATCTTATATCCAGGGCAGAATCCAAGACCTCTTTTATTTGAACCAAGTATAGCTCCATACCGAAGCGAGACAAATGCACCCCATCATCCCTGAAAAAATGTTTTGCCGAATACTTCTGCTATGGGTAATCCACCGCCAAATACTTTAGTTCTGGGTGCTCTACCCTGCCAAAACCTGCCTCTCTGCAAAAAACCCTCATCTCTTTGTTTACCTTCCTCCTGGCTTTATCGATGGCAACAGGCCTCTCGGCCCCCCTCCAATGCCTTCTTGGAATAAACTCATTCCACACCACAAAGCACCCCGACCACTGCCTCTTGATCTCCCGCAAATCCCTTTTCATCTGCTTCAACAGAGACAACCCTTTGCAAACCACTAAACCATTCTCCCCCAAGTGGATTAACAGCACATCTGGACAAACATGTAGACGCATTAACTTATTTTAAAGGGGGAGAAGCTCGTGCCAGCGCATGCCCCCTTTCCCGTGCCAACTGACTTTAAACAATCCCGGGTCCAATCCTAGATTTACTCCTTTTCTTTTTTTCTGTTCGTGTCTTTCCGCCCTCTTCACAAAAGAATGCCCAACAATCCAGATTGCGAGCGCCTCTGACTCTGGCCCTGCTACTGCACCTGAAAAGACACATGCGTGAGAAAAAATTCACATTACCACCTTCACCCGAACCCCCCTTCCTGCTTTAATATAGCATTTGTAACAATCTGATGACCAACGTCCCAATTGCTTCAACTTCTCTGAGCCCCACCCCATGTTCACTGCGTCAGAAGTCACCCCAATCCTGAAAGAATGAGTGCCAAACGCCTCAGGTACCTCCCCCAGTACTTTTAACGCCCTCCTCATGACCCATAGAAGCTGTGCCGCCGTGACTTCCCGCCCCGAGGTCCTGTAAAAAACATCCCCCACCTCCCTCCTTGTTCCTCCCCGCAGAAGGCACCCCCATCGTACTGGGCAGATCATGGGATCCCCTGTAGCCCACAGCGCCACTGACTTCCCCGTCCCCCTTTGATCTGCCTTCGAGCGCCTGAGGAAAATGGAGACTGCATCACTCCCTTTTTCGCATCCCTGTACTTCTTCCCATTGTAGCCCTGGTACCCCCCTCCTTCCCAACAGCTCCGAAACCCGGAATGCTCCGCAATATAGCCAAGACATTAATGCAGCAAACAATACTTCCTCCTGCCAGCTGCAGCTTACCTGTGGTAACACCTCTATCATTCTGCCCAACAACACATTATTCACTGGTAACCTAACCCGCTGTCCTCTACCCGTCTCCCTGGCCCAACCCTCTAGCAACCTCCTACCCAGCTCGCCTGCCGTTGGGGCATAGCCCCACACTAACTTGCCCATGAAAGCTATCCCTGCCAGCTTTGATGCTATGGTAACCTTCGACAAACCCTTCTCAATCAAGGTTAAGATGAACTGAACAACGCCCTCTTCCCTGGCCCACATCCCAGGCCTCCTCTTCGCACCTCCCTGCAGAAATTCCTGCCACGCTAGTCCATAGGCCTTCCTCGTGGAATGCGCTAACGACCCTACCACCAGTTGCGGCATCCTTTTTCTCCTATGGACCACATCCCATCGGGCACCGGCGTCTTGTGAGTTTCCGCCTCCGTGGCCAGCCCATGGAACCTCTCCCACTGCAAACGAGACAAAGCATCCGCAATGTCATTGTCTACGCCCGGGACGTGCTTTGCTCTGAACTGAATGTCATTCTGTAAGCAACTCAACATGAATATTCGCAATAACTTTAAGACCTACTCATCCATTGCGGACTGCCTGTTGACCACCTGTACCACTGCCATGTTGTCTACCCTGAACGTTACCCTTTTGTGCGCTAGCCTCCGCCCCCACAGCGTGACCGCAACTACTAGTGGAAACAATTCAAGGAAAGCAATGCTCCTGCCCCCATTCTTCCAATGAGGCGGCCACTCTTCCGCACACCATTTTCCCTGCCAATACAAACCGAACCCGCCTGCTCCGGCGGCGTCCGAGAATATCTGAGCATCCCACTCCCACTCTTCTGGCGCGGACATAGGTATCCCATTGATCTCCTCCAAGAACCGGCACCACATTCTTAAGTCTTCCTTTGTCCCTGCCGACAAACGCATGTGGTGGTGTGGTAGCGTGAGGCCTGCCAGTGATCTGCTCAGCCTCCTGCAAAATGTCCGTCCTGCTCTCACTACCCGGCATGTGAAATTCAAATGCCCCAGTAACACTTGTACCATCCTTACTGTCACTTTCTTTCTGGCCAGCATGTCATCGATCAACAACCTCATGGGCAGTTTTTTATCCTCCGGCAACCTGGCCTCCATAGCCACTGAATCAAGTTCAATCCCCAGAAATGACAACACAGTGCTTGGACCTTGTGTCTTCTCCGGTGCTAAGGGGACACCCAGTGTCCCCATGAGCTTCTGGAAACTGTCCAGCTGCTGCTGGCAGTCCGTCGAACCAGGCCGGCCCACCAAGAAGAAGTCATCAAGGTGGTGTGTCACTGTGTCTTTTCCCGTTTTCCAAGAGAAAACCCACCTCAAAAATGAACTGAACTTCTCAAACAGCGCACATGATATTGAACACCCCATGGGTAAAGCCTTATCCACAAAGATGTTTCCATCCACTTTCAATGCCCAGCAACTGGAAATCCTTCGGATGTACCGGCAAGAGCCGGAAGGCGGCTTTAATGTCACATTTTGCCATCTCGGCCCCTTTTCCTACCCTTTCCACTAGTGCCCTGGCTACGTCCACTGAAGAGTACGACACTGACGTCAAGTCATCAGGAATTAAATCGTTTACTGACCCCCCTTGCGGCCATGACAAGTGCTGAATTAGACGATACTGGCCTCTCTCCTTTTTTGGGACCACCCCGACCGGAGAAATAATCAAATCCTTTATCGGGCTGGCTACAAATGGCCCCTCCATGCGCCCTTCCCGTACCTCTTTCAGATTCTCCACCCATCTTGCCAACCTCGGTCCTTCGTACCCGAATTTAAAGCCCTCTCTGAAACCCGCACTGAGAATTTGCGCGTCGTGTTTTTGTGGGTAATGTGCGAGCCAGGCCTCTAAGCAATCCAGCTTAATGGGTGTATGAGCCTTTGCCCATATAACCCTGCGACCCTCGTCCCCCCCCTGCCTCCCGTCCCCTGCTGTCCGCCATTGGCAGTCTGATGCTGCGTCCCCTGCCCCCCTGCCTGGCCCTGTCCTGCGTACCCTGGCCCGAAGCACTGCACCAGAGGGTGTCTTCCCGCGCATTTCAAGCATTCGTGCTGAAGTCTGCAGTAGTCCCGGGCACATGTGTTATAGTCCCAACAGGCCCCTGGACCTCCCCCTGCGGGCTTCGGAGTGTATCCCCCCCCCTGGGTGGGATGGCTTTGAAAGGGGCGATAGACTAGCGGCAAACCACTGGCCGCGTACGTCGTCTTCCCAAATTTTACTGCCCCCATCGTCTGCTGGTAGAGATCGGAGTCGATTTCCCCCCAGTTTGTTTCGGGGTCCCATGCTAATCGGGCCCGGAACTCCTCATCATAGTGTGACCATGCGTATCCCCCGTACGTCAGATGTGCCCTCCTAACTACATCCATGTACTTAAACAAAGCCACGGACCTATCTGGGTACCTCTCACAGTAAACACTTGCGAAAATTAAAAAGGCTGCCGTCCAGTTCTCTATTGTCATGGGTACCCTAGGTCGTCTGGATAACTCTAGCTCCTCCTCTTTCGATCCCTCCTTGGATCGCAATTCCCTATGCATTAGCTTCAACATGTCTACATATTCGCCCTTTCAAATTTTCTCCTTCATGGCTAACATGAGGTGTGCTCCCAATGGTTACGTCACCCCCATTTACGGCAGTTTTGGCAATCTGACCTCCTTACTCTCTTTGCCCTCCGTCAACTGACCAGACCCCCCATCGCTTTTGTCGTCCCCCAAAACCTTTGTCGCCTCCGAATCTTTCTGTGCCTTGTCATCCGTCGTCCCCCCTGACCTACCCTTCTCTGCCTCCTGTTCCGTCTTCTGCCCCTCTGTACCTACCCCGTGTCTCTAACGTATTTACCCTTGCGTAATTTCAGCCCGCTGTCCCCCTCCTCCCCTCTGGCATCCGTCCCTGTGGAAACCCTCTTTTTTGGGCTAGCCGCGCTACCCTGCCCCCTACTCTTACCTGGCATCAAGTTTGGTATCCTCACCGGATCCAACCGCCTAACCAGTGTCGCAGAGGGTTGAGTCATCTCAGACGTAGCCGTGTACTCCGCATCCGGTCCCGCCTCCTGCAATACACTAGGCACAAAATTACTGGTCCCCCCCCTTTCATCGTCCACTATCTCCCCTTCCTCTAACCTATCCTCCTCATAATCTAATGGGATGTCCTCCCACTCCCCCTCCTCTTCAATTCTTGTTACCCATGTGTGCCTTCACTTCCTCCCGGTAGCGAGGAGCCGCATGCGACTCGCCCGCAATGTGCGAGCCCCGCGCTCCCTGCTCCTGCAAAGCAAATGGAAGGCCTGGCATGCCGTGGTTAGTGTCCCTGTCTGTCCCTACCTGCCCCTGATCCGGGCACCGCTGCCAATACCCTCCCATGCTTGAGGCTCCCAAGGGTGCCTCTGTAAACCTCCATGCACCCCCCCCCACCTCCCCTCCACTCCAACCCCTCCCCTGCCTGGCCCCGCCGAGTGTCCCCCCCTTGTTGCCGGTACCACCCCCCTCCTGCCTCCTTTACACCCGTATACCCCGGATGGCGGGGATCCCTCCCCCCCTCCCAGGCCCCTCCTCTTCCCCCTCACTCCATTCTAACAGGGAAACTGGCCACCTCTCTCCCAGCCCGGACACTGCGGGCTCCCCCCTACCCCCCTTCCCAGGCACCCCTCCGCCCCCCCCTGGGAGCCCTTGCACCCACCCCACCATCCACCGACCACTTGTCCCTTGCCCCCCAGGGGGCCCTGTCCAACCACCCTCTAACGTCCAGTGCGGCCACAGCTGCCTCCCTGGACCCCCCCTCACCGTCTTCTACACCCCTTACAGGCCGGGGCACCCCAGACTCCCCCCCTTTACAACGCCCTGCCTGCCCTTAAACCTAGGCCTCCCCTCAAGCTTAGGCGCTGCCCTTGTGGCCCTCAAAGCCTTCCCATCCACACTCTCGTGGCCCCCCATCTCAGGGACACCTCCTACTGGTCTGCCCCCCCCATTCCCAGAAAGACTCTCTGTCCTTTGTGGCACTCGCAGCGCAAACCGCTGCGGGGCCCTCATTGCGCTGTTCCTCGCGCACTGCCCCACCCTTTCCCACCAAAAATGCCAATGGGGTGTGCCTCGTGGCGCTCCCCCCCCCCGTTTTCCCCGCTTCGCGGGGGCTGCCTTTGCCCTGCGGCCCCCCCACGTACCTCCTCATTCTTTCTTTTATTGCGCCACGCCAAAGTCGCGGCGACCATGCCCCCCGCCGCGCAACGCGGCGGCAGGGCCTCCCTCTCCTCTGGGCCTCGGACGAGGTCCATGCGGCCTGCTTCTGCCAGGAGCCGCATGGACTCCTGCACCCTCGCATCATTCCTGGCCATAGTCGCAATACAAAAACAGGCAAAAGCTGCCTTCGCAAAAAACGCTGTCCCTAACTAGGCCCAAAAACTTTCCCTGAACTGACGGAGAAATCGGCAGCCGTGTCACCTTCCAAAATGGTGACACGGCTCCCGAAATGGCCGTCTAAATACCCCCGCCCGGAGCCCAACACAAGTCCAACGCGAGCTCAATTGGGCTCAGACCGCACCACCTGGCCCAAAAACCCCAGGGGTGCGAGCCTCCCTGTCGGTCGGCCGCCCCCCCAAAGCCCCAATCGGCAGCCAGGCACAATAATACAGAATGTTTTTCAGTTCATGTTTAAAAACGCTCACTTTTAATAAGTACTTTAGAAATAATCTGATCTACTAAGGTGAAACGCTTCACGTGTTAAACAAATACGCTTTCTTGCATCTTAAAGACATCTTTCATAACTAAAATGATGTTTGTATCAAATATTTTCAGGGCTCGCTCATGCATGGGCTCTTAGAGCCAGAGCCAACCCTTGGTTTGTCTCAGGGTTGGCTCTCCCTGTTAATTTGATGGCTTGCCTACCTCTATGTGCTACCCTGGGCTTGTCTTGCCTCTCCTGCCGGGTCTCTTTGTCATATGCATGGGCAGGCCAGCGCAACATGGCCCCGCCCTCTCTTCCGGTTCCCCTGTGCTTCCCCTAATGTTTTTTGCTGAATACCCGCGCTGCTAATGAAGCAAACTCTGTCTTTATGATCCTACCGCTGCCTCACGCGGCGCCTAATTGCTTTGCCTCCGTAACAAACAGACGTTCTGGGCAATTACACAATAATATGGAATTGAGATCAGGGGAACGGGAAAGGTTTCTTCATTTTAATTATGCTGAGAAGGCACCCTAGTGCTTTACTTCGGGGCCGGCACTTACTTGCCAGTACAAAATCAAGAGAGGATGCTTCATTCTTTGTTTTAAGGATCGACTAATGAAGTCTCTGATATTCCTCAGACAGCTGAATCTTTTCTGACACAAAGACGTCTTGCGCGTCAGTCAGTGCTTAGTGAAAAACACTGAAATGCGTGGGAAAGCCTGAGCTGGACGCCTGGTGGAAGATTAGTGTTAAAGCTGCCCTGCATGTCCTCCAGCCGTGTATGTGTGTGGGTACTTGGGGAGGTAATATGAGTCAGTGAGTCATGCCCAGTTTCAGGTAGAGCATGGGTCCCTGGCAAACATTTTCCCAGGGGCGAAAGGTTTGGTTTGTGATGTCACCGAGGGCCGCCCTGATCCTGCAGAGTGGTGGGGGGAGGGGGGCGTTGACTGTGGGCATGGGCGTTTGACTGTAAGTTGGTTGTAGGGAAGTGAAGCATATATATGTATCTAGCGGCTGAATTGCACAAGGTGAAACCAGAAAACCTGGGATTAATCCCGGCTTCCCACTTAACCAAATTGTGTGATCCTAGGCAATATTTAATGTCACTTTCCCTCATTTCTCTTCCTTATCACATATAAGCACCTCGAAATACATGAATTCAGAATGTGCGCTGTACACAACTCCTGTGTTTGATTTAATAACTTATAATGATGTTCATGTATAATAGGAACCCAGGCCACCCAAAGATTGCACATAACAAATGACTTGCGTCTTAGTTCGGTATTACCATTGTTGTCAGGGTGGGGGTAAAAATGAAAGTTTCTAAATGCATGTTTGAGAACTATCACTTTAAAAAATACTTCTCAATGCACTGATAATCTGGTGTACTAAGGTGAAAAGGTTCTGCATGTTAATGAAATACACTTTTTGAATTCTGAAGCGACTTTATCATATTTTTACAATTTTGCTGCAAGATGTCTTTAAAAATGAAGGTGATCCTAAAGTTAAGGGGCGCAGAACATGCTAGTTACTTCCTTTCTTTATCTTTAAATCAACCGTTAAACAAACGCTTGCCTGTTTATTTAACATTTTTTAATAATAGTGCTGAGTCAAGTAAACAGCCCAGTGCTGCTGATGGCCAGGGGGCCACACCTGAAGGTCAGGAGTGCCGCATGCGGCCCCTAGGCCGTACTTTGAGTATCACTGAGGTAGAGTGAGGACCCCAGGCCTGATTGAACACCTTTGGGGTGACAGTAGTGATATGCAGAAGTGTGTGCCTCAAAAGGTTGAAAGGTTAACAGATAATATTTTTTAGACCTAATACTGAAAGAGTATAAAATACATGACTTTTTATGCCTGACCAAGTTGCCAAAAAACGTTTGTTATAAGTTTCTGCAATGGATGTTAAAGAGAAAGAACAGATGTGTAGATATTTTGTTATTCCTGCCAATAATGGGTCTACTAGACTGGCAGACATCTCAATGGGGCATCGACCACTTCTTGATAAAAATACAGTAAACATATGGGAAATTTAATGGATACACAAACATCAGAGATTTTTTAATTTACGATATGTGGAAAAGTGAGATGAAGTAGATCCAGGCATTAGGTTTTCGAAAGTACTCATTCAATGGTCCTTTATTCAAATTGCATATTTTTTAAAGGGTTTAGGTTGTCAAAATCATAAGGGCCAGATTGGATCTAGTGGAAGATTTGATGGAAATAAGTAGACGTAGATCTGTAAAGTATTAGAAAACCAGGCTCTCAAAATATAATGAGTTAGATGTTTTTACTAGAATTAATAAGAAATGGTAAACTTGGGAGAAATTGCACATTACGGAGGAGTCTTGGAGAAAGCTAAATTGTTATAATTTTTCAGTATTGAAAGGAGCGAACTTCCGCGAATGCAATTTTATACCGAATGGCTGTTATTTAGGACGCCAGCGTCTTTAAATAAAATTTGTCTCCAAATATCGGCAAAATGTTTTTAAATGTTCGATGGAAGTTGAGGGTCATTGGACATACATGATTCAGGAATATCCGATGTTGATGGAATACTGGACTTCAATACAGAGCTCTTGTCAGAATATAGTCAACATCGATTTTCTGGAAAATTTTAAATTTATATTATTGGGTTATTTATGGTGGTTTTAGGACACATCCCAAGAAAAAATTCTTTTTAGTCACATTAATTGCGAGGTCTATAATCCTTCAGAACTGGAAAACAAAGCTAATACCTACACTGGATCAATTGAGATTTAAAATGCAGAGAATAAAGGGTTTAGAGAGATGTTATTCGTTTAGGACAGGCTCATATAGTAAGTTTTTGAAGCTATGGAAAAACTTTCTATAGATAAACTGCAGTAATTAGGTCTGTATGAGATTATATCATATTCAATGTGAAAAGTAGAATTATTGGTGTGCAAAACTTGGAGAGTCGTTATTGTAAAGAACTGTTATCATAATGTAATAAGATGAATTGATGTGGTGTTGTAAATTCTACGAATAAAAATAATTAAAAAAAGAAATAGAGTGTGTGCCTCTGGGATGATAGTGATGTACAGGCAGGGCCTGGGCTAATACTATTGGGGCTCTGAGCAAATGGGGAAAAACGAGGTCCCCCTGTCTTGAATTTGAAGTGAAATCAGAGGAAGTGAAATCAAGGAAAGTGACATCACAGAACTATTAATCCTCATTGGTATTGGTGAAGTGACTTACAAGATGCAGCTTCCCTTGTACAGATATTAATAACATGGATAAAAACATAAATGGCCCAAATAAAATAAATTCATCTATTTTAAAGCTGTATTAAGTGGATAACATTAGGAAAACTAAATCGAAAATCTAGGCACAAATCGGTTTCTTTACTCCAAAGTTAACTAGTTGTTTCCAGGTTAGTGCATGGTAAAAATCTCAATGCACTGTTGACAATAATTTCGTGTGAGAACATATTTAAAGTTTGTTTGTATGATATTGAAATACACTCATGGAGAGAAATGCTAATAGCCACACGTAATCACAAATTGATCCCCAGTTAATCAAGTATTATTTTTTTCTATTTGCTTGAATGCTTCACATTGCATTTTATTAGTCACAAGCCTTTCATGCCCTTCGCAGGCCCAGAAGATATTGCTTCATGTTGTACATTGAACTTCATTCAGTAACGTAACCTCATTTTCAACCCTGGCAAGCAGGATGTTATGGGAAGAATGGAGCTAAACCTGCATATAGGAATGATAACTTGCTTTCAAAGCCATCCTGTGCCTCTTGGTGTGGCATATCCTGAAACCTGCACAAGTAGATAACTTTATGCTGAGAACAACACATTTCTGGTATGTGGTCATATTACATTGACTTGTACTGCCAGAAATTCTGCACATACTATGTTAATTTTACATACTATTAGCTTTTAGTCCAACTGACTGTTTTCTAGCAAGAGCCCTGGCCAGTTGAAATTACTATTGTCTTTTGATTTTTTGTTTTGTCTCCAGCTATTTTGCATTAAATGCTGGTTGGACTTTAGGCTTCCAACATGTTGTGTTTTATTTTTAACAAATGGCATCACTCAGGTCACTGTAAATATTGAGAAACGGGGTCTAGAGGGATAAGGTTGAGTTCTGATGCATGTATATTTTCCTCTTTATTTGAAAGTTATATTAATCACTGGCCACTACAAAAAAAGGGAAGCAGAGTGCTTTATGAACAAAGCAGTAGGATACAGAATTAATATATTCTCCTCGCAGGGGCATGAGGTGATAGAAAGCAGGTGAGCAAATGTAGATTTTCTAAAAACAAAAAAGCATATCAAGGGAAATACTGCAATCTGACAATGGGGTGTTAAGCAGATTTGTATGTACAAAAATATAATCCCAGTGAAACATAAGAGAGTAACTCCAAGCTTCCAGATTTTTCATGTTGAGTGGTGTCCTGGTATTGATTCATTAGTTGAGGTTTAGTTCGTGCGTTTTTGATGTGAAGGTGTGCTGCAGATTTAATGGATTTCCATACTAAGGTTTTTGATTTGGTACTGGAATTGTAGAAAGCATGAGTGACAGAATAGCTGGATTTTGAGGAAAATCCACTAGGACTGGCCCATCACAGGCTCACACCAGGAATAGTAGGACTAAGACAAGCAAAAAAAAGCAAAGAAAAAAAAAGCAAAGCATACATTAGGGAAACAGGACTACAGGCACGCCACCAAGCAGGAACTTGCTGTACTAACGTGCCAGCCATCTTGGAATAGTACTGATACTGATAGTAAGTTGATACCACCCCCCACCCCCCACAACTGAATAACTCCCTATATGCTAAAGGAATACCCCACCTTTTTAAGGGCTAGGATGACACTGTTCCCAGTCTGCCATTTTCCAGACAAGCTACCAACTACTATCATACACTAAGCATCCCTTCCCCCACAACTGAGGACTCCCACCACAATTATAATTTAGGACAAGTTATCATTGATACATGCACTCACTTACTGAATAGCCACCTACAGTCCAACAAAAATTATTAGATCCACACATGCCATTGCCGAGTATAAATATTGTAACCCTCTGTGGATCACGAGGGCTCCCATTAGACATGGCCCCCGTGTCATACTTCCCACCCGACAACATCCTAGAATCAGACAGCCGCAATGCCAATAAAATCAATTACCCACCTAATCTAACAAAAAAAGTCCTCCAAAGCCCTCAAACATCGACTCCTCAAATGGCACCCAGAAACACTTATATCCGACCCATACTTCTGCACATCAAAAGGAGTCATAACTAATGATCTCATATTTTACACACAAAAAAGAGGCCAGTGGAGTGGAGAAAAACCTTCTACTCAATGCTATCCATCCCTACATCCAGGAAAACCTCTCACAGCTCAAGACTTTCAGTGGCCCCCTCACCCGCCCTCAATGCAAAATTAACCATCTCTATTTTTAACAATGGGATCATACTCATACAGTCATCTGACCATAACCTCGACTTCTTCAATGAATTCTACCCTATCATCAAACAGGATGTAATTAATAATAAGACAGTCCCCTCGCCAGACCTCCCCAGATCTTCACTCGACCATTGGGAGCCCCAAGCTTTATCCTCGCATAGCTTCACCACCATAGACAGTCCACCCCCTCCCCCACCATGCACCACCACATCAATCAGACCACACTATACCAACTCAGCCACTCCTCTGGACGATGTAGAGACAACCCCATCTAACCACACCAACCCATGCTCTCTCACCACTACTAGAAGGGCCGTTGAGCAACGCAATGACAAAAGTATTTCCACCACCTCTTCCCCACATACTAGTCCTGATTATAAGCCCAAAACCCCCACCACACATTCCTCCCCCACTTCTCTTCACTACGAGACTCATGAAAAACACACAACCCAATACACCAGGCCCCAAACCCCATCCTGTTGTTACCACATCGAAATTGAGTCCAGACTGGGGGAAATTACACAGGTATTACAGGAACTCAAATCCAACCTACAGAAGCTAACAAGCATTACAACTGAGCTGGCCTACAACAGGTGGCCCTCAAAGATTTCTGAGAGTAATAGGCCGATCCACCCTAATAAGGTCATACACCATTCTGACCTGCCATTAAACATTTACAACTTTCCAGACACCCCTAGTCATAAGATGGCGATCCACACCCTTCCACAACGCCTCCTCTAGACCGGCCAGGACCAAGAACTCTCTATCAGACAATGACATCAAAGCCCTTCCCCTCTCATACAAGAATGCACAACATGACCTTCCACATGGCCTGAATCCCATCTTAACTATTGTCTCGAACCCACACAGAGAACAGAGACCAAACTCCAGAGAGGTAAACAATGCCAACCTCAAACCAGTACCCATCACAGAGAAAACCTTAACGAACACCAAACCTCACCTGAAGTGCATGCTCCTAAATTGCAGATTGGCCATGAAACATGCAGCAGACATGGCAGACCTTATCCTCATGCATGAGCTCGACCTAGTCCTTCTAACTGAAAGATGGCTAAAGAACGACTCTGCACCAATCCTTGAAATTTTAATTCCTCCAGGCTATGACATTATAAAAGCAGACAGACCCAAAAAAAAATCCGTGGGTGGGATAGCCTGCATACACCGCATTAACCTTATGGTGAATCAGTCACAAACCATCGACCCTGCCATGTGCGAATACCTATGCATAAACATTGTGAGCAACAACAGTCCCCTATGTAAGTTACACTTGATCTACCTTCCTCCAGGCAACAACCATGCATTCATCGAACAAATCATGGAAATCATTTCTTCCAAAGCGGGGCAACACTGCGCCCAATTCTACCCCGGAGACTTCAACCTTCATTGAAACGACCACAATGACCCCACAGTTAATAGCCTAAAAACCTTTCTAACTGACCTCAACCTTGTCCAAATCTGCGACAGCCGGACACACAACCTGGGTGCAACACTGGATCTTGTCATTGCTAGGACAAACTCCATCAAACTTGAATCGATTGTCCCATGTGACTGGACGGACCACCACTGCATCACCTTCCTTATCACCGAACCAACGAAGACACATAAACTCCAGCTAAAGAAACCCAAACAATGGAAAAGGAACGCTCGCGATATTAACCTCAACGACTTGGCATCCCTCAGTAACAGCGTACTATCGCCGCCAGCGGACATGACAGATGCCCACAACATCACAACCCACTATAACAACTCGATGACTAGCATTCTTGACACAGTCGCGCCCTTTCAGCTGAAAAGACTGTCCTCTAAAGACTCCAAACCATGGTACAATGGAAGCCTAAATGATCAAAGACGCAACCTGAAACTTTCGGAACGGGCCTGGAGATCCTTACCATCCCTAGAGCACCTTAAGCAACTGAGAGCAAGGAGGAGCATCTACAACAAACACATTAGAATCTCAAAAGCAAATTTCTTCAAAGATCAACTAAACAATGCTAGAAATCGACCAAGAAAACTGTTCAAAATGATCAAACATCAATCCTCTCAACAACCAAACCCCTCCTCATTAGGTCCCAACCCACAACCAAACTGCAACACATTTGCTCCTACTTCCTGGAAAAATCTAAAAGATTGAGAATGAACTCCAAACAGCAAAGGAACAACTCAATTCAATTCAATTCAAGTAAACTTTATTCGGTTTCAGAAATATAAAACCATAAAAGTTAACAATGCATCCGAATTACATAAAATATCATGATTCCATAAAATAACAGACCTAGTTTGTCATAGTTAAAATACATTGCACAACATCCCATAGTAATCTGTAACATTAAAGTGCAAAGTTCAGATACAAATAATCTACCTCTTTGATCAACATTGTCCAGTAAAAATTATCCCAACCCACAAAAACATATGTGTCTTAAAAATGATCTAAAATCCTGGTCCTTATAAGTTATTAGTCAATACAAGCCCTAGACTTCACCGCGGTTTTCAAGTAACCAACGATGAAGAAAATACATTCATCCTCCAGCAGTTGTAGGTACAGGAGAGCTGGGCGAGCCTGCTTAAAATTCATCTTCTTTAAAATTGGGACTAAAAAATACTTCTGGGGAGCCTCATAAAATTTACAAAAAAGCATGAAGTGTAGCAGATCCTGTGGAGACTCTCCGTCGCAGCCACAGGGTGCTAACAACTGGCCTCTACTGCTTCCCCTAGGTATGGCGAGCAGGAGGTGAAAAAGATCCAGGCAAAACCTGGTCAATAAAACCGCTCATAAACAGATAAAAACCCCAGAAGATAAGGCTCGGCTAGTAGAGTTGTCCTAAGCATTAAAAATTTGCGGACGCTAAGTTTCCGCAATTCCAGCTCTTCCCTTTCCAGTTTCCTTAAACTGTTGAAGGATTCCCTTGTTATCCCCACATCCTTTTTAGTTATTAGTTCAGGATTGGTATATAGTTCGGCTCGTCCTAGCTTTTCAAAACTGCTCTTAATGTATCTCAGCCAAGGTATGCTGAGCGCACTGTCGAGGGACATACACTCTTTTAAAATCAGCTGGCTCTCCGTTAATCCCTTGTTCAACCAGCTATTTATCCAAAACGTAAGGGGGCGAAGTTCCAGGGTATCGCTTAAGTAGGGCACCCCCAGTTCCTCGTGTACCACCAAATTAGACAGGCCACGGGGAACACCCAGCAGGCGCTTCAAGAAAGTATTCTCGACCACCTGTAAAACCGCAGTGGAGACGTGCCCCCATATTTTGCTCCCTTAGGAGGCTAAAGCTACATTCTTGGCTTGGTAGACTTTCAACAAGGCAGCGATAGGTCTATTTCCTAATTTAGAGGCAAAATTAAAAATGGCCGCGTTCACCCACACCAAATCCCCCTTTTTTCTTTGTTTAAGGGGCCCCCATTTTATTTGATCATCCAGTATGACCCCCAGATATGAGAAGACATCTGTGCGGGGTACCTTGGCAGGACCTACGCTAAATTGGAAATATTTTTTGGGGCGTGTCCCTACTTGCATGACGTAGGATTTAGAGTTGTTGATGGATAAATCTCATTCCGACATAAAGTCGGAAAAGGCGTCAAGCAGGGTTTGAAGCCCCCTAGCAGTCCTAAATATGAGAACTGCGTCATCCGCATAAAGTAAAACAGGGAGACCTCGTAGCCCTGCATACGGATAATCTACCCCAGTTGATAATAGGGCTTTATCTAAGTAATTAATATAGAGGTTAAACAAGAAGGGGGCCAGGATACATCCTTGACGTACACCCCTCTTTATATCAAAATTCCGTGACACGCGAAGGTCCTGCGAAAATCTAACGTTGGCCTTAGTTGCCCTGTGAAGGTCCTCTAAGAAATGGACGATGTTGCTGTCAACCCCAATGTCCTTCATGGACTGCCACAGTTTTGCCCTGTTCACGCGATCAAACGCGGAAGACAAGTCCATGAAGGCTAAATAAATGGTACCGTACATTGTTACCTCCACTCATCCCCCACACTCCACCAAGTGTACAAACCAAACCCCCAACCAACACGGACTTACCCTCAAAAACAAAGCGTCTTGGAACACTTTCAAAACCTTTGACGAAAATGCCATCCTCAAGATCTTAACAACTCTTAAACCATTAAATCACTTCTGCAATCCTCTTCCTGCCAACATCTTCAGTGAGATCAAAACTTCTCTAATACCCCTCTGGACAAAGATAGTGAATACTTCACTACTGCAAGGAACCCTTCCGAACTGCCTAAAAGCAGGACAGGTAAACCCCCATTCTAAAAAAAACTACAGCGGACCACACAATCCCAGATAACCACCGTCCAATATCCACTATTCCTACCCTAGCAAAATTACTGGAGAAGTGCGTCCATTCCCAACTATGCAGCCACATTGATCATTACCACCTCATTGACCAGTACCAATCAGGCTTCAGGCAGAACCACGGCACGGAAACAGCCTTGACCCACATTGCCGATGACGTGCTCAGAATACTAGATCAAAATGAATCTTGCCTCCTTCTCCTCCTAGACCTATCCTCAGCCTTTGATACGGTCAAACATAACAGTCTCCTGGACTTACTTGAACACAGAATGGGTTTATCTGGTGCTGTCCTAAAGTGGTTTGCCTCTTTCTTAGACAACTGAACTCAAAGATTCAAGATTAAGCAATTGCTGTCCACGACCATGCCGGTCACACTCGGAGTTCCTCAAGGTTCCTCCTTATTACCTACCCTCTTCAATCTTTTAATCGAGCCCTTAACCAAAATCCTGAAATGCTCTAATGTTCATTACCACATGTATGCGGATGATACCCAACTATACCTAAACATATAATCTCTGGATGACATCTGCTTACTGAACACAACTCTGCAAAAAATCCACAACTGGCTGACAAAAAACACCTCAATCTCAACGCACTCAAAACCGTGTTTCTCCTAATTTCCCCACCACAAGGACACAGCGACATTGAAAATTGGATGAAACACTTAACAGCCTTCAACTGCACACCACACATCATAGATTATACTAGATCAATGGGAATGACACCCGAAAAGAATCTCACCATGCAGGGACACGTAAGCACAGCCACCAGTGGGGCAAACTTTCATATGAACATTCTTAGAAAACTAAAACCCTTCCTCACCGCCGACTACCTCAAATCAGCCGTATAAGCTCTAGTGATACCCAGAATAGACTATGGGAATACAACCTTATGTGGTTTGTCGAGATCCAGACTGGCTCCACTAAGAGCGTCCTTCAACGCGGCTGCAAGACTTGTCACCAGCTTCAAAAAGAACAACCACATCACCCCTGATTTAAAGGCACTGATCTGGCTCCCTGATGAGCCAAGAACACAGCTAAAAATTGCTTGCATGACACACAAAGCCCTGCACTTCAACACACCAAAGTATCTAGCCAATAAACTGGATTTATCAAGCGGTGCCAGAACTTCGAGAAGCACCGGCACGCTGCTGTTAAAACCTCAAAAATTTCGAAAAGAGAAAACATGCAACCGTACCTTCTCCGGTCTAGCATCTAGGATCTAGAACGCCCTGCCCCTGGAAATCAGAATGATCCCTTCAATCACTTCCTTCAAAAAAGAAGTCAAACTACTTTTGATGAACAAAACTCTAGCCTGATCCCAATTCTTGAGCTAGTTCAGTACTAATCAGGCGCAGCTCACCTACCAGGATCTGCGCTTGACTCTAAGTGAAAATGGTTAACACACTCTTGAATACCTTCCAGATCTACAATGAGTACTGAAAACTTTTATGTTTTCCTGTGATCCACTCATATATATGTTTCCAGTTTTTTTTTCACTCTATCCATTGGATGTGATCCACGAGTACCGACAACATCTATGTTTTCCTGTTACACATGTTTCTAGTTTTTCACTCTATCTATTTGATGTAACATTTGTAAAAATCTCTGATGCCCTTCCAGGGTCTAGTTCGCGCTATATAAAACTTTATAAGTAAATAAAAATAAAATTAAAAAATAAATCACCCCAAAACAACTGCCCTAGTTTTATATATATTTCCAACTTTATGGTAGCAAAAATATAAGGCAACAAAATGAGTGTAGCACTTACTGGCTCCTTCAACGATTAAGTGGTGAAGTTCCATTGAGTGAACCAAAATGTGTCTCTAAATCCCAAAGGAACAAGAGTATAAACACAGTAGGGAAGAGCAAGGAAAAAGCCTGAAAAGGAAGTTGGAGTCTGAGAAACAACTACAGCAAAGAGTTTAATGAATTATTTCTGGCAGGAAAATATTTAAATTTATTGGGACAAATCATCTCAGAACTAGTGCCACATGCTAAAACATGCTCTTTCTTGCCTTTTGTTCGCTAAACGCATCAGTATCTCACTGTAATCCAATGTTGCTGCACTATATACCTATTGAATAAAAGGCCAGTCCTAAAAATCAATCCTGGGACTTTGTTGAGCATAACACTTTATCAATTTGAAGGACAAGAAGCTGCGTTCAACAGATGCTGTTGTCCCCACAATAGTGATCAAGAATCTAAGGGCAGACACACAATTTACTTTGATGTATTTCAATCTGTTAATATATATATAATGAAGAACCGCTAAGGTATTTAGTTTTTGAGGAAGGACAGCAGCCAGGAAGGAAATCTCCTGAAACAGTTCAGGTGTGCTGTCTGACAGAAGATGTTGCAGATCATTGTAAGGCTCTTATAGATCTCCACTTTTCATGTATTTGAAGGTGGTGATAACACAGAGAAAGATTAAATGTTTTAGGTAATTTTTCAGCTCCTCAAGTAATCTGTCAATGCATGCTATTGCTCTATCAATACGAGAACTGAAACCTGAATGCAAAATTGCTAATTTGGGTTGCTTGTCAGCTCCTTTGTATCCAAACCATAACTTTTCTTAAAAATTCTTTGATCAACTTTGAATTTTCAATTTATCTTGTAGTCTGTTTGCTGAATTCAATGAGCTGCAAACCCTTCATGGCAACACTTTTTTAATAATGCAAGTAGTTTCTGAACATGTTTCACAACTACATCAAGCTGCATGTTGTTACTGTGCATCATTTTACTGATCGTGGTAATTCTCGTTAAAATATCATACCAAATGACCAAAAATAGCAGGAATTATGGTTTCACATCTTTAGCCTTTTCAGACACCTGCTTAAGTGCTTCATGTATAAGGCTTGTCTGAAATTGAACAGCTGTTGTGCTTTCCAGGTGACACTCCCACCGAGTAGAAGGGAGGCTTTGAGGGAAAGATTCAGTTAATACTTTTAGCTTTTTAAGTGATGCAGAGAATAATGAGTAAAGTTATGATACAGTCGAAGTTGGCAACATATCTAGATAAAGCTGCAATATCTCTTAAGACCAGATTCCACTCGTGACAGGCACATGGAAAAAAAGCCAGGGTGTACTCTTTTAAGATTCAAGCTTTTTCTCCATTGTATTGTCCATACATATTTGTAACATTGTCATACCCTTGCCTAGTGACAATCAGCAAGGTGAAGGGTCAGTGCCTCACACTGCATCAGTAAGAGGCTGTCCAGTTTGCTCTTCCAGGGGAATTAATTCAATAAAATGTTCCTCATTCGTAACACATCTATTTGTAGAACTGACAAATATCATAATAAATGTAAGTTGTTTCATATGACTCAGATCTTTGGCACGGTCTAGAAGAAATGAATAATATTTGGCTTTTCAAACATTTTTTAAGATTTCTTTGAGTACCATCTCACTCATCAGTTCAATCAATTCATTCTGGATTTATGTGCCAAGATAATCTTTATGAATCTCATTTGTGGTAACTCTGCAAACATGTCCCATTATCACAGGCTTCAATTTGCCTAAAAGTGGTATTAGAGCTAAAATGTTTGCATTGTAGCATTGTTCAGCTGGTGAGCACTGCATAGCGGAAAGCCAAGTAGTTTTCTGCTAGATACTGTGTGATTGCTAAGAACCTTTCTAAAACATTTCACTAATGAATATTCTCATGTTGGATTCGAACACGGTTTTGTTGATCAGTAGTGCATTGTTGCATTGTTGAAGTTCACGCTCCATCCACTTTTATTTTTCATGTACTCCTGAGAATTTTCATGGCCATGTAAATGCTGCCAAGATGGTGCCAGTCAGACAAAATGCTGCTCACAAACTGAGTGTTTATGGAACAAATAATAAATAATTTGCACCAGAAATAAAATGCTGCATTTTGTATATTGAATAAACTGGCCAGTGGAGGTTAATTTGCTGACTATTACTCATTTCCCTTTTGAAATAAGTACGATTGAAGGATTGATTTGTAGAGTCATGTGGAAACCAATCACACACTTTACTTCCAACCTGGGTAGTTCTCTTGCTACTAGGTATCAACATATTTTATCAAGTTGAGGAGTAGGCCATTTCTCAGGGTTATCACTGATATTATAGAATATGTTTTCAGCTGCTGTTAATGTTGGTAACTTTTTACCAGTAGTTTCATCATTATCACTTTTTGCCAATTTTACAATGTCCTGCCGCTAGCCATACTGGCTCCTAAGTTCATGATCATGGTATTTGGATAGTACGTTAGTGATGGGATTAACTTGCTGCTTTCCTTCCAAGTTCCTTTACACATCTTCTTGGAATTTTGAAGATCACTGGCTTTTTATTGCTGCTGATCTCCAGGTTCCTGTTCTTGAGACTGAAATACTTTGCCGTCTTTAACTTGCTATCTTCCCTTTGTGTTCCCTGGCTCTTGTTCCTGGAAATGGAAGGTTATGCTGGTTGTGGTAGTGGTGATGTCTTCTTGCTCCTGATCCGGGAGGCTCTTTACCCCTTTATTGTCATACTAGGTGAGTACACAGGTGGCAATTTGTGCTTGGTGTTGGTCCAGGGGGTTCCCTGGCTCCTGAGTTTGGGACTACGGTTGTTCCGGTGGTGTTACTTTCCTCCTTAGTATACATCCCTCTTCTCATGGACTTGAGTAAAGCTTCCTGTTGACTTTTATCATCTTCAATCTGTTCTTACTTCCTTTTCCTCTTTAACACACCAGAAGTATATTTCTGTTTAATATTCCAGTCATTGCTAGCCACTTCTGCTTATACTGAAAAGTTTGGACCCATAATATAAATGTAAAATCAAATAACATTTTATATGCAGAAACAGAGAATACAGTATGTCTAGGTTTTCCTGTTTTCAGTGTGGTATTTGTTTTGGATTAATTACAGTGGGTATTTTACAGTGTTTTCCAAAATTTTCAAAATCAGTTGTTATCAATATTTATACAATTTGTTGCCACAAAAAGGTGCAGACACCATGGGCCATATGTACAAGGACTGCCGAAAACTACCGCTAACGCTAGTTAGCGGCAGTTTTCTTACCGCTGTGTACTGTTGAAAACTATCGCTTTGTTAGCGATGTATGTACAAGACGTCGCTACATGGCAATAGCTTCAGGGATCAGCGGTGAAAACTGCAGCTAACATTAGCGTGATGGCGATAGGAATTCGGGCGTTAGCGGGCGAAAACCAACGAAAGGCCCATTAGCGGCAAAAAACCGCAGGTTAGTCAGCCCAACGTGAGGTTTTTTGCCTCTACTGGAAAAAAATAGCCTATCAGTCGACCTCCAATAGAAAATAGGCAAAAAAAACAATGAAATGCAGAATGGAGCAGCCAGGGCCAAGTGCAGCACACATCAACAACCTCCTCAAGCCACCAACACCAGGATGACCAGGATGAGAGCCTGGATACCTCGCAGAACCTGCGTCTGGAGCCTGGATGCCTCGCTGGACCTGCGTCTGGAGCCTGGATGCCTCGCTGGACCTGCGTCTGGAGCCTGGAGTGGAATGCGGAGGTGCTGTGGAGTCGATGAGCCATGGCGGTAGACATTAAGGCGCGGTGATCTCCCGTGCCTGGTGGGGAAGTCTGGCAGGTCGCATGGAGACACGTTGCTGGCCTGTGTGAGAAGACCACCTCAAGCCCCTTGGAGCTGTAAATGGTAGAGGCACCCCTGCGCACCAACGTAGGGAGGTCTGCATCGCATACTACGATCCACCACTACACCGGGGTGCATGTAGGGGATTACCAACGGTGGGCGGCGCTTCTCTGCATCACAAGCTGGATGATGTTGCGCTGGCCGGACGCTGTGGAGGGTGAGGCCCCTGAGCTGCGCCGAACTTGTGTGGCGGGAGCGCTGCATCTTCACGCATAAGGGGGCCCTGTTGCATCACCTGCATCGGGAGGTTCCCCAGCGGACTTGGCGGCGACTGCTGTACCCAGGCTTGTGAAATCCTGCCTGGCTGAGGCTCCTGCTGGCTGAGTCACAGATTTGGAGAGAGTGCAGCGGATTGCGCCACAGTGTCAATGTCTAGGTAAGGAGAAGGTGGGACGCGTAGCGGAGGAGGCCCGGGGGACGAGTCGCCCAGGCCTAGCACCTGTAGATGACGCACCCCCAGTGGCGGCTCATCCGCAATGGCGGAAGAGCGTCGCCCCACTGCTTTCAATCAGTGCAAGGAGAGGAAAAATCATCAGATGATGATAACTTCCTGATGTAATCGTGCCATGTTTCCTTTGCGGGCGGGAGGGTGGGTCGGGCAGCTCCACTCACGGAGCAGGGCAGGGGCAGAGTGGCATGCCCACTCAAGTGCGCAGTGACTGTTTGGTCGGTCCGCTCAGACCGCCCAAAGCAGTCATGCACACTGTCCTGTTCGCAATGCAGGCTGCATTACGGCCTGCATGGAGAACATGCCCACCCCTCCAACCCCTGGCCGAACACCTTGTCCCAGCGCCAATGACCAATCCCAATGCCGCATTGCAACATTGTGATTGGCTTAGGGGAGTGAGCCTGGCTGCCTAGTTCCTGTTCCTGGGAGCAGACTCAGGAGAGCAGGAGCAACGAAGACACGGGACCCGGCCTCGAGGTAAGATTTCTCTCATTTAAATATTTACAACACCCGCTCACACACACACCCACGCGCCCACGCCCCATCCAGTGTTCTTTCCGGCGTTTCCCACCTCCCAGCTGTCCAGTTCCCCCCGCAGCACTTCTCAATGGTGGCCGCTGTGCGGCCATGCGCAGCAGGCGTACCACTGGTGTGCCAAAGGTATATATGAAGTTACGAAGCATACCATTACATCGCATTCCATTACAATGCATACTAATACTAGGCATATTGCAACAGTAGAGAAGGTGTTGGATAGCGGAGATGTAAAAATTACTATTCCCACTTCAGTGAGTGCAACCCTAAAACTAACCCTTGCACCCCAAAGCAAACACTGGACCCTAAAATTCATCTTTGAGCCCCCAAAACACACCTAAAAATCATATTTGACCCAAATGCACACCCCAATTTTCATAATTGACCCAAATGCACACCCCAATTTTCATGATTGACCCCAAAACACACCCCAAATTTCAAATTTTACCCCATAATACACCCCAAATTTAATCTCCGACACACGAAACCCATACCCACCCTAAAACTTAAAAATACCCCATTACTGACCTCACAATGCGTTGTAATGAAATACGATGTGAAAGGCACCTGCGTTGTTGGAGTAGCGTTGTAAAGGCATTACGATGTAATGCCTGTGTTGTAATGGACGTCTCCCGTGCCAAAGGCAAGCCATAGGCAAGCCCATCTGCATCTGTCTGCCCCTGGACCACGCTCAGCACCAAGGACCCTTTCTCTCGGACACTCCACCGCTACGACGCCAGCACCCTCCTCGCCATCAACCCTGGACGCCACATCGCCTGCCAGGACCAACCTCTGCTCTGGGCCGGACATCGCCATTGCCATCACTGACGGCTACTGAATCACCCGCAAGGACCACCCCGACCGTCCAGGCGGAAGCATTGCCATCACCTACAGAAGCACACTCCGACTGACCATGCACTCTAATGACCCAACGGTGACCATGGCACACCTCAACTTCCAGATCCGGACCAACCCCAAGCCCATCCTCTGCGGCAACCTCATCTGCAGGCCCCCCGTGCCTTGGAGCCCCATTCTCCGATACCATTGTAGTCCTCATTGCACCCCAGGCTCTCCCATTCACCAACGACATCCTTCTTGGTGAACTCAAGTTGCACCTGGTCAACCCCAGTGACCAGAACACCACCCCCTCCTGGGGAAGCTCCCCAACATCAGACTAAAGCAGCTAGTCACCGCAGCAAGCCACATAGAAGGACACACGGTCGAGCACGTCTCCTCCGCCAGCATGATCTTCAACTACAGCCACACCACCGAACTCTCCTGGACCGACCATCATTGTATACATCACGTCTTCACTATGCCCACCGTACACCACCGCCATCATCGGCCCCCCTCGCAGCTGGATCAAGGCCACCGAAGAACGTCTCCTCAACTCCCTCAGCACCACCACTCCGCCAACGCTTACAGACGATGACACCGCAGCGCGCAACCGCCACCAATGGATCTCCAACTGCCCCGACACCCGGGCACCCCTCAAGAACGGCACTGCGTCAGTACCTTATGCCTGCCTGATGGCAGGCGTAAGGGTGACGCAGTGCCACAGGGATAGGCTGGCCCCATGCATTGCTGGAGTTGCGTCATGCTTGTGACACAACTGCAGCAATGCGTGACTTTAGCGCTGACAGATATGTCAGGATTCCAGACGTATCTGTCATTACTTGCGACATGGAGCGCTGTCCAGTGAATCCAGCACATCCATGGTGTCGCAAGAAGGGCGTAGTGAAAAGTGTTGCAACGCTGTCTTGTCGCAGCGCTGCAACACTTTTCATGAGTGAGGCCCAGGAATGCGCACTATCTTATTGATGGTGCGCATTCCTGCCCTGTAGTTTTGTCGCAGGGCAGAGCAGCGACATTGCTTGCAGCGCGGTCCAGCAACAAAACCTGCTGAAATGAGGCCCCAAGTGTTATCTCCATTTTTAATACCAGCTATTTTCTGGTCTTAAAAAACTGCCTCTAACTGCAGTTAGAGGCAGTTTTTTTGGTCTTCCACACTTCAAGAATTCCCTTGTAAATATCACGAAGTGGGGTTAGCGGCCGTTTTTGCACGGGAACGCCTCCCTTGGATGTCATTATCGCTAACAGAAGTGGCGATCTTTAAAATGGACGTTTTTGCCGGAATACTGCCGCTAACAAAGGTTAGCGACAGCTTGTACATAGGGCGATAAAAATGTTGCCGCAAAACCATCGGAAAAGTGCAGCTAAAGCGGCGTTAACTCCTTGTATGCACCATGTTTTTCCAGTATTTAGAGACATTGTTGCAATGCATTCTTGTCACATCAATACTGCAATATACATATATTTGCTTTTTTCCGTCACGGCCGCCACTCTCAACGCAGCGGGTGCCTCAGCTCGCGAGGACGGACTTGTGCATACAATGCAATGTCTTGTAGAAAAACGCTGAACACTCCAGGCTTGAAGATTTAAATGATTATTTTATTTTTTGTGCAGCCATCGATGAAAAAACTGACAAACGCGTTTCGGCCCCCTGGCCTTTGTCAATGTCAGTGAACCTCAGTGAACAATCACCTTTTAACCAAAAGTTCAATCCATTGGGCAGTTTGGTCAGCCTAGATATCAAAAAGGGACTCAACACATATGTTCCACTATTTCAGTGTCAAACATGGTGGCCATTTTGTAACGTGTAAGATAATTGCTTTTATCAAAGGTACATCAGAGTTTCTTGGACATTAAATGACATGCCCGCTGGACTCATGCTCTCATTAATTATATTATTATTCAAAATTCATAATCAATCAATGAGTCTAAAAAAATCTAAAAAATTAATAAACATAAAACGGCATGTCCTCCGGGCTTCTAATTTTATAAATTCATTCATTATACTGATTTAACAACTGATCCATATCTATATCTATCTATCTATCTATCTATCTATCTATCTATCTATCTATCTATCTATATATATATATATATATATATATATATATATATATATATATATGTATTTCTTATTAGTCATTGAAGGCTATATACACTATTAGAAGGAATGCAGTGATGTTGTTTTAATTGACTTATTTAGTCTGCACAAATTTTTGTCTGTCTTGGAAATGTACCAAACTTGTAGAAAATTGCTGCAGTACACCATGCAGTGCTTTTCGAGGTATTCTAAACTCATATTTGCCCTTTCTTTCCTTCTCATGAAACCTTGATCGCTGAGAAGGGCCTTTCAATGTTGGTGTTGAGACTGGCAGTGCATGGCCTTTCCAAACACAAAGCTGCCAGCTCAGGCCTCCATTTTCAAGCACTGCTTTCCAGGCCAATAAACGTGCACATGGAGCTAGCTATTCTCAGGTACTGGCTCCCCAACATACACACAGAAATAACTATGCATGTGATCACAGTCATCAAAATGAGCGAAAATTAATTATACATTTCAAAATCTGAAGCAAGTTCTTATTTACAAAAGGAGTCAAGAATTTGCAGCAAGTACCATACTTCACTGACATCAAATTACATTCTCAAGGTGATATTGCGATATTTGATAGCATGGCATTCATCATGCATTCTTGTATAAAATGTACGGAACTCATCTTCTAAAGTTCCTCTTCTCCCAATGAGCATGATGCAGTACCTAAGTTGTTGAAAGGATCCCCCAGCCTTTTTTCAAGCAGAACTTTTACTTCTACACCATGATATTGTTTTCTGATTCTAACTTTTTTATGTCCTCTTGTAAAACGTTAAGGGTGCAGTAGACTGTACTTTTTTACACTTCATTCTGAATGTATGCTGTAAGGTCTTGTCTGTCGCATCAGCACTTGGGAGAAAATCTGTGAGAGGTTGCCACATGGGGAGAATTGCTTTCACTGCCTCAAGAATAGATAGAAAACCACCCGCTAAAGGACACTATAGAGACCACTTTCTCTCTAACGCCTTAGAAGTTTCAAAAGGAGAAATATTTTCTTTAGAGCTCACATTCACTCCTTAAGAGTGTGCCAAAATGTACAACAACATCAATTGTCTCCTTCATTAGTTCTGAAGATTTAAGGCATCTTTTAAAATACCACATAATAAGTGGCATGGGTCTCTGACTGGAAAGGCCTTGAACTCAGTCCTTCCCTGTAATAGAGCATCACACGGTATTCTCATGTAATTAGCAAAATTGCTGCTGATGCACGCAAGATTACTCCAGTTCTTACCAAACTTGTCAAGAGCGTTCTGGAGCAAAGCTGTAACTGAAACCTCATTGCAGGTTTCATAAACATTCATATCGGCCATTATAGTATGGTGGTCCCACCCATTTTTTGCATCTCAAAATGTGATGAGTTTTGCAACTGCTGGATCTTCACCGCATCGCTGGGGTTTCATCCATAATGCAAGAAATCTTCATATCACCACAGAGTAATGCTGTGATATGTTTCATGTCAGTCTGAACTACATCAGGTAGGTATTTTCAACTATATCAGGTAGGTATTTTGAACTACATCAGGGAGGTATTTTGAACTATATCAGGTAGGTATTTTGAACTACATCAGGGAGGTATTTTGAACTACATCTGGTAGGTATTTTGAACTACATCAAGTAGGTATTTTGAATACATTTGCATGGATTTTGGGAGCATCTTGGCTGCTGGTGCATGATTACAAAACAGATTCCCAAAAGACCATCAGCCTGATTCAAGCTGGTACCGCACTGCACTGAACCACAAACAGACTAATGAACAGAATCCTTTTGCTCATCACGTTTCATTTTAAAGTGGGTCATTGTCTCTTGAAAAGAAATCTCAAATCTAGAAGGCTCTTTAATCTTCAACTGGGTCTTGGATGCAAAATGCTCTGCAATTTCACTTGCTGTCTTTCCAGTTACTATGGGGATGGCTACGCTACAAAACTTGCAGATTAGGAATTTTTTTCCACTCACTTCCTCCACTACAAAATAGTTTTGCTCTCTTAAATATTCAGCTTCACTATGGCAATATAGGTTATTGTATAGCGTTTCGTACAGGGACCAAAACAATTTTGGAAACTGCTTGAACTCTACATAATTGAACAGTGCCAACATTGAAAAGTATGAAGACAAAATGTAATATTTGGAGCACTGTAGACATGTGGGTCATGAGCGATGTCCTCTAGCAAATATTAAAGGCCATACAGAACGTACCTCTAGTGAATTCTTCAGTCCTGTGTTTGTTCTTCAGTTCTGACACCTCTCCTCTGCAGGGCCTCTGCTGGCACAACATCTGCTTCTGCTGCAGGTAGACAAGAAAGCAAGACTGCAACAGCAACCAATAATAAGCGCTGCTGCATTATGAGGGCCTAACCTTTTCCTGGGAAGTCATTTCTTCAAAATAGAAGCTTACCTCAAACATCACACAGTTTATTTTTCCATGTGGAAGATCTAAAACATCTCTAGCAACACGGACTCCCTTTAAGTCTTTTTCCTCTCCCTATCTTTCTGAAAGGCTCCATTTGAATGTATATCACATTCTCTTGCTCTTCACTGCCTTTTCACTGTTTTTCTTCATTTACTTCCTTAATGCACCCGGCTCCCATGCCTCCTCTCACGCGTCTCCTCACTTGTAAACACAGCTTTCTCTTTTGCTGTGGCGGTGTCAGTATTTCAACAGCCGTGGACACCTCCTTCACAAACGTCCACATAAAATGGTAACTACAATTTGCACATTTGTGATCATCATTCTGTTACAGTATGCGTTAGATGCAGATGCTGACTGGATCGGTCAGTGAGTTTGACTCATGCCCTGGACTCAAGGGGGGAGTTTGAGTTTTATAGACATTGTTAAGACATTGTTGTGGAGCAATCTATCAGTATTTTCCCTGTAAAAGACATCAGTACAGGGTCCGACAGGGACCTGTTTGGAAGACATATTACTCTGAGTACATAAATTGGGTAATTAATGAGAACATCAGGTATTCACATTGCTTAGGACTGGCAGACGTGCAGTTGTAGTGCTACATATTGACACAATGGGGTGGGGGAATTTGATACAGTGATCCCACATATCCAGCAGCCACACGGCCCCCAAAATGTAGAGGAACGTGGTACAGTGCTCCCCACACCCTAAAATACTGACCTGATGGGACCCCAGCCCCTGCAGGTAGTCATGCTCCCTCTGCCCCTGACTCCACTTGTAGGTTCCTGTTGGGACCAGAAGCCCGGCAGGCATAATGAATTGATGCAGCTTGATACAGTCTGTAAAATTCTATCCTGCTGCGACCCCAACCTTGGCAGGCAACAATGCTCCCGCCCAATCCCACTAGCATAACGGCCCCATGGGGGAGGGGAACATGATACAGTGCTTCCCAAGCCCCTAAAAGAGTGGCTGACCTAGACCCTACTCCAGCAGACAGTCAGACTCCCCTATAAGCAGCCTTCTGGGATCACAATCTTGCCAGGCACAATAATCCCTTAGAGTTGGGAGAGCTTGACACAGTACTTCACCGCCCCCTAAAATTCTGGACTGCTGGGACCCCAATCCTTGCAGGGAGTCATGCTCCCTCCTCAGCCCGCTCTCCCCCAGACTCAAAATAATGCACCTGTCGGGACCATAAACCCGGCAGGCATTAAGGGCATACCATAAATAGGAGGCGGGGCTGAGCTGCTTCCCTGTTGTTCTGCCTGTAGTCCTCCAAAGGAGGGTCCTTGGTGGGAGGCAGCAGCAACAGAAGAAGGTGACAGCAGAAGCCCTGATTTTAATGTCTGGAGGCAACTCTTGACAACCTCCTATTTTTCTGCCACTACGGCTACCGACTGTGCTAAAGAACGTAGTACTGGGGGGAGGAGTGTGGGCACTTCTAACCTTTCCTCCATGAGCATGCCCCACAGTCTACAGCCGATGCTGCTCAGAGTAAACACTATTGCAATCCAAGTGCCATATCCCAGTGCTTTTCGGTTTCAAACTTTAAGGGGAGATTTTCACCTAGTGGGTGTCTACCAGTGAAAATCAGTTGAAATCGAAACTGGACAGCCTAAGTATGTGTACTTTTTTCATGTATAGAACATAATATCAGGAAACATTCTTAAAATGCTTCTATTTCAATGGCAATTGAAAGACTAAAAAGCCTACCCTGTTAACTGTTGTCTTATCCCTCCTATTCCCTATTAAGTATAAATCACTCAACTCAATCTAAAATATACTTGATAATGACTTTAATATGGTACCTCATATTGCACTTTCTTAATTTATAGGCACTGTAGACAATGTGCTATAACCCAATTCAGTAATACTGTACATTTTATCCAAAACATACTCGTCACCATCATAACTATGTGGCAGATGTAAGTAAGCTACTATCTAACACAATAGAAAAGAGAAAGAAAACAACAGAAAAATAAAGAGGCTTGAGACAGGTACCTCAGCATATGCAAGACTTTCTACACAGACCTATGCATAATTTGCACACACTTACTCTAATCTCAGCGATGTAAGCATCATTTGATGGTAGCTGGATCCAATCCCAGTGAGACTGCTCATTCCTAACTGGGCAGAGTGTGACCTATATATGGGGTCAATTCTACTGTAAGAAAGAGCAATTAGTGCAAACATTTGCCACACTAATGTACCATTGTTCAACCAGGACAGCCCCAGGAGTGAAAGGGTGGGACCCATATGTGAGAGTTCTCAATAACCGCCCCCATAGTTTGATGGACCCCCAAGAGTGAGTCTAGAGTGAGACATATTCCAAACTCACCCTCTAGGGAGTGTGGAGGCATACTTTGCATTCACCCTCCAAAATGAGACACATTCTGCACGCACCTTCCATAGTGAGGCACACTATACACTTGGTCCCAAAGTACTGTTACACTCTACATTCATCTTTCAGAGAGGACACTGCAAAATATACAGAGTGAGCCATACACTACAGACACAAATTATCTCTGGTACTAATGGACAGCATGGTAAAACATTGAATGCGCGGTCCGCTATCAAGGAGATCACTGGCATTTAGAAAATACATACATTTGTTCTGCAAATACTCTGTTGACAAGGCAACAGATTCAAGTACTATTACAGAAAGTCTATGCATTGACAGTAAACCTGATATACATGGTAAGTGCTCCTTTCTTTATGCAATCTAAACTGCACAGAGGTAACTCACTCAAGAAACAAATTCCTTAAGTCCCTCAATAAAAGAGCAGTGGGCCCCAGAGAGCACTAGCCAGTCCTCAGTCAGGAACTCAGTGAGCGTGGCACACATCAAACAGCGTGGCAGAGAGGTGTTTACTACACAACACTGTAAAGTGAGTATGTGTTACAAAATGGACTAAGCAGAGCCATGAATGTGATACTGAGGGGAGATATGGAAAGATATGAATTGTGGGTCATTTAGGATGGAGCAGTCCGGAAGCTTGGGTAGTGTGGGGATAGAGCAAGCGTGAAGATTGGATTGTGTTAGGATGGAACTGGCAGAGAGTGGGTGTTGTAGGAATAGAGCGGAGGTACTTTAGTAGTGGGACAGCTGGAAAAGCATAGAAAGGCAGAAGCGGATGGCCTTAGGTTTTCCTGGTACTAGGGCAGCAGGAATACAAGTCAAAAGAGTATCTATGAATGAATAGCTGGCCCCTCCCCAGGACCTCGTAGCCACGAGACAGTGCTGCAACGCCCAGTGTAGGGAGCCCACTTCCCTGGCCCTCCCATCTATGATTTTGCACTGCGAGGAGGAGGGGAGAGGTCAGCCCTGCCAAGTATCTCTCTTCCGAAGTTAGACTAATATACATTGTTAGTACTAACCATAATCCTGCTATGACTGCATGGAGCCTAGCTAAATGTTCTGAGGCTGAGGAAAGGCGAGGTCTGTGTCATGGCTCTTATACAAACAAGAAGACTTGTAGCAGTTGAGAGACTCCATTTAAAAAGGAGATGTTGTTTCAGAGTTGAAGGGCTATACTGCAAAAATGGATGCGGCAGGCAGGAGAACACAACCCAAAGAGAAAGGTTAGCTGAAATAAACCTTTCCTTTTCTTTGCATTCTGGTACTTGCAGTTTGGTATTTTATTATGAGGGAGGAGTACTACAAGTCTCAGATGCAAAATAAGACTGGATGTGATACTCATGCCTTATTCAAGGTATCTTGAGAGGTGCATGCACTTTAATAAAATCTGCTGGTTCAGCTCCTCCCCCATCACGATCTCATCCACCAAACATCAGAGCTCAGGAAAATCTAATCAGCAATTTTTTGCTAAAAGATCCTCAAAGGATTTCTAAGGGTAGCCCTGTGTTCATCCTCTATAACTTCAGTGTCTGTGTCTCTACCCTCCAACCACAAGAATTCAGGTAAGGTGCTTCCATTGTTTGGGGAAGCTGTATCCACCCTCCATCTTTTGCCAGGCTCAACCAGGAGCCATCTAAAATGGATCCCCATGGTCCCAGCAAATAGAGCCACATAGCACAGAATCTTGCTGTCATATATGAGTACACATGTACACACCTACCCGACATACATAGGCAATGTCATTGCAAGGGTCTAGGTGCCATATTGAAGTGGACATTTTGCACCTGAGTGGACCAGTATGTCCCACTCCTCTCTGACACCTAACAAAGGTCTGATCAGGACTTTAATTCACAAGCATCGGTTTGATCCCACCACTGCTTTAAGTCAATAACTCAGGACATTGACTGTAGTCCCATGTCGATAAAAGAGGGCTTGGTTGGGTGCCCCTCCAGGTTTCGTAACCACCTCTACACCTTGACATTACTATCGACAGGCCTAGGCAGCAGCACACATGCTAGATTAGCATGTTAACTGGATCAGTAAAAGGTCAGGATACCATTTTCACAAGTTCTTGGGTCACTCAGGGCAGGAGTGCACACCCATATACATATACCATGCAGGGATCATTCCGGTCCAACAATCATCAAGCCAAAATCCTGTTAAATTAGTCAGAAACATGGATAAACTAAAGAAGAATACTGTGTTTGTCCCAGATGGAATTTAAAATTGATGAGTCAACAACTAACCAGTTTTGGACATAATAATGTAATCTACATGTCCTAGGGCTAGATAGGAACTTGACTGCAGTGTTGTTTCTTGGACCGCTTGCTGTATTAGGTAACCTCTAGGGTACAAACAAACTTGGAACCACAAGCACTGGCCATAAGCTTATAAACCTGGTAGCCAACTACACTCAGAGACTTTGATGCAGGTGGGAAATCTACGAAGTGGGCTAAAATGTGAAACATTCACAAACATTGGTCTATGGCATGGATGTGTTTAGACCATATTAATTTTACTTCATCTTTACTGACTGGCTGGAAAACAGTGTGTTTCCAAAATATCATTGTCAATCAATCTGGAATTATAGAGCGCGGTTAATCACCCAATTGGGTATCCAGGCGCTTGCATGTCCTGGAGGCTTATTCGAACAGCCAGGTCTTGAGGGCCATTCTGAATTTTGGAAGCAAGGTGATGGTTTGGAGGTGCGTGGGAAGGCTGATCCAGGTCTTTGCTGCGATGTGGGAGAAGGAGCGTTCTGTATGGGCAAGAGAAAGGGAGGCAGAGCTTAGTCTTCTCGAAGGTTGGTGGAAGTTTAGGCGGTGGTTAAAGTATGCAGGTCCTTGGTTGTGTAGAGCCTTGTGTGTGTGGGTCAGCAGCTTGAATTGGCATCACTTCTTTACGGGGAGCCAGTGGAGTTGCCTGAGGTGGGATGTGATGAGGGTTTATCGGGGAAGGCCGAGAATGAGTCTGGCTGCAGAGTTCTGTATGGTCTGAAGTCTCTGTAGTAGGTATGTGGTGATTCCTACACAGAGGGTGTTGCCATAGTCCAGTCGGCTGGAGATGAGGGTCTGTGCCACAATGCGTCTCGTGTGTAGGGGTAGCCACTTGAAGATCTCTCGTAGCATGCGCAGAGTGAGGATGCAGGGGGAGGAGACGGCGTTGATCTGTGATTTCATGTTGAACTTGTTGTCAATGATGATATCGAGGTTTTTGGCGTGGTCGGAGGGAGTGCGTGCAGGTCCTAGGTCTGATCAGGCCACCAGGGGTTGTTTCATGTGCTGCTGCTGTTGCCAAAGATCAGTACTTCTGTCTTGTCTGTGTTCATCTGCAGGCAGTTGTTCTTCATCCAGTCGGCGACGTTTGTCATGCATCTGTGGAAGTTGGTTCTGGTGGTGGGGGGGTCGTCAGTGAGTGAGAAGACGAATTGGGTGTCGTCTGCGTAGGAAATTATGTTGAGACTGTGGGATCTGACGATGTGGGCCAGCTAGGTCATATATGTGTTGAAGGAGCATGGGGCTGAGGGATGAGCCCTGGTCGACACCGCAGGTGATCTCCTTGGGTTCAGAGGTGAAAGGTTGGAGGTGGATCCTCTGGGTTCTTCCGGTGAGGAAGGAGGTGATCCATCTGAGTGCCTCCACTTGAATGCCTATCTGGTGGAGTCATTCGATCAGCGTGTGGTGGGATACAGTGTTGAAGGTTGTCGAGAGGTCTAGGAGGATCAAAGCTGCTGTTTCTCCTCAGTCGAGGAGGGTTCGCATGTCATCGTGGCTGTGAACAGGGCGGTTTTGGTGCTGTGATTGCTGCGGAAGCCGGATTGGGAGGAGTTGAGTAGCTGGTTCTGCTCCACATGTGTCATGAGTTGATTGTTGATGATCTTTTCCAGTACCCTCAGTGGGAATGGGAGCAGGGAGATTGGCCAGTAGTTTTTGAGTTTGCTGGGATCGGCGGAGGGCTTTTTGAGTAGTGGTCTGACTTCAGCGTGTTTCCAGGTGTCGGTAAATGTTGCAGTGGTGATAGAGGTGTTGAGTAGAGTGGTTAGTTCCTGCCCAAACCTTTGTTTTCTGGGGTTGAAAATGTGGTGTGGGCATGGGTCTTTGGGAACTTCTGAGTGGATGGATTTCATGGTGGAGGTGGTGTTCTGGGCGGAGAGGATGTTCCAGGTGGTCAGTGTGTGGTTTGTATTGGTTATGGTGGTGGTGTATCTGTCGAGGCAGTCTGTAGGTTTGGGTTGGAGTTCGAAGTTTCTGTATATTGTGGAAGTAGTGGGCGAGGTTGTCGCACAGCTCCTGTGAGGGTATGATGTTGTTTTCACTGCCAGCTGGGTTGGAGAAATCCTTAACGATGTTGAAAAGTTCCTTGGTGTTGTTGGCCCTGTTTTCGATGCTTGCGGCAAGGGCTGTCTTCTTTGTTGTCCTCAGCAGGTGGTGGTAGAGGTTGAGGGAGGTCTTGAAGGCTGCCCTGTCCTTGCTGGCAGACCATCTCCCTTCTCCAACTGTTTGCTGTCCTGTTTCGCTGTTCTGAGTTCTTGGGTGTACCAGCTGGCCTTTTTAGAGGATTTTCTCTGGATGTTGCTCTTGATGAGGACGATGCTGTCTGCACAACTGGTGATCCAGGCGTTGAAGTTTTTCACTCCCTATTCGAGGTTGGTGCAGGTAGCAGGGTGGAGGTGTTGAGGTCATTCACCCAGCTGGTTTCTGAGATTTTGTTCCACCTCCAGTGGGGCATGTTGATTATCTTTGGGGTGGCGGTGTGGGGCCTGAAAATGCTGAAGTGGACAATGGAGTGATCAGTCCATGTGAGTTCTAAGACATGGCTTTATTTGACGCGGTTGCTGGAGGTGAAAATTGGGTCCAGCGTGCATCCTGCAGTGTGTGTAGTATCGTGAACGATCTAGGTCAATCCGAGGCTGCTCATACTGTCGAGGAGGTGTGTGTTGTTTTTGTCATTGTGGTCGTTGATGTGGAAATTTGGGTCTCCAAGGAAGATGTAGTCCTTTGAGTCTAAGGCTAGAGGCGCAATGCAGTCTGCAATGGTGTTGCAGAAGCTGGAGCGCACGCCTTGGCAAGGCAGCCATCAGAGGCACCCTTGCATACCGATGCGAGGGTGCCTCTGATGGTTGCCTTGTCATCCGTGTAGAGCTTGAAGTTGAGATGTTTCATGTGGGTGGTGGTGTTGTCAGTGGTGGTGGTACAATGTATGGCCTCTTTGTGGATGATGGCTGTTCCTCCTCCCGGCTTGTTGGTGCGGTCCTGATGAGTGATTTTATATCTGTCAGGGATCGCTGTGGCAATGTCTGGGGTGGATGTGGGGTTGAGCCAGGTCTCAGTGAGGAAGACGATGTTGAGTGCGAGGGTGGCAATGAGGTCCCATAATTCAGTGGAATGCTTGCATAGTGAGCTTGTTTAGAAGGTTGCATGCTAGTTGGTGTTTTTGTTCAGGTGGTGTTTGTGGTGTGCTTGGGGTGGGCTGTGTGTGTGTTCAGTGGCAAGTGAAGTGGCAATGTGTGCAGGTGAAAGGTTCTACTGTGGTGCGTGGGTCAGTGTGGTGGCAGTGTTTGTTGCAGCGTCCATGGTCGAGGGTTTAGAGCTCGGCGATGATGTATCTTTGGGGGCGGGAGGACTAGGGCTCGTGGCGCTTGTCGCGATCCAGGTGCGGACGGGCACAGACGGGCTTGCCTTTGGCGTGCCAGTGGCGCACCCGCTGCGCATGTCCGCTGCGCAGACGTGCTTGGGCCTGCATTAAGTATGACCTGGGGTGGGCGTGGCTTCTGTTGGGTTGGTAGAAGGGTGAGTGGGAAAACCTGGTTGGAAAAACCCCAGCGGTAAAACCCAGTCAGCTGCGGGGGTCCCTGGATCAGTCTGGAACAAGCAGGAAGTGGAGGCCACAGGCAAGTGGCAAGCTAGGTGTAAGGCTGTCAGAAAGTTGTTTGACATAAATATTATGTCATAAATTTTGTTTACAAAAATAGCACCCTATTGGAGTTAATAATAGAAAATCTACATCAAATGGGAAGATATTTCTTACACTCCACTTAGGACACAACAGGTCAGACCATATTTTTGTATTTGATATTCTGACAAAATCGTTGTAAGACTCAGGAATCTCTTCAATCTATTAGTACATTTTGGATGACACAATATTAATTGACCATGTGATAAAATGATTTAAATGATTAGTCAGTATTTTTTACCAAAATACTGTTTACGTACACACTGAAGACAAATTTCTTCAATAATAAAATACCTAGATGTACCCATATCAGTTAACAAGTGTGGTCCAATCATGTGATTTCTGAAGACAAATAAAGTAACATTGCCACCAACTAATTTCCTTCTTTCAAACAAGCATCCATTGAAACTTCGTTCAGCTAACTTTCAAACACCAGTCCAGAATAGTCCGAGACCCTTCATACAGGTCACCAATGTGGGAGGCGAGGAGGTGAGATCTGTCATGAATTAGGGAAAATAGTGGTCCACTTTTGGACAAAGAGGACACACTGAGAAAAGAATTTTAGTTAAAATGAAGGCCATAATGACAATCTCACTTGTTCAGAGAACGTCTTCAGAAATGAGCAAGGTTGTTAAAGAGGCTTTAACAATCCATAAGAAAGTATTGATGAATAAATTGTCTACCCTTAAATTGAAGGCTTTCTGGGTCTTCCTCCTTTGAATTCAGGAAAGAGAACTAAATAGAATGCTGGCTATAGACAATGGTGAAATATGTTTGAGGAGGAACTACTGATGGCATTAGAGGTAATGCTGAAAATGTACATGCCCTAAAGAGAAGAATTTGTGAAGCTGTGACGTAATTTAATAGCAATATAAGAAACATTGGGAAGCCAGAGTGAAGTTCCCTTGACTCTAGTGAAGGTAAGCTCTGTGGAACATAAGAATGCATATTATATACACTTTTTAGAAGTAGAATAAAGGCACCTCTCTCTAGCACTGAAACCTCTATGCTATGATATGTTATAGTTTGCTATTTACTAGTTGATGCGCTATGCTAAGGTTTCCTGAACCTATTACATTATGTCCTTCACACCTCTAGATTTCATTAATATTATGTGTAAGACAGCTCTTCAAACCAACACGTATCAAACTAAACTAAGGGAACTAAGATGCACTATTATCGCTGGAATTTAACAGGGGTATATATATATATATATATATATATATATATATATATATATATATATATATATATATATATATTCACTGAAAAACCATGGGCCTGATTCACAGAACTAACTTACGTCAAAAACGTAAAGTTAGTACTTTTTGGTATTCACAGAATACACTTACTCATTTTGGTATTCACAGAATGAATTTACTCATTTCGGTATTCACAGAAGTTAGTAGTCCTAACTTTAGGACTCCTAAATGCCTTCTGTTAATACAGAAAGTCTTAAAGTTAGGATTTTTCTCAGTTTAGGAGTAGTAAAGTTAGGAGTCCTAACATCAGTTGATTCCTCATACAGCCCAGGACGGAGCCACGCCCATAGCTCCGGAGTCATTCTTCACAGCCTCACGCAGGACTGGCATACGCCAGGCCAGCCCACTCGCTTACGCTTACAGGGAAGGACAACAACGCTACATGGCCCAGATTTTCATTGCAATGATCTGCTGGTCACACCCTAGTTGTCAGTACGCCACAGCCACTCCCTCACGGCTAGTATACACCCACACCACACCCATCCAGCACACGCATCACAAGACACGTGACCCTGCCAATAAAAAAGACCGGGCGCACGTGCTCGACGCCATTTCAGAGTTGCTCGCACCGGATACACTGCGGCCGGCACAGGCACCCCGGCACGGGACGGTGACTTTCGGTCCACTGAGGTACGGGTACCGTAACTGCTGAGCGGGTGTGCAGCCTGCGGTGATGGCCCGTCCCGGCGGTCTGGACAGCTCAGGTTTTGTGTGCCCTGCTGGACCGCAGTGTAGGCCTGAGCCATCAGACAGCGCAGGCCTACCGCCACGTGGCGTCGCCTCGCTGGTCACAGAGTTAGTGGCACCACAAGGGCTGAGCGGGTGTGCAGCCTGCGATGAAAAGCCCGGTGCACTGGTATGTCCTCTGCCATGGCGAAATCAAGACCCAGCACCAAATGTGAGACCTGGTGGCCTGCGGAGCGGGGGCTGCATGACATGCAGGGTACGGTGTCCGTGGGCCCAGGGCTTGGGGCTTGCAGCGGCACGTGGTAGGCCCTCTTTTCTACACGCAGGTTGCGAAAGGTGAGCAGAGAGGCTTGTTAGCGCAGCGGCGAGCAGTCACCTCCGGGCAGTGGGAGTGGATGGGGTGCAGCAGCCTGGGTGCGCAGCGGCGGACAGTCACCTCCGGGCAGTGGGAGTGGATGGGGTGCAGCAGCCTGGGTGCGCAGCAGCGGGCAGACACCTGTGGGCAGTGGAAGTGGATGGGGTGCAGCAGCCTGGGTGCACAGCGGCGAGCAGACACCTCTGGGCAGTGGAAGTGGATGGGGTGCAGCAGCCTGGATGCACAAAGGTGGGACAGAGAATTAGGCGTGTGCAGTTGTATGTACTCTGCCATTACTGATTCCATACTACGTTTCAGATGAGTAAGCTTGAGGGCTCCACTATGTCCCGGCACGTGGTTGGAGACACACCGGTGACGGAAAGGTGAGCTGTGAGGGTTTTGTCCACAGTGTCGGCACTCACTGTCCCTCTCCATCTCTTCCTTTCTCTCCCTCACACTCTTTCTCTCTCCCTTCCTCTCTCTCTCACTCTATCTCTTCCTCTCTCTCACACTGTTTTTTTCTTTCTCTCTCTCTACCTCTCTCTCTCTCTCTCTCTCTCTCACTCTTCCTCTGTTTCTCTCTTCCTCTTTCTCACACTGTTTCTCTCTTTCTCTCTCTCTTCCTCTCTCTCACTGTTTCTCTCTCTCTTCCTCTCTGTCTCACTCTTTCTCTCTGTCTACCTCTCACTCTTTCTTTCTTTCTCTCTCACTGTCTTCCTCTCTCTCTCTCCTTTGATGGACGCATGATGCACAATCTTATCTTGCTTTTTGTCTAGCAGGCTGTGATTCACAGATTGACGACCCCCCCCCGACACGGACCTCCCGCCACGAGGCGATGACTTCAGTTCCACTGAGTTAGTGCCACCAGAGCTGAGCGCGTGTGCACCCTGCGATGATGCGTGGCCATCCTGCAATCAACACCCGCCCTGAATTGTGAGCTCGGCTTGACCGCGTGTACGCAACTTGCGCCTGAGGAGGTTGCTTCAGCACGTGGTGGACCCTCTTAGACACACGCCGGTGGCGGAAGGTGAGCAGAGAGCCTTGTTTCCGCAGCAGCGAGCAGTCACCTCTGGGCGGTGGGAGTGGATAGTGTGCAGCACCCTGGGTGCACAAGAGCGGGCAGACACCTCCGAGCAGTGGAAGTGGATGGGGTGCAGCAGCCCGGGTGCACAGGAGCGGGCAGACACCTCTAGGCAGTGGGAGTTGATGGGATGCAGCACTCTGGGTGCGCAGGAACGGGCAGTCACCTCCGGGCAGTGGGACTGGATGGGGTGCACCAGCCTGGGTGCACAGCAGCGGGCAGACACCTCTGGGCAGTGGGAGTAGATAGGATACAGCAGCCTAGGTGCGCAGAGGCGGGCAGACACCTCTGAGCGGCGGGAGTCAATGGGGTGCAGCTGCCTGGGTGCGCATGGGCGAAACAGAGAATTAGGCGTGTGCAGTTGTATGTACTCTGCCATTACTGATTCTATACTATGTTTCAGATGACTAAACTTGAAGACTCCACTATGTCCCGGCACGTGGTTGGAGACACACCGGTGGCAGAAAGGTGAGCTGTAAGGATTTTCTCCACAGTGTCAACACTCACTCTCCCTCTCCATCTCTTCCTTTCTGTCACTCACACTCTTTCTCTCTCTCTCACTCTGTATCTCTTCCTTTCTCTCTCTCACACTCTTTCTCTCTTTCTATGTCTCTTCCTCTCTCTCTCATTCTTTCTTTCTCTCTCTCTTCCTCTCTGTCTCACTCTTTCTCTCTCTCTCTACCTCTCTCTCACACTGTTTCTCTCTTTCTCTCTCACTTCCTTGTATCTCACTCTTTCTCTCTTTCTCTATCTCTTCCTCTTCCTCTCTCTCTCACTCTTTCTCTGTCTTCCTCTCTGTCTCACTCTTTCTTTCTCTGTCTCTTCCTCTCTCTCACTCTTTCTCTCTTTCTCTCTCTCTCTCCTTTCATGGACGCATGACGCACAATCTTATCTTTCTTTTTGTCTTGCAGGCTGTGATTCACAAATTGTCGAGGGATGACACGCCATACCTGTACCTACTTTTATTTTGTTGTTTTGTTTAAATAAAATGTTTTATATGTAAATCCATAGATGACTGAGATTCTTATTTGTCCAACCTCACATGCATCTTCTTTACTATAATTGTGCGACATCAGCCAATTTGTTACATTCCAGATTTCCTAACGTTGCTGTCACATTTGCTTGTGTGGGGGGGAGGTGAGGGGGGGATGGCGGACAAGGGGCTGGTGGCGGGGGGTGTCGGAGCAGTGTTGGGTGTACGAGCTGCATGATCGTTGGCTCCATTGCATCTGTTGTCATTCATGTATGGCTCTGGGTGGGCTCCCTTTCATATTGCAGGTTGTAGTCCGACTTTACACCAGCTCAGAGCAGGTGTAAACGTTCTGCTACTAACGCACCTTATCGCCTGTTTTGTACTCTCTGCGACGATCTTGCTGGTGGTTGAGACACTTGCGAAGTGATGTGTTCGCTGCTTTTTGCACGAGAACGCCTACTCTACATCTCATTAGCAATATTTGCCGGACTCATCCGTGACGATGCTTTTTGAGGCTGCTATCGCTGGTAAACTGGTGATATGGGCTGTTTGCTCCAGCTTGTGAATGGTGCGTTAAATTTATCACCATTTTGGTTGCGATAAAGTGCCGTTAACTCGGCGATATGTCCTTGAGAATATACCCCTCGGTGTTTCAAAGACTTAAGAAGTACTCGAGTGCCGCGCTGAGAGCCGCGCACCCATCGCTTTCACAAGTTTGCTATGACAGGGCGGGAGAGAGCGAGGGAGAGAGACGGAGTGAGATAGCACAAGCAGCGCAAGGCCGCACGGGCACCTGGCTCCACATACCAACATGTGTGTGTGCATCGCCATCCGTGCACAGGCAATTCCCCCACAATGCAGCCCACACACATATCAATCACAGAACATCAGCAATGAAGGCAATGTGGTACAAAACTCCCCTCATACGGGTTCTGTGTCCGGTGTGTGTGGCGGGGTGCTGGCTGCATGGCTGTGTGCCCCTGACACATCAGACTGCGTAGGTGATGGGGCTGCATCAGATGTCGTCCATCACCTATGCAAAAACAATGTCTGGCTCACAGAGGCGGAACTTGCCAAAGGGATACACCCCCGCACATAACACACCTTCTTAATTTCTAATTTACCTTCCTAGTTGGTTTGCAGATTTCAAATGTCACAAACGCATGCAATTCTTTTCTTGTCACCCAGTACATGTAATGCACCGCTTTCATCAAGAATGGAACCAGTAATGGCACAATTTCCCTGTTGCTCCACACATAAATCCATGTAAAGAACAAATCAGAATAGTTCCTTATTTTTTTTAGATTGCAAAACCTCTCTTTATTGCTTATTTTTGAACTTTCCATATAAACTGTTTTGTTAAGGACACATACAGGTGAAAAGTTCAAGGTATTGTATCAACACTTTCTAGAACATTCTACGACACGTGCAGGTTAAAAGTTCATCATTTTTTTAAACCTACCGATATTTTTTTTGCAACATTTTCTCCAACATTTAACGGCACGTGGAGGTCAAAAGTTCACCATTCTTTCAAGTTTGAACTGCACCTTCCAAATACAATTAGCAGGTGTGGTTGAGCTGAGCAAATTTCATCCTATAATATGTACTCCACGTATAAACTGCTTTTTCATTAACCAATCACAAAGATGCTTTTCATCAAAACTAATATACACCCTACTTTTTAGGACACAATACATTTCATCTCCCAATCCGTTAACGTTTTGTATGTAAAAAAAAGTAGTTCCCCATGTTTAAACATATCTCTTATTCTACGAACAGACTGCATGAGCTACAGACATTTATCCATATCTTCTAGCCATACCTTCAAAATGCTAGGGCCTGATTCACAGAACTAACTTACGTCAAAAACGTAAACGTAAACGTAAAGTTAGGACTACTAACTTCTGTGAATACCGAAATGAGTAAGTTCATTCTGTGAATACCAAAATGAGTAAGTGTATTCTGTGAATACCTAAAAAGTACTAACTTTACGTTTACGTTTACGTTTTTGACGTAAGTTAGTTCTGTGAATCAGGCCCCTAGTGTGGATTGTAGGACATAGCTATGTTTTCTGGTGCAAGAGGTATGCAGAACAGAGACGTATTGACTTAGACCTAGGTTTACAAAATGTGTACATTAAATGGTTTGCACAGAGAGGATTGAAGTGGCACCAATTGCTCCCTTTGGTTAAAACCTGTTTGCATCTCCAACACCCTGATCTCATGATTGTGCACTGTGGTGGTAACGACCTAGGCACATTGACTGGGTAGGTTTGGAAATGCTTATGAAGGATACCTTTGGACAATTGATGTTACTTTTGCCTCAAACTGTCTTTGTATATTCCAATATATGCCAAAGACAGAAGTGGAAATGGTCAAACCAATTTTGTCATAAGATTGAAAAATCTAGGAAGAATGTCAACAAAGCTGTGTCTGCATACCTCAGAGACCATAGAATGGGGTCCATTTACAACAACAACATACGTTTTGATATCGCTGATATCTACAGAAGTGTTGGAGTACACTTCACAGATGAGGGAAACCGAATTTTCCTGATTAACCTGAAGCTGTGCATTCGCACTTACATGTAGCTCCAACTAATAAACAGAAGGGCTTTTTTTAGAGCCGCCTTATATTCCCAATTTCGGCTCGCAGAGTGTCAGCTGCGATTCGGCTAGCAGAGGGACACCTGCGGGCCGTCGGGCAGGCTCGCAGAGGAAGAGCTGCGGCCCGTGGGCTCAGCTCGCAGAGGGAGACCTACGAGCCGTTGGCTCGCAAAAGCACAGCACCGTACCGGCTCGCAGAGGGAGAGCTGTGGCCTGACTCGCAGAGGGAGACCAACGGGCCAACAGGCCTGCTAGCAGACACACAGCTATCAGTTAACGGGCTGGCTCGCAGAGATACAGCGGCGAGCCCTCCGTGCTGCAACCCGACGGGCTAACTCGCAGAGGGAGAGTAACTGGCCGACGGGCCTGCTAGCACAGACACAGCTACGGGCTAACGAGGTAGCTCACAGAGGTAGAGCTGCGGGCCCCACGGCTCGCAGACACAGAGCTGCGAGCCGACGTACTGGCTTCTAAAGGCATAGCCGCGAGCTGATGATGTGGGGAGAGGGAGCGTAGAAGGAGTATCTCGCACAGACAGACCTGCGGGATATTTTCAGTATTGCCTCACAGAGGTAGAATTATGGATCCGATGCCTTTTAGAGGGAGAGATGCGAGCTGACGGACTGAGTCACAAAATGGCTCACAGCTCGCAGTCGCAGAGCTGCGAGCTGACGGACTCGCTTCTAAAGGCATAGCCGCGAGCTGGTGATGTGGGGAGAGGGACCGTGAAAGGGTATCTCGCACAGACAGAGCTGCGGTATATTTTTAGTGTTGCCTCGCAGAGGTAGAACTACGGACCTGATGCCTTGTAGAGGGAGAGTTGTGAGCTGACGGACTGAATCACAAAATGGCTGCCAACACTTCCTAGTTTCAACAGTTCGCAGCCAATCAGCCGCAAGCTCGTGCTCGTAACGCTTCAGCCAATCAGATGTCAGAATTCTTAAATATCGATATCTGGAAAATTTGATATTTCTCTAAAACTACTGAACAGATTTACCCGATTTAAACAAAAACTTGCTTTCTGGACCAAGATCTTTCTCTGTGCCAAATTTGGCGTAATTCCGTTTAGCAGTTTGACCTGTAGCCTTGTCTAAAGTTTCCTATGGAAATTGCATGGAGAAAACACGTTTTGGGACCCCCCTTTTTTCTTAGCCCCCCCTTGACGAATCCCCCCCAAACTTTTAGGATAGCAGTTGACCTGAAAAGAAGAACTTTTTGGAAAATTTCGTAAAGATTCGTCAAACGACGCCAAAGTTATAAGCACATCAAAAAATGCTTTTCCTATGGCAACGTGGCCCTAACTATAACTACCTACTGGCGACCGCCAGTAGGTAATACACAAACACCTTATATATATATATATACACACACATATATATATATAAATACACACACACACACACACACATATATATATATATATATATATATATCCACAACGCCGTTCCTTCTCACTTCCCTTCCTCTGGGAAAAACGGACTGCGAGACCACAATTTCGTGCAAGATTTCATTTATTTTGCCACCAATTTCGCCATGACGCGTTTCGGCCTCACTCGGCCTTGATCACATGACGCGCTGTGGAGTTGACCGGATATTTTTAAAGTGCCAGTGTACACACACGTGATAGTTAAACTGCATGGAAATAAACAACATACTTTTCATGTTCAGTAAATTTTGTGCAATCTACAAGTAAATGTGCAAACCATTGCCATAAATAGGATTTCATCAATTATTTAAAACCAATTTTAAATAATGAACTTAATTATTATAGTTATTAAGGTAAAATACCAACGTCATTATTATTAAAACGTTTCTATATCTTTTAAAACATACAACATCACATAAAATCCTATTTGGGTCCACATTGTTTCAAATAGGAAAATAACTAAAACAAAGCAAAATAACATTTGCAAAATGATATATTATATATGTTACAAATTTCTTTTACTTTACATTATATTTCCTTGCAAACTGTACATACTTTATGTCTAATCTGCTAGTAGTAATACTACATGGACTTACTATTTATACGTGTTGTTGTTTCTCTGGTTTTATCAACATTCCTATTTATGATTTACTATGCACATTAATACAAATTACTACATTTTGAACACTGATTACATTCACTGTATGCGCTAAATTCCCATTGTAAAGTGCAAGTGCGAGAATGAATAAAAAAGAGAAGAAGGTGCTACCATTAAAATTAATTAATTCATAAAAGACGTGTGTTATTAAAATATCTGTATTAATTTCATTATGACAAAGTGTCTTAGCGGCGATGTGTTTGAAGGACCTTTCATATTTTTTTCTCTTCTCTATCCTTATTTGATTCATAAGCATGTATGGAAATCTTCACTGGAGTTATGTCCATTCGGAGTCTTAGTATCTAGTTCTAAAATATATTTTGTCTCAAGGAGACGAAGTTTAGCCTCACGATTACCTCCTCTTCTAGATACGGGAATGGAATCAATTAAAAAGTATGTTAGCATATCCAAATTGTTATCGTGTTTCTCTTTAAAGTGTCTTGCCATTGGATACGTGGGGTCACTGTTGGTGATTGCCCTCATGTGCTGCAGTATACGTTTGTGGGCCTGTAACTTGGTACTGCCCACATACTGCAGCCCACCAGGGCAACCCAACACGTAAACCACATACTCCGTCCGGCATGTTAGAAACTTGGATATCTTGATTGGATACTGTGAAAAAGGGGTGTTATACATGATTTTATTGAGCCCACATTTGCACGCTCGGCAATTATTGCATTTCACAAATCCTCTGCGTGCAGTTAACCAGTTGGATGACGATTTAATTTCAGGGCTACTGCTGACAATTGAGTCTTTCATGGATTGTGATTTCCTATAGGTAATACTGGGATATTTTGGCATCATTTTGCCAATTACCGGATCACTGCGCACTAAAGACCAATTCTTGTTCACAATTTTGCGCAATGCATTATGTTGTTGGCTGTATGTTACTATTAATCTAGTTTCATTGCTGGTACTCTCATCATGATCCTTTCTTACTTTTGCTTTTTTAGTTAGAAGTACTTGTCTGTCTAGTCGATTTGCTTTCTCCCTTGCTAAATCAATGATATTAGTTGTGTAGCCTCTCTCAATAAATCGCTCTTTGCTGAGCTGTTGAGCCTCCCTAAGATCTTTTTCTGTACTGCATGCTCTTCTTATCCTCAGCATTTCTCCATATGGTATACTGTGGATCAAATGCTGAGGATGACTAGTAGCATGTAGGAGACTATTGCCAGCTGTTGGCTTCCGATAGAGGCGGATTTCAATCTTCTGATTTTTTATGTATATTTCCAAATCAAGGAAATATACTGAACAGTCACTTATAGTAGCAGTAAATTTTAAATTCAACTCATTTTGATTAATGTTATGAACAAACTCCTCTGCAGTTTCTCTTGTTCCCCGCCATATGACAAATAGATCATCTATATAGCGTAGCCATAATCTTATATGGCTATCCACAACTTGTTTGTGTTGTTTATTCAAAACCATTTCCTCCCACCAACCCATGTGGAGGCAGGAGTAGCTAGGGGAAAAACATGCCCCCATAGCTACTCCTCTTATTTGTTGTAGGATTTGATTTTGAAACAGAAAGTAATTGTTATTTAGACAGTACAAAATCATTGTGATTAGCATCTTATTATGTTGGGCCAGATGTAAGGGTCTAGAATTTAAATAATGCTCAGTTGCCCTTATCCCATCTTTATGATATATGCTTGTATATAAAGATGTTACATCTAAACATATTAATAAATCATCAGCTTGCCAAACATAGTCATTAATATGTCTTAAAAAATCACTCGTGTCTTGAACAAATGAGGGTAACCTTTTGACCGCCAGTAGGTAATACACAAACACCTTATATATATATATATACACACACATATATATATATAAATACACACACACACACACACACACACACACACATATATATATATATATATATATATATATATATATATATATATATATATATATATATATATATTATTTCTACTGGCGGTCGCCAGTAGATAGTTATAGTTAGGACCTATTTTCCATAGGAAATCCGCGACATTCTATTTGAAATAACTCTTGCGTCGGTTGACGAATCTTCGCAAAATTTTCAAACTTTATGGCACGCTCCGGTCCGCTCCTACCCTGAAAGTTTCGGGGTGATTCGTCAAGCGGGGGCTGAGAAAAAAGGGGGGTCCCAAAACGTGTTTTCCCCATTCATTTTCCCATAGGAAACTTTAGCCACGGCTACAGCCCGAACTGCTGTACGGAATTACACCAAATTTGGCAAAGAGGTAGTTCTTGGTTCAGAAAGAACCCTTTTTGTTAAATGGTGTAAATCCGTTCAGTAGTTCCTGTGAAAATCAAAAGGAAAATCACATATATATCTATGGCTGCGTCGGATTCGCGCACCCTCCCGATCACGAGCTGCATGCTAATTGGCTGTCAACACTCCAAATCAGGAAGTGTTGGCAGCCATTTTATCCCTCGGTAGAACCGAGGGACAGAAACAAGTGCGCAAAGCGCAAAAGGGGGCAGGGTAGAAACACCCTGACCCCTAGGTCTGCTCAGGGGTCCCACAAGGACCCCCTGGGCAGAAAAAGCATTTCTTTTTTAAAAAATCGGCGGGATGCGCTTAGGGTGCGCGAATCCCGCCGAGAAAAAAAAAAGAAACAAGTGCGCAAAACGCACAAAGGGGGCAGGGTAGAAACACCCTGACCCCCTAGGTCTGCTCAGGGGGTCCCACAAGGACCCCCTGGGCAGAAAAAAGCATTTTTTTAAAAAACAAAATCGGCAGGATGCGCTCAGGGTGCGCGGATCCTGCCGAAAAAAATAAAATCGAAGCGCGGTCTCCCGCGCTTCGATGCAAATTTGCCCCCGGGTGGCCCAAGTCCCGGGGGCATGCGGGGTGGGTTTATTGTTTATGGGGGGGCTCTAAGGCCCCCCAAGCCCCGGGGACCGCCACCCCCCGGGGCTTTATAAAAAAAATGATGGCGGGAGGGCTCTTTACCCTCCCGCTGCCCCGGGGACCGCCACCCCCGGGGGCATCTTTATTTTTATTTTTTTTAACCTGTGTGGGGGGCTCCAGCCCCCACACGCCCAGGGACCGCCACCTCCCCGGGGCACTAAAGATTTAAATATGGGGGTCCGTTACGGATCCCAGAGCCCGGGGACCACCACCTCCCCGGGGCTTTGAACAAGTTGGGAGGGGGCCACCCGGCCCCCTCCTGGAGCCAGTGATGGCCCTGGGGACCACCACCCCCAGGGCCGGCTCCTGCAGTGTCCCGGGGTGCCTACCCCGGGACACTGTAGTTTGCTATGACAGGACGGGAGCATCGCGGCTCCGTCCTGTCATAGCAAACTTGGTTTGCATTTTGAAAGAGAGAGCAGGAAACCTGCTCTCTCTTTCAAAATGCAAACTAACTGCTTTTCCACACGGGGAGCAGCATGTTAGCTGCTCCCCATGTGGAAAAGCAATGCCGGCTCCCGCAGGAGGTGGGGAGCCGGCTGGGACTGTGGGGGGATTGGGGACCCCCCCACAGTCTCCAACGAGAGGCCAGGCCCCGGGGGATGGGGTCCCCGGGGCCATAAGTGGCCCGGGAGGGGGGCCACACAGCCCCCCTCCCCAATTAAAAATAAATAAATAAAAAAAGGGCAAGGCCGGCCCCGGGGGATGGGGTCTCCGGGGCCTTAAATGGCCTGAGGAGGGGGGCCACGCAGCCCCCCTCCAAATTTTTTTTTAAAAAGAGGGCATGCCCAGGGGGATGGGGTCCCCGGGGCCAATAGAGGCCCAGGGAAGGGGGGCCACGCGGCCCCCTTCCCGTTTAAAAAAAAAAAGAAAATGCTCAGGCCCCGGGGGATGGGGTCCCCGGGGCCAAAAGTGGCCGAGGGAAGGGGGGCCACGCAGCCCCCGGCCCATAAAAAAAAGAGGAAAAAAAAACAAAAACAAAAAAACGGCATCGTGCCGGAGGCCCCGCCCCCTCCCTGCAGCAGTGTGCAAACGCGCCCCCTGGCGTGTTTTAAGAAGGGGAAGTAATTCCCCTTGAATACTGGGGGTCCCTGGGGGCCAACTAGCCCACCAGGAACCTCCAGTATGCGCCAGGGGGCTGTGTTGCAGAGAGGTGTACAGAGGCCACGCCCCTTTATACACCTCTCTGCAACGCAGCTCTGTGGCGCTTTTTGGAGGTACATGGTGGGCTAGTTCGACTCCAGGGACCCTCAGGATTCAAGGGGACTTAATCCCCCAACTTAAAACGCGCCACGGGGCGCGTTTGCACAGTGGTGAAGGGAGGGGGCGGGGCTTCAGGTGACATGTGTGAAAACAGGCCCCGTGGCGCATTTTAAGATGGGGAATGAAATCCCCTTCAATCCTGAGGGTCCCTGGGGGCCAACTAGCCCACCAGGTACGTCCAGAAAGCGCCACAGAGCTGCGATGCAGAGAGGTGCAAAAAGGGGCGTGGCCTCTGACACCTCTCTGCAACGCAGCTCCCTGGCGCATACTGGAGGTACAGGGTGGGCTAGTTGGACCCCAGGGACCCTCATGATTCAAGGGGACTTAATCCCCCAACTTAAAACGCGCCACGGGGCGCGTTTGCACAGATGTCACCTCAGGCCCCGCCCCCTCCCTTCACCATTGTGCAAATATTCCTCTAAAATCAGCCGAACTACGAATTCCGATTTACTCACCTGTTATCAGGAGAGACCTCAGTGCTGCATCTTTGAGCCCAGTACTGATCCTGAAAAGTAATTTTAACCGTACTTACCAGTAACTTGAATTTCCTTCCATAGGCTAACATTGACTGGTTTCACTTGGAAATTCTTCTAAGTGTGGAGTTTTGGAACTTTATAATATTCCTCTAAAATCAGCCGAAATACGAATTCCGATTTACTCACCTGTTATCAGGAGAGACCTCAGTGCTGCATCTTTCAGCCCAGTACTGATCCTGAAAAGTAATTTTAACCGTACTTACCAGTAACTTGAATTTCCTTCCATAGGATATCATTGCCTGCTTTTTGCTGAAAAAGTTTCTACGTGTCGATTTTTGTAACATACAAATATTCCTCTAAAATCAGCCGAACTACGAATTCCGATTTACTCACCTGTTATCAGGAGAGACCTCAGTGCTGCATCTTTGAGCCCAATACTGATCCTGAAAAGTAATTTTAACCGCACTTACCAGTAATTTGAATTTCCTTCCATAGGCTAACATTGACTGGTTTCACTTGGAAATTCTTCTAAGTGTGGATTTTTGGAACTTTATAATATTCCTCTAAAATCAGCCGAACTACGAATTCCGATTTACTCACCTGTTATCAGGAGAGAACCCAGTGCTGCATCTTTTAGCCCAGCACTGACCTTGAAAAGTAATTCTAACCGTACTTACCAGTAAATTGAATTTCCTTCAATAGGATATCATTGCCTGCTTTTTGCTGAAAAAGTTTCTAAGTGTCGATTTTTGAAACATACAAATATTCCTCTAAAATCAGCAGAACTACGAATTCCGATTTACTCACCTGTTATCAGGAGAGACCTCAGTGCTGCATCTTTGAGCCCAGTACTGATCCTGAAAAGTAATTATAACCGTACTTACCAGTAACTTGAATTTCCTTCCATAGGCTAACATTGACTGGTTTCACTTGGAAATTCTTCTAAGTGTGGAGTTTTGGAACTTTATAATATTCCTCTAAAATCAGCCGAACTACGAATTCCTATTTACTCACCTGTTATCAGGAGAGAACCCAGTGCTGCATCTTTTAGCCCAGCACTGACCCTGAAAAGTAATTCTAACCGTATTTACCAGTAACTTGTATTTCCTTCCATAGGAATCCATTGTCTGGTTTTCAGCAGAAAAGTTTCAAAGTGTCGATTTTCACAAACTACAAATATTCCTTAAAAATCGCCTGTATGACTTAAACGCATTCTTTCAACTGTTTACAGGAGATGCACCAGTGCTGGATCCAAGATCCACCACTGAGTAAGAAAAAGTAACGATAACACTACTTACCTGCTAAGTGAATTTTCTCCCATAGGATAGCATTGGTGATTCTATGTGTCAACTTTTAAAATACAATAATATTCCTTAAAAATCACTACTGTAACCAAAACGCTTTTACTCAACTGTTTACAGGAGATGTCCCAGGACTGAATCTAGGATCCAGTCCTGTGGTTAGAAAAGTCATCCATAAAGTAACTAATTGCATTTAACTTGAAATTCACATTGAGCTCAATGTTGCATTGTGTTTGAAATTGTGTTGCCCATTGCAACAACTGTAACTACTGTACTTAAAAGTCTATTGCCTATTTGCAAAGTATTTAAACTAAAGTAATTCATTCTGAGAAAGTATATTTTGTAATGTAATGTATAATGTAATTAGAATGTATTTAAAAAAATAAAATATCTAAAAATAAATAGTTTAAAAAAATGTAGTAAATCAGTATCAAAAAAATAAATATAACAATTAATACATTTAAAAATTGTCATTTACAAAACCTTTGAAATTCACTGAAAAAAACCATAGGTTTCAGACATGTTATAGTTAGGAATTAGCATTTAAAAAACCTTTGAAATTCACTGAAAAAACCATAGGTTTCAGGCACGTTATAGTTAGAAATAAGCATTTAAAAAACCTTACAAATTCACTGAAAAAACCATAGGTTTTAGGGACAGTTATAGTTAGTTGGACATTGCACTCATACAAAACCCGTGAAATTCCCCCGTTATAGTTAGTTCAGGTAACTATAACTCGCGCCCCCGCAATGCACTTCTGATGACGTCACATATTACATCATAAGAGGGCGGCAGAACTTCTGACCGTGATGTGGAAGCCTCCTGGATACTTGGGCGCTGATGAAGGCTGATAATTGCCGAAATGCATTCGCCATGCAAGAAATAAAGATCGCTTCCAAAATGTTCCCCTGTGTGGTCTCTGCTCTCTCGCAAGAAGGAGGTACTGTTGCATATTTTCGTGTCAGCCAGAGACACGTTCCAGAGACCCCCGCCTCACAAGTTGGCCCTGACTTCACTGGCTTTGCTGCTGTGGCAGCTTCTCGTGTGTCCAAGGGATTGGAAGGTCGGGGCCCGCCATGGACTTTGGGGCGAAAACAAGGTGGTTGTGAGGTTATTTAACCACATGCTGGGCGGCGTGTATTGTCATTGCTGCCCCCGCCGGACATGACCCCCGATTTCTGAGGCTGAAGCGGTTTGGGGACTCGAGGAGGCGCTTTGTTTCTTTCAAGCAGGAAATTGGTTTTCAATCTCACGAACTGTTTTGCCATCCCCGCATGACCATTTGGTGTTATACTCCCTATGCGACACCTACCTGGACTCATCACGATGCATTCTGGGTGTTGCAGTCCACTGGAACTGCGTGAACTGACAACAGGTGTGCAGACATCCATAAGGGGCGGAGCGGGCCCTCCACCAATAAGAGGGCGGCAGAACTTCTGACCGTGATGTGGAAGCCTCCTGGATACTTGGGCGCTGATGAAGGCTGATAATTGCCGAAATGCATTCGCCATGCAAGAAATAAAGATCGCTTCCAAAATGTTCCCCTGTGTGGTCTCTGCTCTCTCGCAAGAAGGAGGTACTGTTGCATATTTTCGTGTCAGCCAGAGACACGTTCCAGAGACCCCCGCCTCACAAGTTGGCCCTGACTTCACTGGCTTTGCTGCTGTGGCAGCTTCTCGTGTGTCCAAGGGATTGGAAGGTCGGGGCCCGCCATGGACTTTGGGGCGAAAACAAGGTGGTTGTGAGGTTATTTAACCACATGCTGGGCGGCGTGTATTGTCATTGCTGCCCCCGCCGGACATGACCCCCGATTTCTGAGGCTGAAGCGGTTTGGGGACTCGAGGAGGCGCTTTGTTTCTTTCAAGCAGGAAATTGGTTTTCAATCTCACGAACTGTTTTGCCATCCCCGCATGACCATTTGGTGTTATACTCCCTATGCGACACCTACCTGGACTCATCACGATGCATTCTGGGTGTTGCAGTCCACTGGAACTGCGTGAACTGACAACAGGTGTGCAGACATCCATAAGGGGCGGAGCGGGCCCTCCACCAATAAGAGGGCGGCAGAACTTCTGACCGTGATGTGGAAGCCTCCTGGATACTTGGGCGCTGATGAAGGCTGATAATTGCCGAAATGCATTCGCCATGCAAGAAATAAAGATCGCTTCCAAAATGTTCCCCTGTGTGGTCTCTGCTCTCTCGCAAGAAGGAGGTACTGTTGCATATTTTCGTGTCAGCCAGAGACACGTTCCAGAGACCCCGCCTCACAAGTTGGCCCTGACTTCACTGGCTTTGCTGCTGTGGCAGCTTCTCGTGTGTCCAAGGGATTGGAAGGTCGGGGCCCGCCATGGACTTTGGGGCGAAAACAAGGTGGTTGTGAGGTTATTTAACCACATGCTGGGCGGCGTGTATTGTCATTGCTGCCCCCGCCGGACATGACCCCCGATTTCTGAGGCTGAAGCGGTTTGGGGACTCGAGGAGGCGCTTTGTTTCTTTCAAGCAGGAAATTGGTTTTCAATCTCACGAACTGTTTTGCCATCCCCGCATGACCATTTGGTGTTATACTCCCTATGCGACACCTACCTGGACTCATCACGATGCATTCTGGGTGTTGCAGTCCACTGGAACTGCGTGAACTGACAACAGGTGTGCAGACATCCATAAGGGGCGGAGCGGGCCCTCCACCAATAAGAGGGCGGCAGAACTTCTGACCGTGATGTGGAAGCCTCCTGGATACTTGGGCGCTGATGAAGGCTGATAATTGCCGAAATGCATTCGCCATGCAAGAAATAAAGATCGCTTCCAAAATGTTCCCCTGTGTGGTCTCTGCTCTCTCGCAAGAAGGAGGTACTGTTGCATATTTTCGTGTCAGCCAGAGACACGTTCCAGAGACCCCGCCTCACAAGTTGGCCCTGACTTCACTGGCTTTGCTGCTGTGGCAGCTTCTCGTGTGTCCAAGGGATTGGAAGGTCGGGGCCCGCCATGGACTTTGGGGCGAAAACAAGGTGGTTGTGAGGTTATTTAACCACATGCTGGGCGGCGTGTATTGTCATTGCTGCCCCCGCCGGACATGACCCCCGATTTCTGAGGCTGAAGCGGTTTGGGGACTCGAGGAGGCGCTTTGTTTCTTTCAAGCAGGAAATTGGTTTTCAATCTCACGAACTGTTTTGCCATCCCCGCATGACCATTTGGTGTTATACTCCCTATGCGACACCTACCTGGACTCATCACGATGCATTCTGGGTGTTGCAGTCCACTGGAACTGCGTGAACTGACAACAGGTGTGCAGACATCCATAAGGGGCGGAGCGGGCCCTCCACCAATAAGAGGGCGGCAGAACTTCTGACCGTGATGTGGAAGCCTCCTGGATACTTGGGCGCTGATGAAGGCTGATAATTGCCGAAATGCATTCGCCATGCAAGAAATAAAGATCGCTTCCAAAATGTTCCCCTGTGTGGTCTCTGCTCTCTCGCAAGAAGGAGGTACTGTTGCATATTTTCGTGTCAGCCAGAGACACGTTCCAGAGACCCCGCCTCACAAGTTGGCCCTGACTTCACTGGCTTTGCTGCTGTGGCAGCTTCTCGTGTGTCCAAGGGATTGGAAGGTCGGGGCCCGCCATGGACTTTGGGGCGAAAACAAGGTGGTTGTGAGGTTATTTAACCACATGCTGGGCGGCGTGTATTGTCATTGCTGCCCCCGCCGGACATGACCCCCGATTTCTGAGGCTGAAGCGGTTTGGGGACTCGAGGAGGCGCTTTGTTTCTTTCAAGCAGGAAATTGGTTTTCAATCTCACGAACTGTTTTGCCATCCCCGCATGACCATTTGGTGTTATACTCCCTATGCGACACCTACCTGGACTCATCACGATGCATTCTGGGTGTTGCAGTCCACTGGAACTGCGTGAACTGACAACAGGTGTGCAGACATCCATAAGGGGCGGAGCGGGCCCTCCACCAATAAGAGGGCGGCAGAACTTCTGACCGTGATGTGGAAGCCTCCTGGATACTTGGGCGCTGATGAAGGCTGATAATTGCCGAAATGCATTCGCCATGCAAGAAATAAAGATCGCTTCCAAAATGTTCCCCTGTGTGGTCTCTGCTCTCTCGCAAGAAGGAGGTACTGTTGCATATTTTCGTGTCAGCCAGAGACACGTTCCAGAGACCCCCGCCTCACAAGTTGGCCCTGACTTCACTGGCTTTGCTGCTGTGGCAGCTTCTCGTGTGTCCAAGGGATTGGAAGGTCGGGGCCCGCCATGGACTTTGGGGCGAAAACAAGGTGGTTGTGAGGTTATTTAACCACATGCTGGGCGGCGTGTATTGTCATTGCTGCCCCCGCCGGACATGACCCCCGATTTCTGAGGCTGAAGCGGTTTGGGGACTCGAGGAGGCGCTTTGTTTCTTTCAAGCAGGAAATTGGTTTTCAATCTCACGAACTGTTTTGCCATCCCCGCATGACCATTTGGTGTTATACTCCCTATGCGACACCTACCTGGACTCATCACGATGCATTCTGGGTGTTGCAGTCCACTGGAACTGCGTGAACTGACAACAGGTGTGCAGACATCCATAAGGGGCGGAGCGGGCCCTCCACCAATAAGAGGGCGGCAGAACTTCTGACCGTGATGTGGAAGCCTCCTGGATACTTGGGCGCTGATGAAGGCTGATAATTGCCGAAATGCATTCGCCATGCAAGAAATAAAGATCGCTTCCAAAATGTTCCCCTGTGTGGTCTCTGCTCTCTCGCAAGAAGGAGGTACTGTTGCATATTTTCGTGTCAGCCAGAGACACGTTCCAGAGACCCCCGCCTCACAAGTTGGCCCTGACTTCACTGGCTTTGCTGCTGTGGCAGCTTCTCGTGTGTCCAAGGGATTGGAAGGTCGGGGCCCGCCATGGACTTTGGGGCGAAAACAAGGTGGTTGTGAGGTTATTTAACCACATGCTGGGCGGCGTGTATTGTCATTGCTGCCCCCGCCGGACATGACCCCCGATTTCTGAGGCTGAAGCGGTTTGGGGACTCGAGGAGGCGCTTTGTTTCTTTCAAGCAGGAAATTGGTTTTCAATCTCACGAACTGTTTTGCCATCCCCGCATGACCATTTGGTGTTATACTCCCTATGCGACACCTACCTGGACTCATCACGATGCATTCTGGGTGTTGCAGTCCACTGGAACTGCGTGAACTGACAACAGGTGTGCAGACATCCATAAGGGGCGGAGCGGGCCCTCCACCAATAAGAGGGCGGCAGAACTTCTGACCGTGATGTGGAAGCCTCCTGGATACTTGGGCGCTGATGAAGGCTGATAATTGCCGAAATGCATTCGCCATGCAAGAAATAAAGATCGCTTCCAAAATGTTCCCCTGTGTGGTCTCTGCTCTCTCGCAAGAAGGAGGTACTGTTGCATATTTTCGTGTCAGCCAGAGACACGTTCCAGAGACCCCCGCCTCACAAGTTGGCCCTGACTTCACTGGCTTTGCTGCTGTGGCAGCTTCTCGTGTGTCCAAGGGATTGGAAGGTCGGGGCCCGCCATGGACTTTGGGGCGAAAACAAGGTGGTTGTGAGGTTATTTAACCACATGCTGGGCGGCGTGTATTGTCATTGCTGCCCCCGCCGGACATGACCCCCGATTTCTGAGGCTGAAGCGGTTTGGGGACTCGAGGAGGCGCTTTGTTTCTTTCAAGCAGGAAATTGGTTTTCAATCTCACGAACTGTTTTGCCATCCCCGCATGACCATTTGGTGTTATACTCCCTATGCGACACCTACCTGGACTCATCACGATGCATTCTGGGTGTTGCAGTCCACTGGAACTGCGTGAACTGACAACAGGTGTGCAGACATCCATAAGGGGCGGAGCGGGCCCTCCACCAATAAGAGGGCGGCAGAACTTCTGACCGTGATGTGGAAGCCTCCTGGATACTTGGGCGCTGATGAAGGCTGATAATTGCCGAAATGCATTCGCCATGCAAGAAATAAAGATCGCTTCCAAAATGTTCCCCTGTGTGGTCTCTGCTCTCTCGCAAGAAGGAGGTACTGTTGCATATTTTCGTGTCAGCCAGAGACACGTTCCAGAGACCCCCGCCTCACAAGTTGGCCCTGACTTCACTGGCTTTGCTGCTGTGGCAGCTTCTCGTGTGTCCAAGGGATTGGAAGGTCGGGGCCCGCCATGGACTTTGGGGCGAAAACAAGGTGGTTGTGAGGTTATTTAACCACATGCTGGGCGGCGTGTATTGTCATTGCTGCCCCCGCCGGACATGACCCCCGATTTCTGAGGCTGAAGCGGTTTGGGGACTCGAGGAGGCGCTTTGTTTCTTTCAAGCAGGAAATTGGTTTTCAATCTCACGAACTGTTTTGCCATCCCCGCATGACCATTTGGTGTTATACTCCCTATGCGACACCTACCTGGACTCATCACGATGCATTCTGGGTGTTGCAGTCCACTGGAACTGCGTGAACTGACAACAGGTGTGCAGACATCCATAAGGGGCGGAGCGGGCCCTCCACCAATAAGAGGGCGGCAGAACTTCTGACCGTGATGTGGAAGCCTCCTGGATACTTGGGCGCTGATGAAGGCTGATAATTGCCGAAATGCATTCGCCATGCAAGAAATAAAGATCGCTTCCAAAATGTTCCCCTGTGTGGTCTCTGCTCTCTCGCAAGAAGGAGGTACTGTTGCATATTTTCGTGTCAGCCAGAGACACGTTCCAGAGACCCCCGCCTCACAAGTTGGCCCTGACTTCACTGGCTTTGCTGCTGTGGCAGCTTCTCGTGTGTCCAAGGGATTGGAAGGTCGGGGCCCGCCATGGACTTTGGGGCGAAAACAAGGTGGTTGTGAGGTTATTTAACCACATGCTGGGCGGCGTGTATTGTCATTGCTGCCCCCGCCGGACATGACCCCCGATTTCTGAGGCTGAAGCGGTTTGGGGACTCGAGGAGGCGCTTTGTTTCTTTCAAGCAGGAAATTGGTTTTCAATCTCACGAACTGTTTTGCCATCCCCGCATGACCATTTGGTGTTATACTCCCTATGCGACACCTACCTGGACTCATCACGATGCATTCTGGGTGTTGCAGTCCACTGGAACTGCGTGAACTGACAACAGGTGTGCAGACATCCATAAGGGGCGGAGCGGGCCCTCCACCAATAAGAGGGCGGCAGAACTTCTGACCGTGATGTGGAAGCCTCCTGGATACTTGGGCGCTGATGAAGGCTGATAATTGCCGAAATGCATTCGCCATGCAAGAAATAAAGATCGCTTCCAAAATGTTCCCCTGTGTGGTCTCTGCTCTCTCGCAAGAAGGAGGTACTGTTGCATATTTTCGTGTCAGCCAGAGACACGTTCCAGAGACCCCCGCCTCACAAGTTGGCCCTGACTTCACTGGCTTTGCTGCTGTGGCAGCTTCTCGTGTGTCCAAGGGATTGGAAGGTCGGGGCCCGCCATGGACTTTGGGGCGAAAACAAGGTGGTTGTGAGGTTATTTAACCACATGCTGGGCGGCGTGTATTGTCATTGCTGCCCCCGCCGGACATGACCCCCGATTTCTGAGGCTGAAGCGGTTTGGGGACTCGAGGAGGCGCTTTGTTTCTTTCAAGCAGGAAATTGGTTTTCAATCTCACGAACTGTTTTGCCATCCCCGCATGACCATTTGGTGTTATACTCCCTATGCGACACCTACCTGGACTCATCACGATGCATTCTGGGTGTTGCAGTCCACTGGAACTGCGTGAACTGACAACAGGTGTGCAGACATCCATAAGGGGCGGAGCGGGCCCTCCACCAATAAGAGGGCGGCAGAACTTCTGACCGTGATGTGGAAGCCTCCTGGATACTTGGGCGCTGATGAAGGCTGATAATTGCCGAAATGCATTCGCCATGCAAGAAATAAAGATCGCTTCCAAAATGTTCCCCTGTGTGGTCTCTGCTCTCTCGCAAGAAGGAGGTACTGTTGCATATTTTCGTGTCAGCCAGAGACACGTTCCAGAGACCCCCGCCTCACAAGTTGGCCCTGACTTCACTGGCTTTGCTGCTGTGGCAGCTTCTCGTGTGTCCAAGGGATTGGAAGGTCGGGGCCCGCCATGGACTTTGGGGCGAAAACAAGGTGGTTGTGAGGTTATTTAACCACATGCTGGGCGGCGTGTATTGTCATTGCTGCCCCCGCCGGACATGACCCCCGATTTCTGAGGCTGAAGCGGTTTGGGGACTCGAGGAGGCGCTTTGTTTCTTTCAAGCAGGAAATTGGTTTTCAATCTCACGAACTGTTTTGCCATCCCCGCATGACCATTTGGTGTTATACTCCCTATGCGACACCTACCTGGACTCATCACGATGCATTCTGGGTGTTGCAGTCCACTGGAACTGCGTGAACTGACAACAGGTGTGCAGACATCCATAAGGGGCGGAGCGGGCCCTCCACCAATAAGAGGGCGGCAGAACTTCTGACCGTGATGTGGAAGCCTCCTGGATACTTGGGCGCTGATGAAGGCTGATAATTGCCGAAATGCATTCGCCATGCAAGAAATAAAGATCGCTTCCAAAATGTTCCCCTGTGTGGTCTCTGCTCTCTCGCAAGAAGGAGGTACTGTTGCATATTTTCGTGTCAGCCAGAGACACGTTCCAGAGACCCCCGCCTCACAAGTTGGCCCTGAC